>JASDDO010000024.1:162483396-163083396 GCA_030015575.1 Agapanthus africanus
AAAATTTTAACTTTTGATGCTATTGTGTTAGATATTTGTTTGTTTATTGATTTTTTTTGTTGCTCTTTTGGGATTTTAATTTGCAGGAATATGCAGCCGAGATTTCAGTTCATTGTCATGAATCGTCGCAATACAGGTCTGGAACTAAATAACGCAATAATAATAAAAAAGAGAATACTTGATGCTCTATTTGGGGTTTTAAATGTTGTGCAAGTAACTAAGAAAGGAGATTCATTTATGTGATTGCTGTAAACAATTACTACTAATAGAATCCTTTGATATACATTTTAATGTGTATACAAACTGCTTTTGATTAAGTTTCCCAATGATCACAGTCCAATTGATGAACAGTAGTTGTTGTCAGTGTTATATTCTTTTATAGGCGGAGGTCCTATATTGTTACAAGGTTAGCTACATTTACTTCATAAGATTGTGAATTTTGACCGAATACAGAGGAATGATGCAATTCCACAAAACGAGACATGACTATCATATGTCTTGGAAAGTTCAGAATGAACATTGACTAGCGGCAGCCCAGGTTCTTGATGAAGGCTGATTATTCTTGATGATTGTATTATCAATATAATAACTTATGTGGTATGCATTATGCGACATGGTTATTGTGGTAGCTTAGAAATTATGAAAATGTATTAACTCATCTGGACATCAATTATCAATTGTGTACAATCTTTCAACTAGCTCAAGAACAATATGAACAAAGCCTTATCCCAGACAAATGCAAATAGATTAGTACATAACCAGGGGCAGAGCTAGGAATGCATTGTTGGGGGGCCTAGACAAAATTCTATATCCTAATATTAGGAATTTTCTTTTTACCAAAATGATTTTGAATGTGGTCAAAGAAGAAAAGCTGGCACAAATATGTTCAACACATCCTCTCGTATTCTATCTTAAATTCGAACTATATTATGTTCTCAAGCTTAAACAAAACCATATAGATTTGAGCTAATAACAAGAAGGTTTTCATATATTTATTTTTTAAAATATAAATATTAAAAGACTGCTTGATTGATACACAACATACTAAAACACAGGTTTGTTTTACCTTTTGTATATTAAATAGTCTAAATAATCTTACCATTGAAACTTTTGATAAAAAGACCATTGGAAATGATTATATCAAGATAATTTAAAATTTTCAAGAGATTATAATATAATAAATAGCAAGAGGTTAGATATAAATATGAAAAGATTGGTATTAATTAGAGTATCTTTGTTAAGTACTTAATGTGTATTATAAAAAATAAAAGCATGTGTTACATCTCAAACTCAAGCCCAAGAATCCTGTGTCTTTACCACCTAGACAACTTGCAAGTTAGTCAAAAATTATGACATTTAACTTTTCTAACAATATTAGATCTACTACATGCATATACATAAAGCCATTATAAGAACTTTGGGGGGGGGCTGTTTGGGGGGTGGGCCCTGCCCATGTACATAAAACTGAGGTATGCATGTATGAACACATCACACCTACTATCTACTCAATGACCTCGGTTATTTTATGTTGGTTTAAATAAGTTCAAACCAAACAAATAATGTATTGATTAATGACATACTTTGAGCTAATTTTCAGATATATGCCCAACTATGCATAAAAAGAGGTGTGCATGCATGAATATGTTAATGATTTCTTTTTGTGGCCCAGAAAATTTGGTGGAGGATATCTTGGGAGATTTTGAGTATGAAATCCAACCTCCATATTTGTTGTACCGGAATGCAACCCAAGAAGTTAATGGTATATGGTTCTACAACCAACAAGAATGTGAAGCCGTTGCAAATCTTTTCAGCAGGTACTAATGATTGAAAATTTAAGAAAATTTACATCTCACTTATAACGCTTGCTTTGCACGGTATTTTTTTTCTGCGTTATAATTTAAAAATTATATTGTGTCTGCCCGGTAGAATTTATGTGGCCAAAATCCAAATGTAACTGATTGCAAAGCGTTTTTTCTATAACCCTAATACCTCAGATATCATCGTAAATCTTTACTGACATGCGGAAATAGACAACAGTCAAGACAACAGTAGAAACATTCACTAAATCGATCCTGCCCCATCTTCAGACCTTTTTTTTTCCTACTTCACTTCTTGACTCTTGAGTTTATTTAATGTTTTCAGTTGTTTGCAGAATAATCCTTTCCTCTCCATGAGTTCATGGATACACCAATCCAACTACTTGTTTCACACCCGTTGTAATAATAAACCAATTACAAACCAACGAACTACCGAGTCCAATGTTCTGTTATGCTGTGAACAGTTCAGTTAGGGTTTAATAAATGATCTAATTGTGTTTCTTATAGTAATACTCGTTTTAATAAAACTATATAGTGTTCATTGCTATGCAATAAGCTCTCATGTATACATGATAACATGTCTATATAGAGAAGTGACTAATCAATGGTATGTTTTGCAATGCAGCACAAAGGTTTAGCTATGCAGCCATTTAAGTATATATGTGTGTGCTCAAGGTACTAGTTTTTTGTTAAGAACTGAGTTTATGAAAGTAATAATTATGTTAAAATACTTTATCAGCGAACCATCTTAACTGTACTGGAATCTCACAACCATTCATAATGTGGTCGAAGAATTAAAAACAAAGTACCCATATGATGTGCTTTTTCTTCTTCTGAAAGACGAGTCCATATTATTTTCATTTGATGATTCCTTGTGTCTGATTAAACTGTTTCCACACATTCTGTGCTCCTTTATTATTTATTTTTTCATAGTTGTCACAAGGTATGGCTTTTTGTTGTTCACTAATCTCAGTCTCTATTAACGCTGCAAGAGTTTGATGTAACAAATTTAAGCGTAAAGCACTTTGCTGGTTGATGAGATGATTATTATCTTAGTTATGTGTGAAGTGTGAACTAATACATGTATATTTTTACCAGTAAGCTCTTAGTATTACTTGACAAACTTAGTTGGGTACAAGAAGAATGTACCTGTCATATCTTCTCGATGTTTCTTGTTACCCTGGCCATCGGTGAATATACTTGGCGCTCCAATTTCTATCTGTTCTTCGTATATCAGGGCATGCACAAACTATTGTTACTAAGCTTTTTGTTAACCTCTTCTACGCTGTCTTGGTTGATTTTATACATAGTCACCGAGTTATAAGCAATTCATAATCATGTGACTTAAATGGTTTTCCCTTGTTCAGGATACTGAATGCATTCTCCAAGGTCCCTCCAAAGCCCAAGTTATCTTCAACTAAAAGGTATTGTATGTCCTTTTATTTGAATGTGCTATAGTTTGCTTGCTATTTCTTTTTGAAGCCTTCAAGTCCTTGTAATATGTTGTCAAATCTGCAGCAGCTGTTTGTTACAGTAACTCTTTTGTAATTTTTGCAGACTCGGTTTTAAATAAAATTTTATGAGGAGGGCGCTGAGCCCTGCTCTTTCCTCAGAAAAATAGAAAATAATAAAAATAGTTTGCTTGCTGTTGTGTAGAAGACTGGACATTTTAAGAACTTATTACTTATAAGACGGTTGTGCTTCAAGTACACCTCGTTGCTAAATTTTCATTTCTCTATTAAATTTAAGAGGGAGAGGTTGGATAAATTTCCTTCTTTCATTAATTGGACCTTACCAAAACCAAAATGCCTGGAAAAGGACTTTCTCAGTGATTTCTGCAAACTTCAAACCAACTCCTTTTATGTCTACATGTTACCAGCGAATTTGAAGAGCTGGAAGCTGTTCCCAATTTAGCTGTCATGGAGGGTCCCCTTGAACCACCACCACCCGCATCATCCATTGCTAGCAATCCAGATGCTCATGTTCGTGATGATTCATTTGTCAACTTTTTCAGTGTAAGTGCTATTGTTTTGTGTCAATTAAAGGCTTCTTCATTACAAGCACTTATTTTCATAGACATTAATTACTACATACACATACGCCGACGCCGACAGAGCCTTTTATCCCAAGCATATGGGGTAAGCTACATGAACCAACATGAGAATCACGCCGGATCGAGCACATGAATCCTCCTCCGCCTCCACTCACTCTATCAAACAATATACTTTCATTAAGGCCTTTGGCATCCATATCTATTCGTATCGCCTCCATCCACCTTTTCTCCAGTCTTCCTTTCGCTCTTTTAACTTGACCTAAATTGATAATATTCATTTGTCAAACCAATGCTTCCGTAGGTCTGCGTCGCACATGACCAAACCATCTTAGGTGGTTTTCCCGCTTCTTTTCCTCCACAGGTGCTACACCAACCTTTGCACAAATATCCTCATTTCGCAGCTTATATTTTCTAGTGTTAAGACACATCCAGCGAAGCATGCGGGTCTCTGTCACATACATCTTTTGTGCATGATGTTTCTTCGGAGCCCGGCATTCTGAATCATATAATAAGGCTATCATATAATAAGGCTGGTCGAATAGCGTTTCGATAAAACCTTCCTTTCAACCTTAATGGAAAGTTACGATCGCACAAAATCCTCGTTGCACTCCAACTAACCAACCTGAATCTTCTGGTTGACATCGTTATCAATCTTCCCATCCTTTTGGATGATGGAACCTAGATATCTAAATTGATCGCTCGGTGGTATCTTTTGCCTATCCAGTATTGTACCACGGTGATCTCGACTTCTCTGTTTATTGAATTTCTATTGCATATATGCTGTCTTGGACCTACTCAATCTAAACCCTCGAGATTCCAACGTTTGCTTCTATAAATCCAATTTGGCATTAACCCTTGTTTTTGTCTCATTTACCAGAATAATATCATCAGCGAATAACACCAAGACATCTCATCCTGGATAATTCTAGCAAGCTCATCCATCACTATGCCAAACAAGAATGGACTAATGCAGATCCTTGATGCAAGCCAATTGTGATCGGAAAATCACTCGTTGGGTCACCGCAAGTCCTTACATTTGCCACTATATCATACATGTTCTTGATTATGTCAATGTACCTGATTAGGACTCTCTTCCTCATTATTGTCCGCCAAAATACCTTTCTATGTATCTTGTCGTAAGCTTTTTCTAAGTCGATAAAAATCATATGCAAATCCCTTCTCCTCTCTCGAAAACGTTTGACAAGTTGACGAAGCAAATGAATAGTTTCTGTTGTCGATTGTTCAGGCATGAACCCAAACCAGTACTATGTTATCTTAAACATCATGCCTTAGCCTGTGTTCAATCGCTCTCTCTCAAAGCTTCATGGTGTGACACATGAGTTTTATTCCACAGTAGTTTGAGCAACTTTGAATGTCACTCTTGTTCTTATAGAGGTACAAGGGTACTCCACTCATTTGGCATATTTTTTGTTTACCAAATCTCCGTCAGCCACATAACTGGGCTAATTTACACCAAGTTATCTTTAACTATTGCCGTTTTTCATTAAACTACCATAAAGTTTTTTATTAAAGTAAACTCCCTCAACCTCTATAGTTTTAAGATACTTATCGCTAAAATGCCCTTATAACCAGCACATTAAGGGACATTGGTTAAAATACTTTAAGATAGTGTAGTGAAAACAACGAATCAATGATAGGCAAGTGTAGTAGCTACATTATTGGGCTATGCATTTGAAATACCATGATTATCATTCTTCTTCACACAACTACCTTACAGTAAACTCCCTTAAACTTTGGCTTTAACTGATTTTTTAGTTTTTTACCCTTAAATGTAGCACTTAAAGGGAGCTCATTAGAATTCAAAAAAAAAACCTTTTAAGGTAGTTCAGTAAATTACAACAATAGTTAATGGCATCTTTAGTGTAATTTTGCCTACATTTTCATGCCCGCCACCTGAAGTGGACAACTCTTGGGATGAGACTCACGTAGGAGATCATTAAACATCATCACTTAATCCCTATCAAAATCGAGGATTGTTCATGTAATCGTAATACAATTATTTGGTGTCAGAACACAGGTGTTGCATAATTTGCATCCATAGTTGCACTTAACACGCCTTTCTATTAAGAGTTACATATTGCAAATCATAGGCATCACTTGTGACTTTAACCATGAAACATCTTGCACAAACTTACATCATGCTGATATGCAGGCAGCAATGCACATTGGAGATGCAGCAAACACGACGATTGTGGGCCCGCCACTTCAGGCTTCAACCTGTCCCTCATCTTCCCACTTAACTCTCATTCCATCCGCATCGACTCCTTTTCAGCCTGCTCCTCTTCCATCTCTATCTACTCCTTTGATACCTAATGAATCTACGAATCTCATCAAACCTTCTCATTTTGCGCCCCTGCCTTCATCTTCTGCATTCTCGATGCCACCCAGTGCTCCGCCCCTGCAAGCTCCGGTCACAATGAAGCGTCAGTATGGGACTCCTTTACTCCAACCATTTCCGCCACCAAATCCATCCCCGTCTCTGGCTCCTAGTTCCAGCTATGGCCCGGTTATTACGAGAGATAAGGTCCGAGATGCTTTGATGAGGCTCGTGCAGGTATGTTCTTTTGATTTGTGGTTGTTAAGTTAGAAGACATCCTTTTTCTTGTTTTAAAAGTCTAGTGACTATTTAAATTTTTGCATTGAAGTAGGAACTGAGAGACTTCTTTTATTAACGCCTGCATGGCAATTGAAATAAAATGTAGGAAGTAAGAAAGTAGTACCACTGTTTGGTCTTGAAGAACTAAAAAGAAAGAAAAACAATAATTATAGACAAAGAAAAGCATTTTAACTTAGATTTAGAAAGTTGATTTTCAAAAGTGGAGGATGCGGTAAGGAAACTACAAGCCACATTCAATCCGCATTTTCAACACCCTGCTTTTTCAACACCGAACAAGTAGGCTAGAAAGTAATTGTTTTCTTTTTATTGGGAGTATCAAGGAAGGGATTAAAAAATGTTTTGATAAGCCTCCTTGCATTACAAAATGTAACTTCCATCAGTCGCAAAATAACCACTATTTTTGGTTTTTCTTAGTTTGGGCATGCTCAGAGTTCCAATCTACAAAGCACCACAAGGTTAATCACCTATTAACTGGTTGCCAATAGAAATTTCACTAGAGAATAAATGTACTCAATTTACTGTATTGTGTCCTTGAAAAATATGGTTTTTAACAAGGTTTAAAATCTCGTGATCGGTATCGATATCGATGTCAGAAGGTCACTTGACTGTCACTTTTGGGTTATCTAGGCCATATTGGCCATCGGAATTTTCACATTTTATATCATTTGATAAAAAGGAATTTTCTAAATTAGTAAAAAAATTATATAAATTATAAATGTAACAATAAACAATTTGACAAATTCTTTAGTAAATAATGATATCTAAAGCAGAGCTGTAATGTACAGTAAAAGGAGTATAAATTTTTTGATGTATTTCCAATCCTTAGTGAAGTCAAATAATCCGTACTCACCCATCTTTTTTTCCTTTTGACAAAAGTAATGAGCCATCTGTTATTAGATTTTGACCCGTTAATAAAAAAAATATTGGAAGTCACCCATTGATAAATTTGATACTGAAACTTCAATATGGTCATCCCAATATTATCCGGTATCGGATGTTCTGAAGATTAACTTGGACAGTTATTTTTGGGATCATAATCGGCCATTTCGGACCAAGATTGGCTGAGATTTCAATCCATGGTTCTTAAGCCATTGACTTAACTGGGATTCCACCCTTTATTATTATTATAATTACCTAAAGCTATGCTGGGATTCCACCCTTGTGAATATTTGTTTTTCTTTTGTTGCTACCTCTTGTTTACAAATTTTAAGTTATCAGCTAATTTTGCTCACATTCTGTTTTATATTTTTATTTAATTGGGAGTTGTGCTTTTGTAGCATCTGAAACATTTTTATCTACCATGTATTCTGTCACAGAATGACTATTTTGTCGATATGGTGTACCACGAGATGATGAACACACATTAGCTAGAATGAAGAAAGGAGAAAAGAAATGCCAACCCCCCCTCCCCCCGGGCCTTTTTCATTTGTGTGTTGCATTGGAATGAAGATGGCTTTTTGTGTAACTTTATGAGAGTCTTAGCTATGGTTGAGGAGCGTCGGTTGTTAAAGATTTATAATAATAATATATGTTGATGGGACTACAAATAATAATAGAATTGTAGTTATGTTTTCTTTGTATTGTATTATTGACATGTTTTATCTTTTGAGGTTTGAACCTATTCTATAAATAAAAACGAAGTTATATTTTCAACATTTGATTGGATCATGGAATGATACTTGACGTCTCCTGCCCCCCCTCCCCACCCATCCCCCCCAAATCATAAAACGCGAGTATATTGGAGAACCCCACTGAGGTCCTGTTTGGTTTGCTCAAGTCTGGAAAATGTCGTCTCCCAGAAATTCACATTTTCTTCTTGTTTGATTGTATGTAATGACAAATTCTTGTTTTTGTAGAGTATTGTATGTAATGACAGATTCCCTTTTAGAATCTAAAGTGTTTGTTTTGGTGAAGTTGAGAAAAGAAAAAGTGGGATCGAATGGGTGGTAAAACGTTAAACAAAGTTTTTAATTTATAAAATATTTAATTATTTAATATTTGTTTATCCAAAAATAAAAGAGAAGGCAGACTCGCCTCTATTAATGATTAGTGGAAATGATAGAATGATCGATGTTTATAAGTTGGGAAAATTTCACCAAAACCAACCTGTAATGGAGCATATGTTTTTAAAACCACCATTGAGATTTCTTCATGGCCACTAAACCCTCTAAACTTTCTTTCGGTGGCTCCCTTGAGACCCTCCTACCGTTAATTTCTTTATGAAATGAACAAAATATTCTTTATAAAATGACCAAAATATTCCGCTATATAGTGTACTCTTAAGGGGGGAAGGACAATTTCGGGAGAAAAATGAAAAATTTTGACTGAAAAGAGTAAAATTTTAGCGGCGAAGGCTGTAACGAAGAAAAGTTCAAGAGGTTTTTGTACACAAAAATACCTTCAGGATGGTTTTAGAAACATATGCTGCAAGATGGGTTCTGTTAAATTTCCCTGAAAAGCAACTTGAAAATAATTAATGACTGCATGCTTTAAAAACTCAAAATGTTTTCCTGTTTGTTTTCCTGTTGATTTGGCAAAAGTAAGGATTCTGTAATGTTGAGACCTAAACTTGTGTGCTAATAACGCAATAAAAAGCCACATAAATACATCATGAGTAAGCTTGTTGCAAGACTTTCTCCCCAGCCAACAATCAACAAATGTCTCTAGTTGACATTTATAACCAGAATTATCTACTCATTGAGAATCTTGTTGTCACAGAACAAATAATCAAACAAAGTCTCCTCTACCGAGGGCATTTTACAATCTCACGCCTTTAAACAACAAATGATTGTTGTTGACGTTGATGAAAAGGAAAGGATGTTTACAGAAGCAATCTATACCCAAAATTTCACCATTAATTTAGAATATTGTGATCAGTAAATAACTAATCGAGCAAACTTAATCTCAACTATTGCAGATATTGTACACTCCAAATTCATCTACTTTGTCGCACATACTAGAATAGCTACTCTGCTTCGTTGCGTGTTGAACACAAAAAAATCATATGTTCATGCTCCCTTGACTTTTCGAGTTGGGGGCCGACGAAACATATTGATAAGATCATCAAGTCCCTGTGTAAAGTATTTTTGGTTAAAAAACTTATAAACGGTTATGGAAATGGATGGTGTTCAACGATCATAGTATTTTATAACCGTACCCGTGTTGAGATGACAAGGAAGCTGAAGAGGAGAATCAGGTATGACCCAAGCACGAGCAATAAAAGGAGATCAAAAGTTACACTAGCAACCTGCATTTTCACAAATTTTGTTGGTACAAAGCAAACTGTCACCAAGGGCACATCCCAAAGGTGGTGACACTGTGCAGCTTATTAGTAGTTAGTGGGGTGTCCTGCTTTAGAAGGAAATGTGAGGGTTTCGTGTGATTAGCCTAAAGGAAATGCAAACCGAAAAATTCGCATTTGCTTGCATATATGACTTCTCAGGTTTTCGAAAAATATTGATGTCCACAAGGACAAGCTACATCAAGAAACATAGGAAGTATCAGCAGCATAGGACATCATTCAGACCTGATAAATGTTGAGTGTTGATCTTGTTGAATCATAGAAACTAAACAATCCTTCCATGTTCTCGTGTTGTACGTGAACGTCAACAGTATAATCCGATAATTCCTGCCATGGATCACAAGAATAAAAACAGAACTCATTTCATAACTATGACTCAGCAGTAGAAATTTATTAGGCAGAAGCGCCCACTCCGTTCATCAACAGAAACCCTAAATAACATTCAAATTTTACTCTAAACAACAAAAACGAGCTCTAGAGCTAGGCAATCCTTTGAGGTGTATAAAATTGAATTTGAACATTTTTGAAGGTTTTGGTCTATGAGCAAAGTGGGTGTTTGCTCTAACGAATCACTTCAGGTGGTATAAGTGCTATACAAGGTAAACTATTGGGAGTTTCTGTGCAATGAACTCTATATCCTGAGTGGAGGTACATACTGTGCAAACTCCAGTCTACAAGATTCTACCTCCGCCTTAAAGATCTCTACTTAGTCTTGTTTAGATTTTAGTGTCATCAGAACTCCAATCTTCCCTTCATTCGGATTACAGATTAATGAGATTGTTGTGGCTTTCCGACAACTCTGGTTGTCTCAAGACTCTCAACTCCAACTCCATAGCCAAATAAGGTGGAGTTAGAATCTTGGAATTAAACTTAACTATAGAAAACTAGAGTTATCCTTGCTTCACTCCAAAGCCAAACAGAGCCTAAACGGCTGTGAAGTGTGAAATATATACCATAGGGTTGACATAATTTCTTTGAATCGGATGGCATGATGATAATTCTTTACATAGTAAAAATTGTGCAGTTGAGGATACAAAATAATAAACATAAAGATCAAAGAAAGAAAAGGTTCACTGTTTTATAAAAAAATATACTCCATCATAATGTATGTGCAGAGCACATGATGTATGTATGAACAAATAAATGAATGAAAGCATAAAGGGATCCATAAGTAAAGCAAACCTTTTTCAGCGCTGAAATGAACGGATCGGTCTTTGAGAGAAAAGGTGCCACCCGAGGTGTTCTTGACAAAAGATCCAGCCATGAATTTATATAAGAAGGATTTATTGCCAAGCTACTATTATCTGCAAAAATCTGGATGTCTTTGCCTTCATGTCCATAAATATGTTTCTGCGTCAAGATGGGAAAAATAAAGTGTCGCATATCAAAACCTATTCAGGTACCAAATTAAAGCGTACAAACAAGTTCTTGATAATATGTCAGGTGCTAATCTAGAAAGCAATACATGTCAAATAGTCATTTTGCAATTCTCCTTGTAATTTCACTACCAGTCTCACATAAACAGACTCCAAAAGCATTTCTCCACTCAACCTTATTCTCCTTATTTTTTCTAAAATAGTGTACCATATATTTTAGTTATAGTGCTGATTTTAAAATCTACATCCTTCAGATTCCTCTACATCCTTTAGATCCCAGAGTCTGTACTTCAAAAACTATCCTCTTTCTAGTATCAACTAATACAATATACATTAGCAACTAACATGCACATGCAATCGCATCAGGAATATGTTAAATAAGACGATCCAATATCATTAGAAAAATAATACTGACATACCTATGGATATATGGAATGGATTTGTCATTCCTTCAACTCACCCTCCGATTCTATTTAACCAACTACTTCATCATGTATAATATAGCCCCCTCCCTAAATATTAGCATCTAATGTGATAATAACAACACTAACAACACCAGCTAAACAAACTCTAGTTATTGTTTCAGCTCCTCTTAGAAAGCATGGTTGGAGAAAGATTTCAGCTCTTCTTTCTGGAGGTACAACATAACACGTGAGTTTTAAGTGGATAGGAATGCACGATCATATTCACTGCATTTTCTTCTATATTGGACAATATAGGACTATACCTCAACATTTGATTGAACTTAGTTGAAAAACCAAAAAACGCAAATTCTCATTGTGAAAGAACATCCAAGAAATATCATCGACTGCATACTGTATGCTAGGCAGCTTGAAAATGTTTCCTTCTTAAACACAACCTTTTCTAGTCTTTGTTGTAAATATCACTGGGCTGCATAATGCTACTGACAGACTTGCCAGGCTACCTCGCCGAACTGGAGGGATTGTTCGCAATAGTGGACTTAATTCTACATTTTTCACCTTCGGTTACCCCATTTATCAAAGAAGCATGCAGCATGCTCAAAACAATAATTCATCACTTCTTCTTTTTCTTCTTCTTCTTCTTCTTCTTCTTCTTTTATAATCTTGAATTATTAGAAATAAAAATCATATTAAGGTATAGCAAGAAGTCTATGAAACAGAATTCATTCTTAATCAATAAATCCACTTCTATATGTTGTTTTTAACCTGAATTCAAAAGGTTCAAATTAATGACTTTAATCTTCTGTCAGTTTATATTACAAAGATGCCGTGGTAGGAAAAAGAAGCTAACAATATATTAAGATTCAATTGTATGAAAACCCAAAGGAAGTTAAATTAATAGATGGCAAGATATTTGACCCTACCGCAAGACTCTCAGCAACTAATTTGATGCCTTTGTAGATTGCTCTTTCATCAACTGAATTCCTATAAGAGACCGTATTTTTAGCAAAGAACCCATTAGAACAGAATGATAGGATTCACAAATATATTCTATGAATTACCTGGTGTCATATAGACCTCCAGTATTCTCAAATAATTCAGGCGCAACAGGAAGCTTAGAAAGAGTTGCAGCAGTTACTCTAACCCGCGAAAATTGCTCATGTTCCCATGCAACCTACAGACGGTAATCCATGAAAAAGATCAAATGTAGAATTATGCTACTTGTAACAAATCAAAAAGTAGATGTGTTTTGTTGGTGAGTTTTCCATGGACTTAAATAGCTTCATATAAATTTCTGGTGGTGTATTATCTATATGCCTTATCTAAGCAATTTACCTACTTTACAGGAAAAATATTGAAGATGAGCAATTCTAGCGATTGCTTTGGGTTGAAGTTAGCTAACTCAAAGTACCTATATTTCTGGTCGGAATGAGGTCAAGGTATCTTTAACAAACTCAACAAATTTGGTATAACCAATCTTAATAATCATATAAATCCTCCAATGAATGGATTGGGTGAATGGACTGGATACAAATCCTCATACATGCTTTCAAATAAGCATAATCTGTGCCATTTAAATAACAGGGGCGTGTTATTCTATCTAAAGCTTTTGCTTTATTCCTTGAATCTCTTATATATATCATGGAGTCAGAGGCAGGAAAATAAAGGGTGGGGGTTATAGGAGAACTGAGGAGGGTAGGAGGATAGGTTGTTTAATTTTCACTAGACAAACTTTCATTGCACAAAACTGTATTGAGACTCAATGCGAAGTTACAATGAAAAATGTTAATTCGATTTGAAGGCAAAGAGAAGGCTGTCAAGATATCTTTTCTACATACTGGATAAAGATGAATATGCAACTTCAATTGAGAAAAGTGGATCCTGAATGGATAGTTCCAGATATCGAAGTCATAAAGCTCGTGGCATAAAGAACAAGAGAGATAAGATCAGGCGATTGTTAGTAAACAACATTCAATGTGTCAGTTGGAGAGCTACGAGTCTAAAAGAACTGCCAATGATACGTTGCGTTAAGTTACAGTTGATTAGAATTTCAATACAATTTCACAAAAACAAATAAAGATTGGGTTACACCAATGCAATTTTATCAGGGATGATGGATTGTGAATTACAATGATAGATTACGAAAGTACCAGATCCAGCAGTGTCTTTGTGCGAAAGAACTACTTACCCGTGGATTTGAGATATTAATCTTCTTGTGCTTTATGCCAATTGCAACTCCCAATTCTTTAGCAACATCAGACAAACTCTGCAATCAAAAGATTCATCAAAGAAAAGATATGTTTAATTCTTTGCTTCTGTGACTTCCTAGATGAAAATGACAACATGATCTCTCAAATTATAAAACTTACATCAAAAACTTGCTTTACATATGCATTTTCTCGAGGCTTTGACACATGCATCCATAACTCATCGCTTGACGAGCCAATACTATTCAAACAGATAGCATAGTCAATGCTCTCTCGTAACCGTTGATCAAAACTCTTTAACCACTGCAAGGTATAAATCACAACACATGAACCCAAAAATCGCAAGTGTGATTCTTTTTCTGTGCTAAAATCAGGATGGAGGACAAAAGTGACCTTAAGAGTTCCATTGTAGTTATAAGGGCCGCCAGATGTTAACCCAAAGAGAAGATTATACTTCCCTTGGGTCTTGGGATTAGAGTAAAGACGAGAGAAAAGTCTTGCTATCTCCAAAAGAGCTGCCACTCCACTTCCATTACTATCAGTTCCCACAGAAAGTGCCTTCAGATTCAAATAAATTGATAACATTGAAATTAGTATCATATAAGAAAATTGTAAGATCCAATACTATTCATGGTCTTCATACCGGAGCAGCACCAAAAGTGTCATAGGATGCAACTATAGCAATTGTTGGCAACTGAATACCATCTGCGTCTGCTTTCAGCCCAGGCAACCATCCCTGATATACATTCTACACGTCAATAAACACATGGATATTCCATGAAATACCATCACACCAAGATTACATGGTACTTGGCACATAAAACAACGCCAACCACATATCAGATTAAAATGTATCTTTCACGCACTGGTGGACCTATCAGAATCAATTGAAAAGGTTGAACAAAATAAGGAGATAATAGTATTGCTATTACACTTGAGTCGATATGTGTTACACGGGTGAGTAGTACAGACATAGTTACAAGGGGCAGGAAAGCTTTAGGTTGGTTCAACAACATACTGCAATGAGCTGTACAGCTTGGTCACCATGCTCTACAGGGGAACTATATGCATGCATTAAAATGTTGCAAAAGGAAACTCAAGCTTGCACTAATCTTCCTTGCTCTATAAATTTGTTACAGAATGATAAAGTTCCGATAGTACAAACATCATTACATCAAAGAAGGTTGGAAGTGGAATTCTACAAGCTAGATGCAGAGCACTGAAGACCAAAAAAGATTTTTATATTTTTAAATGTTGATCTTCCATTTACAATAAATTGTAATTAAATTGTTGCATTAAATGTGTGTGAAATAGCCTGAAGGCATTCGCCATAATCTAATACCCTTTGCCCATCAAAATGGATCAGATTGGGATCAGGCCAAAACTCATAGTCATGAAGGTCCACAAAAGAATTGACTTCTATGAGCATCTTGATTCTGAATCTCTCGAGAAAGAAACTATGGGCAAGATTAGCCTTAATGTTCAACCTAATCGACATTTGGAGGGAATAAATAATTATTGGTCAACTGTGTTTGAGCTCATGCAAGTATGCAACCAGGAAACAACCCTACCAGAGAACTCTAGATCATGGGAGAAGAAAAAGGAGATATTGCATTCTTGGGAACAGTAAAAGTTGAGGTATATAAATATTCGTAACTGCTATGGAAATGTAGAGAGTTAAGCTTACACAAAAAATCAGAATAAAAATTTCAGAAGTTAAACCCACAAAGATGAGCTTGAATTTGATTCTGTTTTTAGACTCACGAAGCTAGAAGAGCTCGAACCTGAATGTTTGTGATGGTCGGAGATGTAACTTTTCTAGGCTCTGATGACGAGACAACCAATTTATATCTGCAAGATGCAACAGTATAATGAAGATAGTAGGATTTTAGGAATCAGATTAATCGAAATAGCTTACTATGAGTACAAGAAATTGATTTGGTCTTTTCCACCACTAGTGAATACTAAGAGAAATCATTTGTATATCTTTTTGCATTATGCATTTGAAACATAGAAATGGTACAACCTTCTATTCATGGTGTATACAAAATTCTGCCCACCTACAAAATATCCAAGGGCTGGATTGGGAGCAAATTTCAAATAAAATGTCATTTCAGGTCTGGAAATTGCATGGTTTACTAATAGGTCCAAACACATCTAGTCGACTACAGTACCCAAAAAAGGAAAGGAACCATGTTTCAATAAAATGCTTGGTGATGTATATATTGAAGATGAGTCTGTATACAGACTTTGGCAAGAACTACTGACCCGCCAGTTGTTGCTGTGGCAGGCTGACCGGCAGCCTCACTTCTCCGAACATCAGCTAATATAGCATTAACTTTCTCGTCCTCGTAACCAAAATATACTGGATACTGGAAGTGGAAACAGATAGAAAATCAAGGTATGAGGTTACCATAATAAACACAGGAAAAGACAAAAGAATGAAGAGCTTCATATCCAGTTTCTTCAAATCCATAATGATATGCATGATCAGATGAACTAAAGCAGAGTTGACATAGCAGTAAAATCGATTCTCTCTATATATGTGAGGCAGAATCCCCGTTATAAAGGTAAAAAGGAAGTTGATACATGACTAGGAAAGAAACCAATAAATATAAGAAACAATAACAGAAGAATAAAAGGAAAATGCAACTCCCGAATGATAACAAAAAACAGTGTTTCCTTGACCTTGAGTATTCTAGAGCAAAGAAAATGAACAAAATGGCTTTAGAAGCCTCACCAATTCCTAACCAGTTTACTTTTAACCTTCAGAGAGAAGCAAATTGATATAAATGCCCTTACTAAATATACCTATCATCTTTGAATTTACACCTTCCTCTTCGGACTAGTATGAGATATTAAATTGGTCACCTAGAATAAGAACCAATATTAAAAAATCATGACAAAGCAATGGAAATTTCCAAGACATGGTAAGACGCGAATACAAGTTCCTAAGAGAAAAAGTTGATGCCTTGCTAAGGGACACCGAGGATAATGTACACATCCTTCTAGACCTACAAGAATATTTTATACAATTCTAACACAACTCCTTATGAAATAGTGTCAGGGAGTATCAATCCCAATTATTTCCCCCTGAATACTCCGGTTTCTCAATCAGGAAAACACTAATTGCTAAAAGTGGCAGTATCATGGATCCATCTTCCTAACCTAAAGTTCCAGAAGATTCGATGAGTCTTAACCGTGGACCTACTCTTCATTAAACAACATTTCACATGCCTTTATCGTAGTATAAACTTGATTCTTACATCATTTTCCAATCTCTTACAAGCACTCGATAGTATTTTGCGTCCCAAAAAAAGGTGTGATGTGTAAAGCATGTACATTCCCTACAAACTCATTTAATAAAGGAATGTGAAAGTAGATTGAACTTAAGGTGGCATGTGTCAAAAATCAGATGCTGTGCTGCTTCCCTTAAAATTAAAATCCATTGGTTAGAGGAATTGTTGAATTCATGTTGTTCTTTACCTAAGGAAAGGCTGTAAATACAACAGTCAGCAAATGGAGATCCATTAGGCCAAGACTTATCTAAATGGATAGAATTAGTGGCGCACGGTGAATCCTTCTCTATTTCTAAGAGCAATTACAAATAATTTTCTCCGGTGATCTGTTAATTTATATGAAATGGTTCCTCTATTATAGCTTGGAAAAGAAAAATAAAAGGATAGAATCTAAATTATTTCCGGAGACTAATTGACAAGAGAGTGGCATCGTCTAGTGAACGTATAGGAATATAATCTAACTCACCAACATTCGTCATAGTCGAAATAACAGTATTTACTTCATGAAATCACAAATTAACTGACAGAAGAGAAATGGTCAAAAAAAGTTTACCGACTTGTAAAAATAGATGTAATACCATAATCTACAAGCCATGGCAACATGGAGCAATCACATCTAGAAGAGAAAGCATTGAAAATCTAGATAGTGAGACGACGGTCGAAATCAAAGACACGGATATTTTACTTACAGGGATATTAGCATGTATGAGCAGCTGTTCCAACTCGACCAACATGTTCCTCATTGTCCCATCTTCATCTATATTGTCTATGTTCTTGGCATGCCCAACAATCTTGTCAGTGTCCTTTTGCGGAAGCAATAGTAACAAGCTCCCCAATGGCTGTTTGTTTGTAATGTACTCTGAAATACATTTTGTGCTAACTTTTAGCAATATGAGCAAACTAAGGCACTGTTTGGGTATAGAGTTGCTGGAGTTTATTTTTAAGTGGAGATAGAGGGGATGCAAACTATGGTTTGCAAGCCCCATACTCCATTTGAAAATAAACTCTAGTTATGTTATAGATATATGTATGGAAAAATGGAGATTATAAAACTTATACAGATTGGAGTTTAGATAACTGCACCTCAACTTCAAAATGAATGCCAAACAAGGCAGAGTTAGCATTTTGGAGTTAAGTTTTGCTAACTCTATAAAACTCCAGATTAGAAAACTTCATTCAAACAAGGCCTAAGAAAATCAACAGCATCAATATAAGATAATGCCATTTTTTCTCCATTAGGAAAGGAGCGGGTTGTTGATCATTTTCATGAGAAACACTGATAAAATGATATAAAGTATGATCGCATTTTTTATGTGTGTTATCGAGATTAAGGTGTGTTGGAAACAATTGTGAAATTCGCACTAAGCTATATCTACACAAACCCACCAATTTAATTGGTTATCTAAGAAACTAATTTTTAAATATTAAACTGCTCTAGACGTTTGCAATCAAAGCCTCAAGGTTTATTTTTATTTCCCAACATTCATGGTTGAAATTGATTGAATATAGTGTGAAAGTGAAGTAAAGATGATTAGAAATTAAGCCCTGATACTCTTGCATTTTCACCTCATGTGGTCAGAATTTCACCGGTTCATTTCACGAATCAAATGCTCAAAGATAAAAGGAGTTCCTAAAGTACATAGTTTTCATATATCAAACATCTCATTTCTAATATCACATCGTGAAACACTAAATTTCCAGCATAAAACAAGTTGCTTGGACAACAAATCTATGTCCATCTTCGACAAAGATATATGTTTATTTTGGTCTCCAGTTGTCCTCGATCTTAGAAGTCATCAGGAAAAAAAACGAATTTTTTTTTCTTAGAAGTCATCAGCATCATCTTTGCAACTAAAAGTAGAATCTAGCAGCATTGAAATGAAGATCAGAGCAGTTGATAGAACAAACCTCGAAGTGATGTCAGATTCAGCTCTCGAACAGGCAGAACGAGCATGGTCCTCGACAGATCGGAGCCGGAATCCAACGGAGAAGTACCGGCGTGGTGATTGACGGCGGCGGATCTCGATCCAAAGGGGACGCCGGCGATGTCGTACTGGATGAGGCGGTAGACGTCGACGGCGGTGGCTGCGTCGCCAAGCTCGACGCAGGCGGCGAGGATGAGCCCGAGGGCGAGCACGGAGTAGATCGAGCCCAGCAATTCGCCGGCGCAGCCAACCCCTTTGCTTAGGGCTGCCATCGCTCTTGGATTCGAGATCGAGAGAGAAACAGGAGAGAGAGTGTGGGATTTTTTATTAGATTAGGTTTTTATATGGACATCGAAGTTGGGTCGGGTTGCGGTTGAAGATTTAGATCCGGTAGCTTAATGATGAGGGGTTATGATTTGATAGTTAATAAAGAGGGGTTTTTGTTCATAAGAAAATTGGCTTAAATTACACTCAGATACCATGAAGCATTACATTTTTATTTATAAATTATAAATTATGAATGAAATTTATGGGCTTAGAAAATCGCCATGGCATGCTACGGACTTTCTACATGTTTTCAACTTCAATACCACACACCTTTTATTCAGACAGGTTTCAAATGACTATAGCATCTAAAACCGGTATTATATTATTCATCCGTCACGCCGCACCCCCAATACAAAGAGTATTGTCCGCTCTAGCCGAAACCGCACGGTTTTGTCTTTCAATGATATCAGACGCGCTCTCTGTATTGGGGTGGGGCATGACAAATTGATATCAGAGCTGGTCTCTCAAGAGTAGGTTTGTGATTCGAGAACGAACCATTGTTCAGAGGTGGGGAGAATGTCGGGACCCGGTTCTTACTCACGGAACAAAATGTCACGCCTGGTATCAGAATCAAAAGAGTAGGACGGAAGAAACAATAGGGAACCAAAAGAATTTCAACTCGAGATGCAAAGTTGTTTGCATATCGTCATGACAGGGGTCAAGAGAAAAATATGATTCAAGAATTACGATAACAATGTGGCAGGACATGTTCCTAATTACGGATTTTCCGATTCGTGTATTAGGTCTAATACCCAACTATAAAAGAATCAAATCCGATTAACCTAAATTCTATGGCTCTGATACTAAACAAACCATGTCACGTCCCGCTTCCCAGAGTGCGCTAAGATCGGCACGTGACAGAACCAACCATGCTACCTGTGGATAGGAAATATCTCTCCACGGTCATATTACGGCTCTAGAGATATCAAGAACAGTAATAAATTATCTAATACATGTCCATAAGCCAGAATAAACGAGTCATGAAATAAAATAATACGGAAGCAAAAGATCCAAGTACAATAATAATCTGGAATGTACGTCTCATAATGCGGGCTCACATCAGGAATGAAAATACTGAAAGGAAACTAAACTAAACTAATAACAGGTCTTCACTGCTCGGCCTGTTGATCAAAATACTCTTGGACCGCCTGCGACAATGATAAGGGATCTGGGCCATGCAAAACCCAGACGTCAGTGCGTCGTAATATCAATAATTCTAAGCAAGCAGGATGTAATGAAATATGTAGGCATGAAGTATGAACACTAACAAGTAAACAATAACATGAATATAAATCGGTGAACAGGATATAAACAGGTGAAGTGCAGTGAGTAGTCTAAACTGTGCTATATGGTTATCTACTCTAAAGTTATTCGAAATCAATTAATGTAATTCTCATCGTAACCCATCGGTCTATGCTCCGTTCATTCCCCACGGGACCACGGTAACATGATGTAACAGCCCTTTGAGTTACGTTCGGATACATTCTTGATTTTCCCATACCCCAAGGTTATGTGTGTAAGTCGGGTATTGATAAATCTGGAGCTAATACCAACACGTGATCAAGCAGGTACAGATTTGTCTGTGTAGACAACAGGATATGTCCGTAGGGACAACAGGTCAAGATTGCCGGCATTAGTAACAAGATCATGTATCAAGTCAGGCCGTGGTACATCAGGTCATATCAAGTAGTGCACAGTATCAAGTCAGGTCAAGTAGTGTATCAGGTCATGTCAAATAGTGCACAGGTATCGAGCGGGTGCTCATAATCAAACTGTATTAAATATGGGTGCACACAATCAAGCATGGAGTACTAATATGACAATAAAATAAAATAATATGAATGGTATGCAAATAGGTATAAAATAAATGGTATGGATGCACAACTATCGATTAGGGTTACCTTTTATATTTCCAATACTAATTAGGATGCACTTTATTAAACATGGGGTGTTAATATAACAATATTATGTATTAATGTGATTTGTAGATGCAGATATATGTATACTATATGATATGGATGCAAATGGGTATCCAAAAACTGTAAAACTTACATATGGATGTATAATATGATAAACGAGTAATATTTTACTCATATGGATGCGTAAAACTATACCTAGCATGTAGCAAGATGATTTAGCATGCGACTAGATATGTAATTACTGATATGGATGCACACGGACGTGATATAACAGTAAAATGATAAACTGGTAAATGCATGATGTACAATTAAACAATATGAGATGTAAATATTCCATTGAGTGCGGTATAATATAGTTTAGCATGTATCAAGATAAATTTGCATGCACTGGATATGAAATAACTTGTACGGATGCATACGGATATCCGAAAATGGTAAAACATGCAAAATGATAATGTGGGATGCATAACTAATCATCATAGGGTGTTATTATTCAAATGAATATAGAATATATGTCACGACCCGAGTATTTCGACTCGTGACCGGCACTTAACCACGCTACGTCTACAGGCGTAACGCGACTAAGTAAGCCGAACCCAGAAATCAAAACCATTTAAAATAGTGAGTGTTAAAAACATTTAGTTAAAGCATTTAGAAAACCTTAAATAATTCAATAAGTTCCTTTAAAGTTACTTAATCATTTAAATAATTTTGGCAGCATTTCCTTTGTAAAAGTAGCCCCGAGACCGGGTACAAAACAGGATATGAGTGAAAAATGAAATATAATGAAATGAAACATCCCCAAACGGGAGCAATCACGCCCAACGGCGGAAACCAACATCACAAGAGTAATATACGACGTCGTAGCGAAGAATGAGCAATAAGTAAACATCACAGAAAATAACTGCATATAAAAACAGTCGGCTCCCACGAGCTCGACACCAGAATACAAAATATACATCATCGTCCTCACACAATATCTAAGTCCAGTACATAAATGGTAGATGGAGAGTATTAGATACAAAGGGATACAATAAAAGTAATCAGATACCACAACCCACCTAAATACAAAACAGCTCTCACCGCAACTGTAGTGGTATCTGTAGCCAAAAGATGCAAAAGACAGCCTGCCTCGACTATGCCGAGGGCAACCTGCAAATACTGTGGCACAACGGGGATGAGTTGCCAACTCGTGAATAGAGATAACATATAAAGGTAATCGCGAGCATGCACGTACTGCGCTTCTCTAACAAATGCCATCAGATGATATCAATGCGTGATAAACAGTATGTGCAATAATCATGCAGATGCTCTGTCAGGTAAAATAACTACAGGATGAGATATATGGTAATCAATGCTGAGTATGGGATAAACAACATCTACACGGAATATCAACGTGGAAAACAATCGGTGCCCACAACTGCACCCAAATCCCAAATAACTCAGGCGCCGGCACACCCATCGGCCCTCAAATCCTGTAAACCTCTGAAAATCACGAGTGCCCAACATCGGCACCCAAAACATCATAAAATACTCGTGTCCAGCATCGACACACAAATCCTCATATATCGGGCTCCGTCAGTCCGGATCAGCCCACGGGCTCCGTCTGCGGTATCGGCCCTCGGCCCCGGCAGTACGGATCATCCCGCATCCATCTCTCGACTCTGGTCGGTATCCTCCGGATAACCGCCAGGTCCAACCAATCACCGGTAGGTACTCGCCACCCTGCCAGGCTCATCGTCTACTCCACGAAAAACATTTCTCGCCCCGGGGAACCATACCGGGTCCACCACGAACCCGCAAACGGATCATCCATCTCCTCGAATCGGGTTTCAAGCACACGTCTCAGCACTGAGAAAACGCGTGGTGGACGCACCAAAATATCATATCACGAGGAACCGGGTTTTCAAATAGTGCATCTTTTCTTAAAAATTCCACGGTCCTCAAAACCAGAAATCACATGAAAATCCAACACCAAGAAGTAAATCCAATGCGATGTGCCATATACATCGATCCATGATATAGGTATAGGGGAAAACCGCTTTTAAAATTAGTTTTCGTTTTTAAAGATCTCATGCGGCTCCCAATTTTCATGAAAGTCATATCGAATCATATAAGAAATGAACTACAACAATATAATCATGGCAGTTCTACAGTGAGAGTGTCATGGAAATTACTAACGGTGTGTGTGTAGCATGCATGTCAGTGCTCGTGCAACATGAACCGTTAGTAATAGTGCGGTGTTCTATCAATTCTAAGCATACATACAACAGGGAATGCAATATGCAATGACAGTACATGAGGTGAATGCAACATATAATAATAAGGTCCTATCAGCCCTGACGCATAACGCCATGCGGGCGATATCCCCGTAGATGTTAAATCTACTCACCGAAGTCTCGCGCTAAGTGCAGCCGACGACTTGCTTGCCCTTCTTCGCTGCGTCCGTCTCACTCGCTGGCGAACCTAGAATCACATAACATATATCACACATAAGCTCAATTTCACAAAACGCGATATTACGATACAATTAGAAACCCGTGTCGCAAACCAATCGCGCGTGTGCGCGATACGCTAAAACGTGTGATCACGCGCCTGAAACTACCCTGACGCGTCGCGATACGCAGAAACCCCAAACCCACACACGTATCACGCGTGTCGCGAAGGTTTAAAATACGAGAAATAGGTATTTAGTCCCAGATTTTTATACAGAACTTAACTTACAAAAATATATATGTCATAACACTACACACAGCAGAAGACACCTAAAGGACCAAACCCCAACCCAAACCCTCCCCATCTGGCCGCAAATTGCGGCCAGATCTAATTTATTGGCGGCCACGGTACGGAGTTTGTGGGTCGGGTTCTACCTGGGGTATCAGCACCTAACAACCATACTACAGTATACTCAAAATTAACCTGAACCCATCGGGTCGATAGCAGTTTCCAGAAACTCAAATTTTGCTTAAAACGACGAATTGCGTCAAATAGGGATCTGGTGGTAATTTAGTGAAATTGGGGACTAAGCTGGGTTGAAATGGCCTTAACAACACTCTAACAACCTACTGAACCCAAAACACACCTCACTTGGCCAAGGTTCTCACTAAATGCCTCATATCGCACTAATTCGCACCAAAAACCACTAATCGAAGCAAAACTACACTAACCAAGTAAACTAGGGAGTAAGTTTATGAAATATACCCCACACTCGACCCTAGGGAGCTGGAAGAAGAAGAAGGAGTGAAGGGAAGGGGCTGTAGTTGAAGCTGCTGCTGTTGCTGCACACTGCTGCTGCTGATTCACTGCTGCTGCTGATCTCTGGTGCTGCTGTTGCTGCTCACTGAAGCTGTTGTTGTGCTTGCTTCAGCTGCTGCTGAGCTTGCTTCTGCTTCTGTTGCTGAGATGGTAAGTGGGTGTGTGTGTGTGAGAGTGGGTGAGGTTGAGAGAAAGGAACAAAACAAAATGAGGGGAAAATCATCACCCAATGTCAACCCCTCCTCTCTCTCTCTCCTCATGATTGCAAGCATGGCTTAAGCCATGATGCACTCTCTCTCTCTCACACCAAGTCAACACCCTAAGAAAATTTCAAATTAAAGCAACTATTAAATAACTAATTAAACTCAATTAAAACCCAAAAGACTTAATCCCCATGATTAACCCACCATGGTCACTAATCATGGTAATAACTCATTTAAAAACCCTAGTTTACATGCACATGTGTGTGCAAGCCTAGGAAGATTTTAGAAAAATATTTATTAAATTAGGAAAAATATTTGAAACACAATTTGGTAGACTTTTTGTTAAAAACCCATTACTTAAATATAATTAGTCACTAAACACATCCTAAGGTGTTACAATATAGTAGTATAGCATGTAGCAAGATTAACTTGCCTCGACGGATCACGAAACGGATATGTACGACACGTCCGACGTCGGCAAAACGTCGCAACGCACGCATGGCACACGGGATGGGTCCAAGCAACGCAAGAGGGTGATCACGCAGATAAGGTGCTTCCTCTGGGTCGTCTGGATCGTCGGCGTCATGCCCGGCTCCGACGATGGCTGAAAATGCAAAGATTCAAGAACAAGAAAAGAAAAAGAAAAGAAAAGAAAGAAGAGAGAAGGAATAGAGGCTCACTGGATTTGTGCACTGGGGTCAGGGAGACGAGCTGGTGGTGTCGAGGAGATCAACGGAGCTCCGGCGAAGCTAGGGTTTGGCTGTCAGGGTTAGGTTAGGGTTCGGGTGTTGAAGGTGCAGGCTGGATTTGTGTGCAGGGGTTTGGAGAAGTGCAGATGAGAGGGGGAGAGGTGGTGTGAGAGTGACGGCGAGGTGAAGGAATCGCCGGCGGTGAGGTGAGGGTGTGCAGGGTTCTGTGCAGGTGAGAGAGGCTCGGGAAGGAGAAGAGAGGCTTGGGAAGGAGAAAGAAGAAGAAGAAGACGGAGAAGAGGGGTGGAGATGATGATACGGGAAGAAGAAGATGATGATGACGAGGTTGGGACCGTCGGCGACGAGGAGATGGGTTCCGTGGGTTTGTGGGTGTGTACGTATGGGCTCGGGAAGAAAAAGAAGAAGAAGGAGATGGCGAGGAGGAGGAGATGGAGGCTCGGTGAGGTGAGGAGGTGGTGAAGAGATGAAGTTTTAGGGTTAGGGTTGAGGAGGAAGGAGTCGTGATGATGGGTTAATGAGAAGGAGCTCGGGGTTTTAAAGAGAGGAGGAAGACGAGAATAAAGGGAGTTGTTGAGGGAAAGAAGGGAGGTGACCACATTCTGAGAGGAGGTGATGTGATTCCATTCACCGCGAGAGGAGAGAGAGAGGGAGCCCCTAGAAGAGGAAGAGAGAGAGAGAGAGAGATGCACGAGAGGAGAGAGGGAGGGAGGAAATATAAAATTGTCTGTAGTGATGGGAGAGAGAAAGAGAGAGACCGCGAGGGTGAGAGAAAGAGAAGAAAGAGAAGAAAGGAGAGAGAAGAAGAAAGAGAAAAAGAGAGTAAGCTGGGGTTGTTGTTAAAATAGGTGGGATTTTATTTAAAAAGATTTAGGTTAGTTAAATAAATTTTAATCGGTTGATTTTAAAATAAAGATATTAATTTAAATAAAATTGGATTTTCAGGTAAATACAAATTTAGTCCAAAATACGCCTGGATTGGGTCTAAAAATCCAATTTTAAAATACGAAAAATATATACGACGATCAAAGTTAAAAATGAATGCTCGGGTAGCAAAAATGCATACCCCCAAGAACGGATGCACGTACGTGCGCGTAGCCATCCAAACAAGTCCGTTTCACTGAACGGGACGAGAACAAGATGCGCGGATGCTACCACATGGTTAGGGGTATCATGCAGGCCATGCAATGTATTTTTAAAATATTTTACGTGACTTAAAATTTTATATTGTAAAAATGAAAATGCCAGATAAAATGCTAGTATGCAATATTCATGAAAGTGCACAAGTCTACGCAACAAGCCAGGATGAATCATAAACATGAATTAAGACAGGTTTCAAGCAAGCGGGTTGGGTCGGATACTAATACAGATGTCAGATATACTATTTGCACCCAAAACACAGTAAAATCAAGAAAATGCCATAAATAAATAAATACGTGAACTGGAATTGGTATAAAAGAACTAGGGTGTTACATTATATCCAACTACAAAAAGAATTTCGTCCTCGAAATTCCAAGAACAGGGAAAGATAAACAAACATGAAACCACGAGAATAGGTGTGGAAACTTCTGTCGAATCTCGTCTTCTCGTTCCCAAGTCGATTCTCCGTGCGAGCGATTTCCCCAAGAAACAAGTACGAAAAGGATAACCTTGTTCTTAAGGACCTTTTCTCTTCGATCAACAATCGACATCGGTCATTCCTCAAAGGTCAAATCCTCTCTTACAGTCAGCTCCGAATGATCCAGTACGTGTATTTCATCTCAAACATACTTACAGAGTTGAGATACATGAAACACGTCATGAATATTCGCCAAAAATTGTGGTAAAACCAATCGATAAGCCACTTCTCCAACATGCTCCAAAATCTCGAAAGGCCCCACGAATCGGAAGACTAAGCTTGCCTCGACTCCCAAAACGAATCACTCCTCTAGTCGGTGATATTTTTAAGAACACAAGATTACCAACAACAAACTCTAGAGGTCTTCTCGATGTGTCGGCCCAACTTTTCTGCCGATCTTGTGCTGCCTTCATATGATTCCGGATAGTATTAACTTTCTCTACTGTTTGCTGGATAAAATCCGGTCCCAACAATTTTCGTTCTCCAATATTGTACCAACAAACAGGTGAGCGACACTTGCGATCATACAATGCTTCGAATGGAGCCATCTGCATAGCCGCCTGAAAGCTGTTGTTATAAGAAAACTCCACCAAGTATAGATGATCTTCCCAAGAACCCTTGAAGCCTAACATGCAAGCTCTCAACATGTCTTCAAGAGTTTGGATCGTTCTCTCTGACTGGCCATCTGTCTGAGGATGATAAGCTGTGCTAAACTTCAATCGCGTCCCCAAACTTTCCTGTAAACCCCTTCAGAAGTGCGATAGGAATCGGGTGTCACGGTCGGACACGATGCTCACAGGTACTCCATGAAATTTCACAATCTCCTGCATGTACCGTTCTGCCAACGCTTCCGTTGATTGACCAACTCGAAATGGTATGAAATGAGCTGCCTTGGTCAATCGATCAACAATCACCCAAACTGCATTGTTGCCCTTTGGACTCCGTGGTAAAGCTGACACGAAATCCATGGTTATATGTTCTCACTTCCATTGAAGAATCGGAAGTGGTTGCAATAAACCAGCAACCCTTTGATATTCAGCCTGAAGTTGCTGACACACCAAGAACTTCGCTACAAAACGGGCAATTTCCCTTTTCATGCCTTCCCACCAGAAATGCTGTCGTAGATCACGGTATATCTTCGTGCCTCCTGGATGTATGGAATATGCGGAACTGTGTGACTCCTTCATAACTTCTTCACGAAT
Source organism: Agapanthus africanus (assembly GCA_030015575.1). Classification (NCBI taxonomy): domain Eukaryota; kingdom Viridiplantae; phylum Streptophyta; class Magnoliopsida; order Asparagales; family Amaryllidaceae; genus Agapanthus; species Agapanthus africanus. Next base: position 162,511,666 of record JASDDO010000024.1, read on the forward strand.
GTCTCCTTTTGGCACACACAAACGGCTACCATAACGCAACGAACTATCTTCATAAATCAACAAGTCCATTCGAAGTCCAGTTTCAACCTGTTCTCGAAACTTCTGCAATCATGGGTTCTGCGATTGCGCTGTTTTAATACTCTCGATCAACGACGACTGTACCTGCAACTGCATCAACTGTCCCGAAGAATGCGGTAGTACGATCTCGAACTCGAATCTCCGAAAATCATTGATAAGCTTTTTCTGTGTAATCAAAATCCGAATCGCTGGCAACCGACTAAGCGCATCCGGCACAACATTAAATTTTCCCAGATGGTACTTAAGATCAAGATCGTAGTCGGCCATCAGCTCCAACCATCGACGCCGCCTCATATTAAGCTCTTTCTGCGTGAACACGTACTTCAGGATTTTGTGACCGGTGAATACTTCGACCCTTTCGCCCAATAAGTAGTGTCTCCAAATCTTCAAAACGAAAAATCACAGCTGCTGGCTCCATATCATGAGTTGGGTAATTCTTCTCATGGGTCTTCAACTATCTCGATGCATAAGCTATAACCTTCCCATGCTGCATCAAAACACATCCCAAACTTTTTCCAGATGCGTCGCTGTGAATTACCAATCCTCCGGAACTGTCAAGTACGGTCAAAATAGGAGCGGTTATCAACCTTTACTTCAATGCCTCAAAAGCTGACGCACACTTATCCGTCCATACAAACGGTACTTCTTTTCGCGTAAGCTTGGTCAAAGGCTCAGCCAAACGGGAAAAATTCTCCACGAACCTTCTGTAATATCCGGCAAGTCCAAGAAAACATCCGATCTCTACTACGTTTTTTGGAATCGGCCAATCTTGAACTGCTGCAATCTTCTCGAGATCAACGACGATTCTGTCTCCGGACATGACATGCCCCAAAAACTTCACTTCTTCAAACCAAAACTCGCACTTGCTCATCTTTGCATACAATCTTTCCTGCTTTAATGTTTGCAGTGCGATCTTCAAGTGTTCCGCATGCTCTTCAATGCGCCTCGAGTAGACCAGAATATCATCGATGAATACCACTATAAACTGGTCCAAGAACGGTGAGAAAATTCGGTTTATCAAGTCCATAAATATCGCCGGTGCATTCGTGACTCCGAATGGCATCACTAAATACTCGTAATGTCCATACCGAGTTCGGAACGCAGTTTTGCAAATATCTTCTGATTTAACTCGGACCTGATAATATCCGGATCGCAAATCCAGCTTCGAGAATACCCTCGCGCCACTGAGTTGTTCGAATAATTCGCCAATGCGAGGAATCAGATACTTGTTCTTAATAGTCACCCGGTTTAATTCTCGATAATCGATGCACATCCTCCGTGTGCCATCTTTCTTCTTTACTAAAAGAACTGGAGCTCCCCGAGATGAATTGTTGCTGCGAATCCAACCTTTCTCAAGTAATCCGGTAACCTGCTTCTTGACTTCTTCCAACTCCACTGGTGCCATTGGGTAGTACGCCTTTGAAACTGGCGCTGCACCAGGAACACGATCGATCGCGAACTCCACATCTCGTTTTGGCGGTAAACCCGAGATGTCCTTGGACACGTCCATGAAATCTCGAACTACAGCTGGCGCTTCTTCCTTATCAACTTCCATTGACGAAAGAACATTGTTTGTCGGCCTAGCCCTAAACTCGACTGGCCCGACAGAACTGCTTCCTCCAGCAAAACAAACTCCGGATGTCCGGGAATCTGGAAAATCACTTTCTTTGCCATACAATCAATGCGGGCGTGGAAAGTGCCGAGAAAGTCCATTCCCAAGATAACATCATAGCTGCCGGTATCGATCACCAAGAAATCTGCAACACATGAACAGGTAAGCAATGAAACTGAGAGAACCAAGGAAATTTCACGACCATGAATCAAGGAAATGAATCAAGATTAGGACTCCAAGTTACTTAAATAGAGTACCGCATTGTAACCATGCTGCAGTTCATAGTTACAATCGCTTAACTCCGTTCAAGACGCCCAAATCTTAGTATCGGAATCAAAGGAGTAGGACGGAAGAAACAATAGGAAACCAAAAGAATTTCAAATCGAGATGCAAAGCTGTTTGCATGTCGTCAGGACAGGGGTCAAGAGAAAGATATGATTCAAGAATTACGATAACAATGTGGCAGGACATGTTCCTAATTACGGATTTTCCGATTCGTGTATTGGGTCTAATACCCAACTACAAAATAATCAAACCCGATTAACCTAAATCCTATGGCTCTGATACCAAACAAACCCTGTCACGCCCCGCTTCCCAGAGTGCGCTAAGATCGGCACGTGACAGAGCCAACTATGCTACCTGTGGATAGGAAACATCCCTCCACAGTCACATTACGGCTGTAGAGATATCAAGAACAGTAATAAACTATCTAATACATGTCCATAAGCCAGAATAAACGAGTCATGAAATAAAATAATGCGGAAGTAAAAGATCCAAGTACAATAATAATCTAGAATGTACGTCCCATAATGCGGGCTCGCATTAGGAATGAAAATACTGAAAGGAAACTAAACTAAACTAATAACAGGTCTTCACTGCTCGGCCTGTTGATCAAAATACTCTTGGACCGCCTGAGACAAGGATAAGGGATCTGGGCCATGCAAAACCCAGACGTCAGTGCGTCATAATATCAATAATTCCAAGCAAGCAGGATGTAATGAAATATGCAGGTATGAAGTATGAACAGTAACAAGTAAACAGTAACATGAATATAGATCAGTGAACAGGATATAAACAGGTGAAGTGCAGTGAGTAGTTTAAACTGTGCTATAGGGTTATCTACTATAAAATTATTCGAAATCAATTAATGTAATTATCATCGTAACCCATCGGTCTATGTCCCGTTCATTCCCCACGAGACCACGGTAAAATGATATAATAGACTGTGAGTCTATGTCCCGTTCATACCCCACGGGACCACGGTAATATGATGTAATAGCCCTTTGAGTTACGTTCAGATACATTCTTGATTTCCCCATACCCCCAAGGTTATGCGTGTAAGTCATGTATTGATAAATCTGGAGCTAATGCCAACACAGGATCAAGCGGGTATAGGTTTATCTGTGTAGACAGCAGGATATGTCCGTAGGGACAACATGTCAAGATTGTCGGCATTAGTAATAAGATCAGGTATCAAGTCAGGCTGTGGTACATCAGGTCATGTTAAGTAGTGCACGGTATCAAGTCAGGTCAAGTAGTATATCAGGTCATGTCAAATAGTGCACAGGTATCGAGCGGGTGCTCATAACAAACTGCAGTAAATATGGGTGCACACAATCAAGTATGGAGTACTAATATGACAATAAAATAAAATAATATGAAAGGTATGGAAATAGGTATAAAATAAATGGTATGGATGCACAACTATCGATTAGGGTTACCTTTTATATTTCCAATACTAATTAGGATGCATTTTATTAAACACGGGGTGTTAATATAACAGTATTATGTATTAATGCGATCTGTAGATGTAGATATATATATATATATATAATATATGATATGGATGCAAATGGGTATCCGAAAACTGTAAAACTTGCATATGGATGTATAATATGATAAACGGGTAACATTTTACTCATATGGATGCGTAAAATTATACCTAGCATGTAGCAAGATGATTTAGCATGCGACTAGATATGTAATTACTGATATGGATGCACACGGACGCGATATAACAGTAAAATGATAAACTGGTAAATGCATGATGTACAATTAAACAATATGAGATATAAATATTCCATTGAGTGCAGTATAATGTAGTCTAGCATGTATCAAGCTAAATTTGCATGCATTAGATATGAAATAACTTGTAAGGATGCATACGGATATCCGAAAACGGTAAAACATGCAAAATGATAATGTGGGATGCATAACTAATCATCATAGGATGTTATTATTCAAATGGATATAGAATATAGTAGTATAGCATGTAGCAAGATTAATTTGCCTCGACGGATTACGAAACGGATATGTACGGCACGTCCGACGTCGGCAAAATGTCGCAACACACGCACGACACACGGGATGGGTCCAACCAACGCAAGAGGGTGATCACGCAGGTAAGGTACTTGCTCTAGGTCGTCTGGATCGTCGGTGTCAAGCCCGGCTTCGGCGATGGCTGAAAATGCAAGATTCAAGAACAAGAAAAGAAAAAGGAAAGAAAAGAAAGAAGAGGAGGAAGAAGAAGAGAGAAGGAAGAGAGGCTCACTGGATCTGTGCACCGGGGATAGGGAGACAAGCTGGTGGTGTCGAGGAGATCAACGGAGCTCCGGCAAGACTAGGGTTTGGCTGTCAGGGTTAGGTCAGGGTTCGAGTGTTGAAGGTGCAGGCTGGATTTGTGTGCAGGGTTTTGGAGAAGTGCAGAGGAGAGAGAGAGAGGTGGTGTGAGGGTGACAGCGAGGTGAAGGAATCGCCGGCGGTGAGGTGAGGGTGTGCAGGGTTCTGTGCAGGGGAGAGAGGCTCGGGAAGGAGGAGAAAGGCTTGGGAAGGAGAAAGAAGAAGAAGAAGAAGAAGATGGAGATGAGGAGGTGGAGATGATGATATGGGAAGAAGAAGAAGATGATGACGAGGTTGGGACCGTCGGCGACGAGGAGATGGGTTATGCGGGTTTGTGGGTGTGCAGGTATGGGCTCGGGAAGAAAAAGAAGAAGAAGGAGATGTCGAGAAGGAGGAGATGGAGGCTCGATGAGGTGAGGAGGTGGTGAAGAGATGAAGTTTATGGGTTAAGGTTGAGGAGGAAAGAGTTGTGATGATGGGTTAATGAGAAGGAGCTCGAGGTTTTAAAGAGAGGAGGAAGACGAGAATAAATGAGGCTGTTGAGGGAAAGAAGGAAGGTGACCACATTCTGAGGGGAGATGATGGGATTCCATTCACCGCGAGAAGAGAGAGAGACGTGAGAAGAGAGAGTAAGAGACGCGTGAGAGGAGAGAGAGGGGGAGGAGATATAAAATTGTCTGCAGTGAGGGGAGAGAGAAAGAGAGAGACTGCGAGGGTGAGAGAGAGAGAAGAAAGAGGAGATAAGAGAGAGAAGAAGAAAGAGAAAGAGAGAGTGAGCTGGGGTTGTTGTTAAAATATGTGGGATTTTATGTAAAAAGATTTAGGTTAGTTAAATAAATTTTAATCGGTTGATTTTAAAATAAAGATATTAATTTAAATAAAATTGGATTTTCAGGTAAATACAAATTTTGTCCAAAATACGCCTGGGTTAGGTCTAAAAATCCAGTTTTAAAATATGAAAAATATATCCGACGACCAAAATTAAAAATGAATGCTCGGATAACGAAAATGCATACCCCTAAGAACGGATGCACGTACGTGCACGTAGCCATCCAAACAAGTCCGTTTCACTGAACGGGACGAGAACAAGATGCGCGGATGCTATCACAGGGTTAGGGGTATCATGCAGGCCATGAAATGTATTTTTAAAATATTTTACGTGACTTAAAATGTTATATTGTAAAAATGCAAATGTCAGATAAAATGCCAGTATGCAGTATTCATGAAAGTGCACAAGTCTACGCAACAAGTCAGGATAAATCATAAACATGAATCAAGACATGTTTCAAGCAAGCGGGTTGGATCGGATACTAATACAGATGTCAGATATACTATCTGCACCCAAAGCACAGTAAAATCAGTCAAATACCATAAATAAATAAATACGTGAACTGGAATTGGTATAAAAGAACTAGGGTGTTACAAGACGATTCCTCTTGAATGTCCAGATTTCCAACAACAAACCTCTCCACGGATTCTAGTGATTATCCATCCATCCTTCTGCATCATAACATTAGTTTAAAATTAAAAGTGCAAAGCACAGGGCAAGAAAAATGGCAAAGAAAAGTTGGGTAGTAAAATTCTTCTTCAAGCAGGGGTTCATTTGTTTAAATTCAGCTAGCGTCATTTGAAAAGGATCTTAAATAAAGTGCCGACATGGTAACTCTTTTTCCCGATTAAAAATAAATTTGTGGATTGGTTGTTTTTATTTTTTTGGACCCAGTCGGTAAGCCTCATCCAAAAACATGCTGAATCCCCGTACGCACACGCACGCAGGAATCCGAGTCCGCCCCAAATATGTTAATTGATAGCCACCTATCCTTATTGAGTTTGAAAAGATTACATGGGCCCAATATGAAAAGAAACGAATTGACATTTTCAATCTCCCCACTTCTAATTCCTCAAACCCAAACTAGCCCATAAGTCTAAATCTTAAAGCCCAGGTCCAACCTCCATCTCCCTCAAATCGCCGCTAGGGTTTTAGGCATCGTTTCAAATCTCCTCTTTCAATTTGCTGTTTGGGGTTAGAACGCGCCATGACTCGCTTAAGCTTCGATCAAATCTCTCGGGACAACGACGACCTCGATACCTCATCGACCTCTACGCTTCACCTCTCTTATCGAGCTCTCTCAGATGTAAGCCGATCTCTCTCTCTCTCTCTCTCACACACACACACACACAATCTCGATTCAGGCATTGTAATGGACGCTTTTGCTTGCTCAGGTGTCGTGCTTGGTTAGTTTCAAGAACTTGGAAAAGCTCGATCTTAGCTTCAACTGCCTCTTGTCTCTCGAGGTATTGAATCCCTCTCTCCGCTTGCTTGCTTTGATAAAAAGTTAGTATCTTGAGTTGAAAATCTTCTGGCAGAGCCTGTCTCCTTGCATCAATTTGAAACGTCTATTGGTTATTGAGAACAAGCTTGAAAGTTTGAAGGGGATCGAGCGCCTCTCGAAGCTTATGGTGATTAGCTTGATATTAATTTCACTGTTTTAATTTAGGTCTACAGCTATCGTTAAAATGCCGATGATGCAGGTGTTTAATGCCGGCAAGAACAAACTCCGGAAAATTGATGAAATTGGTTGTGTCACAAACTTGAGAGCTTTAATTCTGAACGGTATATAATGTTTGAACTCTATTCTTTAGCTTATGTATATATGAACCAGTTCTAGAATATTCGTGAGGATGACAAGTGAAATTTCGCCGCGTATTTGATAATACCAGAGCTAAGAATTTGCCATGATCTCTACTTTGCAGATAACAACATATCTTCCATTTGCAAACTTGATCAGCTTAAGTACTTGAATACACTTGGTATGGCCACTAATCATAAATTCATAATCGCAGTTTTTCATATGAAGTTGATTCTATTTACCTGATCTCATATATCAAACACGCAATGAGCCATGATCGACCTGTTTTGTAGATGTGCAGTTCGAACACCCTGTTTTTTGTGTGTCGAAGTCATATTACCACACTCTATTGTATCACTATTGTATTTTATTTGTAATATTTTTTCTTCATATAATAGCTTTTCCGCCGCATCTTCTGGTGTCTTGATTGTATTAGCTTCTGTGTTTATATGACTGTCTTTTACCCCTGTTAGAGGCTAAACTGTATTAGCTTGTGAACTGTAAATCAATATCCATTATGAGGCAATAGAAACGGAGTATTGATATGATGTTCGCACTATTTTCCAAGTAAAACTACACATTACTTGTACAGTTGGGATCACATTCATATATAGTTTGCTAATTGGAATATAAATTTTACTAGCTATATGTCTTTGAGGACACTTGTAAGTCAATAGTTAACACTCCTTTTATTTGCTATAGGTGTCTCACAATAACAATTTGTGTTTATACTTTGTTTGAGTTATAACTCTTTTGCACTAAAATTGCACATATATCTGTAAGGGGATGCATGTCATTCTATGTTAATTGCACTGCAATATTTCTTCAACCCCTACACAAAAGTTTCATTGCACCAAACTATAATATCGATATCTTGATGGCACACTCCCCAGAAAATGTTTATCAACGAAATAATATCTTTCTTTGTGGGCCTCCTAAACAGTTCTTTCTAAAAACCCGATATATCATATTGGCGATTCTTTGATGAAGGCAAAATCTCTCACTAAGGTAAATGCCTGTTGATTGATGACTTGTCTACTTTTTACCTCTCAGTAACTTGTGTAAGACCCATAATTTTATAAGTGCTGAGGCTTGCTACTTCTGTTTGGTTTTAGCTGTCCCTCTCTCATTGCCATCTCGAAAATATTGGATCTTCTCTCACATCATGTGTGGACCTGAAGGAGCTAAGACTTGCTCACAACAAGATAACAGTAAGTACTCCACTGAAGCTTGATATAGAGAAATTTCACCATGACTGGTGATGTTTTTGCTGTAGCTGGCCTATACTAAAATTTTGGCAAAGCTTCTATTCTCATTAATGTTAGTCTAGGCATTGCATTAGTTAATTTGATGGCCAGGTTGAATTTTATTCGGGATAAATGGATGTAAATGGATGTTATCTTTTGTGGCTTCCACTTTACACATGATGATGGATTTTAATATAAACTGTCCGCGCCGTATTATTTTTTCTTCTTTACCTGTAGTTAAAGTTTCATGTCAAGCTTTGATTTTGTTTCTGAAATTTGCAGACAATATCAACTGAGTTGGCAAAGAACAGCAGGCTCCGAAATTTAGATATGGGAAACAACCTAATTAGAAATTGGTCAGAATTGAAGGTTTGCAACTATAAATGTCCTTTTTTGTGTTGCTTTTATGAATAAATATTGTGTAGCCACTTTTGTACATCTTCAATCATAGATTTTTTTTTGATACCAACCACCTAATTGCCAGGTTCTTTCTGCATCGCCTAACCTGATGAATCTCAACTTACAAGGAAATCCTATTGCGGAGAAAGATAAATTGGCAAATAAGGTGATCCTTTTGCTAATCACTTGCTTGTGTGTTTCTGGGTAACTAATGTGCAGAATCAACTTTATTTCTAACTCATCTAAACTGTCTAGGTTAAAAGGTTAGTACCAAACTTGAGAATATTCAATGCGAAGCCTGTTGAAGATAGCAACAAGAGCAAAAAGTTCTTTGAAGAGGACACTTCTGATGTTGAAGCTGAGAAGGGAACAAAGAGGAAGAAATCTAAGAAATACGTGAATCCCTTTGAAAGAAATCTCTCTGAGAAATCCAATGAGGAAATCCACACATTTCCTAATATAACCGATGGTGAGGTTGGAGTAAAGAAAGCAAAGGGAGAAAAACCAGAAAAAGGTGTCTCTAACGTTACCAATGTTACTTATCTGGGATCGGGGAAGAAAGCAAAGAGCATGGAAGGTAGCAACAAGAGCAAAAAGTTTTATGAAGAGGACGCTTCTGATGTTGAAGCTGCTAAGGGAATGAAGAGGAAGAAATCTAAGAAAGACATGAATGCCTCTGGGAGACATATCTCAGAGAAACCCAATGAGGAAATCCACACATTTTCGAATTTAACTAATGACGAGGTTGGGGGAAAGCAAACAAAGAGAAAAAGATCGGAAAAAGGTGCCACCAATGTTACCGATGATACTAATCTGAGATCGGGGAAGAAAGCAAAGAGCAGGGATTTTGAGAATGAAGACTTCCCCTTTATGGATATCAATGATCCACAGGCCCTACCTTATGATCCCAATCTTGACGAAAGAACTTCTCAAAATATACAGAGGGAGAAGAAAGGTGATGAAGTCCAAGTTATCGAACGTAAAAAGAAAAAGAAGGCTAAAAGTGTGGATCCGACTGAATTGCTATCTATACTGACATCGAATCCGGAGGTGGGTTTGGGGGGCCCATCAACTTGGGATGATTAGGCCATATTCTACCGCTTGCAGTTTCCAACCCTTCAGGTAATTTAGCTTCTTTTATCCTTGTATCTGACAATGTTAAATGAATTATATTTCGTTACGTCATATTCTTCAAGAATATACATTTGAAATTTTTGTTATATTTTGTAAAATTTAGTAATTCTCGATTATCTGTCCATCATAGCATCTGAGTTTTAATCTTCATGCTTAATTATCTTCGTATGGTCACTCTTTCATGTTGATTTGAAATTAACTGTGTCAAGAATTATCCTTTACATTCTATTCATATATTTTATTATAAGAACAGGATAACATTGACTAGCCACTAACTAGGTTAGATTTGAAACTCTATATTTAATATGTATTGATAATTATGGTCTAAGTAGCATGTATTTGGATACAAATACAGGAAACAATATGAGTGAGCTTCGTGGATATGCAATTTATCAAAGATCTAGGATATGATTTGTTGTGATACGATGATCTTTTATTGTTTAAATATGTATAAATTATCACATAAAATCATCATTTTAGCAAACCTAAACTTTCATAGACAATTCGTTAGTGTTGGTGTGTAGTAATAGGCATCAATACATGTTTGATATATCTAGAATACAATATGAAATTCTAGAACGTGCCAAAAAGAGTTCCATATATATTCTCGACAAATTCAATATGGATAAGTCTTCTCATTGGCGAAACCGTACAACATTGGTAGAAGTACAGAGTTCAACATGCTTATTGATATTCTAAAGGTATAACTAATTTGAGGAGATTAAAAATATGGCGAAAAAAGGATAGTAATTCCCTGTGTAATTTCTAGAAGGCCATTAGTGACCGAGTCCTGTTGGGCTCACTCTGGTCTTTTCAGAAAAATATCGGTTAGTCTAAGAAAGTGTAGTACATACTGTGTGCAGGTGTGCGGTTTTGTCACTTTCATGCCTGACTAATGTCTTGGCCTTTATTTTGTGAGTTTTTCTTGGGTAGGTAATAGGTGCAATTTTCTACTTGTGGTTAGGTTGCAGAAAAAGAAACCTCTATCACACCAATCTTAGTCTGATGGCTAGGGGTTGATCCTATAGAATAATGCCAATTAGCAAAGCACCAAGGCTCTCTCTTTCAAATTGTGAAAATCATGCAAGAGAATTACATTTGATCTTTTTGTCAAAATAGGGGCCGAAGGAAAATGAAAGTTATTAAGTGATTGTCTTTTGCAGTAGTAGCAGTGTACTTGTTTGACATGAAGTAGCAAGCAATGAGATTAAGTTAGCTGCTTCAAGTACTTTAGTTGTTTGGTTTGACGGAGTGATACTTGGAAGATACTTCAAGATGATAATGTGGATGGCATGCATACTCCCAAAATTTCTTCCCATTGGATGGGAAGTAACTATGGAGCACAATGAATATAGAAAAAGAATTTATATTTTACTTTTGTTTGTTTTGATATCATATTTTTTCCCCTTAATTTAAAATTGTGCAAACAAACATACAAAGTAACTTCCAAAACTTCTTCCATGAATTTCTTTAAGGAAGTTACTTCAAGAACTCTCCTGATCTTATGGTACCTCCAGTCATCCAAACATGCCGTAAGGCAATTAGAGCTGTTTCCGTAAATGGATAAAAGAGATCATGGATTGAATTAAACCAAATCCTGAAAATAGTGGTAATGCAAATGGTTGTTGCTGCAGCATTGAGAGACTTAGAATTCAATCCAATCTCTCATGAGTTCAGCATATGACAATAATAGGATCCAATCTGTTCAACTAGTGAATTAAATTCCCAAACCGTGGCAGCCATATAACAACTTTAGGTAGAATCTTGATTTTCTAAAAGAATTTATATTTTACTTTGGTTTGTTTTGATATCATATTTTTTCCCCTTAATTTAAAATTGTGCAAACAAACATACAAGGTAACTTCCAAAACTTCCATGAATTTCTTTAAGGAAGTTACTTCAAGAACTCTCCTGATACTTTTAGTACTTCTGGTCCCGTGAATGGGTAAAAGAGATCATCATGGATTGAATTAAACCAAATCCTGAAAATAGTGGTAATGCAAATGGTTGCTGCTGCTGCATTGAGAGACTTAAAATACAATCCAATCTCTCATGAGTTCAGCATACAATAATAGGATCCAATCTGTTCAACTAGAGAATTAATTCCCAAACTGTGGCAGCCATACAACTACTTTAGGTAGAATCTTGATTTTCTACCAACTGCTTTATTATGTAATGAGTATTGCTGATTGTTGAAGCAAAACCTCTGAATTGCCCTAAATTATCTGAAGCAGAAACAATAAGAAAAATATGAGAAACTAATCTATGAAAAATTCTCAGAGTGTATAGTGTATCATCTGCTGACTCTAAATATATCAAGAACAGAATCTAATTTGTTCAACTAGAGAACTTAAAATATTTCCCGAACAGGGGCTGGTAAAATCTTGAATTTCTATCTAACCTTCTTCATTATGAAATGCGGTCTGAGGATGCGGAGGCAAAACTTCACAAACACCCAAAATATATGAATCATACAAAAAATTTGAGAACTTACAGTATAGCTGTGTGTAAGAAATGAGTTTAATGGGACCGTGGGCACGCATTCCCATTAGGAGTAAGGGGGGGGGGTATGTTGGGCGGGTCCCACTGCCGGCCACAGCCTGACCCCAAACCCATTTTTTCTGATATGAAACACAGTAAAATTAAGTTTTCATCTCTTTCATGTACAAATTTAGACTGTTGGTCTGAATTCTCAAATCCATGACCTCTCTGTTATCTATAATCTACTTGCATGCTATACAATTTTATTTTCTCAAATCTTTCTGTACATTGCAAATCAAAACTTTTAGAAATTCAAGTAATATTTCCATATGATACTCAGGCAACTCAGCTACATCAAGTTACTGTTGAAGTGTGATTATATAATCCTGTGAGTGGGTTCCTTGATTATGATCATTGTCATTGCGTTATTATCATAATTACCATGATCATCATTTGAGTTATTGGGTTCCTATGATATATTGCGATCTATTCATGAGTTCAGCATTTAGCCTTTTGCTCAATCCTAAAATATTATTATCATACAAAACAAATCTGAAAACTACTGAAGAAATGATCAAACTCTTTTGAGTCAATGGTGTGAAAGATTCCATTATAATTTATTTACTGACCTTTAGAAAGAACAATTTCTTTCATCTACAAATAACACCCTTGTTTGAGTTCTGAACTCTTGGACTCCGTTTTCATCTATATCCTGCTATACATTTTACTCTCTCATCTCTGTATAATTTGAATTCAAAACTATTTATGGTTTCCTATCTAAAAGCCAGCATCATGAGAAAACTCAAGAACATCAAAGCCCCAAACCCAGCGCAGCACAAATCCAATATCCCCTCTCTCCTCACCTTCATCTCCAACCTTTCCTTCTTCCTCCTCAAAAACTCCTCATACTTCTCCCTTGCCTCCGCCTCCGCCTTCTTCACCCCTCTCCTCTTCCCCTCCATTGCCGCCTTCAGAATCCCCAAGCTGCCCCTCCCGTTCACCGACATCCCATCCATGTCCTCCACCCCTAGGCTCACCTCCACCACGTGCCCGGTCTCCTCCCCGCACGTGACCACCACACTCACCGCGTATTCCCCGAGAACCACCGCGAACCGCACCAGGGTCTCGCCGGTGTACCAGTGCTTGTCGACAGACACCGGTCTTCTGCTGGACAGGTTCACCGCCCGTCCTGTCTGCGTGTCTATCACTATCCAACTCAGCATTAGGTCCTCGGGGTTTATCGTCGGTTCGGCCGTAGGGTAGGGTTCGGGGTCTTTCCGGTCGAGGCAGTCGATACGGAACGGTGAGGTTAGGAACCAGGCGGAGGAGGCCTCTGTCTGGACAACACGAGAAAGGACCGGGGCGCCCTTGTGGTAAAGGTCGACCGTGGAGATTATGCTTCTCGGGTTTGGTGGTGATGCTTGTTCCGCATCCGCTGGCTTCTGTACTATCGGAGAGGAAAGTTTTACGGCGGAAGCTGATAAATCCGGAAAGGGGAAGGCGTCTGAGAATAGGGAGCGGTGGGACCCTACGGAGGAGAGGAGGGGGTGGGAGAGGGAGGGGAAGGAGGAGAGGGAGAGGCGGCGCCAGAGGTCGGGGTCCGCGGAGAGGCGGAGGAGGAGGGGGCAGGTACAGGCGGCAGCGGCGAGGGTGGGCCCGTCCATGTGCTGCATGGCCTGGGCAATGATGTCGGCGTGCAGGTCCTCGATCGAGGTAGTAGAAGAAGCCATTGAAATTGAGAGTGGAGGAGGAAGTTGAAGTTGAAGGGAGTGAATGGGGGAGGTGTGGGTTTATATAGGGCAACTTTTAGCGGCTGAGGGGGGAGAGGGTGGATTTGGATCACGTTTATTAGGCGGGTAGGTCACGTGTACGCAGTGTATGTTTTTGGTATTTTTAAATAAGAAGGGTAGTGTTGCGTAGGCGGTCACATCCTGAACCGTCATGGTCAAAACGTGGGTGGGGTGATGGATATTGTGGGAGAAAAAGTATCCAGACAAAGGAGTGTGTGAACAGTATCGTTCCTGTCCCGGCATCGTCTCCAAATCACCCATGTATATCTTTTAGATGGATGATGGAAGAAGAGCGTTGTTGTAGCTTATGGGTAAAGTTATTTTGAGCAAGAGGCCCATGATGAAAATTATTTGAATAATTAGTTGAAGTTAGTTTGATTGTTTTTACCAATGGTATTCTGGATGCATAATAACATTTCAGGTTTAGGTTCTTTGAAAGTCCTTGTGTGTGTGTGCCATTTCACCAGACTTCGAAGTGGAAGACATATGTCGAGGATTGATAGATATATTTATTGAGCATAGGATTTTCAGGGAATGTATATATATTTTTTAATTAATTCCGATTTTAGAAAAGAGTCTGATCGGATTTGAACTTAGCTCGCCGTTATCATCTTTTTAAATCTATGCCGGTGCACTCCACATATGAAGTTATTATAATCTAACAGGTATCTCGATTATTTTAGAAATATTATTGAGATCATAAATATTTTTTAATAAAAATTCTGTGTTTTTTTTTATCCGTTTGATATGGTTCTTGCTAGGCAATGTCTGCATTAAGGTACTAGATACCTTGCATTTGTATGAAATATTGAAAATTAGAGGGTCTTGATATACATTAAAATTAGATTAGTTGACCTTAAATGAGCCATAAATGGAGATTTGGTACCCTTTCGCCTCAATAATGGAGCAGTTGAAAACCTAAACGCTAACAAAATTATATGGTTGGAGACTCAAGAGGGTGATGATGCCAATGCCATGCTTGCCATTAGCAATTTGTTAGGAGTGAGTTTAGTAGTAAACTTTAGAATATTATTAGTCCTTCACCTTGTCAAGTTCAACTCCCAAGTATTTTTAAGTCCTCGTTTGTTGGAAAATAATTTTCACAAAGTTCGTAGTCTCATTTTTAATTTTAATTTGTTTATTTATTTCTTGAATATCAAAAGATGTGAGCAAAATATATTGATTGTATTTGAACTTGGCAACAAATCTTTGATGTGCCAAATTTCAAGTCCATAATGGTTCATAAAATTGACCACAAGCATCAGTTGGATACAACACTTTTCCTTCTTGGGAGTGTGCGATGGTCAATCTCTAGGAGGAGAAGTGACCGCAATTTATCTTCTTTGGTGCAAATAAAATCCGTGAAACTCTTAGATGCACAGGTGTGATGTGTACGTGGGTTAGGCTTACATGCTAGTTCCCAAAAAAAAAATAAAAAAAATGGTTCATAAAATTGCATTTTAAGATTAGATTTGGAGTTCCAAGTTTAATTGCATTGGTAATAGAAGCATAGAGTAAAACATGTTTCTTGATATTATGAAGGGCAACAAATAATTTTTTGGAGAAAACTGTAAATTAAGTCTGGTATTGTGAAAGCGAGGGAGTATTATCAAAGTTTTGCCATCCAACCCATAATTCGTTGTTTGACTGTTTGGAACACTCAAATTTTCATTTTAACATAAGATTAGCTAACATGGCCGTGAACGCATGACACAAACTCACCCGAGCTCAGCCTAGGAACCCACTTTTCCCCTGATCTATCATTTTGCTGTGTGAAGCTAGTTCCCATTAATCTATCAATCATGTCCCGGTCTAGTATGATCCAATTAATTACTTAAATTAATCATAACATCATGATTCTTTGCATCTCTAATTTAAAATAAACTATTGAAGATTTGGTACAAAGATAAAGTCAGAGTAGTGTCCATGACCTAATTGGAATAGAGAATTAGAGATACAAATTATTATATAACAATATCACTCAATATTTTATAAGTTTCATTAATAGTCTAACTTCTCATCTCCTTTATTTTAGTTGCCGACAAAGACTAGTGCACAAATATACACACTTTACAAATTACGTTATGGAGCAAGGTCTTAATCTCACTACTTTAAATAAATCATAAAAGAAAAACACGTAATTTAAGCTAAACGACTGTGTTATTTTGAGACCCTATTGGCTTTTATTACGTAATCTAGAAGCTCTCTTAGTCATGAAATTTGATTGTAAGGGACGTAATAATATAGTTTAGAGAAAAGAGGAGCAATTGAAGGGCTCACATCTATTATATGACCTTTTTCATGTTTGTCTTAGGGGCTAATTTTTTTTTTGGGGTTATCGATATGTTTAATTAGTTGTAATTCAAATTTAGAGGGTGAGTTGTAGTTTGATTTGATTTGATTTTATGTCATAGTCCTTGCAATTTGTAATTGAGTTGGTTATGGAACTTTTCAATGGTATGTTGGATATGGATTTGGATTTTAAGAAATGGCCATAAAAACGTAGATATTGCTCCTAGTATATGATTCTTTTCTTGCCATTGATTGAGCCAAATGAATCTTTAAGATAGATTCTCCGCTCTCGACGATGGGTTTTAACACAGGTTTCATAATCTCGGGAATTGTTCTAAGCAAATATTGGGTCAAATCTGTAATAATCAGTCGTAGTTGGTCATGAAATGCATCTCGGGCCGGACATAGCTACTTTAGCCTACTTCAAGAACAAATTCCGGCAACAGCTTTGGACCTTCAGCCCCTGGCTGTATGCTCAACTTAGAATTTGAAGTCCCAAGGTTGCTTTCAAGAGAGTTAGTTTCCATACAACCACACTATCGTTAGATTCGGCGAATTTTGTTCTTTACTCCTAGTTACCGGCATAAAACGTAGTGGGTCTCACTTGACGTGCCGTAAAAGGAGCCGGCTCTAAATATTTCCTAGATCAAAAGATTTAAACCCAACAATATAATATTTAAAGCAATACATGCATGTCTTCCTAGTTATTGCAATCAAGAAAAGAGGAGAGGGATAATTTTTCTTTGGTGGGTTGCACCCGCAAAATCTCATTATTTGCGGACTAAGAGTTTTTATATATATGAAACAACAAATGATATAATTAGTAACTTGCAAGGAATACAATGCTCGAAAATACTCCATAAGTGAAGCATTGCTGTTGTCGGCTAAGAATCTAATATTTTATATTCGTTTATAAGCATTGGCTATAAATACAATGGTCATTTTACATCTATCTTTTGAATACAAGTCCTTTTGGCCATAATCGCAGTGCACACTATTCATATCAGATTTTTGCATTTTTATACCGTCCATTCTTGATCACATTGCATATAGGTAGGTACTCTTGATCCGTATTTGCTAAATAATTGCAGGTTTCAAGTTCTCAGCTCTAAACAGTGAAATTCATGAAAAAGCACAACAAATTCAGGACTTCCGCCAATCACAAATAAATACGGGTCTCCGCGCACTATCCGTATAATGCCGCCTACCAGTTTAAGGGACAAAATGACAAATCATGGGTCATTTCAATGCACAAAGCACAAGGGCAGCACAAGATCCAAGATTTCTATGCGGAGCTCAAGAAAATCAAGGCAAAAAGTCCACATCAATTCACCCTTTTGATCTGCTGAAAATCTGAAAGACAAATGAAGAGTTTCTGAGAAACCAAGTATACCAAACAGAAGAGAACAATAACATGAAGAAAACCAGAAAAAACGAGAAGGCAAATCCACCAAATGGCCGCAGAACCGCGGCCGCGTCTGAACAGTGTCGGCGGCATCATAACAGCGTTGACTCGGCTCTTTTGGGGTAGTTTTGTAATCTTGTGATTGGATCAGAATGTATACTTGGGGTTTTACTCTCCTGCCTATAAATAGCAGAGCTCAAAACCAAATTAGGGCGTGCCTTTCTTTATTTAGATTTTAGGATTAATTATGTAGTTCTTCTTCCTTATTATCTTTCTCCATGAAAAAAATTGTAGTGAGTTAATGAGTGATGATTAATAAAAAATAAAAAAAGAGAGTTCTTTCTATCTTGCATGTTTATTTATTTATTGTTGCAATTTTTCATTTGCTAATCTAGTCGTATTATTTGATTGTTGTTTTTCTTTTGTTTTTCTTCTTCTATTTTTTTTTATCTTTCACAACTATGATGCTTGGGTAAGATCTTTGCCAAGATGAGATCTCAAATAGCTAGTTGTAATTTTCTTAATCTCATCTCTTTCTACCTTCCTTCTTGTTTTCTTTTTTTGTTATCTTTTTAATGGGTGAGTAATTTCTCACTTGTTAGGACAGGAGAAGGAAAGTTTGAGAGAAGGAAATCTTTCACACTCTTTTCTTTGCCCAACACCTTAATTCGGACTCCCTTAATTGAACCACAATCCGCTCACTACAGCACCCTATCTTACATGATAGCGGTGATTCCCTAATTAGACCGGTTGTGGTTGAATTAACTGGAGTTTAGAGCTAAGAGCCAAGAACGGACGGACAAGAATCAAAAGGAAGAAACTAAGCATGGAAAGCCCAGCTTATACTTGCAAGTTCCTTCCTAGTTGTGCTAATTCTCGTTGTTGCCGATTACCGTAACACCGATATTAAGAATGGCAATGAAAGGAGTGAGAAATTTCTAACCCAAACTAACCTAATCCTAACCTTAACAAGATCTTTTATCATCCTTTATTTCATTAGTTGATCTTAAAACAAATCTCGATATATTTGGATTTAACTCGTTAAAACATAAAAAAAAGATTCCATCTCCCTGTGGATCGACCCGTACTCAACCGGCTAGCTACCAAGTGAAACCGTCTTGATTGTGGTAAGTAAAATAAAGCACGCAGAAACATAATCAATCAAATGGCGCCGTTGCCGGGAAGACGGTAGTTTATTTTTTTGTGTAATTTCGGGTTAATTAAAAAAAATATAAAAATATAAAAAACAAAACAAAACAAAAAATAATCATCTTGTTATTTTTGATTAGTTTTTGTGCAAATGTGCAGGATAGGAAGAAGGTCTATTTCAGTTCTGGAGCAAACTCAGTGAACAAATCAAGATTCATGGGCTCTAAATAGGAAGAGGAGAACCAACTCAACACAGAGAAGAGTTTAGAAGATCCAAACCCACTGTTCTGCCGTGGAACCGCGGCACAAGTGCCTGTTTGACCGCGGAACCGCGGTCAACTGCTGACATCAGCAGCCAAAATTCTCTATGAGTATCTCATTTCTCTTCTCCCCTCCTTTGAACTCCACTGAAATATTTTTTCTGCAGCATTCTTTGCACAAATTCTCTTTCCCTCTCCAATAAACTGTTTTTGTGCAGGATTCTTTGCGCCGCCGCCAAATAAATTTTTGCAAGTATTTTAGATTTTTGGTTGTTACTGTTTTGCATAAATAATACGGACTTTAAGGGGCTATAACACCAATTCAGATTGGGTCATCACCCTTCCTAAGACCCCAAAAATCACTAAAAGCATACGTATTACTCTTGAGCTTAATTAAAAAATATCTAGACTCAGCCAACTAAAGACTTTCGTGCTCAATAGGACAGAGGAAGGTCGTGGGTATTCAATCGTTTATCTAAACTTGACTTTGTGGTGCCTAGGCTAGACGAGTGAGAAATGTAATTTTAAAATGCCCGTCTCACGGTGATTCGTGAGCGGAACCCCCCTTTCTTCATTTGTGCTTACCTGGCCACAATTGACAGTGAAGAGACGATTTAAGGGTTATCTCACAACTTGTCACTTTGTAACAGTTAGGAGCAGTCTAGTGGACTTTGAAGACCATAGCTCTAGGTATGATTGTGCATATTTTAACTGTGATTGTTTGAAGTTGTGCTGTAAGTCCGTACACATTTTTGCAAAAACTCTTTCGAAAAAAACAAAACAAAACAAAAACTTTTATAAAAACTTGCCCTTTGACGCCAGAATCCCATTTCACTTACCTTTCATCCGCATTTCTTCATTGACGTTTTCTTACCCTCAAATTCTACGCTTTGAATATACTAAACTCGTTTAGTGTATGTCCGGTTGGACTCGGGACCCTAGTGCCCGCCTAGTCCGCGTTTCGTTAGTCGCTACCGACTACGCGATCGACTCTGACGTCGAAACTCCCTCCACACCTCTTTCATCCTTACCTTTACTGGCCAACTCCGATGTTGACCGGAATTCTGTTCATACATCTTCACCTTCACCATCATCATCACCAAGTTCTTCTTCTGAGATGTCATGATTTCCTCCTAACATCACTTTACCTCCCCCGGGACTGATTCCACCTCATCTAGATGCGAATAACCCGCAACCACCTCCTGTTGAAGCGCCACAGCGAATCGCGCTCCAGGATTGTTTCTATCCTACCCGCTCCGCACTTCCTACCTGTTTTTCACTGCCGCCGGCCAATGGGGATAATTTCGAAATTAAGCCCCACTTCATCAACATGTTGCCTAAATTTCACGGGCTGGAATCCGAAGATGCCTACATCTTCATTAACAAGTTCCAGAACGTCTGTGCAATGATGAAGACAACTCAACTGTCCGACGATGCTATACGGCTACGAGTCATTCCTTTCACTCTGTGTGACCTTGCTGAGAAGTGGCTGTATAGTACCGCATCACATTCCATAAACAGTTGGGATGAGTTTGTAAGAGCGTTTCTTAGAAAGTTCTACCCGAATCACAAGACCGCGAGAATCCGAAACGAAATTAACCAATTTTCCCAACTTCCTGCTGAACCTTTTTGGAAGTGCTTTGACCGATACAAAGACCTTCTTGTTCAGCGCCCTCATCACGGTATTGAGAGATGGCAACTTTGCCAGACCTTATATGAGGGCCTGAATCCAGCAACTAAGCAGTTGCTGGAGACCATTTGTCAAGGCCACTTCCTATCCAAATCTGACGAGGAAGCTTGGCAATTCTTCGACGATCTCGCAGAACAAATGCTTCAGTAGGAAAGCACCAGACCGAACACTTCTTCTTCTACTTCTCCCGATCTCTCTAGAGGAGGCGTTCATCAACTCGATATCTCAATTGCAATGAAGGCCGAGATGGCAGCAATCACGCGAAAACTGGAAGCAATTGAGAGCAAATTCTCATCTCCTTCTTCTGCCCCTGCTCTTCCCCCTTGTACCATCTGCGCTTGTTGTTTGACCCATCACATTTGACCGAAGAGTGTCCTTACAACCCACCTGCTCAAGGACATGATCAGGTTAATGCTGCATTTCAGGAAGGACCAAGAAATGATCCATACTCTTCCACTTACAATCCTGGTTGGAAGAACCATCCCAATTTCGCCTGGAATCAGAACCAGCAACAATTCCAAGGCCACAACAACTTCCAGAGGCCTCCTCCTCCTCAACAACAAGCTCAGCAATAAACTCAATATCAGCAGCACTTCCAACCCCAACCTTTTCAAAATCCGATGAACAATTTTGCACCCAACAATTCTTTTCCTCAAAACAATTTTGTTCTGTCAAACAACGATAAGGTGTCCTCGCTAGAACGAAGTCTGGATACGTTTGTAAAGCAATCGACTCAATCCACCGCCAACATCCAGTATTCCATTTAGTCTTTGGTGCAACACACTGCTGCACATAGGTAAAGCATCAAAACCATTGAAGCCCAGATTGCACAACTGAATGCGGTTTTAAGCGAGCGAGAGAAAGGGAAGCTTCCATCTCAACCACTCCCAAATCCTGGACACCCACATAATGTACATATTGCTCTTGAACAACATAACCATAATGTGAGTGCCGTGACTACGTTGAGATCTGGAAGGCTGCTGCACAACAACGTTGGCACAGATGATGACACCCCGGCTTCTTCTTCTTCTTCTTCTTCTTCGCCTTCATCTTCTGAGCCTGTTCTTCATTCTTCAAAAGTCTCTTCTTCTTCTGCGGATCCGAACGGACCCACATCTCACTTCACGAAAACTCCAGCTCTGGGATCCGTTCCAACTCCACAATCTTCTCCACAAGCATTGGACTCAACCAATTTCAAAAACATTCCATTTCCAAACCGGTTGAGGTCCAATAAACAAAATCCACAAATGGAGAAGATTCTGGAGTTGTTTAAGCATATTAATATTAACATTCCCCTCTTAGATGCAGTCAAACAAGTTCCTTCCTACGCAAAAATCTTGAAGGACTTGTGCACTAAGAAGAGGAAATCTCAGGTACCCAAGAAGGTTTTCTTAGCTAGTGCCGTGAGTGATGCTCTTACCCATGCTTTACCTCAAAAACGGAAGGACCATGGCTGTTTTACGATTTCAATAACCATTGGGGATAAGAACATCAACCGCGCACTTTTGGATCTTGGTGCCAGTGTTAACCTGCTTCCTTATTCGGTATATGAGCAACTAGGTGTAGGAGAGCTGAAACCCACACACTGTACTCTCCAAACGGCCGACCGATCTATCACCCATCCTAGGGGCGAACTAGAGGATGTGTTAATTAAAGTCGGGGAATTCATATTCCCTGTGGACTTTATTGTTTTAGATACACAGCCTGTGGCAAACCCACGCAACCAAATTCCGGTGATACTCGGTCGACCTTTCCTAGCAACTTCCAACGCTGTAATTAATTGTCGTAACGGTTCTATGAACTTATCCTTCGGAAAGATGACAATTGAGCTTAATATCTATAAGCTAGGAAGTCAACCATCTGAATCTTCTGCTCATTTACTTGATGTCTGTTCTGTCCATGAGATAGCTTCCGACAGCAGGGAAATTGAAGAGCTTCACGATATTGATCTCGACGCCGCTATTACGTTGTTGTCCGGGTCAACAACGAACGCTAAATGTGAACCTTTTATGAAGTCCGAGTATCATCTCATTCTTTCCGACGAGATTATTATTTGGGATATCGATGAAAGCTTCGAGGAAATCTTTGCTGATGAACTCGCATTCTTAGAAGACATGGGCGTTATGATGAATCAACCCCAACCCAAAGAAGTTGAACCGCCATATCTTCTTCTTATCAAGAATGAGAATGCGAGTAATCCATCATTATTGTTTCGTCTCTACAAATCGAGACGTAAACCTTTTCCATTACACCACTCATCTCTTCCTCACTTCTTCTTGGCTCTATATAACATGTTCTTCCACCAACCGGTGCGTTTCATCGATAAATTATTCTAATGGTTGGTGTTGACTTTTGGTCTTTGTAAGGCTTTACTTTGACCAATAACTTTAACTCCCCAATAATTTTAAATGCTTAATACTATTTTACTCAAGCTTGGGGGAGGGATATATTTTGGCGCTTGAAAAGAAATTTTTTACTAAATTATGAGCCAAAAATAAATTTGGGGAAAATTTTACTTTCATTATTTCTTGTCCCCTTTGATAACTTTTCCTCCCAAGTCTACAGGTTTTGAGATTTAAAAGATGACAGCAGTGATGACACTGCTATTAGTAAGTTTGGGGGTGAGATATGATTGTAAATAGTTATCTTTGTATTGCATCTGCACGCTTTTATTTCTTTGTACATATTTGTTTTTCTTTGCATATTTAATTCCGTATCTTATTTTTGTGCATTGCATCTTTATAAAAAAAATTATAAAAATTGAAAAATTGAAATTTTTTTAAAAAAATTGAAAATTTCAATATTGGCCATATTTGACTCAAGTTCAACATGACGGTTGATTAGTTAGGAAAAACTAGATCATAAACTTAGTAAAGTAAAAACTCTAAAAATAACCTTTCTTAAAGTTTAACTGTAGAAAATATACATCCTTACAGTTTATTTAGAAATAAGAAAATTTTGAGTTCAGTTCTTGGGTTAAGTCGAAATAAGGGAAGAGTATTGAAAGCTTTATTTGAAGTATAACTCTGAAAAATAATTCTGAACCTTAAGTCCAAATTTTGAAAATATATACCCTACTATACGCATTTACACACATCTTGAAACTTAGGATAGTAGAGAATACCTTGAAATACTCTTGTCTAAAAGCCTTAGTATGAAGGAAAATAAAAAAAAAGTATAAGTGGTGAAGAAAGAAAAGAAAAAAAATGAACACTGGTTTTGTAATTGTTTAAGGCAGCATAAAAAAAATTTATAGCGAGGGTTGCTTTATCACCTAGTGCCTTAGACCAACTGGTTTGGGAGTCACCGCTAAGCCTCAGGTGTTGCAAGACGAGGAATTACGCCTAAATGCGCAAACACATTTTGTAATCGGTCATTTAGTACCTCAAGAAGTATTAGCGGTCGCATGAAGGATGTGTGAGCAATTTCATCTAGAATTCACCAACTAAAAAGTATTTTGGAAGATGGACAAGAGTATGATAGCTTAAATTGAATTTCCAAGTGTAAGGGTGATAATTACACACACGTAGGGGTATATGATTGGTGTTTGGAGGAGATATAGGAATAAAAGATAGGTCTTATAACTTTAGTAGAGATGATAAAAATTCCTGAGTTAAGACCGCGCCTTAGAAGGAAAACTCAGGAGATGCTGAAAGCTTTATAAACTGGCAAAATGTTTATGATCATAAGTTAAATGAAAAGGAAGTGTGAAAAATACGGGTTGATGATTTCTAAGTTGAAGATGATAGAATTTCTTGCTAGAATACTGAATTGAAGAATTAGAGTCAACGGCCAAATTGATCGGATTTTGTGGGTAATATCCGCTGAAAACCCTCAGGAGACAACACTCCTCCTGCTAGGGACACCTAATGGTTTAACGGCTTGTTGTACGAGCTCAGTGTAATCGCGTTCCCTGCGAAAGTGAGGTTAGGACTTTTTGAATAAATTGGTTTTGCTCGGGACGAGCAAAAGATAAGTTTGGGGGTATTTATTCATATCAGATTTTTGTATTTTTATACCGCCCATTCTTGATCACATTGCATATAGGTAGATACTCTTGATCCGTGTTTGCTAAATAATTGCAGGTTACAGGTTCTCAGCTCTAAGTAGTGAAATTCATGAAAAAGCATAACAAATTCAGGACTTCCGCCAACCACAAATAAATACGGGTCTCCGCGCACTATCCGTATAATGCCGCCTACCAGTTCAAGGGACAAAATGGCAAATCATTGGTCATTTCAATGCATAAAGCACAAGGGCAGCATAAGATCCAAGCCTTCTATGCGGAGCTCAAGAAAATCAAGGCAAAAAGTCCACATCAATTCACCCTTTTGATCTGCTGAAAATATGGAAGAAAAATGAAGAGTTTCTGAGAAACCAAGTATACCAAACAGAAGAGCACAGTAACATGAAGAAACCCAGAAAAAACGAGAAGGCAAATCCACCAAATGGCCGCGGAACCGGGCCACAATGGCATATATGCCGTGGAACTGCGACCGCGTCTGAACAGTGTCGGCCGCATCATAACAGCGTTGACTCGGCTCTTTTGGGGTAGTTTTGTAATCTCGTGATTAGCTCAAAATGTATACCTAGGGTTTCACTCTCCTGCCTATAAATAGCAGAGCTCAAAGTCAAATTAGGGTGTGCCTTTCTTTATTTAGATTTTAGGATTAATTCTGTAGTTCTTCTTCCTTGTTATCTTTCTCCATGAAAAAATTGTAGTGAGTTAATGAGTGATGATTAATAAAAAAAAAAGAGAGTTCTTTTTATCTTGCATGTTTATTTATTTATTGTTGCAATTTTTCATTTGCTAATCTAGTCGTATTATTTGATTGTTGTTTATCTTTTATTTTTATTCTTCTATTTTTCTTTATCTTTCACAACTATGATGCTTGAGTAAGATCCTTACCAAGGTGAGGTCTCAAATAGCTAGTTGTAACTTTCTTAACCTCATCTCTTTCTACTTTCCTTCTTGTTTTCTTTTTTTGTTTGGGTGAGTAATTTCTCACTTGTTAGGGCAGGAGAAGGAAAGTTTGAGAGAAGAAAATCTCTCTCACTCTTTTCTTTGCCCAACACCTTAATTCGGACTCCCTTTAATTGAACCACAATCCGCTCACTACGGCACCTTATCTTACATGATAGCGGTGATTCCCTAGTTAGACCGGTTGTGGTTGAATTAACCAGAGGTTAGGGCTAAGAGCCAAGAACGGACGGACAAGGACCAAAATGAAGAAACTAAGCATGGAAAGCCTAGCTTATACTTGCAAGTTTTTTCCTAATCGTGCTAATCCCCGTTGTTGCCGATTACCGTAACACCGATATTAAGAATGGCAATGAAAGGAGTGAGAAATTTCTAACTCAAACTAACCTAATCCTAACCTTGACAAGATCTTTTATCATCCTTTATTTCATTAGTTGATCTTAAAACAAATCTTGACATATTTGGATTTAACTCGTTAAAATATAAAGAAAAAGATTCCATCTCCCTGTGGATCGACCCGTACTCAACCGGCTAGCTACCAAGCGAAACCGTCTTGATTGCGGTAATTAAAATTAAGCACGCAGAAACATAATCAATCACACATACATTGTATCATCCATATATCAGCCCAAAGATTGCTGTTTACATTCAAGTACAAGTTACATAAAGGACCCAAATCAGACAGTTTAGCTCTACATAGAGAGTTACAACACATATATAATGCTTTGACATAACTATAGCATGACGAGGTGTCAGCTGAAGTTTGTTCTTCAGCCCCCTGTAGGAATTCATACTGTACAGGAGGTCAAATGTAAATATTCGTACTGTACTAGTCACATATGAACGTGTGAACGCACTTTACAAAAATTGTAATTACATCCAGAATTCGACTTAAGAGAAGATTCAGACACTTCTATTGGTTACAGTTATAGCCTCATAGACAAGGATTCACACTCTACAGTTGTGAAGGCCCCATCCACTGCTGACACTATCATAACGGTAAGAATTACCCGACGGTGAAGGATTCACACTTTAGTCCGATAAGGTCTCTGATGGAGGGTGAAATCCCCTTCAGATGTTGCTTCCCGTTGATTTGCTGATGGCTGCGATGGGTGGATAAGATTGGATCTGGAGGCTGTCGCTCCTGAAGCGTGTGGATCTCAATGCGTTGAGGTTGTAGTTGCCGAGTTACCTGCAAGGAAGTCCCGGGGTGGTTGTACCACCGAGGACCCTCCGACGATCAAGTTAGTCTAGAGACCCGAGCAGAGTAACGGTTTAGTGGAGCAAAACTGGCTTACCTTGACCGTTTGAAAGAGGGGTTTAAGCAGCAGGTGCAGCAGGCGCGAGAATCACGCCGGCCGTTACGTTCCCGACGTCACGCCTGCGTGATGAGCGGGACCTCCCATTAATGTCGAGACATGCTCGTTAATGGGGGATCGTGGTGGCGTGGAACGTGGGATGTGGCCGGCGGAGATCTCGCGCATGGCGAGATTCGCGGGATGCCGGTTAGGCCTGCAAGCGGTGCTGTCGGTCGGTCGATGAGACCGAGGAAGATGACCTTGGCGGGAGAGCTCGCGGACGAGCGGGGTAGCCGAGGTATCTTGGTTCTGCGGTAGCTCGGCGACGAGCTGTGAGGCCGAGGAGGTCGGTTATGCAGCGGGGCTCGTAGGTGAGCTAGCGTTTGCTCGGTAGGACGAGCATAGGTGTGGTTTGGTCAACCGCTGTAGGCCCTTTCTTGCATGCTCTGGGACACGTCATCTACCACGTGTCATGATCTAGGAGATCACCGATATCGAGCATCATCATTATCCCCCCACTCTCGTCCCGACCAGCCGACGGGTCGGGTCGAGAGTGGTCTGCCGGGTCACCCGAGGTGAGTCCCATTTTCGAAGATATCGTTGGGCGTGTCCCCGGGCCATCCGTTGTATTTTCTGGATGATGTCAGCGAATCTGGGCGAGATCTTCTGCATTAAAGAGGGTTCTCCAGATCGTGTGCACTTTGGTGAAGCGACAGGCCACGTGTCGGGTGTCGGTTGGCTGATGTGACGTGCTGCAGGCTTCTGGCGTCCGATGGGATACGGCCAATGTGCTCACGACAGGTGGAGCGATCGTGGTCGTCGAGCGCTCTGAAACATTTTGGCGGGAGTCGACCGTCACCGTTGGATGAGGACGCCGCCTGCATAAATCGAGGGGAGGCCTGATTCGGGGTCTCTCCCTCTTCACATTCTTCTCATTCTGAGTCTTATTTGCTCGGCGCTCTCCTTTTAGGTTGGATCTTGCGTTTTCCCTTATCAAGGATTTCCTCCCATCAGGTTAGATGTCTTGTTTTGAGGAGTTTGTAGATGTCGTAGGGGTAGATCCTAAGGACTCTTCCTCCGTGTTGGAGCCCCTTCGGGAAGTTGGGGTCAGATCCTCTTCCCGGGGTCGCGCGTCTGGGGCGGTTCTTGAAGCGGTGGCGGCGGACGCCCCTGGTGCGTCGTCCTCAGTAAGATATAAGGACGAGCTTGTCACCGCTCGGGCTCGTTTCCATATTCCCCCCGGCTACACGCTACGATTGGCCGAGGAAGGAGAGAGGGCAGATCAGGTGAGGGGTAGGGAGATCGCCTTGTACCTGGAAGCCTTTTGGGCCGGAATGCACCTGCCTTTCTCCCCCGAGGTTGTAGCCGCGTTAAATTACTTTGGGTTAGGCCCGGGCTAGCTAGTACCGAACTCGTGGAGTATTCTCCTTGGGTTCCTGGTCTGGTTAAAGTTGCAGGCGATCCCCTTTAGTCTGTCCATCCTTGCCTCTTCCCTTATTTACAAAAGTCACCCCAGAACTCGCGCGGGCGACCCGAGGTGGGTTTACCTCTCCTTTAGGAAGCAGCGGGGGAGCGTAGCCGGGCCAGGAGTTGTCGTCCTGCCTTCTTCCATCTATGATTGGAAGAAGAAGT
This sequence comes from Agapanthus africanus, assembly GCA_030015575.1. Lineage (NCBI taxonomy): Eukaryota > Viridiplantae > Streptophyta > Magnoliopsida > Asparagales > Amaryllidaceae > Agapanthus > Agapanthus africanus. The sequence goes on from JASDDO010000024.1 coordinate 162,540,363, forward strand.
TTTTCTTTGTCGGGCCGCCAGAGGGTGAGGACTAGCCCGTACCCGTACAGTGGTCTAGGGATAGGTGCCGGCCGGGAAATCCGTCCAATGACCCCGACGCGGCGAGAGTGGCGGCATGGGAGCCTATTCCTCGGGATGACGTGCTGCTTTCTGAGCGGGCCCTCAGTTGGGCCGGGCTCAGCCCCGCCCAGTTCGTCGGTAAGTTAGGAGCTTGTATTTGTTTTTACTCTGTTTGTGTCGCTGATTCCACTATATCTTGTCTTGTGCAAAAACCATGGACGCGGACCTTCTCCGAGCAGTTATGTGCAAACCGAAGAAGGGGTCGAAGGCTGGAGGGGCCGGCTCTTCCCGTCAGGCGCCGGTCCCGGCTTCCCCAGCAGCCGTCCCGCCCCAGCGCTCGAGTGCGGATCGCGCCCCGGGGCCCAGCCAGGTGCCGAGCAGAAAAAGGGCTCGGGAAGAGGACGCCCGAGCTTCGGAGGTGGAGACGAACTCTCCGCCGTCGCCTCTCAAGAGGTTCCCCCGAACCGTTCCGAGGACCCCGGCCTCTCCGATCTTGGTGGACGAGGGGGAGCTTCGCTTTGAGGTGCCCTCGGAGCTTTCCGTTGCTGACAGCTTGCTGCACGACATGGAGAGGTCGGCTGAGGGCCGGGTCGCTGGGGGGACGCTGAAGGGACAGCTGGCGTCCATCGCCCAAGAGGCCCTGCAGGTTAGCGCTCGTACATCGTCTCATTGTTTGCGAGATTTGGCGCCCCTTTTTCTTTCTGACCCCCCTCCGATTTCTTCAGGTCCTCCAGCACGTCGCCATCGTCGTCCGGATGGAGGAGGAGGAGATAGCCCCGGCGATGCGAGCCACGTGCGAGTTCTCCTTTCTGGGGGAGAGCTCGAAGTGGGAGCTGGAGGCGGCGATGGCCAGGGTCGCTTCCCTTGAGGGCGAGGTAACCGTCGGGAAGCAGGAGGCGGCGGCCGCGAAGCAGGAGGCGGCGGCAACGAAGCAGGAGGTGGCGGCCTTGAAGCAAGAGGTGGTGAGGCCGCCCAGGCCGCCGAGTCCGCTGAGGTCAAGCTTAAGGGCTCTGAGGTGCTCGTCGGCACCATGAAGAAGTCAGTGAGCACCCTCCGAAAGGAGTTGGGGGCTACGGTAGAGGCGACGAAGAGAGCCGACCTCAGGGCGGCACAAGTGGTGGAGAACTTCCAGAAGTCGGAGCAGTTCTACACCGTCTTAGCTTCGGCCACCACCCTCATCTGGCACGAGGCTCTCGACGCCGTCAAGGCCCGGGTGCCAGAGTTTGCTGATGAAGAGCTCCGCGTAGAATATCCCCGTGGGGATGACGAGCAGGGGGATGCCCCGGGAGCACTGCCGGGGAAGGGATTCTCGGCGAGGGCGACGCCGAGGATCCTGCGACAGACGCGTCCCTAGTCGCGGTGGACGTCGAGCTCGTCGACATCGCGCCCGGCCCTGAGGCCTGAAGCCCATCGTCTTCTCTTTGTCTTTTCTTTTGTCGCGTCGGGTATTTTGTAGGCCTTCGGACATTTTGTAAGGTTGGGGAGCCCACAGTACCCTTGTAAAAACTTTGGATTTTTGAATAAAGTTTTTTGTTTTTGCAGTAGTGTCTGTGCTTGTACTTTCTTTTGTTGGTAGACACTTGTATCTGCACAGTACCGCTTTTATAGTCGGCATGTTCCTCGTCTAGCGATTACTCGTCGACTTGATTTTGATCATTTGCCGAGTATGCGAGGACCGGCGGGAAGATGGTATCTCCATGGCCCCGAAGTCGAAGTGGAGATCGCTAAGACGTTGATAGAACGGATGCCTCTTATTGGGGCTTCAATAGTGAGGGCCGAGCAGGGTAGCCGCTCGGTGCCTCTTGATGAGGGGTTTGATCCCTTGTGCGATAGGGGCCGAGAAAGGCCTACTAAAGGTGGCCGAGCAGGGTAGCTGTTCGGTGCCTCTTGGCGAGGGCTTTGATCCTTAGTTGCTGGAGGGGTCGTAATTGGCCAACTAAGGATGGTACCGAGCAGGGTAGCTGCTCGGTGCTTCTTGGCGAGGGCTTTGATCCTTAAGGATGCCCGATCGGGGTTACCGCACGGTGCCTCTTGGCGAGGGCTTCGATCTCTGGCGTTCTGCCAGGGATAACCGAGCACGGGTCGTGATAAGCGGTTGCCTCTTTCGAGGGCTTTTTATTCTTAGCGCGGGAGGGGCCGTGATTGGCCTACTAAGGATGCTCGGGCGGGGTTGCCGCCCGGTGCCTCTTGGCGAGGGCTTTGATCTCTGTTGTGTTGCCAAGGATAACCGAGCACGGTTCGTGCTAAGCGGTTGCCTCTTGCAAGGGCTTTTGGGTCTTTAAGGATGGCCGAACAAGATTGCTGCCCGGTGCCTCTTAGCGAGGGCTTTGAACCCTGGCGTCATGGGGTAGGGAAGCTACCAGCCAGGGATAGCCGAGCATGGTAGCTGCAGGGCTGCCTCTTTGTGAGGGCTTTGATCCCTGGCGTTGTGGGGGCAGGGAAGCTACCAGCCAGGGATAGCCGAGCATGGTAGCTGCAGGGCTGCCTCTTCATGAGGGCTTTGATCCCTGGCGTTGTGGGGTAGGGAAGCTACCAGCCAGGGATAGCCGAACAGGGTAGCTGCAGGGCTGCCTCTTCATGAGGGCTTTGATCCCTGGCGTCGTGGGGGTAGGTAAGCTACCAGCCAGGGATAACCGAGCAGGGTAGCTGCAGGGCTGCCTCTTCGTGAGGGCTTTGATCCCTGGCGTCATGGGGTAGGGAAGCTACCAGCCAGGGATAGCCGAGCAGGGTAGCTACAGGGCTGCCTCTTTGTGAGGGCTTTGATCCCTGGCGTCGTGGGGTAGGGAAGCTACCAGCCAGGGATAGCCGAGCAGGGTAGCTGCAGGGCTGCCTCTTCGTGAGGGCTTTGATCCCTGGCGTCGTAGGGTAGGGAAGCTACCATCCAGGGATAGCCAAGCAGGGTTGCTGCAGGGCTGCCTTTTGTCGAGGGCTTTGATTCTTGGCATTGTGGGGGTAGGGAAGCTACCATCCAGGGATAACCGAGCAGGGTAGCTGCAGGGCTGCCTCTTGTTGAGGGCTTAGCTCCATGAGGAAGGACCGAGCAGTGAAGCTGCTCGGTTGCCTCTTGGCGAGTCTCTGTCCGACCTTCCCAAGGTGAGCACTGAGGAGTGGGACAGTCATGGGAACTCATGTCGCGAGGGCGCTGTGAAGGAGAAGCGCCGGAGTCGCATCGTTTCGGTTTAGCATGGGGAGGCGCGACGCTTGCCGTGTGGCGCCTGTGTTGCGGGTGAAACGGGCGACTGTTGGACTCCCAGGTGTCGTTGGCTATAAAACTGAGCAGTTAAAGCACTAAAGCACCAGATCCCATCAGAACTCCGCAGTTAAGCGTGCTTAGGCGAGAGCAGTACTAGGATGGGTGACCACCTGGGAAGTCCTCGTGTTGCATCCCCCCCACCCGGGGGGGGGTGGCGCTAATTGTTTTCTTGCTCCTCACACCCGAAACGCAAAAATGCAGGACATCCCCTTCACCATCGAAGACATCGTAAGCTTCGAGGATGTCTACCTCTATGACCCGTACTGCACTGAGGACACGGTGCAGTTGGTAATAGGCAGGATCGAGGACCACTTCGGCCGATTGCTCCCCCGACGGTCCTCCCTCCTTCAGCTGCTGATGTACTCCATCTGGAGGGCGTCGCCGGGGCTTTACAACCCCTTATCCGAAATGCTGTTCGACGAGGCCATAGGCAAGCTAAGGTCTCTGAGGCGCTTCGGCCTAATCTCTTCGAGTCGGCTAGACCGCTCGGAAGCGCTCGTCCGTGAGTGCTACCAGTTGAGGCTCGACGTCGAAGCTCACGGGGGGATCGGAGGCAGAGGTTAGATGCTGCGAGGGCTCGGCTGGAGGAGATATGCTCAAAGTACCACGAGCAGTGCTCTCTACATCCCATTCCCCCGCTGTTGTAATTTTTTTTTGTGTACGGCTGAGGAGCCTACAGTATCTCTTGAGTGAATAAAATTCTTTTTTTTTTCTGCAATGCTCTATTGATCCCTTTATTATATAAACAAAAGATCTCAAGAAGATGGTACATTGCTTTTGAAAAGAAAATACATGCTAGTAGATGCTTTTATTCATGCAGCTTGAGCCCCCCATACATCTGTTGGTATCTATGCTCGGCATGGGGTACCGAGCTTCGGGGGTACCAGACGCATGCTCCGCTGACACTAATATGATCTGGCCGATGGTCTGCTCGGCTGGAGGGGGATGCTGCTCCTGCTCGCGGTCAGCTTGTCGCTTGTCCCTCAGGTACGCTGCGAGGTGCCCCGAACGGATGAGCTCTTCAATATAATCTCGGAGTTGTTTGCAGCTTTCCGTTGAGTGGCCCAGCGACCTATGAAAGCCGCAGTAGGGACCCCGGGTTCGCTTTGAGGCCGCTGATTAAAAGAGGTTTTATCGATCAAAAATATTTATCGCAATCAAGAACGGCGTCGCATGAAGCTAGCCGGTGAATACGGGTCGGTCCACAGGGATGTTGTAATTCTCCTTAAAGTTCTTACGAGCTAATTCCAAATGGTGTTTGGTCTTTTAATTAGATCTAAAACGAAGTTGCGTTATACTAGGATTAGAAACTTGCTAGGATTAGGTTTAGGTAAAGTTTGGTAAACAAAGATCCACACCTCTTTTCAATGCCTTAATTTAGATTTGATATTAGGGATTATGGTAAATTTTAATAAAGGGGATTAGGATGATTGGGAAGATGTTTCTTCCTCTAGATCCTTATCCTTCCTTTCTTAACCTTTACCCTAACCTCCATGGAAAACTCACAACTCCGGTCTTTTATACTACGGATCACCGTTACCTCGAGGGTAGAGTGCCGTAGGGAGCGGAAGACGAGAGTATGCATGGAGTCCTAATGTTCATAATAGATTAGCAACGAAAAGAGATGAGAGATCTTCATCTTTCAAACCCTTCCCTATTCCTAACCCCAACAAGCGAGGAAACTACTCCCTCATTGAAGGATTTACTAAAAACATAATTTTTGTTTTGTTTTTATTAAAGAGAAGAAACATCTATTGCAAGTTAATAAAATTCTAAACTAAATTAAACTAGGGCAAGTAAAGAATTTACCTAGGGCAGAAATTGAAATTAGAACTAGGGCAGAAAAATAACCTACTTACAATTGATGCGCTCCAAACTTCAAAGAAAACAGAATTTTATTGATGAATAGAGGCATGAGAAAATACAAGGGTTTGGGTTCTATTTATAGGACATAGAAACCCTAGGTTTACAATTGATCCGCATGTCTACAATTACAAATATACCCCTAGGAAATCATTTCAGAGCCGCAAACACATTTTGGTAAAATTTTCTCGAAGTACGGGCATTATACGGCCGCGGAACCGCGGCAATGGCAGGCTTGGGCCGTGGTTCCGCGGCCCTATAGCAGTCTTGGATGCTGAAAATTTAGGGTTTTGTTCTGGGTCTTTTTGGGCTTCTGGTTCATTGGTTCTTTTATCAATTGGGCTTCTACATTGGTTCCAGATCTTCAGTGAACAATTTGCAATGGCTTTTTAACCGTTTGCCTTGACATTTTGGATCTTGCGTCTTCGTCTAGGCTTGACTACGATCCTCCTATTTGTTGGTCAAAAGTCCTTCTTTTGTGTCGTCTTTTGCCTTTTTCGCTGTTTTCACTCCAAGAACCTGTAACCTGTAGCAGACATGGGTCAAAAGCACCTGTTTTCATTGTAAAATGCATAAGAATGGGGAATATAAAATGCAATATTATGGTATGAACAAATACCCCCAAACTTATCTTTTGCTCGTCCTCGAGCAAACTTATTTTTTATTCTCGATAAAAATCTAACCTAGCCGCACTTTCGCAGGGAAACGCGATTGCACTGAGCTCGTTCAACAAGCCGTTAAACCTCTAGGTGTCCCTAGTAGGAGGAGTGTTGTCTCCTGAGGGTTTTCAGCGGTTCCTACCCACAAAATCCTATCAATTTGGCTTTTCGACTTTTGTTTTCCAATTAGGTTTTCTAACAAGGAAGTCTATTATCGTCAACCCATAAATTATCCATCCATATTCTTCACACTTCCTCATCATTTAACTTAAGATTATATATGTTCTATAGACTTACTTAGCTTTCGGCATTTCTTAAGTTTTCCTTGTAGGGTTTTATTTCCACTTAGGAATTTCTATCAACTCTACTAAAGATATAAGTTCTATTCTTCACTCCTTTCTCTCATCTAAACTCCAATCACATATCCCCACGTGTGTGTATAAATCACCCCTACACTTGGAAATTCAAATCAAGCAATCATACTCTTGTCCGTTGTCCAAAGTACTTCTTAATTGGTGAATTTTTTAATTGAATTTTTGTTTACACATCCTTCATGCGATCGTTAATACTTTTTGAGGTACCAACAACCGATTACAAGATGTGTTTGCACATTAAAGCGTAATTCCTAGTCTTGCAACACCCAAGGCTTTAGCAGTGACTCCCAAACCAGTTGGTCTAAGGCACTAGGTGATGAAGCACCCTCGCTAAATATTTTTCTATTTTTGCAGCCTTAAGTAATCACAAAAACCAGTGTCCATTTTTTTATTCTTTATTCACACTTATATATATATATATATATATATTCATTTTCTTCGTATTAAGGACTTTAGACAAGAGCATTTCAAGGTCTCTTCTACTATTCTAAGTTTCAAGGTGCGTGATTGTGCAAATTGTAGGGTATACATTTTCAGAATCTAGACTTAAGCTAGGAATTATTTTTCAAACTTATACTCTAATAAGAACATCAATACTTTTCCTTTGTTTCGACTTAGCCCAAGAACTGAACTCAAAATTTGCCTATTTCTAAATAAACTACAAAAACATATACTTTCTACCGCTAAACTTTAAGGAAGGTTATTTTTAGGGTTTTTAATTTACTAAGTTTAAGATCTAGTTGTTCCTAACTAGTTAACCTATTTGTCAAACTCAAGTCAATTAGCCAAAATTGAATACAATAATTTTTATAATTTTTCAATTTTTATGGGTTTTCAAATAAGTATGCAAATGCAAAAATATGTACAAATGAATGCGAAGGAAGAAGACGTACCGAGCATACCCCCAAACTTGAACTTGACAGTGTCCTCACTGTCATGCTAAACCAAGGGGGTCAAAATGCCAGTACTCCCCTGTTTATTTATTTATTTATTTTTATTTTCTTTTTCATTTTTCATTTTTTTTATTGTTAAAAGAAAAACAAAAATATATATACAACAAGATTCCCCCCAAACTTAAGCTTGGCCTTACACAAGCCAAAGGTTAGCACCAACCATTCAAAAATTTTATCGTGGTAATGACCGAGTTGGTGAAATAATGGGGTGTAGAGGAAAGAAATGAGAAACACACGAGACTGAATGGGAAGAAGAGTGGAATATGGTCTCGGTGGAGGAGAAGAATGGCGGGAAGGAGGAAGGAGGGTAGCACGATCTTGATGGTGTAAATCGAGTGAATAAATTAGCGCAATTTGTGATGACCGATGTGTTAAAAGCGATTGCGCTAACCTATCAACCCGTCGAGAAATGGGGTCAAATCCCTCAAGATTCGCAAGAAAGCATGGGTACTCCGAACTTGGTATAGGAGATGAAAGCGTAACGGTCTCTTGTATGGTCGGAACAATAGGAAGGACGAAAGGGAGTGAATTAGGGACAGTGTCATTCTCACCGTAGTAAACTGTTTCGAACTTGAAAGATTCCATTAATGGTTCGAAACTACTGTAAGCAACCGAGTTTGATGGTTCAATTAACTCATCTGAAAATGTAAAGGACTCAAACTCGGGCGGTGAGTCATCAACATCGTCCGAAAAAGTGAAACACTTGTAAGTGTTATCGGCTGTGACAACTGTGTCAGATTCAAAGGAAAAGTTTTCAAGCTCACAGTCTTCAAGCGTGGTCGGAACGATGGAAAGGAGGGAGGGTGATATAACAGTAAAATGTTCAGGAGGCTGAATTGGAGAATCAGACACATCAAACAAAAATGATTCAACCTCAATATTATCCTCGAAACTCTCCTAAAAATTCAACTCATCCATGCCATTATCATCAACATCAAGACGCATATGAAGTTCGGGAGAAACATCTAATGACTCGGGATGATGAGTTGAACATAAAATTTCAATCAAATCGACAGGTTCATCATCCGAAATATTCCCGGCGTCTATATCCTCAATCAAGTGAAAATCAATTTCTTTAGACACCTCATCAAAAGCATGGATATTTATCAATTCAGGTTCTAGATTGGAGGTGTAAAGACCGAAAGGGTTAAGTGTGGTTTCACTCGAATGGGGTTCTTCACAATTTGGCAAATCAAACACTACAAAATCACACAACTCGTTTTTATTTTGAACTTGTGAATCATTTAGGACATTCGATGGAAAACTGGAGTTGTGGGCTTCAATTGGGTAAGGGTAAGTTTGATTTGGAAATCCTCTCACATTCTCATTCTGTCCAACCGCCTCCTCATACATTGAAAAATTTGGGGCTAGCGGGAAACTAGCTACCGGTTCAACAGGTTGCATAAGAGCGGCCACGGACGCTTCCACATTCCTAACCATTTTGTTTGTTGCAGCAATATAAGCTTCCAACGACTCTTCCAAACTAGACTTTGGTGGTAAGGGGGTTTCGGTAAAAGATTCGAAATTGTTTGGATACGTGAAACTCCTTAATGGCTGTGTAGAAACATTGTCTAGTGACGGTGGAAAAGTCGGGTAGGACTGGTAGGAAGTGGGTGATTGGACAGGGGTAGGGTCAACATGTGGATAAAAAGGTGAATAATCGTGTGGGCCCCTAGAACTAGATGTGTGGAGAGAGTTGAAAGATCGGCTGCGAGATTGAGCAATATGCTCAGCAATGGACATCGGTTTAGGAGTTACAGCAGGATTCGAAAAAGTGGTGTCAACATATGGAGGTGGTAAAGGTTGACTTGGTTGACACAAAGTGGGTTGAAAAGTCGAACTGTTTCTCCTAGACGCCTCTATTTGATCTTTCAAAGATATTTTAGGCAAGGAAGGATCGTCTTTAAATTGACCGAACAAATTGACGTATGATACAAAATTAGGTTCGGGATACCAAAGTTCGGCAAGTGATTTATTATGTGGGGTACCCATGTTAGAAGAAAGGGAGAAAGAAAGAAAGTTGGGTGGTGGTGCAAGAATTTATTTGCGGCAACAGTTTGCAAGTTCTCTAATAAAAATTTTCCTTTTTCTTTTTCTTTATTTGAAAATTGTTGCAAAAAGATTTTTAATAAAAGATATGAAACAGAAAAATATTACTTGCAATTAGTTATTATTTTAAGCATATCACAAAGAATCTTTATTTGGAAAAAATTGTTGCAAAAAGATATTCGAGAAAAGATATGCAACAAAAAAGATTACTTGCAATCAATTTCTATTATAAGCGGGGCCCAAAAATCCTGCACAAGATTGTTATTTGTAAGGGAGAATATTTTTAAGGCGCACAAAATTCTGCAGGAATATTTCAGAAAAGATATATCTAGATCTCCAGAGAAAGACCAGAGAAGCTTACAGAGTAATTTTCACCTGATGACGTTGTTTCCTGATTTAGAATCAGGAAAGCCTACGGAAAAGGCTTCAGGAAAGGGTCACGTGCTTACACGTGACCAGCAGTCACGTGTTGGCACGTGACATCTAAAAGCATCGGCGGGGCAAATTCAGTTTCCCAACTACATCGAAGAAAAGGGCTTCAGAAAGGGTCACGTGTTGGCACGTGACACTCAAAAGCGACAGACTCAATTCCCTGATTGAATCAAGAAAAAGGCTCCAGACGAGGGTCATGTGCTCACACGTGACCAGGGATCACGTGGTGGCACGTGACAGCTAAGCAGCGACCAGAAAGCAGAGCGCAGAAAGAAAGAAGAGGGCTCGTTACGAGGGGGTCATGTGCCCACACGTGACCAAGGGTCACGTGGCCACACGTGACCAAGGGTCACGTGGCCACACGTGACCAGCTTTCAAAGCTTATCTGTTAACAGAATTAAATTCTTAGAAAAGACCTCTTAAATCTTTCCAAAGCAACCGATTGAATTAAAGATTTAAAGGTGATTAAATATCATCTATCTATGGGAAAATCTCGAATTTGGGAAGATTTCCCTGTAAAATCTAACCGAAATAACAAAGGAGAATCTCTGGATTTAAAATCAAATGGTGAATAAAATTCACCTAATAATCCAAAGATCCAAAACGAATGCTGAATACAAATCAAATCTCCCAATGAAAGATTCACCAAAACTAATTGACTCGGCTACTTCTCCTATAAATAGGAGCCAAGAGACACACAAAAGGAATATATATGCAGAGGGAAGAAAAGAGAGAGAGCCTTGATACTTTAGAGGAATTTGGATCTTCTGCAAAAGAAAACCCTAGGTAAGAAAGGGAAGGTTTCATTGAAAGAAAAGAGAATTTAATTCTCAACAGAGTTTAACTCTGATATAAAACAGAAGGACATATTTCTTCTCTCTTTGAGATCCTGCCATACAGATCCAAAGCATAGAGAGGGAATGGAAGCACGGGAATTTAATTCTCACAGAACTATAGGGATTTAATTCCTTCAAAACAAAATTAGGGTTTGACCCTGTGTTATGGGAACTTAATTCCTTCAGAATGAAAAGAATCAGGGTTTAACCCTAGTTAAGAACTTAGTTCTGTTAAAACAACAAGAATTTAATTCCCTTAATCTTATTCCCCAGAATAATTCTCTAACAGAGAGTGGGAGTTAATTCCTTAAAGCTTTTATTAGGGTTTAACCCTATTCAGTCCTTCACATATATGAGGAATTTAATTCCTACAAAAAATTCAGAGTTCAACTCTTCAAAAGGAACTAGGAATTTAATTCCTCTGAAATTATTGTCAGGGTTCAACCCTACGAGGAATTTAATTCCTGAAAGGGATTAACAGATCTTCTAAACAACTACAGAAAAGCAGGGTCACGTGTCACCACGTGACCCCCAAAAAGATCTACAGAAAGCCCTTTGAGGCAGTGCCCCACGTGACCCTTAGCAGAAGCTTTAACATACTCCATTCAAACACCCGTCACGTGATGACACGTGATGCTCCAAAAGACGCGATCTTCTCAACAGAACAAACGAAGGGAGGGCGCCCTCACGTGCTACCACGTGACCCCTCTTGCCTCAGCATCTAAACGCTAAATTGGAACTCCTGAATTCAGTGTTAAAACATTGTTTGGCCTTAGTGTTCAACACTAATCAAAGAGCTTTATTTGCAGTGTTCAACACTGATTATCTTAGTGTTTAACACTAATCTGAGATCTCTGTTGCCAGTGTTTTGATCTGTTTTAGTGTTTAACACTAATTTGAAAGCCTTGTTGCTGGTGTTTAACACCAACTATCTTTTAGTGTTAAACACTAACTTATCAATCCGATTCCCAGTGTTCAACACTGATTGGTCTTTAATGTTTAACACTAGGCATTGGCCCAATTGGCTAAATGGCCAGAGGCAAAGCCTCTCCTTTAATGGACCAACAAAGGGCCAATATTTTGGACTTAGCCCAAACTGGCCACAAGTCCTCAAATCATCTTGAACTGAGCACATCTGCTCTTTCAACTAACTCATTGGTTCAAGGGTACATCTCTGAACTCCTATGATATTTGTCGTTGTAATCCTTCAACGTCTTCAGAGAGGTGACGGGTCCCGACAACCACACATCAACACGGACCGTGGGGTCCTTAAACTCATGGACTTATGCGTCCTTAAACCAGGATACGGACTGGGGGGTCCTTAAACCCGCGGACTTATGCGTCCTTAAACTAACGGACTAATGCGTCCTTAAACACACCCATATGGACTGTGGGGTCCTTAAACCCATGGACTTATGCGTCCTTAAACTACAAATGGACCACCACGTCCTTAAACTGGCGGTGGACCACCATGTCCCTAAACTGGTAATGGACCGCTACGTCCCTAAACTGGAAATGGACCACTATGTCCCTAAACTGGAACAATAGAGCCCAAACGCTCTTTTGTCAGATCTAAACGATCCCGTTAAGTCGATCTTAGTCCCAAACTGGACTAACGTATCCTTAACAAATGTTTAAGTTGATCTTAGCTTCAAATATGGATAACGTATCCTTAAACCTTCAAACAGACTGGACTATGAATCCCCCCAATCAACTTTGGTTCAAGGGTACATCTCGGAACTCCTTTGACACCTGTCGTTGTAATCCTTCAATGCCGTCAGAGAGGTAACGGGTCCCGACGGCCATACCTTAAATGGACTACTATGTCCCTAAACTGGAACAATGGAGCCCAAATGCTCTTTTGTCGGATCTAAACGATCCCGTTAAGCCTCAGGTTAGACTAACGTATCCTTAACAAACATTTGAGTTGATCTTAGCCTTAAATATGGCTAACGTATCCTCAAACCAAACCCCAAACCCAAATCTAAGATAATACGGATTTGGACTAGTCCACGCCCTACGGGCGACGACATAACTCGGTCTCCGTAAACAATCCACGGGCAACAAAACATAAAATAAACATACACGACACGAAGTGACCATCTGGAGAAGGAGAAAGTTGTTACCGCAATGCGGTAGCGTAATTAACTGCAGGGGCTTGCGCCTGCAGGGAAGAGCGTCCCCATAATCAAAATCCCCTCAAACGAGGGGGAATCTGACGAAGTCTGCTACATCGGACGCATCCGTTTAAACCTTCGATACACGGTGCCATAAATCAACTTGGCATCTTCGGAGAGGTGGACGGAGAGCACCAATTAGCATCTGCCCCGAACCTCAGGCGAGACGGCCCACGTCTCGGCCGCCGTTCGGAGGGGAACAGATTCTGGCACGCCCGGTGGGACCTTTTCCTCTTTCCACTCCACACTTCGTGTGTCGTGATTCGCGAACCAATCGCGGTTCGCTAATGGTTGCCCTTGGGTTTCAAGATACTAAGACTTGGCGTCTTGCTCATTGCAGAAAGCAAAGGATTGATGGCTTCTACTTCTGAGAAATGCTCCAACTGCTCGGACTGCAATTGCGACCAACGCTCTGCCTCGCTAGGAGGTATAGCCTACGGACCCCAAGCTGCTTCGTTATTCACAATACCGGTGGACCAGGTGACTCAGGCCACTACCGGATTGTTCTTTGGGACTATGCTCCCACCGACAAGCTTCACGGCGCCAGTGCTGACAAAGGAAGCTCCCAAGAAGTCGGTCTTTGATCGTCTTACCCCTGCTGCGGCTCCTCTCAACGGGTCGCCCAACATCAGCGCCTCGGTCTTCTCTAGATTGGGCCAGAAATACTGTGGACCCATCCTGGGGCCTACAATCCCAGAGAAGGCTGCTTCTAAGAAAGTGACCGGTTCTGCTCCCAAAATCGCCAGGGCGGCTTCCCCGGCCAAAAAGTCGGTCTTTACAAGATTGACGGCCCCAGCTCCCGCTCCTGCTACCCAAAGGACATCGGTCTTTGACAGGCTAACACCAGCAGTGACCCCCCACCTACACAGGGGGCAAGACGAAGCCATTCTCACCGCTGAACCAACGCCGTCCGCTCGACACGCTCGACGTCGCCATTGGCGCCGAGTAAGGAAAGCTGGGGGCAACTCCCCCTCTGGGCTAACTCCATCAGCCCTGATGGCAGAAGTTAATGCTGCTGTTCCAACGGGGAACAGCTTCGAGATGCTAAATAAGGTGCGATGGAATTCTCTTACTGCGGTGCTAAAGAGTTCTCCTCCCCCACTAAAAAAGGTTGTGGAAATAAAGTCAGAACAGCCCCGATCCCCTCGACGGCTGTCTTCCAAAATCTATAAGGTTTGGCGGCAGGCCCGAGACTCAATGATCGATCTAAACTTCTCCCGCCAGCACAAGAAGCTGAAAATCCAATCGGAAGCCGGTCACTAGGCTAAACCACGGGAGGCTGTCTGGACGCCCACCTCAACGGCCCCCTCAACCTCCACTGCTCATAAAAGGAGGAAGCCAGAGAAGATCCCCCAGCCTGCAACGACGGCTAAAAGTACTGAGCCCAGACGCCCTAAGTCTGGGGGCATGATGGTCCACACCGTATACATGGCGTCAGGAAAAGAAGACAGCCGTGCGTCTACAGGTCATAGACCGCTCACATGGTCGGTGACCAAAGCTCAGGAGCAACAGCAAAAGCTCCAGGAAATGATGAATGCTATGGCCGCACTTACCGGGCCAAAGGAAAACCCAGAAACGTCCTCAGACGAACGCCAGGAGGAAGAAACCGACGCCGAATTCCTTCGCCGGATATTGGAGAAGAAGGACAAAGAGGCTGCTGAACAAGCAGCCAACATACAACGTATGGGCCTTCTCTTCCAAGATATGATAGGAATGATGATCCAGCAGGACCCACCCGCCGAGAAACCCCCAATCGTTCTTGAAGACGACCGAGGAGAAACGTCAAACCCACCACCGGCCTTCTCAACGGCCAAAGATGAGGCAATCTCTAAGGCTGATTTGGTCGACTATATAGCCCAGCAAATCCGGGTTCATCATGCGACTGAGGCAGCTGGTCAAGTCGTAAAGACGGGCCAGCCGTATCCAAGCTGGTATGACCAAATCAAGTACCCGCCAGGTTACACAATTCCCAAATTCCATGTTTACAAGGGGACCATCAATCCCCATCAACATGTTGCTCAGTTCAGGGCCCTTTGCGGTAACACCGGCGGTGATGATAAACTGTTGCTTCGCCAATTCGTGGGCAGCTTATCAGAAACATCATTCGAATGGTATTCGGAACTCCCGAACGATTCTATCAAGACGTTCGCTGAAATGGAGCTGCTATTCACTCAGCGATTCGCAAGCGCCAGCGAACGCACTCCAATAACAGCACTGATTAACGCCAGGGTAAAACCAGGCGAAACCTGGGTCCGGTATGCTATACGCTGGCGGAATTTGTGGTCGAGATGCGAGCAACGCATTGAGGAAGCACCCGCAGTGGGCATGTTCGTGGGAACCCTAGACCCTCACGCAACTATCTTCCAGTTTATGATGTTCTTTAAACCAACCACATTCCAGGCTTTAATCGATAAGTTGGCTCAGATGGACCAGATGGGTCATAGACCACCTCCCCCGAAGTCGGAACCTCGGAATGACAAGGGTAAAGGAAGGGCAACCTTCGTCGCGAATGCCCAGCAGCAACCTAACGCCCCGAAGCCGGCAGATCAATTGGAAGAAAGACGCCGGTATTATAATGAGAAGATGAAGCGTCCCTACTCGTTCCCACGAGACAAGACGAAACGGTTATTCGAGCTGGCAGTACGCAACAGACTTATAAACCTACCAAATCCAAGGCGACCGCCGCAACCCACTGAGGTGAATAGCCCTAACTATTGCCCTTATCATCAAACGGTAAGTCATCCGATTGAGGATTGCTTCGTCTTCAAAGGATGGATTGAAGATCAATACCTCCAGGGAAAGTTTGCACTGTCCGAAAAGTGGAGGGTGAACCCACCACAGCCGCATACTCCTAAGAAAGCAGATACACCGGGGGCAACCTGTTCCTTTATTGAAGAAGCTCCATGGGAGGTCGTGCTGTCAACTAAAACCAAAAGAATATTGAGAGACCTTCATGTGTGCCCTGCGATCGAATGGAAGGACCCTCTTGAACCTCAAATTATCAAAAGGATGTTAAAGCCCCGCCCAACTACGATGACTCGTGATAATGGCCCAAATACTCACGCCCAACCGTCAAAATCTTCGAAGAAAAAGAAGAAGAAATTCAAGAAGCCCGTGAAGCCTGGAAACGAGCACACGAACTTGCAGAAACAAATCGACGCGCTGGAAGAGTACAATCAAAAGGTGCGAACTCTTGTCACACTGCAAGAGTTCCTCAGCCACATCTTTCAAGAGGACGATGATGGAGATAGCTCGTCGGATGAATCCGAGGGATATGTGGCGAGATGTAACGTAATCTCCCACTCGTTTACCGACGATGAAAAAACTCCTGGCACTAAGAAGCTGAGGATAGAGCCGGAACCAGAGTGTGCATGGCCAACAGATGAAATGATCAACGCCTTTCTAGACGAGATTCGTCTAAAGAGTAAAGCGGATCAGGAGCGTGAGATGGCCGCATCGGAAGGAGCCAAATGCAGACGACTGAACGAAAGAGTTGAAGTACTCCCGCCAGATCGAAAAGCATCCGAGGCAGACAAGAAGATATTCAAGACGAGAAAAAGGTTTGCCAAAGCTATGTCAATGGGAATGAAGCTACCACCCTCGGAATAAAACACGCTCAATGGGGTGGAGAGGCACCCCGATTATTGCGCATGTCATCGGAAAATTTCACACCCCACGGAGGAGTGCGACGCTTTTAAGATATGGTGGCAAGGATATGTTGCTCATCGACAACATTTTAAGCGCATGAAACGCAAGACTCGTCAGGAACGAAGGAGTACTGCCGACAGGCACAACAGAACTATTGGCAGCTGTTACATGGTTAACGCCGGAGGGTCATAAGTTCTTACCTTTGGGAGCGACTCCGATGAAGAAATGGCTCTGGGCCCTCTCTTTAAAGAATCCGTTTTAGGGAAAGAGGAGAAATCGGAGGCCTGCGAGAACATTCAGCTGCGCAATCGCACACTCCCAGAAAAGAATCTCGGGCCCGCGAGTAGAAAAGATAAGGGAAAGGAAAAGGTCACTCAAGATATCACTTTAGATGACCAAGTCATGAAAGAGCTGACTGCCAAAGACCCTCCTAGGAAGGGTAAGGTGGACTATAACATCCTAGCGCACCTAAGGAAGCTACCCTCTCAGCTTAGTATTCTCGATGCCCTCCTATTATCAAAAGAAGCGCGAGACTCACTAATTAAGGCGTTACAAGAACCTGAGCAATTCCAAGCCTTTCTCGCCACTGAAAGGATGAAGGATGAACTGGAGGAAGTGCATACGGCCGACATCACTTTCGGTGATGAAGACCACCTTCTCGGGACGTGCGACCACAACCGTCCCCTATATGTCTCTGGATACTGCCATGATATCAAGATAGGCAAGATCCTGGTGGATAATGGATCCTCCGTCAATCTCCTTAATGTTTGGGTGTTGAAGGAAATCTGCATGAGTGTGCAACACCTTGCTCGTGACAAAATTACTATCTCCGGTTTCGATTCACAATCGTCACGGACTCTCGGATCCGTGATACTAACATTACGCTTTGGACTCCTCGTCACAGACATCAAATTCCATGTCATTGACGCCAAGACCTGCTACAACGCCTTGCTCGGTCGTCCTTGGCTACACGAGTACAACATCATCCCTTCTACACAACATCAGTGTATGAAGTACTTTAAGGATGGTTTCGAGTATACCGTAACAGGTGAGTTGAACCCATTTTCCGTGAACGAAGTCCGCAAATACGAAGATGCGAAGTACTTTTTGCCAGATTTCGAGGATACAGAAAGGTGTCGCAACCTGGAGAACAAAGCCGCCGCCACCATCCCTGTTTTCGGAAGCGATACCGAAGAAGAAGAAGAGATAGTTTATGCCGGGCCATCTCAACGCAACAACCCGGGGACATCCGCCCCCATGTTGGTCTTCGGAAGTGACTCGGAAGATGAGGTTAATGCCGTGTTCTCCAATCGGCTGTCAATACAACCACCCCCTAGCGATGATCAGAGTTTGCAAATCACCATGGTGCCGCGAGAACACTACAAGGATCTCGACACACTTCAAGCTCACAATGTGCAGGACCTGCAAACATTTTACGTCCCTCCCAGGCAAAGGGGTGAGAAGTTAATCCTATTCTACCGATCCTCAGAGTCGAAAATAGAGAAAGAGATCTGGCATGGCACGGATGTTACACTCGATAGGCTCCAACCTATCCGTTTGCCCAGATACTACACAAATGGACTAAAGAGGCTATTGAAACGCCAAGGAGTACCCTTAAAACAGACTGTTCGACAAGCTCGGTTCTACAACAGGATTTGGGATGTTCCTGGGACTCAACGCAAATTGCCCAACGGGAAAATGGAAACACTTGGGCTTGAATACGCGAGAACCGGAAAACGGGAATGGGCCCACAGTAGTTACGCCATATATACTTTTGATGAAGAAGAGGACGCCCCGTCAGGAAATGCCAACCCCTCATCAAAACTAGATCCCGCGATTGAAATGCCATGTCCGTCGTTTGAAGAACGAATGGACAAGCTTATCAGGAAAGTGGGTCAAAAAGCTCGGGAAGACCACAACCGCGAGATGGCCATCTACGAGAAGGCCAGGACGCAACGTCTATTTCAACAGGCTGCAAAAGACAAAGATGCTCATCCTTGTCAACCCGTGGTACGAAAGGCCCGACGCAGAGATGGAAATAAATCAAGAAGCGGAAAAAGGAGCCGACAACAACGACGCAGGATTAGAGAGTTACGTGATCGGGTATTGCGCGGCCCGGATTTGTCCCTCATGAGGAAGATGAGTCGAGCGTACTCCTTCCCCCGAGACAAGACGGAGAAGTTACTCGAGCTCGCTATAAAACATCAAATGATCACGCTTCCACAGTCTAAGCACCCTGAGCAAGCTAACAGGGCTTCTCATCTGAGCTATTGCTCTTATCACCAGGCCATAGGACATCCTACCGAAGACT
Organism: Agapanthus africanus; assembly: GCA_030015575.1. Taxonomy (NCBI): domain Eukaryota; kingdom Viridiplantae; phylum Streptophyta; class Magnoliopsida; order Asparagales; family Amaryllidaceae; genus Agapanthus; species Agapanthus africanus. The sequence continues at coordinate 162,558,978 of JASDDO010000024.1, forward strand.
GCTTCACCTTCAAGAACTGGGTCGAGGACCAGTACCAACAGGGCAGATTCGCTTTATTCGACGGCTGGAGGGTAACGCCGCCACAAAAGCACGAACCCAAAGCCGCAAAAGCAGAACCAGATCCACCTCAGTCCTGGAAGCGGATTCGCACCTGTTATACGATTACGATATTAAAAGAAGAGCCCGAGAACATGGATGACCTTCCCTGGTGCTTTGAGAACAGCGATGATGAGGTGGTCTCAGAATTTCGGCCAGCTCCAAAAGAACTGGAAGACGGCATACATACTACTGCAGATAACCTCAAGAAGATTGAGTTGGGATCGGCAGATGACCCGCGACCGACATTTGTCAGCGAGCTGCTATCTGAAGAAAGGGTGACTGCGTTAAAGAACGTGCTTCTACGGCATAAAGACTGCTTCGCGTGGAACTACTCCGAGATGCCAGGATTAGATCCGGAGATTGCTGTGCATAAATTAGCAATATCCCCAGATATCAAGACAGTCAAGCAGGCGCCAAGAAGGATGCGACTCGAGTTTGAAATGAGCATCAACGCCGAAGTCAGGAAGCTGATCGATTCTGGATTTATCCAAGAAGTCCAGTATCCCGACTGGATCGCCAATATCGTCCCGGTAATGAAGAAGAATGGGACGGTACGCATATGCGTGGATTTCAGGGATCTCAATAAAGCCTGTCCAAAGGACGATTTCCCCGTACCAGTAACCGAGCTAATGATAGATAACACGTCCACTCACGAGGTTTTCTCCTTTATGGACGGTTCATCAGGATACAATCAGATAAAGATGCATCCCGAAGACCAGAAGCACACCGCTTTCCGGACCCCTTTGGGTATATTCTGCTATAGGGTTATGCCCTTTGGTCTAAAGAACGCCGGCGCTGCCTATCAAAGGGCCATGACAAAGATCTTCGACGACCTTATACATGACATCGTCGAGTGCTATATCTATGACCTTGTAGTAAAGAGCATGTCATACGAAGAGCATTTAAAGCATCTGGAGACTGTATTTCAACGCCTTCGGCAATATAATTTGAAGATGAATCCCCTCAAATGCGCGTTTGGAGTCTCCTAGGGTAAATTCCTGGGATTCATCATCCGACACCGAGGTATCGAAATAGATCCATCTAAGATCAAGGCGATCATGGAAATGCCTCCGCCAAGAACCCTCAAACAGTTGCGGTCTCTCCAAGGGAAGCTCGCATATATCCGGCGGTTTATCGCCAATCTTTCAGGCAAATGCCGTCCTTACAGCCACCTGATGAAGAAGGGAACTCCATTCGTTTGGGATCACAAATGCCAAGGTGCACTAGACGAGATCAAGCAATACCTGCAGAACCCTCTGGTGTTGGCTGCGCCGGTCAAGGGAAAACTCCTCATTCTTTATACAACCACCCTCGAAGGTTCCTTAGGCGCATTATGGGCACAAGAGAACGATCAAGGGAAAGAGAGAGCACTCTACTACTTAAGTCGAGTTTTGCTGGGGGCAGAAAGCAACTACTATCCCATTGAAAAACATTGCTTGGCGTTAATCTTCGCGATAACAAAGCTCAGGCACTATGCGTTGGCACACGAAGTCCGTGTCATCTCGAAGGTGGACCCTCTTAAATATTTGATGTCAAAGGCTATATTGACGGGTCGACTCGCTAAATGGGCTCTACTCCTGATGGAGTTCTCAATAACGTATCGACCTCTTAAGGCAGTGAAAGGCCAGGCCATTGCCGACTTCCTCGCTGAGTGCGATTTGCCGGACGAACATGCATTCGACGCGATCGACGGCGGTGATACCCGATGGGAACTCTATTTTGACGGGGCATCTTCCATGAAGAAGCACAAACAATGTACCCCCATAATCAAATCGGGAGTAGGCCTCATCTTCGTAACCCCACAAGGAGGGATAATGCGCTTTGCTTTCTCCTTAACGGAATCGCGGACGAACAATGAAGCCGAATACGAAGCTTTGATAGCGGGCCTCGAGATCGCCATTAACATAGGAATTGAAGACCTCTCTATATACGGGGATTCTCAATTGGTCGTTAGTCAAGTAAATGGTGACTACCAAACGTGCAAACCGGAGTTGGTGAAATACGGCGAAAAGGTGCAACAACTATTGACCCAAATTCCCTCCTACACTTTGGAAAGTATACCATGTGCGGAAAATAGCAAAGCAGACGCGTTAGCTAAGCTCGCAAAAGAACTGGCTGACGAGAACCTCGATGACGTCAGGATCGTGGTACAAAGCCGTCGAGTGCTCGCCCCAGCAGAAATATCTCCGGAATTATACGAAGAAAAGGGGGCGACTGAGCAGACGACTCTACAAATAAAAGACCATGAGAAGGCCGAGGACTGGAGAGAAGTCTTCATAGACTACTTTAAGTCCCACCGAATGCCCGAAGAAGCGTCCTCAAGACATCAGCTCATGAAACGAGCTCTATTTTTCGCTTTTGTCAACGACACTCTATACAAAAGATCGTTTGATTCTCTATGGATGAGATGCTTAGGACCTGACGAAGTAGAAAGAGTCGTTCAGGAAGTTCACGACGGACTCTGCGGTTCTCACCAAGCAGGCCCGAAAATGAAATTGAAGATCAAACGGATGGGTTATTATTGGCCCACGATGGTCCAAGACTGCCTCGAGTATGCGAAGCAATGCCACTCGTGCCAGATTCATGGAGACTTTATCCACCAACATCCGAATCCACTACACCCAACGGTGGCTAGCTGGCCATTCGAAATGTGGGGGACTGACATAGTCGCCCCATCGAGCTAGCATCGTCCCGGGGACATCGTTTCATCCTGGCGACAACTGATTACTTCTCCAAATGGGCAGAAGCAGTACCGCTGAGGGAAGTGAAGACGGAGAATATCCTCCACTTCATCAAGACGCACATCATCTATCGGTTTGGAACCCCACGGCGGATTATCTCCGATAATGGGCCAGCCTACAGAAGCCATAAGATCAGCCGCTTCGCGCAGCAGCACAATATAGACTGGAGATATTCTTCAGTTTACAATCCACGAGCTAACGGTCTGGCCGAGGCCTTCAATAAGACCTTGACGAAGATCATAAAAAAGACGGTGTCCCGAAATAAGAAAGACCGGCACGAGAGACTGCAAGAGGCCCTTTGGGCCTATCGAACTACATTCAAGACGGCCACGAACACAACGCCGTACGCGTTGGTATTTGGGACGGAAGCAGTGCTCCCCCTCGAGATAGAGTTACCCTCTCTATGAGTGGCAGTCCACTACGAGCTGACGGACGAAGAAAATGCTCACCTTCGGCTTGAGGAGCTCGATGCCCTCGACGAAACCCGGTTCATAGCGCAACAAAATCTGGAAGCTTATAAAGCAAAGATGACGCGCTCATATGAAAGATTGACCCGACCGAGGACATTCCGCCAAGGCGAACTCGTGTTAGTGGTCAAAAGGCCTATGATCCCCAATCGAGCCAAGCGGGGAAAATTCGAGCCAAACTATGAAGGCCCGTACATCATAGATAAGGTCTACCAGGATGGGGCCTATCTACTCATGGACATGCACGGTTGAAAGGACTTTCAGGACAATAAACGGTCGCTTCCTAAAGAGATACTACGCTTAATGAGCCACGGCTTAGGTCAATGATAGATGACGACGTCTATGTCCGCTCGCTATCTTCCTAAGCTCGAGCTTTATAAGCAGTAGCCGGCCTTCTCTATGTCGGACCGAAATGTCCTTAAACTATTGACGGACCGAAATGTCCTTAAACTAACGACGGACCGAAACGTCCTTAAACTATCGACGGACCGAGACGTCCTTAAACTAACGACGGACCGAAACGTCCCTAAACTACTACCGCAGCATCCTTAGGCTGACGAGATTAAAAAAAAAGAGAAAAAGAAAAATATGTAAAAACAAAATGATAAAAAAAAACGGTATGTCCATAAGCAAAATGGGCACGGATGAAAACCCGAAAGGGCTCCGTGAGTAAAAACAGCAGGGCTACCGGCGAGTGTTCGTGAAAACCCGAAAGGGCGCGACCTTGTAAAAAAAAAGAGAAAAAGAATAAAAAAAAATGGTATGTCCATAAGCAAAATGGGCACGGATGAAAACCCGAAAGGGCTCCGTGAGTAAAAACAGCAGGACTACCGGCGAGTGTTTGTGAAAACCCGAAAGGGCGCAACCTCGTTAAAAGACACTTATAGGGTCCTCTCGACCTTGTAAGGAGAAACCACCCGCGTGAGATCCTTACAACTCACAAAGGAGCAACACACTTAGGGATCCCCACGATTCCTAAGAAGAGAATACCCCTGCGAGATCCTCACGACTCGTAAGGAGAATTCTCTTATGGGACCCTCACGGCTCATGAGATTTGAAAGTCTTAAGTTACAGAAACCTAAACCTGTTCTTAAGCAAATCCCCCACAACCTTCGATATTGCCCTACAAGAGGCTCAATACTGACCCTTGTATACAATCCACGGGCACGAATAAGCATTTCCCCAGCAAAGTCCCACCCGTGACTAGGGATATGTCCAACCCTTGTAGGTCCTCTCGACCCATAAGGAGAAAGCCCTCTTGTAGGATCCTTACGACTTGCAGAGGAACATACACTTAGGAATCCTCACGATCCCTAGGGAGAAAATACACCTACAAGATCCTCACGACTTGTGGGGAGAAATACTTTTGTGAGACCCTTACGGCTCATGAAGTCAAAAGCCTTGGTCGACAGGACCCTTAACCCTGTTTGCTAAGCCACCTTTGTTCAACATCAACAGAGGCAAATGATGATTCGCTCCTGGCAATATTCCAGTTGTAGCGGTGCTGATGCCGAAATTGGTGTCTAAAATCCAAGCTTGTGGCGAAAAAGCTAGCAAGCCACACATGCCTACGAAATAGCCGAAATGATGGGGTAACTTGCAATAAAAAGCAGCAAGTAAAAATGTATGGATGAAAAATAGCCGAAATGATGGGGCAACTCGCAATAAAAAGCAGCGAGTAGAAAATAAATAAATAGCCGAAATGATTGGGCACCGCGAAAAATAGCCGAAATAATGGGGCAATCGCGACCTTCGCGATATAAAAGCTGAAACGATAGAGCATTGCGAAAAAAAAAAAAAATAAAAATAAAATTTATGCCATACAGGTGATGTTTCATCACACCCTGTACACAATCCAAGGGCGTAAACAAAAAAGGAACACACCTCCCCCCCAGGTTTCACCAAAGAAAGAAGCTAAATCTCGACGGCCCACAAGCGACCTAGAGTCATCCCAACACTCGTCTCGTAACGACGGGCACAACTTCAAGCTAAGCGGAACAGCGGCAACTCCCAGTTCCATGGTTCGGTGGTATACATATCGCCAACAGTCAAACCTCCATCCCGTGAAATGCGGATATAATCAGCAAAATTCCTGGTTACGTGGAACGCGGATAACGTCACTCTTTGACCCCGTGGAAAACGTCCAGAGCGGATCCTGGTCCTCGCAGAGCACGACAGTGAACCCGTGCGAAGCATTCAGAGTGGAGCCCAGTCCCCGCCGAGCACGGCAGTGAACCCGTGTGAAGCATCTAGTGCAAAATTCCTGGTTACGTGGAACGCGGATAACGTCACTCTTTGACCCCGTGGAAAACATCCAGAGCGGATCCTGGTCCTCGCAGAGCACGGCAGTGAACCCGTGTGAAGCATCCGGAGCGGAGCCTAGTCCTCGCCGAGCACCGCAGTGAACCCGTGTGAAACATCTAGTGCAAAATTCCTGGTTACGTGGAACGCGGATAACGTCACTCTTTGACCCCGTGGAAAACGTCCAGAGTGGATCCTGGTCCTCGCAGAGCACGACAGTGAACCCGTGTGAAGCATCCAGAGCGGAGTCCTCGCCGAGCACGGCAGTGAACCCGTGTGAAGCATCTAGTGCAAAATTCCTGGTTACGTGGAACGCGGATAACGTCACTCTTTGACCCCGTGGAAAACGTCCAGAGCGGATCCTTGTCCTCGCAGAGCACGACAGTGAACCCGTGTGAAGCATCCAGAGCGGAGCCTACTCCTCGCCGAGCACGGCAGTGAACCCGTGTGAAGCATCTAGTGCAAAATTCCTGGTTACGTGGAACGCGGATAACGTCACTCTTTGACCCCGTGGAAAACATCCAGAGCGGATCCTGGTCCTCGCAGAGCATGGCAGTGAACCCGTGTGAAGCATCCAGAGTGGAGCCCAGTCTTCGCCGAGCACGGCAGTGAACCCGTGTGAAGCAACTAGTGCAAAATTCCTGGTTACGTGGAACGCGGATAACGTCACTCTTTGACCCCGCGGAAAGCATCCAGAGCGGAGCCTAGTCCTCGCCGAGCACGGCAGTGAACCCGTGTGAAGCATCTAGTGCAAAATTCCTGGTTACGTGGAACGCGGATAATGTCACTCTTTGACCCCGCGGAAAATGCCCAGAGCGGAGCCTGGTCCTCGCCAAGCACGGCAGTGAACCCGTGTGAAGCATCCAGAGAAAATACCGGACCGTGGAGTCCTTAAAATCCACGGACTATGATGTCCTTAAACTCGACCGCGATGTCTTAAAACTAATGATCAACTACCCCGATTCCCTACGGATTCTGCCTTGGTTTAAGGGTACATCTCTTCACTCCTTTGATACCTGGCGTTGTAATTCCTCAACGTCTTCAAAGAGGTGACGGGTCCCTGCAACCAAATATCGGACTGTGGAGTCCCTAAATCCACGGACTATGAGGTCCTTAACCTTGACCGTGATGTCTTAAAACTAACATCGGACTGTGGAGTCCCTAAATCCACGGACTATGAGGTCCTTAACCTTGACCGTGATGTCTTAAAACTAACATCGGGCTGTGGAGTCCTTAAATCCACGAACTATGAGGTCCTTAACCTTGACCGCGACGTCTTTAAACTACGATACCTGGAGAAACCCCTGACTCCGTAAAACGCGGACAAGGGTGACCACATCCAGCACTTACAAGTCCTCACGACCTGTAAGGAAGAGAAACTCTCTTGTGAGATCCTTACGACTCTCAAGGGAAAACCCGCTTAAGAATCTTCACGATTCTTAAGAAGGACTTACACCTATGGGATCCTCTCGACCTGTAGGGAGAAAAACTCTTTATGAGACCCTCGTGGCTCATAAAATGCAAAAGTCTTAGGAAGCAGATCTTAACCGTGAATCCTAAGCCATCGCTGTCCTGTAAGGAGATCAAGATAGAATATCCGCAGAATACATTCAATAAAAAGGGGACACACCATTGAGAAGAAAAATGTATCTTTTATTCATAAACCAAAATGGATACAAAGTACAATTCATGGAAGAAACAAAAAGAAAGATACTCTCATCCATGAGTATGTACAAAAAAGGGGAAAAGATACAAGTCCTCAAGCCGGCGGGCGGTGCAGTAATTTTACCAGCTCATCGTTCTGTTGCTGAGCCACGGCTTCATGACGCAAGATCTCCAGAAGACGAGCCTCCGCCTGAGCTTGCTGAGCCTGATACGAAGCAAGCCGAGCTTCGAGCTCTTTCTCGGTGGCTTTATGAGCCTCGACCCTCTCACGAGTGAACGTGGCAGCTTTATCAAGAGTCACCACCTCCCTGATAGACTCTTGAAGCACCCTCCAGAGTTCATACGCTTTGTCGGTCTTGGCGGTAAGATTAGATTGAAGCTCGCCCAGCGCCTTGGAAGCCAACTCCCTCTCCGAGAATTTACGACGAGCCCTTTTCTCGCACAACAATATGTTCGCCACGTATCGCCCTATCAGGCCGCGTAAGCTTACTTTCACGACCACGACCTTGGAAACAGGACATACACGCCCAAGACCGTATAAATAGGCTTCCATTCGACAGCAACAATCGATCTAAAACGCGCTCACGTCACCCGGTATGAAAAGCAACGAGAAAATTTCCGACGTTTGTCCTATCAAGTATGTGTTGGCGATTATATGAACGTCCGATAAAGAAATAATATTCGAAGCTTTAATGTGCGTGCGACATGATGATAGTGTTGATTATTGAAGAAAGTTTCCATAAGAAGAACACAAAGTTTATTTATACAAGCGAAAACACACATACGAGTACCGAGCCTATATGGAAGTTCAGCATAAAGCATACAATAAAAAGACTAATATACTACGCTAGCGGGAAAAGGTCACCAAACACAGGATCGGTGGCACAAGGGTTAACAAAGCAAAAAACAAAATTCTCCATCTCTCTCCCCGCTCTCTCCAGCATATCAAAGCGACGGTTCTCGCGAGGAGTCGCTCCCCATCGATTGGCGCCATGTTCATCTGCAAAAGCAGACGTAACAGCTCGTCGGGCTCTTATTTCGCTCAAAAGATGAACTGAGCGATCTTTCAAAGCCTGAGTAATCAAACAGGCCTCGTGAAAACCCTCGAGCTTCTCTTCAGCCGCGTCAAGCATCGCCAGGGTCATCTCTGCTGGGTGAGGAGGGATGTCGGCAAGCACGGCTGTGAGAATCATCCGGAGCCAGAGGGACCCCATCAGGAGGGGGGACCCCCTACGGATCGAGAGTTCGTACGTTGCCGAGCCGCATTCGTCATCGGTAAGGTGTGTATCCACCAATCGGGCAGCAAAGCGGGGGATCATCTCCTCGACAGGAACTTTCCATGGCTGTCGACGAGCATGAGGGCGATTGCAGGCCATGGCGTTCGGTTGTTTCTCAAGACAAATCACACCAAAATGGAAAAATAAATCTCTCTGTGAAGGGAAAAGAAGGCTATGGCCTCAGATATAAAGATGTGCATTAAGTATTGAGCGCGGAAAATCTTGCATGATGAAGCTATTTCCAAGGCCCAAAAAAGAGGAAAGGCATCGAAAATCAGGGAGATGGAACTATTTCCAAGGCTCCTTTTCTGCATCTGATATTGTGCGCTAAAAAAAATATGGTATGGAAAAATTTTGAACAGCCCCATCAAAGGACCCCACGTGCAGAACACGTGAGCCCCAAACTTGACGTGCACTAAAAAATGGAGTAGCACCCTGCATATTAAAAGCATCAACAATAACAGTAGCAAAATGATAAAATCCCAGAGAAAGGCATGCAAGCAGGGAAAGACATAATAAAACTTGTCACTCATCCTTCAAGAAGTTCATACAAAATAAAGAGGACACGTTTACAATGGTAAGACTTCAGACGCGGGGCACGTGTTGAGAAACTTAAGATTAACTTTGTCCAAGATTCTCCAAGCATTTCGAACCTCCCGAGTATGCTTCCTCTCGCGATCGCAAGCGTCGGGGTCCTCACGAATATCCTCCACCCTCCGATAGGCGGCAAGTATGGCTGACTGCTGAAAGACTTGGTGCAAGAGATCAATAAGGTGATCTCGTCTCCTCTTTGAGATCAAGCCCATCAAGTACACCGAATGTACCTTATCCTCAGCAGTGTCTAAGGCCCTGAGCGGTATACCGGTGCAAAAGAGAGGAAGTGCCTCCCGGATCGCCAGCACGATCAGCCTCAGAAGAGAAGAGCGATGGGGGAGTAGCCGATGGTTGTACTCATCAAAGCGGCTCATGATCTCGGCACACTGAGCATCGGTGAACTCCTGGTTCTGACTGCGGCCCAGTGCACGAATATTTCCATAGGAAATAATCTCGTCAAGACCATACAGATGGGCATCCATGATACCTGAAATAAAGGTCATGAGAATCATTACAAAGCTCCTGTTTCATTAATTGCAGAAGGACAACCTCGGGTCAAGAGACCCCAAGAAGCCTCCGTGTGAAGAAACTGAGTTCTTCATTGGAATTAAATTCCTTATTAAGAGAAGGGAATTAAATTCCCAGAAACATTTTTGGATGGAATTAAATTCCATGGAGTTGAAACGCCATCATCATCTCCCCAAAGATCATCTAAACCCTAAGAGATCTACAATTCGAAGGTTAGGTGGTTCCCTGTTCTTATGGAAAAACTTGAAGAAAAATGGGTTCCTTGTTGAAAAAGAGTAAGAACCCTTGTTTGGGATTTAAAATCCAAAGGAATGTGAAAATTTACTGTTTGTCCAAGAACATTACTTGAGGAAAAAGGGTCACCTGAACAGAGTTAAACTCTGAAGATTGTTTCAAGACAGAGAACTAAGCTCTGGAAGCGAGAATTAAATTCTCAAGGGAAAAGTTCTCAGAAGAAGAAGATGAGCGAAGTGAAGGCTCTTCTGAAGAAACATGAACATTTATAGGATGTGATAGAGACGCTTCATATCCCCAAATCCCTAGAGGGATCCAACGGTCACAAAAGGTGACAGCGTTGCACTCACGTGCGGACACGTGAGAACAACGCTGTGGGGGCATTTGTTTCCTGATTTAAAATCAGGAAAGCCTACGGAAAAGGCTTCAGGAAAGGGTCACGTGCTTACACGTGATCAGCAGTCACGTGTTGGCACGTGACATCTAAAAGCATCGGCGAGGAAAATTCAGTTTCCCAACTACATCGAAGAAAAGGGCTTCAGAAAGGGTCACGTGCTCCCACATGACCAGGGTCACATGTTGGCACGTGACACTCAAAAGCGGCAGACTCAATTCCCTGATTGAATCAAGAAAAAGGCTCCAGACGAGGGTCACGTGCTCACACGTGATCAGGGGTCACGTGGTGGCACGTGACAGCTAAGCAGCGACCAGAAAGCAGAGCGCAGAAAGAAAGAAGAGGGCTCGTTACGAGGGGGTCATGTGCCCACACGTGACCAAGGGTCACGTGGCCACACGTGACCAGCTTTCAAAGCCTATCTGTTAACAGAATTAAATTCTTAGAAAAGACCTCTTAAATCTTTCTAAAGCAACCGATTGAATTAAAGATTTAAAGGTGATTAAATATCATCTATCTATGGGAAAATCCCGAATTTGGGAAGATTTCCCTGTAAAATCTAACCGAAATAACAAAGGAGAATCTCTGGATTTAAAATCCAATGATGAATAAAATTCACCTAATAATCCAAAGGTCCAAAACGAATGATGAATACAAATCAAATCTCCCAATGAAAGATTCACCAAAACTAATTGACTCGGCTGCTTCTCCTATAAATAGGAGCCAAGAGACACACAAAAGGAATATATATGCAGAGGGAAGAAAAGAGAGAGAGCCTTGATACTTTAGAGGAATTTGGATCTTCTGCAAAAGAAAACCCTAGGTAAGAAAGGGAAGGTTTCATTGAAAGAAAAGAGAATTTAGTTCTCAACAGAGTTTAACTCTGATATAAAACAGAAGGACATATTTCTTCTCTCTTTGAGATCCTGCCATGCAGATCCAAAGCATAGAGAGGGAATGGAAGCACGGGAATTTAATTCTCACAGAACTATAGGGATTTAATTCCTTTAAAACAAAATTAGGGTTTGACCCTGTGTTATGGGAACTTAATTCCTTCAGAATGAAAAGAATCAGGGTTTAACCCTAGTTAAGAACTTAGTTCTGTTAAAACAACAAGAATTTAATTCCCTTAATCTTATTCCTCAGAATAATTCTCTAACAGAGAGTGGGAGTTAATTCCTTAAAGCTTTTATTAGGGTTTAACCCTATTCAGTCCTTCACATATATGAGGAATTTAATTCCTACAGAAAATTCAGAGTTCAACTCTTCAAAAGGAACTAGGAATTTAATTCCTCTGAAATTATTGTCAGGGTTCAACCCTACGAGGAATTTAATTCCTGAAAGGGATTAACAGATCTTCTAAACAACTACAGAAAAGCAGGGTCACGTGTCACCACGTGACCCCCAAAAAGATCTACAGAAAGCCCTTTGAGGCAGTGCCCCACGTGACCCACGTGACCCTTGGCAGAAGCTTTAACATACTCCATTCAAACACCCGTCACGTGATGACACGTGATGCTCCAAAAGACGCGATCTTCTCAACAGAACAAACGAAGGGAGGGCGCCCTCACGTGCTACCACGTGACCCCTCTTGCCTCAGCGTCTAAACGCTAAATTGGAACTCCTGAATTCAGTGTTAAAACATTGTTTGGCCTTAGTATTCAACACTAATCAAAGAGCTTTATTTGCAGTGTTCAACACTGATTATCTTAGTGTTTAACACTAATCTGAGATCTCTGTTGCCAGTGTTTTGATCTGTTTTAGTGTTTAACACTAATTTGAAAGCCTTGTTGCTGGTGTTTAACACCAACTATCTTTTAGTGTTAAACACTAACTTATCAATCTGATTCCCAGTGTTCAACACTGATTGGTCTTTAGTGTTTAACACTAGGCATTGGCCCAATTGGCTAAATGGCCAGAGGCAAAGCCTCTCCTTCAATGGACCAACAAAGGGCCAATATTTTGGACTTAGCCCAAACTGGCCATAAGTCCTCAAATCATCTTGAACTGAGCACATCTGCTCTTTCAACTAACTCATTGGTTCAAGGGTACATCTCTGAACTCCTATGATATTTGTCGTTGTAATCCTTCAACGTCTTCAGAGTGGTGACGGGTCCTGACAACCACACATCAACACGGACTGTGGGGTCCTTAAACTCATGGACTTATGCGTCCTTAAACCAAGATACGGACTGGGGGGTCCTTAAACCCGCGGACTTATGCGTCCTTAAACTAACGGACTAATGCGTCCTTAAACACACCCATATGGACTGTGGGGTCCTTAAACCCATGGACTTATGCGTCCTTAAACTACAAATGGACCACCACGTCCTTAAACTGGCGGTGGACCACCATGTCCCTAAACTGGTAATGGACCGCTACGTCCCTAAACTGGAAATGGACCACCATGTCCCTAAACTGGAACAATAGAGCCCAAACGCTCTTTTGTCAGATCTAAACGATCCCGTTAAGTCGATCTTAGTCCCAAACTGGACTAACGTATCCTTAACAAACGTTTAAGTTGATCTTAGCCTCAAATATGGCTAACGTATCCTTAAACCTTCAAACAGACTGGACTATGAATCCCCCTAATCAACTTTGGTTTAAGGGTACATCTCAGAACTCCTTTGACACCTGTCGTTGTAATCCTTCAACGCCGTCAGAGAGGTAACGGGTCCCGACGGCCATATCTTAAATGGACCACTATGTCCCTAAACTGGAACAATGGAGCCCAAATGCTCTTTTGTCGGATCTAAACGATCCCGTTAAGTTGATCTTAGCCTCAGGTTAGACTAACGTATCCTTAACAAACGTTTGAGTTGATCTTAGCCTTAAATATGGCTAACGTATCCTCAAACTAAACCCCCAAACCCAAATCTAAGATAATACGGATTTGGACTAGTCCACGCCCTACGGACGACGACATAACTCGGTCTCCGTAAACAATCCACGGGCAACAAAATATAAAATAAACACACACGACACGAAGTGACCATCTGGAGAAGGAGAAAGTTGTTACCGCAATGCGGTAGCGTAATTAACTGCAGGGGCTTGCGTCTGCAGGGAAGAGCGTCCCCACAATCAAAAACCCCTTAAACGAGGGGGAATCTGACGAAATCTGCTACATCGGACGCGTCCGTTTAAACCTTTGATACACGGTGCCATAAATCAACTTGGCATCTTCGGAGAGGTGGACGGATAGCACCAATTAGCATCTGCCCCGAACCTCAGGCGAGACGGCCCACGTCTCGGCCGCCGTTCGGAGGGGAACAGACGTCACCCGAGAGCAGCTGAACCGCGACCAAAAGGGGTCTACCGCCGCGGTTCCGCGGTGAAGGAGCGGGCGCGGGTCCCCAGAAAAATTTCGACGTTATGAAAATCCAAGACCGCGGCGGATCCGCGGTCTAAAGTGGGTTAGCGCGGCGGAAGGGCGGCGCAATGGAGGGCTTGGTTCTCGGGAAAAATTCTGCTGCTCTGATTTCGTAGTTCCCTTCTGTTTTGATATTATGTTTTCTGTTTGTTTTTCTATAAATTTCCAGATCCGAATTTGTTCCTACAAGATTCAAACAACAAAGTATCCCTTCCAAAAAAATAACAATTGATATATTTTTATAATTTTTTTTGATTTTTTTTGATTTTTATGTTTTTTTTAAAATTTTATTAAGATTAACCCGAAATTGCAAAAAGGAAAGTTCTACGCCATCTCCGGCAGCGGCGCCATTTGATTTGTCTCAAAAATATCTAGTACCGCAATCAAGAACGGCGTCGCATGAAGCTAGCCGGTGAATACGGGTCGGTCCACAGGGATGTTGTAATTCTCCTTAAAGTTCTTACGAGCTAATTCCAAATGGTGTTTGGTCTTTTAATTAGATCTAAAACGAAGTTGTGTTATACTAGGATTAGAAACTTGCTAGGATTAGGTTTAGGTAAAGTTTGGTAAACAAAGATCCACACCTCTTTTCAATGCCTTAATTTAGATTTGATATTAGGGATTATGGTAAATTTTAATAAAGGGGATTAGGATGATTGGGAAGATGTTTCTTCCTCTAGATCCTTGTCCTTCCTTTCTTAACCTTTACCCTAACCTTCATGGAAAACTCACAACTCCGGTCTTTTATACTACGGATCACCGTTATCTCGAGGGTAGAGTGCCGTAGGGAGCGGAAGATGAGAGTATGCATGGAGTCCTAATGTTCATAATAGATTGGCAACGAAAAGAGATGAGAGATCTTCATCTCTCAAACCCTTCCCTATTCCTAACCCCAACAAGCGAGGAAACTACTCGCTCATTGAAGGATTTACTAAAAACATAATTTTTGTTTTGTTTTTATTAAAGAGAAGAAATATCTATTGCAAGTTAATAAAATTCTAAACTAAATTAAACTAGGGCAAGTAAATCATTTACCTAGGGCAGAAATTGAAATTAGAACTAGGGCAGAAAAATAACCTACTTACGATTGATGCGCTCCAAACTTCAAAGAAAACAGAATTTTATTGATGAATAGAGGCATGAGAAAATACAAGGGTTTGGGTTCTATTTATAGGACATAGAAACCCTAGGTTTACAATTGATCCGCATGTCTACAATTACAAATATACCCCTAGGAAATCTTTTCAGAGCCGCAAACACATTTTGGTAAAATTTTCTCGAAGTACGGGCATTATACGGCCGCAGAACCGCGGCAATGGCAGGCTTGGGCCGCGGTTCCGCGGCCCTATAGCAGTCTTGGATGCTGAAAATTTAGGGTTTTGTTCTGGGTCTTTTTGGACTTCTGGTTCATTGGTTCTTTTATCAATTGGGCTTCTACATTGGTTCCAGATCTTAAGTGAACAATTTGCAATGGCTTTTTAACCGTTTGCCTTGACATTTTGGATCTTGCGTCTTCGTCTAGGCTTGACTACGATCCTCCTATTTGTTGGTCAAAAGTCCTTCTTTTGTGTCGTCTTTTGCCTTTTTCACTGTTTTCGCTCCAAGAACCTGTAACCTGTAACATGTAGCAGACATGGGTCAAAAACACCTGTTTTCATTGTAAAATGCATAAGAATGGGGAATATAAAATGCAATATTATGGTATGAACAGCCGCGCGTGGAATCGGGGGGAACTTGAAGAACCCTTCGCCCTAGGCCTCCTCAAGTAGCACTGTCTGGGAGACGTTAAGCAGCGTGTGCTCTTAGAACTTTAGGGGGTAGGGCTTTTGCCGTTCAAGTCCCCTTCTCTCATCCCTTACCCTCTTCTTCTGGTCGGCTTGCTCTGCCCGAAGGGGGTTCGCGTTCACCTCGGATTCGAGTTGGACCCCGCGCTCGGTCCAGGCCTTTACCTCGGCCATGGTCTTAGGTTGCGCCAGTGCAAAAGAGCGTAACCACTCCTTGTGCCTAAGACCAGACCTCATAGTCGTGATGAACGTTTTGTCCCGGTGATCTGGGACCTCGAGAAGGGCGTTGTAGAAGCAGGTGACATAGGCCTTGAACGTCTCCCTGTCCCCACTCTTGATCGTGAAGAGGTGGTCGACTGTGCGCTTCTGCCGCCTGTTCCCGACGAAGTGGCCAAGGAATTGTGTGGCCAGCTCGTCAAAGGTTGAGATCGAGCGCGGCTCGAGTACTCGGAACCAGTCTCGCCCGGAGCAGATAAGAGTGGCCGGGAAAGCTCGGCACTGGGCGGCATCGGAGTAGTCTTGGAAGCTCATTCCCGTGGTGAACGCATTTTAGTGGTCCTTCGGGTCATATTTGTCATCGAAGAGGGAGACCTTTGGGGGCTTGTTGCGGGAGGAGACGTGGACGGCGAGTAGCTCCTCGGTGGACGGTTTTGTGAGCAAGTCGGCGGCATACTCAGCCCCATCGCTCGAACGGTGGCCTTCCCGATGCAGACTCTCGATCTTCTTCTCGAGGGCGTCGAGTCGGCCATGGTACCCCGACGACTCGGCGCATTCTGATCCCAGGCCTCTGCTGTTGGAGGTCTGCGTCTGGCCTCGGCCGCGGTTTCTCTCAATGAGGTTCCTCAAATCCCCGGGTGAAGTGGCCCTTGAGCTGCCTTGACAAGCCCCGTCTGCGCGGCCCCATCGGGGGAGGGTGTGTCGGTCATGCCTGGTGACAGGCGAGCTGACCGATATTTCCCAGGAGGGACATGTGCGCGGAAGATCTCGGGGCGGGGCGCTCTAGCGACAGACCTCGGTGTCGAGCTGTTGGACGCCCAACGGGTCGCAGAACGTACTGGCCCGGGGGATCCGCGGCCGTGGGAGGCAGCGAGGCGGTGGTCGGCCATGCCGACACGGGTTGAGTTTTCTCTCCCCCTGTAGGGGTCCCGGCCCCGAGGCGGGGGAGCGACGACCTGGGGATTTTGCCCCGCCGTTTGGACGCGGACGAGCGCCTCCACGAAGGATACGAGTCGGTCTATCCGGCCGGCGAGGACGTTGATGGCATTGTTAGTGTATATGCCCTAGAGGCCATTACTGTATCATACTAGTTTGTATATTACTTAATGGATGCTTGGGATATTCACCTTGTATATACAATCTTGCTCAAAATAGTAGTATGCTACTTGGTTTGTTTCTACTTCAATGTGTACATGTGTTTATTTCAGTATATCACTTATACGCATTAGTGGAGCCCTTAGGATCTTTGCTTGATTACCAGCGTTGTGATGGCAGTCACACTAGTGGGGGCTGGGTAATCTATAAGCACATCCTTATACAGGTCCCTAGTCGCAGGACTATCGAGACAGGGCATCGATACTCCGGAGTAGACTAGCGTATGCGCTTCTCATCCCAGTGTGGGAGATGGTCTGTCCCACAGCCATCAGTACGTCGTACTGGAGATAGTATACGGGTGCTCGTTGGGTTACGAGTACACTGGACAGGACTCGTCGGGAACTGACAGGTTGGTATTATACCTATCGTCAGTCATCAGTTCCCAGGTGACATGAGTACAGCTTAGTCCGCTGACTTGACACTGACACTTCGCCTCGAGTGTGTTCCCACTGCACTTTGATCACTACCCTACCACGGCTCAAAGGAGTCGTGCAAACAGGTGGTGGTTGGGTGCAGTCCCGAAGCACTTGGAGGCAGTGACGGTTAGACAGGATTCGTCTCTCCCGGTATTGGGGGTTGACATCGCGCTGTGTCTAGGAGAGCCATTACACGAGTAGTCCCTGGCCAGGGCAAACGAGATATACTGGTAGGTTTCCAGTGTTATCTCAGGGTGTTTTGGGCTTCGCTCCGGCATGACTTGTACCGCTATTGGGGGACTGACGTTTACCGCCCCCTAGGCCCGCCATACGATGTATCAGACGAACAGACCGGACTGTACGGAGACTGTCACATTCAGACTCAGTAGGAGTACCGATGGGGTTTCACCTCGTCAGCCTTCTTGTCGACATCTACCTGGGGACCGTTACGCACAGCTAGTGCCGCTTGCGGTCTGTGGTTAAACCCACTGCCAGCGTAGTGTCGAGTCTTTAGAGTCCCACACAGAGGGTATTCGCCTCTGGGCAAAACAGAGTAGAGGTCGCATGGTTTTGCGACAGGGTTCGTTCTCATCCGCGCACTTGTGCACGTTTGGAGTCCGGACGGATATTGCCAGCGGGCTCTGGTTTGAGCCGGATACTGGTATATGATTTGGGGTTGCTTTTATCTCTCAGTATTCATGTTCCTCGGAACAAGGATGCAGGTGTGTATGCACAGTTATTTGAGGAAGAGGAAGAGGGCTTTCATTAGGGTTTCGGAACGGGTGCGTATGCACAGTTGACAGTCTTCTTTTTCCAAACCCTAATGGATTTGTATTATATCATTTAATAATATATAATAAAATGAAATTGTGTCATGGTTAGTTTTTGTTGATTTGTTGACCATGGTTGACTTGTTGACCATGGTTGAACTTTTGACCATTATCATTACAAAAGAAAGATGCTCTTGATTCTTGCATTTTCATTTAATGTTTGTAATGATATTGGTCATTCTAAAACTTTCCATCAACCTTTTCATTTTGATTATTATTATTTGATAATTCATTTTCTTTTGGCATTATGGTTGCAAGAAAGGAAATGAGAGCTCATTATCTCATTTAGCTTCTCTCTCTTCATCTTCATCTTCTTCTTCCTCTAGCAAAGAGAAACCTTCTCATGTGTTGAGAATCCTTCTCTTTAAAAACAAAAGCAACCCTTAGACACTCTCTACTCACTCTAGGATCAAGGGTTTAGCAAGCCGGCGATTCTAGTTCACTCCAAGTTCGAGAAAGAGCCCAAAGGTCGAGCCTTCGAGGTGGATCCATCTTCGACGGAAGAAGGCGACAAAGGAGAACCATCAACCTCTACAAAGTTTGAAGACGAAGGAGTTCAAGTTTAGGTATAACCATCTTCATCCGAGTAGCTAAATCTCTTTAGCATGTTTTACTAGTTTTAGTTTAGACAACGATCCCGACCTTGTTTAGTCCATGTTGCCTCTTGCGATAAAAATTTGTTTTTTATACCGTTTCCGCCTCCCCGTAAGAACCGGGGGTCGCAATATGGACTTACAGTGGTATCAGAGCCTAACTAAACTTAAACTAGCTTGGTAGTGAAGTGTAACGAAGTTCGGAACCGAAAAAAAACCCAAAAACCAAACTTTTTCAAAACCTGAGTTTCTGTTGAAATTTTTTTGGCTCAAAATGAAAAACTTTATACTTGTAAATTCGTCTCAGGGTTTTGTTAGAACACCCAAGAAAAACGATGAGCCAATTCATTTAAACCGCCGCGCTTCCGCGTCACGAGGTAGGCATGTGCCGCGGAACCGCCGTCGTTTGTTTTCCTCTCTGCATCGTTTTTCGTGCAGTGTGTTTGTGTGTTGGTTTTGGGATTTTTAAGATATATTATATGTGCCCAGATTTTCCAGAACTGAAATTCACTTTTGGGGTCCTATAATTCCGTATTTTTCCGAACTTCACTGCACTTTGACTTTGATGGTTATATCTGTGATGCTTGCATGTATTGAACGTCGGCTAATCGCTATAAGTCGATTAGTCGGGGTTATACATGATCTGTGTTTGATATTGGAATGTGTATATGAATGTGTTGGACTGTCGCGGGTGAATAGCCGGGGTGGATGTGAGATGAGCTTTTGTTTTTCTTTCATTCATTGTAAATGTAAATTGATGTAATAATATTATTTGTTTGGCCGCACAACCGGGTCGGGGTTGTAGCCGTCATTGTATAATTCTTTTTACTGTTTTTGCTCCTAGGATAGACCCATGGAGGGGTGC
This sequence comes from Agapanthus africanus, assembly GCA_030015575.1. Lineage (NCBI taxonomy): Eukaryota > Viridiplantae > Streptophyta > Magnoliopsida > Asparagales > Amaryllidaceae > Agapanthus > Agapanthus africanus. The sequence goes on from JASDDO010000024.1 coordinate 162,578,507, forward strand.
ACAAACTACCGAGTACTTGGCAGGTAGTTTGCCGCACCCGTAGGGGTCTTGGGTGGGGTATTGCTATTCACCGCGACCGTGTTATCCGCTTTTCGTTCCAGGCTCGAAAGGATTGCGGATTGCTAGTATATCCAATGTATTCATCTGTGATCTGTAATGTCTACTATTGCTATATCTATAACTATTTAGGCGTTGCTTATGTTTTACAGCCGCGCTAGCCCAGCCCCCGCTCTGTCGTTAGTTAAGTAACCTAACGGGTGATGACGGGGCCCCGTGGCGAATGCATATGGCATAAGCGTACGTCATATTTTGGTTGTTTTCTGCAATGGTAGGATTAAATGATGGGACGCATTAAAAGTACTAATGCAAGAATATCACGCATTAAAAGAACTAATGCAAGATAATAAACCAAGTTAAAGTCGTTGGAACAATTTCGAAAAACCACTCGGTTCTTTTCAAAAATGACTTTTAAATGCGGAGTTTGAGCCACTCCTTTTAAAAGCTATCTCGTTCCATCGACCAAATCAAGTTCACTACGTTCACGGTTTTGCCAAAACCATTCGTAGCCCTCCGTCGTTTCGTATGAATATTCAATAGTATTCAAGCTATGTTTGTTGACCTTCGTCAAGGCATAGTGATTGGTAGCTGTTGAGTATTCATATGTAGCATAGATAGATGCGTTGGTTTGGGACATTCACATTACCTTGTTGACCTTCGTCAAGGGTATATGCGGGTGGATTCAAATTAACCTGGATAATGACGGGCAGAACTTGACATGTGACTTATGATTTGTTGACCTTCGTCAAGGTCATAAGAGCATGGGGCAAAAATCCACATCGGGAGTTTCATAAGTACTGAAACTTGCTAGATTTGCATACCATTTGGAGTGTGGTAATTCTGGTAGGATTCCTTCAGTTTCGTCACACGATGATATTTGGATCCCGATCCTACTGTGAGTATATGCTACTCCTCGGGAAATTTCTCACTTAACGATCAATGCTATAAACCTAGTAGGTGCCTAGAAAGATGTTAGCGGGGCTACGCCCCCAGGGAAAAGAGGTTTTATAATTAAGGAACTTCGCGAAAGCGTTGGAAAACCTCCCTCGAAGTACCGACACCGGCCTGGCTGAACGGTTAAGCAAGTATTGTACGGTGGGATTGATCCTGGCTAATTCTTCCTTTATGGTTTGAGGAGGGATTCGAGAAACAGTGGGAGCCATCCTGTTTAGACAAACTAAAAACCACTCTAAACTTGCAAGAGCATCATGCTGAGTGTTTCTTCTTCTCTCTCCTAATTGCAGCGACCAACCAACATGACTGGACTTAAGTTACTCCTAGATAAAAACAAACTGACAGGGCCAAACTACAAAGATTGGCTCAGGAATGTCAAGATAGCAATCACTTATGACAAGCTGGGGTATCTTCTTACCACCAAAGCTCCCCCTGTCCCTGGTCCAACTTCCAGCGTCGCGGATAAGGAAATCCGCAAAACTTGGGAGATTGATAGCGCGAAGGCCAAGTGCCTCCTGCTTGCCTCGATGGACAACGAACATCAGAGGAGGCATGAGAATATGGACATGGAGTCCATATTGCTTCATACAAAAGAACTGTATGGAGAGCAATCACGTATCGCAAGATACGAAGCGTCGAAAAAGTTGTTTTCGACAAGAATGGCCGTCGGATCATCAGTAGCCGAGCACGTGCTAAAGATGATCGGCTACATTGAGGAGCTCGCTGACCTGGGGATCACATTGGAGAGTGAGCTATATACGGATATAGTTCTCCAGTCCCTTCCTTCCACTTACGCCCAGTTCATACTGAACTTCAACCTACAAGAAAAAGAGGTTGAACTTTCAGAACTCCTCAACATGCTGAGGAGCGCAGAGGGCACCCTACAGAAGAATAGGGAAACATCCACTTTGTTTGTAGGAGGATCATCTTCTTCTAGGTCCAAGACGAAAGCCAAGGGAAAGAAGAAGAAGGCCCCCGCCAAACCAAGGGGCGGTGTTAGTAAAGTGGATACGAAGGGAAAAGGTAAAGCAACAAAGATAGCGGGGAAGCTTGTGGATAAGGAAGAATGCTTCTTTTGTCATAAGAAAGGACACTAGAAGAATGATTGCAGGGCCTGGAAGGCCAGAACACAGGAATTGAAGCAGGTTGCAGCTTCAGCTTCAGGTGTGTATGTTATTGAAAACTGTCTTTCTATAAACTCTACTTCCTGGGTATTGGATACCGGATCAGGATCTCATATCTGTAATTCTTTGCAGGCGTTGAGAAACCGTAGGGTTTTGAAGGCAGGTGACATGACCCTCAGAGTTGCGAACGGAGCTAGCATGGATGCTAAAGCCGTGGGGGACTATCACCTGGGAATGTCAGATGGACATATTTTGGTTTTGCGTAATTGCTTTTTTGTACCCAACGCAACTTGTAATATCATTTCTGTATCTTTAGTTTCTAAAGAAGGTTATGAATTTGCGTTTGTAAGTAATGTTGTAAACATTCACCTTAATCAAGTTCTGATTGGGTCAGGTACATTGAGTAATGGTATATACGTATTGAACCAACCACAGATTTTCAATGTCCAGAATACACACAAAAGAAAGTCTCCAGAAATAAATCAGACTTTCTTATGGCATTGTAGATTGGGTCACATCAATGAGAGAAGGTTGACGAAGTTACATACAGAAGGGTATTTGAATGCGTTAGAATATCAGTCGTATGCCACTTGTCAATCCTGTCTCAAGGGAAAGATGACAAAGACTCCGTTTACTGGACATGGAGTAAGAGCGAGCGAGCTCTTGGGACTCGTACACAGTGACGTGTGCGGTCCAATGTCTACACATGCCCGAAGCGGACATTCTTACTTCATTACTTTTACGGATGACTTCTCAAGGTACGGTTATGTCTTCTTAATGAAACATAAGTCCGAGGCCTTTGAAAAATTCCGGAAGTATAAGAATGAAGTAGAGAAACAGACCGGCAAAAGTATTAAGATTCTAAGATCGGATCGAGGTGGAGAATACTTAAGTGCCGAATTCCTGAATTACTTAAAAGAGAATGGTATTCTCTCTCAGCTTTCTCCTCCATACACTCCGCAACATAACGGTGTATCGGAGAGACGGAACCGAACCCTATTGGATATGGTTCGGTCCATGATGAGTAACGCTGAGTTACCGCGATCATTCTGGGGATATGCAATAGAAGCAACTGCGTATCTCTTGAACAAGGCTCCCACCAAGACTGTGCCTACCACCCCATATGAGATGTGGACTGGGAAGAAACCCTGTCTTAAGTATCTTAAGGTATGGGGATGTCCAGCTTTTGTAAAAAAGCAGCATGCGGACAAGCTTGAGGCACGTTCAGTACAGTGTAAGTTTGTGGGATACCCAAGGAACTCCAGGGGGTATCTTTTCTATTCCGCTGAGGAACAAAAGGTTTTTGTTTCTCAGCATGCCCGCTTCTTGGAAACTGAGTTTTTGGAAACCCAGATAAGTGGGAGCACAATAGAACTGGAAGAAGTTCCAGAACCACAGACTGTTACTGAAAGCTTAGTGGAATCAGAGGGTTCAACAGAACAGGACATTCCTACGCCGCTCCGCAGGAGTAGTAGGCAGTCTCATCCGCCCGAGAGATACTGCGGTTTTCTCATAGACGGGGATATAGAGGATTGCATCATAGATTATGATGAACCTACTAGCTTCCAGCAGGCCGTTCAGAGCGTTGACTCAGTGAAATGGCTGGATGCAATGCGGACCGAAATGGAGTCCATGTACACCAACAAGGTATGGACGTTGGACATTGCTCCAGACGGGGTAAAACCCGTAGGATGCAAGTGGATCTTCAAAAGGAAGATTGGTGTAGATGGACAGGTTGAGACCTATAAAGCTAGGCTGGTAGCAAAGGGTTTCCGTCAAAGACCTGGCTTGGACTATGACGAAACCTTTTCTCCGGTAGCCATGCTGAAATCCATTCGGATCCTTCTTGCCATTGCTGCTTTCCACGATTATGAGATCTGGCAAATGGACGTAAAGACAGCTTTTCTAAATGGAAATTTAGAGGAGTGTGTCTATATGGACCAGCCAGAGGGTTTCATTCAGAGTGGGAGCAGCGGAAAGGTGTGCAAGTTGCTTAAGTCCATCTATGGACTGAAGCAGGCATCGCGGAGTTGGAACATCTGTTTTGATGAGACGGTCAAGGAATTTGGCTTTATCAAAAATCCAGATGAACCATGCATCTACAGTAGATTTGTAGCGAGAACTGTAGTATTCCTCGTTTTATACGTGGATGACATTCTCTTAATAGGAAATGACATTCCTATGCTACAATCTGTCAAGGGGTTCTTGTCACACAGGTTCTCCATGAAAGACCTGGGTGATGCCTCATACATCCTGGGGATCCGGATCCATCGTGATAGATCCAAGAGGATATTGGGACTTTCTCAGTTCAGGTACATCGACACCATAGTGAAGAGATTCAGTATGGAAGATTCCAAGCGCGGTAACCTACCGGCTTGTCACGGGATCACCCTCTCTAAAGAGATGTCTCCCAAGACTGATTTGGAGAGGGATCGCATGTCTATTATACCCTACGCTTCTGCGGTAGGCTCTATAATGTATGCGATGTTGTGTACCAGACCGGATGTAGCTTATGCACTGAGTGTGGTAAGCCGGTATCAGTCTAACCCTGGGGAGAAACACTGGATAGCAGTAAAGAACATTCTCAAGTACCTGAGAAGGACTAAGGAGATGTTCTTGGTGTATGGCGGAAAAGACCTCCAGATCGAGGCCTTTGCTGACTCCAGCTTCCAGAGTGACAAGGATGATTCCAAGTCCATGTCGGGCTTTGTCTTTACCCTCAATGGAGGGGCGGTGTGTTGGAAGAGTTCCAAACAGGAAACCGTTGCAGACTCGACGATGGAAGCGGAATACATCGCTGCATCTGATGCCGCAAAAGAAGCTGTCTGGATGAGGAAGTTCTTGAAAGAACTTCAGGTGGTTCCGTCCATTGTTGATCCAATACCTCTGTATTGCGACAACAATGGGGCTATAGCTTTAGCGAAGGAACCCAGGTCCCATCAGAGATCCAGGCACATCTTGAGGCGGTATCACCTGATCAGGGAGATCGTGGATCGCAAGGAGATCGAGGTTCGGAGAGTTGCTTCAGAAGACAACACTGCAGATCCATTCACCAAGGCCCTGCCCCAGACTCAGTTCGAGCGGCTGATCGAGATGATAGGTCTTCGATACGCCAGTACATGGCCTTAGTGCAAGTGGGAGATTGTTAGTGTATATGCCCTAGAGGCCATTACTGTATCATACTAGTTTGTATATTACTTAATGGATGCTTGGGATATTCACCTTGTATATACAATCTTGCTCAAAATAGTAGTATGCTACTTGGTTTGTTTCTACTTCAATGTGTACATGTGTTTATTTCAGTATATCACTTATACGCATTAGTGGAGCCCTTAGGATCTTTGCTTGATTACCAGCGTTGTGATGGCAGTCACACTAGTGGGGGCTGGGTAATCTATAAGCACATCCTTATACAGGTCCCTAGTCGCAGGACTATCGAGACAGGGCATCGATACTCCGGAGTAGACTAGCGTATGCGCTTCTCATCCCAGTGTGGGAGATGGTCTGTCCCACAGCCATCAGTACGTCGTACTGGAGATAATATACGGGTGCTCGTTGGGTTACGAGTACACTGGACAGGACTCGTCGGGAACTGACAGGTTGGTATTATACCTATCGTCAGTCATCAGTTCCCAGGTGACATGAGTACAGCTTAGTCCGCTGACTTGACACTGGCACTTCGCCTCGAGTGTGTTCCCACTGCACTTTGATCACTACCCTACCACGGCTCAAAGGAGTCGTGCAAACAGGTGGTGGTTGGGTGCAGTCCCAAAGCACTTGGAGGCAGTGACGGTTAGACAGGATTCGTCTCTCCCGGTATTGGGGGTTGACATCGCGCTGTGTCTAGGAGAGCCATTACACGAGTAGTCCCTGGCCAGGGCAAACGAGATATACTGGTAGGTTTCCAGTGTTATCTCAGGGTGTTTTGGGCTTCGCTCCGGCACGACTTGTACCGCTATTGGGGGACTGACGTTTACCGCCCCCTAGGCCCGCCATGCGATGTATCAGACGAACAGACCGGACTGTACGGAGACTGTCACATTCAGACTCAGTAGGAGTACCGATGGGGTTTCACCTCGTCAGCCTTCTTGTCGACATCTACCTGGGGACCGTTACGCACAGCTAGTGCCGCTTGCGGTCTGTGGTTAAACCCACTGCCAGCGTAGTGTCGAGTCTTTAGAGTCCCACACAGAGGGTATTCGCCTCTGGGCAAAACAGAGTAGAGGTCGCATGGTTTTGCGACAGGGTTCGTTCTCATCCGCGCACTTGTGCACGTTTGGAGTCCGGACGGATATTGCCAGCGGGCTCTGGTTTGAGCCGGATACTGGTATATGATTTGGGGTTGCTTTTATCTCTCAGTATTCATGTTCCTCGGAACAAGGATGCAGGTGTGTATGCACAGTTATTTGAGGAAGAGGAAGAGGGCTTTCATTAGGGTTTCGGAACGGGTGCGTATGCACAGTTGACAGTCTTCTTTTTCCAAACCCTAATGGATTTGTATTATATCATTTAATAATATATAATAAAATGAAATTGTGTCATGGTTAGTTTTTGTTGACTTGTTGACCATGGTTGACTTGTTGACCATGGTTGAACTTTTGACCATTATCATTACAAAAGAAAGATGCTCTTGATTCTTGCATTTTCATTTAATGTTTGTAATGATATTGGTCATTCTAAAACTTTCCATCAACCTTTTCATTTTGATTATTATTATTTGATAATTCATTTTCTTTTGGCATTATGGTTGCAAGAAAGGAAATGAGAGCTCATTATCTCATTTAGCTTCTCTCTCTTCATCTTCATCTTCTTCTTCCTCTAGCAAAGAGAAACCTTCTCATGTGTTGAGAATCCTTCTCTTTAAAAACAAAAGCAACCCTTAGACACTCTCTACTCACTCTAGGATCAAGGGTTTAGCAAGCCGGCGATTCTAGTTCACTCCAAGTTCGAGAAAGAGCCCAAAGGTCGAGCCTTCGAGGTGGATCCATCTTCGACGGAAGAAGGCGACAAAGGAGAACCATCAACCTCTACAAAGTTTGAAGACGAAGGAGTTCAAGTTTAGGTATAACCATCTTCATCCGAGTAGCTAAATCTCTTTAGCATGTTTTACTAGTTTTAGTTTAGACAACGATCCCGACCTTGTTTAGTCCATGTTGCCTCTTGCGATAAAAATTTGTTTTTTATACCGTTTCCGCCTCCCCGTAAGAACCGGGGGTCGCAATATGGACTTACAGGCATTCGGCGGAGGAGGCTTGTCCGCGCCTCCGTTGAGAGGGAGGCGACTGTTGGTGCTTGGATCGTCGTGATGATCGCTGGCCATTGGAATGAGATCGGAAGGCGAACTTTTGTTTTTGTGGAATCTAGATTCCCACAGACGGCGCCAGCTGATGGAGGGTGCAATCTCCTTCAGATGTTGCTTCCCGTTGATCTGCTGATGGCTGCGATGGGTGGCTATGATTGGATTTGGAGGCTGTCGCTCCTGAAGCGTATGGATCTCAATGGGTTGAGCTGTGGTTGCCGAGTTACCTGCAAGGAAGTCCCGATGTGGTTGTACCACCGAGGATCCTCCGACGATCAAGTTAGTCTAGAGATCCGAGCAGAGTAACGGATTAGTGGAGTAAAAATGGCTTAGCTTGACCGTCTGAAAGAGGGGTTTAAGTAGTGGCAGCAGCAGGTGCAGCAGGCGTGAGAATCACGCCGGCCGTTACGTTCCCGACGTCACGCCCGCGTGATGAGCGGGACCTCCCATTAATAGCGAGACGGGCTCGTTAATGGGGGATCGTGGTGGCGTGGAACGCGGGATGTGGCCGGCGGAGATCTCGTGCATGGCGAGATTCGCGAGATGGCGGTTACGCCTGAAAGCGGTGCTGTCGGTCGGTCGATGAGACCGAGGAAGATGACCTCGGCGGGAGAGCTCGTAGACGAACGGAAAAGCCGAGGTATCTTGGTTCTGCGGTAGCTCGGCGACGAGCTGTGAGGCCGAGGAGGCCGGTTATGCAGGGGGCTCGTAGGTGAGCTAGCGTTTGCTCGGTAGGACGAGCATAAGTGTGGTCTGGTCGGCCGCTGTAGGTCCTTTCTTGCATGCTCTGGGACACGTCATCTGCAACGTGTCATGATCTGGGAGATCACCGATATCGAGCATCATCAGTCTCCGATAACACAATTTTCTATGTTACTCCTGAGATAAGTTATGATATTAATATGATAAAAAGTTGTGTTTGATATGAGAGAGATAGAGAGGTCCATGAATTCTTCCACTTTTCATATTTATAGACTACTAGGATTAGCCATTATGTTCTTGAATAGCACAACAACTTCCCCATGTCCTAACCGGGTACATGCATCATCAACAACTCATGCATTCGAGACTTTCTTCAGCATGCCATGCTTTCTAAAGCTAAAGCCGACAACGCTCCCTAAATATTCTAAATTCAGCCGCAGGAAGTTCGGCTCCTTTTTTTTTTTTTTGGCATTGGAAATAGAAGAGCATTGCGGTTGTAGGCGCAAAGACATAGCCATTTCAAATTTTCAGAGAAATTATTCAAAATTAACGGTAAGATGTTTTTCCTCCTTTCTATATATGCAAAGCAAATTTCTATTTCTCTTTGAGGACTAAATCTGTTGCCTCTTTTTTTCTTCGACACATGAACTGAATTTGGACTCAATTTTTCGGCTGCTTTTGAGATGGCTATTATCTATCAATAGTTTTCAAAGGAAAAAGAGATGCTTTTGTATTTATGCGGCTACATGAGGTTAATAAAATGATAATCGTACATTTATCTCTGTAATCATTAGGTGTCATGCCCCCTTAAAATCGGTAAAATGTTGTATATTCAACTAAATTTCCAGCAACCCCGAATCTTACAGGAAGCCACATCTTAAAAATTTGCTAAAGCTTTCAATCTTGATTAGGACAGGTCTTAATAAGTTTTAAATATTATTAACCTTTCGTAACAACTGTCATAGATTAAAAGATTAAAAGCTAAATCTGCGATGTTTACTCTTTCAGATTGTTAATTAGTTTTTTGGTTTGTGTAAAATTGTTTTAGTTGTTGGAAGCTTGTTATCAAGGGACCATTTGGCAAGTGTTTATTAATTTTCGTCTGTAGATTAAACTTTATTTGCTTGGATATGTCTTGGTTAGTGTTACTGCTAGTAAACACGGCATATATATATATATATATATATATATATATATATATATATATATATATGAGATTAATGGAGGAAAGAGGCCATAGGAGGGAATTCCCTCCTATGGCGTCGAAAAAATACCCCCTCCACCAATTTTTCCGACGATCGGCCCCCATCATCTTCATCGTCATCATTTAAGATGTGGGTACACCAAATTTCATGTGATTCTACAACTTTTTCACCGTTGATTTAGTGGGTTCAAAATTAACGGTTTACCGACAATAGAACTTTTTACATTGCTAAATCAACGGTGAAAAAGTTGTAGAATCACATGAAATTTGGTGTACCCACATCTTAAATGATGATGATGAAGATGATGGGGGCCGATCGTCGGAAAAATTGGTGGAGGGGGTATTTTTTCGACGCCATAGGAGGGAATTCCCTCCTATGGCATCTTTTCTCCATTATTCTCTCTCTCTCTCTATATATATATATATATGAGATTAATGGAGGGAAGAGGCCATAGGTGATGATTCCCTTCTATGGCGTCGAAAAAATACCTCCTTCCAAGTTTTTTCCGACGATCGGCACCCACCATCTTTATCGTCATCATCTAAGATGTGGGTACACCAAATTTCATGTGATACTACAACTTTTTCACCGTTGATTTAGTGGGTTCAAAATTAACGGTTTACCGACAATAGAACTTTTTACATTGCTAAATCAACGGTGAAAAGGTTGTAGAATCACATGAAATTTGGTATACCCACATCTTAGATGATGACGATGAAGATGGTGGGTGCCGATCGTCGGAAAAAACTAGGGAGATGGTATTTTTTCGACGCCATAGGAGGGAATTCCCTCCTATGACATCTTTCCTCCATTATTCTCTCTATATATATACGAGAATAATGGAGGAAAGAGGACCAGGAGGCTTTTTGCGTTAGGCGGCGCTACAAATTACGTCCTCCACCATTTTATTCGACGATCGGAACCGGCCATCTTGATCTTCATTATGTAATATGTCAATACACCAAATTTCATATGATTCCAACATCTTTTCACCGTCGATTTAGTGGGTGCAAAATTAGCGGTTTTCCGACAATAGAACTTTTTACATTGCTAAATCAACGGTGAAATGGTGTTGGAATCACATGAAATTTGGTGTATTGACATATTACATAATGAAGATCAAGATGTCCGGTGCCGATCGTCGAATAAAATGGTGGAGGACGTGATTTGTGGCGCTGCCTAACGCAAAAAGCCCCCTGGGACCTCTTTTCTCTGTTAAATTGGCTCGTTTGATATTCTCTCTCACGCGATGTTGTATGGTAATAAAGTACGTTAAGGGAAATGAATATTATTGATAAAAATGATATTTAAATGCACAATATAATGGCATAGCGATGAATCTTTTTTCCCTTATGATAATTGGTACATATTAATTGCTAATCTACCGCACAAAGGTAGCTCAAGATGGTCCAATATTTTTCCACTTTTTGATACTGACCCAAAATTCAACCTTATCACCAAATCGCATAAGATGTCTAAACTGTAGTGCTTTAAACATTAATCTAGAAGGAACTAGAAGCTGGTGTCACATCCCACATGTTTCGATTCACACCCATTTTGATCCAAACCTTTTAATTTTCAATTTTAACATACTGTAATTTCATACGAGCTTTTATATGCCGACATACTTAAAGATATTTCATCCATATCAATCTTAATCATAAATTATATACCTTTGTTTTTCTTAATTTATTTTATAGAAACAAAAAGTAGCTACATGTCTGAATAAACAATGAATCTGTTATACAAAGAACAAAGACCTGTTGGGTAAATAAGTGGATCCAGATCCATTAGAAATGAGAGGGCCTTGTTATCTACATGCCCAACAATGGCAAAGCCTGTAATGAAGCAAGAGTCCTGGGGTTTTGAGCTTGCTTTCAACAGACTATAAATGTCATGTTTAGTACCCAAGCTCACTAGTCAATTTTTAGTCATCTGTCTACCACTTGAAAAGACGAAGTCCCTTTTCTTTTTGGTTTGTTTTGAATCCAGAGTAGTCTAAAAACAAGCACGTTTTTTATGCTCTTTCTCATAAATAAGAAACAGTCTCATCAAATTTTCTCAAATTATTGAATCAAGAGTGGTTTTGGCTTGATCCAATCTAAATGATATTTTTGAGTCAAAATCAATGGGCTCATAGAAGCCGTGTTATTCGTGACCTGCATTAAACATCGACAAAGACCCCAATTTGCATCTAGACACACAAACATTGTTTAGGGCTAAGCGCGAGCGCGCGTGTATATATATATATATATCCCATCACAATTGGACCCATGCAATTTGGTTATGCAATTAATCCGCAACCTGATCCTTTCATTTGATGCTAAATTGCAATTATTACATCTTTATCATTAGAAAAGTCAATTTGGTAGTATTGTAGAGCTGGCTATGATATGATGACCATCATCATCATCCTTTTGTGAGACTTCATGAAAATTTTTGATGAAGTTTTATAACTGATGGTTTATCTGAAATTGGACACAACATGCCAAACTTATAAAAATGTTAGATAATGGCGGTTAATTGCATATTAAAAGTTTCAAGGCCAAAGTTTTAAAGAAACATATTACATATAGAGAGAGTAGAAATAAGAGCAAACACGAATAAGTAAGAACAAATAAAACATATTGTAGTGTACTTAAGAGGCATATGGGCATGTGTATGGTTGGAGCGGCTGGATCGAGAAATGAATGCAATTGTTTTATTTATTTATTTATTTGTTTGTTTTTTGGGGTGTTGGATGGGCGTGGGATGGGGGATTGGGGTTAGCACCCCGGCTTTCCTGCATCTCGCTCCTTCGTCTCGGGATATTTCTTACGCCAATCTCATGCAACTTGTCTGTGGCCATGGATGCATTTTCCTCTATGGATGATAGTGAATATAGGATGATTCAATGGATTTATTATTAGAAAATTGTTTGTTATTCGGTGATGATTCAATGGATTTACACACACACACAAAAAATCGAAAACTGTTTGTTACGTTTTCCTTTCACACATTAAACTAAGAAGTGGACTTGGCAGGAGACATGCTTGATTCTAGTCAAATTCAGAGTGAAGGGATATGACAAAGCTGGACCCTTCTGTTTAGTCAATAATATATCTACAAGCACAAGTTTCTATTTAAAGCAAAATTCAATGATTTTATTTGCTCACAAAGTCATTGAATTAGGTCTAATGTATTGTTATCATCTCGAATAAGAATTGAGAACGGTATGTCTTTGTTTGTACTTTCATGCACATCATAGACACAGATACTTGCTTGCATCACCATCATCCTGAAACAAAGCTACGACGAGGTCATGGAACAAAGTTTCTACTTCTATACGCATGAAAGAAGGCATATTTATTATGCCAAGGTGCTTGCATATGTGTTCGTGAAACAAAAAATGTAAACAAATTGAATCCAATATGTACCGAAATAGAATATTTCAAAAAGCACTCAACCTAAGATGAACCATTATGATACTGATATCGCCGTCCTTCTAAAATTTTGGGGGTTTTGGTGCAGTGGTTACATTGTTATACTAGTTTGCTAAATTCCATGTACACTATATCAATTTCTAGTTGAAATCTTTATATTATATAGCGAATGTATATATATATATTTTTTTGAGAGTATGAGAATTGGGCCCCATTTAGAATCATAATTCAAAAAATTTGATTAGACATACAAATTATTATACTTCTCTGAGAAAAGGCTAATAGGATATTATCATAATAGAAAATTATGCTAATCAAGCATCTAACATTGATATATGAGCAAGTTGACTCGAATTAATAATTTATAATTAACTTACAAGCAGTAACCTGAACTCCAAAGGAACATGATATGAACGCAATTTGCTGAATCCCATCAGCCCATTGGGGGTTGTGCTCAAGAAAAAGTCTCTTGATATAATATTAAAAATACATATACACAATAAAAAAACAGGATATCAAAACTAGCCACATATTAAATAGACGATATCTATAAATCTATGTATTGGTATGTTTTATAGACTGCGATCTTCTGCCATCCTATTTACCCTTCTTCGCAAATTCAAAACATCTCAGACCCTTGGCGCCTCCTGTTTTTCACCATTTGTAGCCGTCTAATTGACTAATTGGTATAACAGTGTTAGTATTTGGTACAAGGATCGCAACACTTGCGGACCATGGCGGAATAGGAAACAAAAAATTACAAAAACATTGTACCGAACACAAACCCCAAAATCATTCATATACTTGAAGTTGTACAAATCTAGAGAGCTTTGCTAAGGGTTTTAAGTGGCTACAACTTTAGGAGCGTGTCCTCTCGTCTTGAAGAAGACCCAAACTAAGCTCTGCATCGTAAGGATCGAGCTTGCAAGAAGATCTCTTTGCCGAAGATGATCCACCGTGAGTAAAACCCAACTCAAGCTTTAACTTCTCCAATAGAAACTATTGTGAAATAATCCGCTCTCACAATTTGCCAAAAAATGAGAAGAAGAAAATATAGAATTCACTCACTATTTTCTCTTTCTTTAGTTCTCTTTTTCTCCTAAAAGTTATTAAGAAAGAGAAAGAAGACGATGGAATGAATGAGAAAAGAGAGGAGGAAACCAATTCTAGCCATATATTTTATTTCTAAAAGATGCTTGGAAATTCTATTACTCTTTTTTTTCCTCATCTTGTCATTTCTTTATCATACACAAAGAAAGGTGTCCCTCTAGAATAATGTATCAAATACATAAATTCTATTAAGTGTGTATCATATACACCAAGTATATGTATCGAATACATATACAACTATTTGTATCAAATACAAATAGCAAAAGAGTGAAATATAAAGTGATCATGATACACACACACTTGATTTAATAATCCGGTTATATATAAACCGACTAGTATCATAAAACGTCCGATTAATATACGTGTATCAAATACACGTGTTTAATAGAACTCTAGCACGTATCACTATACGCACCCGCACGTATCACTGTACGTACTCTACATCGTTTCGTCTGAGCCGGGAAATCTCTGTTTGGGACTCTAAAGACTCGACAATACGCTAACAGTAGGTTAGGATCACATCTATAATCCACAAACATGTCAGCGGTACTAGCCGCACGTAACGGCTACTCAAGTATTGATCGAAAGAAAGATCGACAAGCAAACTAGTCTGCACATAACAGAGCCTATCAGTGACAGTCACCGTACAGTCCTGTCTTTTCATCAGAGAGTGTCGCATACCAGGTCTAGGGGGTGAAAACCGTCAGACCCCAATAACCCAATAAGTCGTGCCGATGTCAAACTCATAATCACCTGAGATACAACTGGTAACATTTATCAGTTTATCTCAACCGTCCTGCCCAGAGACCTATAGTTATAGTCAATCAGGCATAGCGCGACATCAACTCTCAATACTGGAAAAGACGAATCTCTTCGATTTCTCATTGCCTCCATGTGCTTCGGGATTGTACCCAACTAAAACCTGTTTGCACAGCTCTTTAAAGACGTGGTAGGGTAGTAATCAAAGTATAATGGGAACACACACAAAATACTATGGCGATCTCAGGTTTACAGACTATCCTGTACTCATGTCACCAGAGGACTGCTATCTGACGATAGGTATAATACCATGTAGGAGTTCTCGGCGAGTCCGATTTAGTGAAACACATTCTTTAATGAGCACCTGTATACAATCTTTGGTGTCAACCACCAATGGCTGTGGAACCAACCATTGCCCCGGTCAGGTCAAGAAACATATGCACAAGTCTACTCATGTGTCATGCCTCGCTTCTCAGTAGAAGGAAGTGGTGACGTGTTAAACCCGCGACATATTTATCTAGAGAAGACCATTTCCTAAATAAATATACTAAGCGTATTGAAACAATAATACACAATGCAAGAATAAATGTAGACTGTAAAATTTTTAACAAGACATCTTTATTTACATTTAAGATTGAAATATTTACAGATACAAGAGTTCAACTGAAAAGTAAACACAATAATAAAAATGCCTAAACAGGTGGCATACATTAACTGAAAGAAAATGATAACTAGTCTAAGCCTGAGCATCGATCTGGTCGTAATCCTCATCTGTGGCGTCCATCTCCTAAGTCTCAACAGTATCTGATGAATATTCTTAGAAAATAAAGATGGGTGGAATGCCCGTCAGCGAACTAGCACTCGGTAAGTCCTAAAGGTAAGGTAAAAAGTGAAAGTAATAGATATATCATAAAATGAAGTAATGTATATGTCGGGTAAAAGTATGTGGAAATGAATATGGGTACACGTTCTATAAGTCTCTATATGGTCATTATATTAACGTTAAGTTCCAAGTGTGAATGTCAACACAACCGTAGAAATATTTACGAGCTCAAGAGTGGGGCCCCAGGAGCAAGGAAACACAGGCCCATTTAATGTGTTTGTTGGATATAGTGCTGTAACGACTCTAAAATCTTGTACGGAAATTTTACTATTAATATACAAGAAATGAGTTTACGGCCCGAGTTTGAGTTATAAGTTAATTTTGTTAAATAACAGTAAAAAACAACTTGTAGTTTACTGGTAAAACCTTGCACTGCTGTGACGTACCCACTGTGTTCGATTCCTATCAGACACAATTATTTTTTCTGATTTTTCTTTTTAACTTTTTGGAAGCCCAAAAGATTGCACATGCAATACACGAGAAAATGAAAAGTTCAGAAAAATCAAACATATGGAAAATGGAGTAAACAGAGGGTTGATCAAGTGTCACAAATCTCGAGGCAATTGCCTTGAGATCGACCGGCCAAAAGCCCAATAAAATCGGCAGGGACGGCTGTGATGAGGCCAATGAAGCCCGTGCTTTGCACACACATCTCTTCGTCTTCCTCTAATCCTTCTGCACTGTTTGATTTCCCTGCAATCAAACAGATACATTTCATTTCATAATTAAACACAATTTTAATATTTTTAATCCACAATTTTAATTCCCAAACCCTAATTCTCCACTATAAATACCACCCCATACTTTAGCTCTGCACCATTCTGAAAATTCTATCCAAAACTCATTAAAAAGTTCTTAGTGCAAGTGAAGTTAGCGAGCAAGTTGGTTCCGGTGAAAATCGAAGCCAATTCCGGAGTTCCCGCGATGCCACGACACCGCCTTTTCCTTCTTAATCCTTCTTTGAGTTTTCTAAACCGTAAGTCTCTCCTAAATCTCCTTCTTTCTATTGAAATTACTCCACAAATTTTATATCGGTAAAAATGGAGTTATTACCGACATCTTCTTTTTTAAAAATATATAACTCCTTTTTCCTTTGCAATTTAATCAATCTAATTTTACTACATCACATGTAACCTTAAATCCTAATATTTTGAATCAAATTTTATCGAAATTCTCATGTAAAACAACCATAGTAGAACATTTTCATTAAAATACCTTAAACTTTATAAACAACTCTTTTAGTATTTGTTAAAACAATACATTTAGGAAAACTTTACGGGGTAACGACCTACCCCACACGCACACTTGGATCCATAGCACGATACCTATTTTATATGATTATTTGTTACGAAGAAAACTTTACAATAAAATACCACATAAATCTAAAAACCAGATTTCTTTTTAAAGCGATATTTCATTTCCTTTGTGATTATGCATCTACAACCCTCTTTAGGAGACCCGCTAACAGATGGTGCGGATTATCACACATTCTTGGGCTAGTAGAGCGAGATGCAGATCTCCTCACGGAGCATTCGATCTTGAAATGATTTAAATACGTTTTTAAAGAAATACGAATTTTTCTAAATAAAATAAAATTATTTAAATTTTTTTATATAAAATTATAAATTCATATTTTCAAAATATAATAAATCTATATTTTTCTAAAAAATGAAAGATTAAAAAATGACATTAAATTACCATCAAGATACCAAACATGACAAGTTTTTCAATAAAATACCATGAACTTTCCAAGTTAAGTGTATATCACTAAAATACCCAAATACTTAAAATCCATACTGATGAAAACCCTAAGTAATACTGATCACCCTCGAGCTTTACTTTTTAACTATATTAAAAACATTTTTCTAAAACCCTCTCGAGATATATAAAACAATATTTAAGGACTTTAGTAAATATAAGTTTAAGTGGGAGCAACTCTTTTGAGCCCAGGGAGCCGGAGAAAGTGAGTGCTTGCCTATTTAAGGTAAACAACTTAACGGAGTTTTCAATGGTAATTATCTTGGAAAAAGACACAAATCCTGCCACGCCCCGCTTCCCGGTGTACGGGCAGAGGACGCGACGAGGCCGCTACATATTTACTCTGAAGTAAACATGCTAAGCGTATCAAAGCAATACAAGTAAAATGCACAAGAGACAGAGACAATAGATATAATTGAACAACAAATTTATTTATTAATTTCTTTTTACAATACATTTGAAAAGTAAATACATGGAATGAAAAACAATGCCTAAACAATGGTAGAGAAAAAATGGAAAGTACTGAAATGAAATGCACAAGTAACTAGAGCTCCGGGTCGAAAGCTAGCTGGTCCAAATCCTCGCTGGTGGGTTCGATCTCCAGTAAGTCTGAATCACCTGACAACATTCCAAACAAGAAGAAAGAGAATGTCGTCAGCGAACAAATCGCTCGGTAAGTCCCGTAAATAGAAAAGAATGAAATAGAGAGAATAGAGAGTATATTGTTATAATGTTATATTTAATATTAATGCTGTTGTTTGTAGCTTGGTACATAAGAATACCAGTGTATACGAGAGGAGTCCCAATATTCCAGAGACTAAGGTATACGGAGCACAAGGAACCGTTTAGCCACTGTACAACAACAATTGAATTCAGATTAGATGTATTATGGTTACAGTCTCGTGCCACTTCTAACACCTTCCATACCAGTCTACCCTTTATAAACCCCGCGATATCTTGATTGTATGGATGTATTGTTTGAATTGTATATTATATATAGATGGATGACTTGCCGAAACCATGATATCAGTAATGGAACGGATATAATGGATGAGTTTGTAAATGGAGTATATCCATGGTTCGGTTTAGTTAAGTTGTATAGATTGGATAGATTGAATATATGGATTCATGGATTCATGTTGAATTTGTAGTTTGTACTTGAATTATATTCAAGTCAGATTGATTATATTGAGACTCAGTCCGAGTCAGACAATTTGAAAAGAAATTGAATCCTGAATTATGTTTTGGTGTTATCGGTAACCGCTGCACATGGACGACAGGATTTGTGTCTTTTTCAAAGACGATTACCGTATTGATAACACTGTTTGTTAAGTTGTCTACATTAAATAGGCAAGCACCCATGTCTCTGGCTCCCTGAGATTCAAGAGACTGGTCCCGCTTAAACCTATATTTACTTGGGTCCTTATTGTAATTTAGTATAGCTTGAGGGGGTTTTATTTAAAAATAATTTTGTATAATTTTCAAAATACACCTCAAGTATTTTATTATCGTCTTTAGAGTTTTCATGAATGTATATTTTATCAATATGACATTTCTAATGAATAAAGCCTAATTTCATAATATATGGTATTTATTTATAATATTGGAATTGTATGGTATTTTTTTGTAAATGGAATGTTTTTCTTGAATTTTGGAAATGTGGAATTTTATAAATATTAAAAATAGATATTTTGATATTAATTACACATATATTTATTTATTAAAAATATAATTTTTATTTATAATAGAAATCACATATTTCTAAAGAAAATTGTATTTTAAATCATTCGAGATCGTATGCTTCTTGCGGAGCTCTGCATCTCACTCTACTAAGCTCGAGGATATGCGATAATCCGCACCATCCCGAACAGGCTCCCCGAAATTGATTGTAAAGGCGTATTTGCAAAGATTTGTTAAAATACATATCTTGTAGAAAAATGTTTTTTTTATAAGTCGGAGGTAGTTATGTGTAAAGTCGTATTTTCCCCAAATCTATGTTCCCAAATTTCATCGTGCTATGTTACATATGAGTGTTTTGAGGAGGTAGGTCATTACCTCGTGATTTTTCTAAAACTAGTATGATTAAAAAGTATAAACATGTCGATATGAATATAAAGGCATTTTAATGTAAAACTGAAATAAAACTAGCTATGGTTATCATTTTAATATCAAACTTGTTTTATTGTCTTAGTTAATGAGTAATAAACAAGATAGCAAAATTTGTAAGTTTTTTATTAAGAAAATATTGTATTTTTTGAAAGAAAAGAGAATCGGAAGCCGGATAACTCCGCTTCCGACACGTTTTAAGAATTAAGAATTTGAGAATAGTAAAAGAGAGAGAGAAGAGGGAATTACAGGATTAGGGTCAAGATAAGAGGAAGAGGAAGATTGGGGAAGCACCGGTGCGTCGTTTTGTCGCCGGAAACTCTTCGGATTGTCGTCGGATGTTCGTCGGAGCTTCGCCCTTTGCTAACTCCACTTGCATACAAAAAGTCTTGGGAATTTTCTTGAGAGTTTGGGCAGGGATTTAGGAGTGAGGGGGGGGGGGGGTTTGATTTGAGGTGTGATATTTATAGGAAGAATAAGGGTTTAGGGTAATGAAATGGTGTATTAAAATTTTGTATTAAAAATGGATTAAATGGGGTTTTTAATTTGCTCTGTAAATGTGCAGGGAAATTAAACAGTACAGGGATTATGGGGTAGGACAAAGGTTGCAGAGGATAGAAGAAAATAAGGGTTTCAACTGAGTCAGACCGGCGCCGCCGACCGATTCGACCGAGTCGGGCCGCGTCTCCTCGCTACGTGTCCCCATCGTTTGGTCTACTGCAGTGGACTCGTTTGTTTTATGTGTGACTCTTCAGTTTACGTGTAGACTCTTGGGCTTCTAAAAAGATTAAAAGAAGTCAAAATAAAAAGATAATGTGGCTGATGGGATTTGAACTTTGGTGCTTTGGTTCAGCAGTGTAAGGTCTTACCAGTGAGCTACAAGCTCCTCTTGTTGTTCAAAAGTAAAACAAATTCTTATAGTACTTACAGAAAATGTAAATACCCCAAGTTTACATTAACTTTTAATAAAATTTATGTATACAAGAATTGGAGTTGTTACAGTCTACCCTCCTTACAAAATTTCGTTCTCGAAATTTATAATTTATTTTAAGGACTAGTTTATAAATAAGTGAGGATATTTTGCACGCATCTTATCTTCCCTTTCCTATGTCGATTCTCCTTGAGTGTCTTTTCTCCACATCACTTGAACCAAGTTGACTTCCTTGTTCCGAAATGACTTCAGTTTCCTGTCTAGGATCTCAACAGGTTGTTGCTCACAAGATAAGTCGGGCTGTACAGTGAGCTCGGAATGATCGAGAATATGGCCGGGATCACTCACATACCTTTCGAGTTAGGATATGTGGAACACATTGTGCACTCTTTTCATTGAAGGTGGAAGTGCCAAGCGATAAGCCACTTCACCGACTCGTTCGAGTATGTCGAACGGTCTAATGTATCTCGGACTTAGCTTACCCCGTCTTCCAAATCGGATCACTCCACGGTTCGTAGATATCTTCAAAAATACATGATCTCCTGGTTGAAACTCCAAATGACGGCGCAGCCTAGTGCTTCTGTCGATCTTGGGCTATGTGCATTCTTTCCCTGATAGTACGAACCACATCAACAATTGCTACTATCATCTCAGGTCCAAGGAGTTCCTTATCACCGATGTTGTCTCAACTTAATGGCGATCGACACTTCCTTCCATAAAGTGCTGCAAAAGGTGCCATTCCGATACTTGCTTGGTAGTTGTTGTTGTATGAAAACTCCACAAGATTTAGGTGATCTTCCCACGATCCTCCAAAGTCTAGCATATATGCTCTGAGCATATCCTCCAAGATCTGAATAGTTCGCTCAGATTGACTATCTGTTTGGGGATGATAAGCTGTGCTGAAGTTCATATTTGTTCCCAAGATCGCTTGCAGATTTTTCCAAAATTGTGATCGGAATCTAGTGTCACGATCGGAGACAATGCAGACCGGTACTCTATAAAGTCTCATAATTTCCCGTATGATTTCATGGGTATCAGAGATAGTACATTTTGAAGAGTTTAAATCTTACTTAGATTCTTACCTTCATGTACTTCTTCGCTAATGTCTCAGTTGATTGGCCAACTCGAAATGGGTGAAGTGAGCCGATTTTGTGAGTCGATCCATAATAACCCATACCGCATCGTTACCCTTTGTGCCGCGAGGGAGTGCAGTCACAAAATACATTGTGATGTGTTGCCACTTCCATTCTAGAATTGATAACGGTTGAAGTAATCCAGCAGTCCTGTGATGTTCAGCCTTTACTTGCTGACACACCAAGCATTTAGCGACGCTTCTGGCTATTTCACGCTTCATTCCATGACACCAGTAATTCTGACGTAGATCTTTGTACATCTTTGTACCTCCAGGGTGTACTGAGCAGGGAGAGCTGTGAGCTTCTTTCATTAACTCTTCCCGAACAGAACCTTTTGGTACACATAATCTGCTCCCGTATCTCAAAGATCCGTCTTCATGGATGATGAAGTCTGTTCTGAGTCTTTCTCTACTTGTTCTCTGATCTTTTACAACTTAGCATCATTTGCTTGAGCTGCTTTGATCTGATTGACAATAGTAGATTGAACTTGTAAATTCATCAAGCTTGAAGCGTTACCTGGCATGATTACTTTAATTTCCATCTGATGCAAGTCTTGTTGAAGCTTCCACTGAGCGGTGAGATTCATTGCTAATGGTTGGCGACTAAGCGCATCGGGTACCACATTCACCTTCCCTGGGTGATATTGCAGGTTGATGTTAAAGTCTGCCATGAGTTCTAACTATCGTCTCTGCCGCATATTAAGCTCCTTCTGAGTAAATATATATTTCAGATTCTTGTGATCTGTGTATATGTTCATTCGTTCACCAAGAAGATAATGGTGCCAAAACTTAAGAGCAAAGATAACGGCTGCCAATTCCAAATCATGCGTCGGGTAATTGCGCTCATGAATCTTCAGCTGTCTTGAAGCATAAGCCACAACCTTACCGATGTAGAACACATCCTAATCCCTTACCGGATGCATCACAATGCACTTCAAAACCTCCAGATTGGTCCGGTATAACGAGAATAGGCACTGATGTCAACCTTGACTTGAGTTCTACGAAAGCTTGTTCGCATGCTTCTGACCACACGAATTCTTCATTTTTACGTGTGGGCTTGGTCAGGGGTGTTGCTATCTTCGAAAAGCCTTCAATGAACCTTCTGTAATATCCAGCTAGACCCAAGAAACTTCGAATGTCCTTCACTGACTTTGGTGCCGGTCATTCGCTTACTGCTGAAACTTTCGCTGGATCCACAGAGATTCCTTCGCCTGATACAATATGTCTGAGGAAACCGACTTGATCTAGCCAAAACTCGCATTTGCTGTACTTGGCATATAGTTGATGTTGTCGTAGAGTTTCCAGGACAATTCATAGGTGCTCGGCATGTTCTTTCCGACTCTTAGAATACACCAGGATGTCGTCGATGAAGGTGATAACGAACCTGTCTAGATATTCCCGGAAAACTTGATTCATCAGGTTCATGAATATTGTTGGTGCGTTGGTCACTCCAAATGGCATCACAAGAAATTCGTAATGTCCATAAGGAGTTCTGAATGCTATTTTATGAATATCAGCTTCCTTGACCTTCACCTGATGATAACCTAAACGGAGATCTAACTTAGAGAAAACACAAGATCCACTTAGCTAATCGAATAAATCGTCGATGCGCGGGAGTGGATACTTGTTCTTTATCGTTACTTCGTTCAAGGCTCTATAATTGACGCACATTCTGTATGAACCTTCCTTCCTCTTCACAAGCAGTACTGGTGATCCACAACTTGACGTGCTGGGACGAATCCATCCTTTCGCCAGTAATTTGTCCAACTGAGTTCAGACCTCCTTTAAACCTTCTGGACTTAATCGATAAGTTGCTTTGATCACTGGTTGTGCTCCTGGTACTAAATCAATGCTGAATTTAAGAGCTCGATCGGGAGGCAAACCTGATATATCGTCAGGAAACACATCGTCGAACTCTTGAACCACTTCTGGCTTTGATCCTTCCTCCGATTGAATTGCTGCAATCACTACCTTCTTTGGTTTCGCCTTGTAAGTACTTGGCTCCAGGGTACGGTCTCCACTTTTTAAATAGAAGACCGGATGCTCTGGAATCTCGAATACTACCCTCTTTTGACGACATTCAATGGTAGCATAAAATGTTCCGAGCTAATCCATACCCAAGACGACGTCGAAATTCGGTATGTCCAGCACCTTAATGTCAGCATAGAATTCTCTGCTGCAGACGACTACTGGACATAAGCTGTATCTCATTGTTGCCTTTAGAACGTCGTTCCCTGAACTGACATTCCAACTAGATACAAGCGATGTGACTGGGATCGTATGAGTTCGGCCGAACCGTTGCGACATAAAGCAATGAGATGCTCCAGTATCGAAGAGTGCTAGTGCAGGAAGTGAGGCTACTAGGATTATACCTAAGGCAAGTGGGATATGTTTTAGGTTTAGGAAAAATATATGGGTAGGTATTAAGACTGAAAGAAAAGATTGAAAAGAAAGGGTTACCAGTGATGACTTGGCCGGTGGCCTCAGCTTCTTCCACGGTCATTGTGAAAGTTGGTCGCCGGGGTACATTCCTCCTGGCCGGAGGAGCATTCCTCTGAACGTTCCGTTGAGCTTGATGGAACTAACGAGGAGGAGGTGCAGTCGGTGGTCCTCTAGGTGGTGGAGCAAGGAGAGCGAGTCTTGGAGCAGGTGCCTGAAGAGCTGGACTCTGCTGGTAAGTGATTGCTGGCCTGAGTGCAGCAATTGGATTGTGTCTTCAGGGACAAGACCCAATATCATGAGTAGCTAAGCCACAGACTAAGCAAAGACGGTTGGTTCGCTAGCAGTCTTTCGCCAAATGTCCATCTCTCTTCCAGTAGGTACAAAAGGCTGGGCTGGGCCAGTTGTTCGGTACTCCCGGTCTCCTGGGCATAAATGTTGGCCTTGATGAGGCTCCTACTGCCATCTGGTAGGCACGGCGCTTCATTCCGGCAGACTGAGGTCTGCCCCTTATTTACAGCCAAAAACCGGGAAGACGCGGTGAACGTCTTGCCTGAATCTGGGGGCAGATACTAATTGGTGCTATCCGTCCACCTCTCCGAAGATGCCAAGTTGATTTATGGCACCGTGTATCGAAGGTTTAAATGGATGCGGCCGATGTAGCAGACTTCGTCAGATTGCCCTTCGTTTGAGGGGTTTTTGATTGTGGGGACGCTCTTCCCTGCAGGCACAAGCCCCTGCAATTAATTACGCTACCGCATCGCGGTAACAACTTTCTCCTTCTCCAGATGGTCACTTCGTGTCATGGGTGTTTGTTTTGTTTGTAGTTTCCCGTGGATTGTATACGGAAACTAATTTATGGTGTCGCCCGTAGGGCGTGGATTAGTCCAAATCCGTATTTTCTTAGATTTGGGTTTTGGTTTGGGTTTAAGTATACGTTAGTCTTATTTGAGACTAAGATCAACTTAAACATTTGTTAAGGATACGTTGGTCTAATTTTAGACTAAGATCAACTCAACGTTTGTTAAGGACACGTCAGTCTAATTTTAGACTGAGATCAACTTAACAGGATCGTTTAGATCCAACAAAAGAGCATTTGGACTCTATTGTTTAGTTTAAAGACATTGCGGTCGATTACCAGTTTAAGAACATGGTGGTCCATTACCAGTTTAAGGACATGGTGGTCCAAGGTTAAGGACATCATAGTCCGTGGGTTTAAATGGACCCCACAGTCCGAGGTTAAGGACATCATAGTCCGTAGGCTTAAGGACCCCACAGTCCAGTTTAACGACATCGTAGTCCATGGGCTTAAGGACCCCACAGTCCAGTTTAAAGACATCATAGTCTGTGGAATGTATGGCTGTCGGGACCCGTCACTTCTCTAAAGACGTTGAAGGATTACAACGACAAATATCAGAGGAGTTCAGAGATGTACCCTTGAACCAATTTTGGTTGGGAGATTTATAGTCCAATTTGGGACTAAAGTCTGCTAAAAGGTTTATGAGCATGTGAGCTCAGTTGATATGAGTTGAGGACTTACGGCCAATCTTGGGCTAAGTCCAATAAATGTTTAACATTTTATTTTTCTGGCTATTGAGCCTTTATTTGGGCTTGGCCCTTTTAATAATGCTAAGCATTGGGTTCTGACATCTTTTGTCTTGTATTGAATGCATAGCATTCATCAGAACAATGTGTGTTCTGACAGCGCGTCACGTGGCGCGTTAGGCGCTTTGCGCCAATTAAAGAGCGCATTGCGCTTCTGTCAGGTAGTGCACACAAAGATGACACGTGCCGCGCTTAGCGCTAGTTTATTAGCGCATTGCGCTTTCAATTTATGAGCGCTTTGCGCTGGTTTTGGGGCGCGCCAGTGACACGTGGCGTGCTTGGCGCTGAGGACCAGTCCATGGGCGCAGTGCGCTGTTTCAGAAGCACAAAGCGCAAGCGGTGTCTGTGGTTGACCCGTGGCATGTTTTGGCGCTGAGCGCCAGTCCAAGGAGCGCAAAATCGCAGTTCATGAGTGCAGGACACTTTTCAATAGCGCAGAGCATACTTGATCAAATTTGTGATCAGAGAACTAGTTTATGTTCTTTTTAAAGGAGGCTTTGCCTCAAGAACAAAAGTTCTTGTTTTTTTATAAAAAGGCACTGCCTTTGTAGATCAATGATCTGTAAATGAAGTAAATATTTCTTCTTTTTATGTATCATAAGATCTTTTGATCTCTCTTATATCAAAGACTTTGGTCTTTTGTAGATCTATGATCCTTTTCAGAAGATAGTTCTTCTTTTATGAGATGATTTCATCTCTGTGTTCAAGAATTAATTCTTTACCTTGAAGAAATGATCTTCTTTTTGCTAAAAGCTTGCCTTTTTTCTCTTTGAGTTTCCCAAAGTTTGCAGAGGGTTTTTCTAGATTTCTCTCTGTGTCCTTCCTTTTAGACTTGAAGTCTTGGGGCCTTTATATAGGGTCAATTGATTTGTTAAATCAGTTTTAAGAGATCTCTCTCTGATTGATTTGGAATATTTCCCACCGTTGGATCTTTGATCCTAAGGCTTCTGTTTCGCAGAATATAATCTTCTTGTTTTAATAAGATTAAGAAATCTTTCCATGCAGAATTTGTTCTGTCTTTGGTAATTTTTATTTACCATCGGATCGTTGATCCAGCGGTGCTTAAAGCACAATCTTGTTGTTTGAAAAGATTTTGAGGAATCTTTCCTTAACAGAATTCAATTCTGGTTAATTAATGATTTATCATTATTATTAGATCTTTTGATCTAACGGTGGGGAATTTTTAATTCCAGCGCTGGCGCACCTTGCGCTGGCGCACCTACGTTCGACACGTGGCGCGCAGCGCAACTGCACTGGCGCACCTACGTTCGACACGTGGTGCGCAGCGCAACTGCGCTAGCGCACCCGTGTTTGACACGTGGCGCGCAGCGCAGAGCGCAGCGCAACTGCGCTAGCGCACCCGTGTTTGACACGTGGCGCGCAACGCAGAGCGCTGGATCTGAAGCGTTGCTTTAATTTTTGAATTTTGAAATTCAAAATAGAGCTTTGCTCTGATTGGGGGAAACAAATACCCCCCTACCGTTGCGCTTACATGGCCCACACGTGAGCGCAGCGGTGACAACATCTGAGCCCTTGGATCAACTTAGAAGTTGAAGAGGCGACTTAAAGCCTATAAATAGGACCTTTGGCCCTCAGATGATTATCATCTTCTTTCTTGAGAATTTTTATTCAGAGCATTGCTCTTTTAAGAACTTTTCAAGAGTCAGAACTCTATCAAAATTTAGGTAATGTTTAAAACTTTTAATAAATTAGGGTTTTACCCATTAACAGAGCCTTGCTCTTCATAGATTTTTGATCTAAAGAAAACCCATTTAGGGTTTCATTAATTGAGTTTTGCTCTCCTGAACCCATAGATCTAAAGAGATCTTTTCTTGGGGTTTCTTAGCCCATGAATCAGAGCTCTGCTCTTTGATAATATGTAGATTTTTTGATCTTTGATGAAGAACTCTTAAGAGTTTTTCATGGATCTTGAACATCCCAGAATTTTTAATTCACAAAAATTAATTTTAATTAATCCTTGATGGATTTTTCCATCATCATTACAGAGCCAGACTCTTTAAAGAATTTTATTCCTTCATGGTCAGAGTTTGACAAGTGTCACTCTGTCATAGAGCTTTGCTCTCAAAGGGAGATTTTCTCCTTTTCCCGAGGGATTTCTCATTCAATGAGAATTTTCTTGAGGATTTCCTCATTAATTAACAGTCTCATCCAATGATGAGGCTGTTGTTCCCCTCCGAAAGACATGGCGGAGATGCGATGCGCGTCTCGTCTGAAATTCGGGGCAGATGCTAATAGGTGCTATCCGTTCACCTCTCCGAAGATGCCAAGTTGATTTATGGCACCGTGTATCGAAGGTTTAAACGGATGCGGCCGATGTACCAGACTTCGTCAGATCCCTCGTCTGAGGGTTTTTTGTTGTGGGGACGCTCTTCCCTGCAGGCGCAAGCCCCTGCAGTTAATTACGCTACCGCATCGCGGTAACAACTTTCTCCTTCTCCAGATGGTCACTCTGTGTCGTGGGTGTTTGTTTTGTTTGTGGTTTCCCGTGGATTGTATACGGAGACTAATTTGTGTTGTCGCCCGTAGGACGTAGATTAGTCCAAATCCGTATTTTCTTAGATTTGGGTTTGGGGTTTTGGTTTAAGGATACGTTAGCCATATTTGATGCTAAGATCAACTTAAACGTTTGTTAAGGATACGTTAGTCTAATTTGAGACTAAGATCATCTTAACAGGATCATTTAGATCCAACAAAAGAGCATTTGGGGGCTCTATTGTTCTAGTTTAGGGACATAGTGGTCCATTGCCAGTTTAAGGACATGGTGGTCCATTGCCAGTTTAGGGACATGGTGATCCATGGAATGTATGGCCGTCGGGACCCGTCACCTCTCTGACGACGTTGAAGGATTACAACGACAGATATCAGAGGAGTTCAGAGATGTACCCTTGAACCAAAGTTGGTTGGGAGATCTATAGTCCAATTTGGGACTAAAACCTGTTTGAAGGTTTATGAGCATATGGGCTCGGTTGATATGAGTTGAACATTTTGTTGTTCTGGCTGTTTGAGCCTTTATTTGGGGCTCAGCCCTTTTATAATGCATGGCATTGGGCTCTTTAATTAAATGCATGGCATTTATATTAGGCATGTTAGGCTTTACTTGGGCTCTGCCCTTCTTTAATAATGCATAGCATTTAATGGTTTGACAGTGCGCCACGTGGCCTGTCAGGCGCTCTGCGCCAATTAAAGAGCGTAAGACGCCAGCGCATGTGGAGGTAACACGTGTCACGCTCTGCATGAGCACAAGTCTGTTAGCGCAGTGCGCTGTGCTAGTGTGCTGCTGACACGTGGCGCGCTCTGGTGCAGTGCGCCAATTCAAGAGCGCAGTGCTCTGTTTTTAGGAGCGCAAGGCGCAGATTGACACGTGACGCTCTCTGGTGACTTGCGCCAGTCCAAGGAGCGCAAAGGCTCATTTCAAAAGTGTAAGGCACTGTCCAATAGCGCAGAGCGCATCTTGATCCAATTTAGATCAAAGAAATAAGTTTTTCTTGTTCCAAAGAGCTTCTATCTCAAGATCCAAGAACCAATGGTTCATCAAAAGGCTGTGCCTTTATACAGATCAAAAGATCTAGAAATGAAGTAAATTACTTCTTTAAATTTTTTTATGATTGGATCTTTTTTGATCTTTCTTTCTTCTTCTTTTTTTTATTGAAGATCTTGATCTTGTTCTTAGATCTTTGATCTTTTTAGAAGAAATTCTTCTTTTTTCAAAGGTTTACCTTTTTTTTCTCTCTTTGAGTTTTTCTCAAAGTTTTTAGAGGAGCTCTCTATTTTTTTGTATCTCCGTCCCTCTGAGATTTGGAGTCTAGGGGCCTTTATATAGGGCCAATTAGTTTGTTAGGTTAGTTACAGAGATTTTTCTCTGATTTGATCGGGGATATTTCCCCACCGTTGGATCTTTGATCCTAAGGCCTCTGTTTTACAGAAGATAATCTTCTTGTTTTAATAAGATTAAAAAGATCTTTCTAGAATTTTAATTCTGATTAAATAGTTCATTATTTAAGTTTTAGTGCTGGCACAGTTGGCGCAAGTGCACCTGCGCTTGACACGTGTCGCGCAGCGCAGAGCAGAGCGCAACTGTGCTAACACGTGTCGCGCAGCGCAGAGCGCAAGTTATCTGAAGCGTTGTTTCCTTTATTTTTTAAAATTTAAATTTTAAAACAGAGCCTTGCTCTGATTGGGGTGCGCTGCCTTGGGCGCAGCGCCCCTTGCGCTGGCGTGTCTGCTTTTGACACGTGGCACTCTGCGCGCAGCGCAAGGGATCTGAAGCGTTGCTTCACCTTTTGAATTTGAAATTCAAACAGAGCTTTGCTCTGAAAGGGAGA
Organism: Agapanthus africanus; assembly: GCA_030015575.1. Lineage (NCBI taxonomy): Eukaryota > Viridiplantae > Streptophyta > Magnoliopsida > Asparagales > Amaryllidaceae > Agapanthus > Agapanthus africanus. Next base: position 162,608,336 of record JASDDO010000024.1, read on the forward strand.
TTTTCTCCTTTATTATTATTATTATTTATTTATTTATTATTTCTTTAGTTTATTGTTATTATTTTATACGGAAGCGGGTTTTGAGCCAAAATTTTGGCGGGAACAGCTGTTTTATTAATTGATGCATTGTCATCTGGATTTTGTGGGTCCTCTTTTGGTCCCCTTTCCACTGCATTGCAGTGTAGTACAACTTTTAAAGTACCAAGTGTCAGAAATTTAGAATTAAATTATAGCACTGACAGTCGATTTCTGTCCCCCCCTTTTGTAGGCAACATGTCTTTCGATACTTCATTTCCGTTTGTTCGTTCAGAGGGAGGATTTCCTGGAGCACCTGTAGAACGGGAGGTCCTATCTTTGATCAGAGACCATGATCCGGAACATAAGAATCTTCACCTCTGGGGGTCATGGTACAATCAGATTATCAGGGGTCGACAAAGCTTTTCGTGCGCGGTATCCTGGGAGCCCATCATGGCGATCCATTACGCCAACTCACCCCCGGTGAACTACGCCGTGGAGATGGTTAGTTGGACTTCAGAAGGCCTTCTTCAGCCCGCGATAGCTTCGATTCCCGTTCAGCCTCCCATTGTTTTAGATACCTTGGGACACCGTATTTGTCAAGGCGAGGCGCGGCCGTGGGGGCATCCATATAATATAGGTCCGATTCCTCGTCATCCGACCGGTTATCTGCAATGGGCCCGCTACATTCTGTCAGCGAAGAAGTCACAGTTGTTGAGGCTTGGATTGTATACCGCCGTTTATGCTTCTCTCTTCCAGTATCCTACGCTTCCCACCTGGTGGGTTAAGGCCTTTTTGGAGCAGTGGAATATCCCTACTCACACCTTCCTTTCACTGGACCGGGAAGTGTCAATCTCCTTAGAGGAATTTGCAGAAGTTTCTGGCTTACCGGTCGTAGGGGAGCATTATGAGGAGCTGCTTTCCACGGATGAATACGTCTTCGGTGCCAAGCCAGTGATAACGGGCCTTACTCCGGTGAATGCCGTTCAACACCAATTTCCTAGTTTGATCAAAGTGTTGAATACCTACAAGGGTCTTTTCCTCGAATCTGGGAGCCGCGGGGTTAGTTTCGAGTATTTCATCGCTCGCTTTCTTCACCCGAAAGTCCTTTCGAAGGAAGCTGTTAAATTTGCTACGCTTGAAGACCCTTTTGGCTTAGGTTTAGACAACCTGCCAATGAAGGAGGTAGATCAGAAGAGTTTCTTCCTTCCCAACTCTCCAGTTGTTCCTTTTGTGGAGATTGCAGTCTCTGGGATGGATGAGGAAGCATTCTTTTTGGGATTTCTTAGGCTATGGTTGAGCTGGTTCATGCTCCCGATGCACCTTCGCCGTATGAGGCCATCTGCCTTTTATCCGGCTCACCGAATGACTATTGGGGTGAAAGTGGCTGTCGGGGTCGCCGGCTTAGCCCATCTGTATCACGGCCTTAGTCAAGCGGCGGATACTACTGAACCCGGAGTACAACATGTGAACTTCTCGATGCATTACTTCATGTCATGGCTCGAGCTACATGCACTTGGCGTTTTTGGTATCCATAGAAGGCCTTTATTCTATGACAGGTGCAGCTTCCCCCGGATTATGCGATTAGTCAGCGCTTCAATTGTAAATCCGTCACCACGGAATGCTAGAAGTTTGCTCCTTCGTCCCCGCACGGTTGGAGACGGGATTGTTGGGGTAAAAATTTACACCCCCGTTGACCGAGTCAAAGTCAAGGTCAACCCCAAGCCAGGTGGGCCCAAGCCCAGGTCAAGCGGGCCCATGCTCAAGTTGAGCCCGCGGCCAGCCTCCTCCATGCTAAAACATAAATCATGTAATAAATAATTTTTATGTAATTTTTTATGCATGAATGTATGCAAAATGGGCATAAAGCCAAATTTTTGTAAGCTCATGGCTTATGTGCAAAAACAAATGACACATAAGCCATGGGATATGCAAAAAGCCATTTTGAAAAGCCCAAGGGGCTATATGTAAATGTGTAAGCCTATAAAAGGCAACATGATGATGAATAAAGCATACACTTTTTTCATTCCCTCAAAAACTAGGGTTTGTTCCTCCAAAAAAAAAAAAAAAAAAAAATTTATTTACTTATTTATTTTCGTTTTCATATATAGAAAATATATATATATATATATATTTATATATCTCTTTTTACAAGTGGAATAAAACCAAAAAAAATATACACACACCAACGCACCGCATATTGAGTTCGCATGACCAGTTTAACCCGTCAATCGGAGGTTCCTTCGCTCCAAATGTGAGGGGTAATTAACGGCAGCTTAGTCCGCGGCTGCCGGAGATTCGGATCCCCACAATCAATAAACCCCGGCCTACCCTAGGCAGGGGGAATCTGTAGTACGCCTGACAAGCGCGCGCGTATTCCCATCTCAATGGGGTGACGAAAAACACCCTACAGATTCTGGCACGCCCGGTGGGACTTTGAATGTGGTCTCACCGGTAGGACTTGGAAGAGATTGGGATCGTTTTACGCCCGTGGATTGTATACGGTTTTGCAGGATGTATGATCCAGACCGTAGGGCCATAAAAATTTTGGGACTTCGTTGGCGTCTGCATCGCTGCACTGGAATATGGTACCAGGAGCGACTCATCATTCGCCGTTGGGGTATGGGATTTGGAATTTGGTTGGCGTCTGCATCGCTGCACTGGAATATGGTACCAGGAGCGACTCATCATTCGCCGTTTGGGGTATGGGGAGCGATGGCTTAGGAGACAGGTTTAGATCCCTATCGCCTAAGGCTTTTCAATTTTATGGGCCGTGAGGGTCCCATAAAAGCATTTTCTCCCTACGAGTCGTAAGGATCTCGCAGGTGTATTTTCTCCTTAAGAGTCGTGAGGACTCCTAAGTGTGTTTTTCCTTGGTGAGTCGTAAGGATCTCACGAAGGTTTGTTCTCCTCATGCATCGTGAGGACACATGAGTGGGTCTTTCCAATGAAGCATAATTCCGAAGGCGGAGACCTGCCGCATAACTGGTGGTTGCAGTAGGGAATGGGTATGCTGAGAATTATTTGAGCCCGAAGGCGGAGACCTGCCGCATAACTGGTGGTTGCAGTGGGGCATGGGTATGCTGAGAATTATTTGAGCCCGTGGATTGTATACGGTAGTCAATCTGGGGACTAACCGTAGGGCCGGTTGGCGTCTGCATCGCTGCACTGGAATATGGTACCAGGAGCGACTCATCATTCGCCGTTTTTTTTTGTTTTGTTTTTTTTTGTTTTTGCATGTTTTTGTTTTACCGCGATTGCTCTATCATTTCAGCTTTTCTTATCGCGAAGGTCGCGATTGCCCCATCATTTCGGCTTTTATTCGCGGTTGCCCCATCATTTCGGCTTTATTTTCATTTTCATTTTTACTCGCTGATTTTTATTGCGAGTTGCCCCATCATTTCGGCTTTTCTTTATTTTTCTTTTATTTACACATTTTTTGTTTATTTACAATTTTTTTTTTTTACATTTCCAGTTTAACGACTTAGAGGTCGATGTTGGAATTGGTTGGTTTGATTTGAGTTGGGTTGACATCAGTATCGCTACACTGGAATATGGTACCAGGAGCGAATCATCATCTGTCTTTGAGAGGATTTGGGAATTGGGGTTTTTGTTTGGCATCTGCATTGCTGCACTGGAATAATGCCAGGAGCAACTCATCATGTGCCCCGAGAGGATTTGGGAATTGGTTTGTTTGGCATCAGTATCGCTACACTGTAATATGGTACCAGGAGCGAATCATCATTTGCACCGAGAGGATTTGAGAATTGGTGGCTTAAAAGACAGGTTTAGATCCCTATCACCTAAGGCTTTTTAATTTTATGGGCCGTGAGGGTCCCATAAAAGCATTTTCTCCCTACGGGTCGTAAGGATCCCGCGGGTGTATTTTCTCCTTAGGAGTCGTGGGGACTCCTAAGTGTGTTGCTCCTTTGTGAGTCGTAGGGATCTCACGCGGGAATTTTCTCCTCACAAAGTCGAGAGGACTTTGCGAGTGCATTTCATTTCTTCTTCTTTTTTTTACGAGTTTGCGCCCTTTCAGGTTTTCACAAACTCGCCGGCAGTCCTGCTGTTTTTACTCACGGAGCCCTTTCGGGTTTTCATCCGTGCCCATTTTGCTTGTGGACATACCGTTCTTCTTTTTTTTCCTTTTTTTTTTCATTTTTTTTTGGAATCTCTCCCAAGTCCTACCGGCGAGACCATATTCAAAGTCCCACCGGCAGGGAAGATTCCAAAAAAAAAATGAAAAAAAAAAGGAAAAAAAAGAAGAACGGTATGTCCACAAGCAAAATGGGCACGGATGAAAACCCGAAAGGGCTCCGTGAGTAAAAACAGCAGGACTGCCGGCGAGTTTGTGAAAACCTGAAAGGGCGCAAACTCGTAAAAAAAAAAAGAAGAAATGAAATGCACTCGCAAAGTCCTCTCGACTTTGTGAGGAGAAAATTCCCGCGTGAGATCCCTACGACTCACAAAGGAGCAACACACTTAGGAGTCCCCACGACTCCTAAGGAGAAAATACACCCGCGGGATCCTTACGACCCGTAGGGAGAAAATGCTTTTATGGGACCCTCACGGCCCATAAAATTAAAAAGCCTTAGGTGATAGGGATCTAAACCTGTCTTTTAAGCCACCAATTCTCAAATCCTCTCGGTGCAAATGATGATTCGCTCCTGGTACCATATTACAGTGTAGCGATACTGATGCCAAACAAACCAATTCCCAAATCCTCTCGGGGCACATGATGAGTTGCTCCTGGCATTATTCCAGTGCAGCAATGCAGATGCCAAACAAAAACCCCAATTCCCAAATCCTCTCAAAGACAGATGATGATTCGCTCCTGGTACCATATTCCAGTGTAGCGATACTGATGTCAACCCAACTCAAATCAAACCAACCAATTCCAACATCGACCTCTAAGTCGTTAAACTGGAAATGTAAAAAAAAAAATTGTAAATAAACAAAAAATGTGTAAATAAAAGAAAAATAAAGAAAAGCCGAAATGATGGGGCAACTCGCAATAAAAATCAGCGAGTAAAAATGAAAATGAAAATAAAGCCGAAATGATGGGGCAACCGCGAATAAAAGCCGAAATGATGGGGCAATCGCGACCTTCGCGATAAGAAAAGCTGAAATGATAGAGCAATCGCGGTAAAACAAAAACATGCAAAAACAAAAAAAAACAAAACAAAAAAAAACGGCGAATGATGAGTCGCTCCTGGTACCATATTCCAGTGCAGCGATGCAGACGCCAACCGGCCCTACGGTTAGTCCCCAGATTGACTACCGTATACAATCCACGGGCTCAAATAATTCTCAGCATACCCATGCCCCACTGCAACCACCAGTTATGCGGCAGGTCTCCGCCTTCGGGCTCAAATAATTCTCAGCATACCCATTCCCTACTGCAACCACCAGTTATGCGGCAGGTCTCCGCCTTCGGAATTATGCTTCATTGGAAAGACCCACTCATGTGTCCTCACGATGCATGAGGAGAACAAACCTTCGTGAGATCCTTACGACTCACCAAGGAAAAACACACTTAGGAGTCCTCACGACTCTTAAGGAGAAAATACACCTGCGAGATCCTTACGACTCGTAGGGAGAAAATGCTTTTATGGGACCCTCACGGCCCATAAAATTGAAAAGCCTTAGGCGATAGGGATCTAAACCTGTCTCCTAAGCCATCGCTCCCCATACCCCAAACGGCGAATGATGAGTCGCTCCTGGTACCATATTCCAGTGCAGCGATGCAGACGCCAACCAAATTCCAAATCCCATACCCCAACGGCGAATGATGAGTCGCTCCTGGTACCATATTCCAGTGCAGCGATGCAGACGCCAACGAAGTCCCAAAATTTTTATGGCCCTACGGTCTGGATCATACATCCTGCAAAACCGTATACAATCCACGGGCGTAAAACGATCCCAATCTCTTCCAAGTCCTACCGGTGAGACCACATTCAAAGTCCCACCGGGCGTGCCAGAATCTGTAGGGTGTTTTTCGTCACCCCATTGAGATGGGAATACGCGCGCGCTTGTCAGGCGTACTACAGATTCCCCCTGCCTAGGGTAGGCCGGGGTTTATTGATTGTGGGGATCCGAATCTCCGGCAGCCGCGGACTAAGCTGCCGTTAATTACCCCTCACATTTGGAGCGAAGGAACCTCCGATTGACGGGTTAAACTGGTCATGCGAACTCAATATGCGGTGCGTTGGTGTGTGTATATTTTTTTTGGTTTTATTCCACTTGTAAAAAGAGATATATAAATATATATATATATATATATTTTCTATATATGAAAACGAAAATAAATAAGTAAATAAATATTTGGAATTTTTTTTATTTTAAAATATTATTTATAATTTAATTTTATTTATTTAATATTTATTTAATAAAAAAAAAGGGATTAAAAAAAGAAGAAAAGAAAATAATTATGTTTTTTTTTTTAATTTTTAAATATTATTTATAATTTATTTATTTTTATTATAAATAAATAAAAATAAATAAATAAAATAAAATAAAAAAATTCTCTTTCCTTCTTTCTTTCTTCTTTTTTTTATTTAAAATAAAAATAAATAAATTATAAATAATATTTAAAAATTAAAAAAAAAACATAATTATTTTCTTTTCTTCTTTTTTTAATCCCTTTTTTTTATTAAATAAATATTAAATAAATAAAATTAAATTATAAATAATATTTTAAAATAAAAAAAATTCCAAATATTTATTTACTTATTTATTTTCGTTTTCATATATAGAAAATATATATATATATATATATATATATATATATATATATATTTATATATCTCTTTTTACAAGTGGAATAAAACCAAAAAAAATATACACACACCAACGCACCGCATATTGAGTTCGCATGACCAGTTTAACCCGTCAATCGGAGGTTCCTTCGCTCCAAATGTGAGGGGTAATTAACGGCAGCTTAGTCCGCGGCTGCCGGAGATTCGGATCCCCACAATCAATAAACCCCGGCCTACCCTAGGCAGGGGGAATCTGTAGTACGCCTGACAAGCGCGCGCGTATTCCCATCTCAATGGGGTGACGAAAAACACCCTACAGGGATGACCTTTACCGACAAGGTGTTAACCATCGGAAAAGAGTCTGCCACAACGGTGCGGCTATTGCAGGATATTTTCAAAGATGGAGCCTCAGTTCTGACAGCTCGGGAGATCCTCCATTTATATTCTATCAGACCGGGCTTCCTGGTGTTTAGGCAAAATGACGCGGCGCTTTTCATGAGATATAATCCGCATCGTTTTGCCCAACAATTGAGCTATAATTAAGGAGTGCCGCTGGAGGCTTTCTTACTGGAACCCACTTCCACTGAAGAGGGGATGCGGAGCGCGCTGCATCACTTCATGCGTTTGAATATGGGCTCTCACTTCTTTATCAGCGAGCCGAGTTGCGTCCCACGGATCCTTAATGTGTATATGGCATGGTACCAGCATTCGACGGGCGCCGTTATTAAGGACGAAAGGCGGTTGCTGCTTGATCGCAAAAGTGCACCTCCTGCCAGTGATCGTAAAGTCCCTTTGAAGCGACGGACCACTGTCCCCCTTTCGCTAAGAGAAGTCGCTGCAGTCGAGCCTCCACGTGTGCTAAGCCCTACACGCGGGTTGCCCCATGCTCCTGTGGAGACGGTGGATGTTCCATTGGTGTCCCGTGCTCCTGCGGGGATGGTAAATGTAGCTTCCCCTGAATCTGGTGTGGGCTCAGATATCAGGACTCGTCGCCCCAAAGTGCCTGCCAAGCGTAAGCTTGCACTTGCTACGACTGGAGCTCGCGCACAGAAGAAGAAGAAGAAGTCGATCCTTTCCCTAGATGCTTTACTCGGCCTGGAGCCTCAGGCTCCTTATAATGAGGGCCTGAGCGAATATGGGACCAATGAGGGCTTGTTCATGCTGCCAGATAATACTGATCTGGCAGCTGCCATTGCAGCTTCTGAGCAATTGGCCAGCCACGAAGCGAAGATGGACACCCTCGTGCAATCAAGTAAACATCAGTCGCACCTTGTTACTGCACTATATCTTTATTTTTATTACCATGTCTTGACTGACACTTTTCTTTTTGTAACAGGCTTTACCACTAAAGAGGCTCTGGCGGCTTCCCTCAAGACCTTCGAGGAGGAGGAGAGGAATCGTGCTTTGTTGGGCATCGGTATGCCTCGGCTTATTGCATCTTCATTCTCCTTTTTTTTATAGACGATCTGACCCCTTATTTTATCTTATTGCAGGGACCACAATGCCGATCCCGCAAAGTGATGTGGAAATTCTTCCCGGGCCAGCCGCCGAAGTCCCGGCCTCTTCGGTATTGCTGAAAGAGGCCTTACTTAAACGACCGATGACGGAAGCCTTGACGGCTCCAGAGGTAACCCTTGGTGTGGACGATGACGTCCTGTTGGTGGAGGCGTCTAGAAGGTCCGCTTTGACGGCCCGGGTGGAAAGGAAGCGCCGAGTGCTCGCGGCAAGGGAGCGTAGTGCTGCCTTAGCCGTGGGCGTGGGCTCAAGCACTGCTACCCCTGCCCCTACTCTTTTAGAGGAATCACCGGCTACTTTGTCCACTGCCTATAGACGAGTAGCACATGGGGCTCGAGAAGCGGTTGGAAAACCAAGCCAAGGTAATGTGACACGGAGTTCCGTTGTCAAAGTTTTAAGTATCAATTCTCATATATCTTATCTTGCAGGGCCGAGTCTTCCCGAAGAGGTAGCGGCGACCGTTGAGCCTGAGGCAGCGGTGGAGGAGGTAGCTGTGATTGCCGAACCCGGGGCGGCGGTAGGCGAGGTGGCTGCTATTGCCGGGCTCGAGGTAGTGACTGGTAAGTCAGTCATGATTGCCGAGCCTGAGATGGCTGTAGGTGAGATGGCTACAGCCGTTGAGCCTAAGGTGATGATGGGTGAGACGAGTACAGCTGCCAAGCCCGAGGTAGCCACTCTTTCGCAAGAGTCGGGCACTGCCCCGATCGTTGCTTTTTCCGCCTGCGGCTCTTTACCATCTCCTGGTGTCGCAAGCGTTACGACGACTCTTGTAGAGTCAGGGGATGAAGCGATGGGAGGTGAGACCATCCCGATGGAAGAGGATGAAGCAGTTGTTGTATCAAGTGACGCCCTCATCACGGTTCCGACTGGCGACTCATCAGGTAGATTTTGGGTCATTGCTTTTCTTTTTATTCTGCAATCCTTTTCAATATTTCCTGATAGTATTTATCTCGTTTCTAATGCAGGTGCGGCGAGTGCTGAGGTCGCTCTACTTGAGGCAATGCCATCGACTACCGCCTTGACGGTGGCACCTCCTCTGCCCTCTCTCATACCATCTTAGATATTGGAAGGTGCGGATTCGTGACCCATCAGTTTTATTTTTAAGCTGTATAACTTATGTATTGACGCTGCATTACTGCGTCCTTGCAGGAGTCCTTTTTGACCACCTGTATCAGGTGTTGCACCCACACTTCTCCTTCCTGTCAGAGATTAGTTTGCCTGCTGGTGTCGGTGAGTATAACCTTCAGTTAATGTTCTTTCTTTTACCGGCAGTGAAATTATTTCTGATTCATCTTTTTCTTGATTGCAGTACTACAGATTGAAGGAGGATACGAGAGAACAGTTGTGCCATTGGTACTTCCGGCCTTGCCACCTGCAGCGGCCGGTATAGTAAATTCCATTGTTCACGAACCTCTTATACTTCTCGAACCGTCATTTGATTGTGATTTGTTTTGCAGCGGTTACATCGACTCCAGCCCCGTTCGAGTCTCGCGTCATAATGCCTGCCGGACCCTTTTCCAGACGTCCATCCTAGAAAGGTGCCGCGAATAGTCTACGCATGGTGAACGACTATATCGAGGAGCTCGACGTGGAGACTCCTACATCTGCCGTGGATTTTGCCGCAGAGGTTAACCTAATGCCGGCGACGCTTGTAAACTTCCATAATGAAGGTGTTGTCGAGTCTTGGGTTAAGTACTGCCGGGAGATTGAGGCCTACCTGCATGAGCTCGAGCTTATGCGTCCTGCCCCTGAGGCTCAGGCTTTGAACTCCCAGCGGGCCTCATGGGTTGAGCAGAGCGTTCCGTTCCTTCGCCATTTCGAATGAGAGGTAACCCTTAAGCGAAAGGAACGTGAGGCGACTTCCGCCGAATCTGTTCAACTGCGCGCTGAGGTTGCAGCAAATGCTGCCCAGCTGAACACCATCTTTGAAAACCTTTAACGATGTATTTCTGACGGGCTGGTGCTGAGGAAGAAGCTTGATCTTAGTGAGCAGGTTGTGTAGAGTCAGGAAGCTGCTCAGCAGGAAATTGATGAGAAGATTTCATCATGCTTGCAGCAAAGGGCTCAAATTGAAGCGGTGCTGGACGTGGTGGCTGATCATAAGAAGGCGCTAAAAAAAGTGCGAGAGCAGTTGGCGGCCTTGCTAAAAACGCTTTCTTCTCAGTAGCAATTTTTGTACCATTTGTAATTTTGAGTAAAATGTATTCATTCTTTAATTCTTTCATATGATGTATTTTGTACCCAACTGAATTCATGAATAAAAGATACACATTTTTTTTGCAATGTCTTGTGTCATCTCTCCGCTTTCTTCTTTCTTTTGTTATTAGCATGTCACCTTAGCAAACATAGCTGGCAGATGATAGAGTGAGCATCTTGTCTTGGCTTCTTCGGGGGGTAGTGATGGCTTAGGAGGCAGGTTCAGATCTGCTGCCTAAGACTTTTCAACTCCATGAGCCGTGAGGGTCTCATGAAGACTTTTCTCCCTACGAGTCGAGAGAATCCCGTAGGTGTATTTTCTCCTTAGGAACCGTGAGGATTCCTAAGTGCGTTTCCCTCATAAGTCGTAAGGATCTTATAAGAGAATTTTCTCTTTTACGAGTCGAGAGGACCCATAAGCGGTTGTTTCCCTCCCTGTCGAGATTCGACTTTGGAGAGTGTGACTCATGAATAGTATGCAAGAGTTCACTTTGGATCGACTTGCAGGGCCCCAGTGCTTTGGAAACCGGTTCTTATTCCCATTGTCTAAGGCTTTTCCTCACGTGTCGAGACGAATCGAGATGTTCTTTCAAAGACACTAATTTCCTCGCGAGTCGAGACGAATCGAGCATTTCTCGCAAGGATGTCCTAACGTAACAGTTAACCTCTGCTCTTTACGACAGAGGTCCGTTAGAGTCTGTGGTACTAGGGTTTTGTCCATCGTACCGTCGCGTTCGCTGATGTATTCCTCGATAGGCAATCTTGCTTGTTCGAGTAGCCTTGCGACATGTCGTGTCTCTGATCCCTTTGGGGGCTGGACAAGACGTCTTCAAGTAATCCTCCTAGGTAGTTTGACCGTCGGAAGAGCAAGCATTAGGAATTTTGCCATGCCGCTTTTTACTTGAGGTTAGGTTCATTTTGGAGAGCCCCGATGAATCATAACCACTCCGCGCTGGTGTGGGATGATCTCCGATAGTCTTTCAGGTTTTATATGATTTGCCGTCAAGACCCTGAAGCTAGGAATTTTGCCTTCGCTTCGTTTGTTGGCATTGCGTCTGCTGTATCGAGACGAATGTCACGGTTGTCTCTAGGTTGCCGGTGAACCGTCGAGGTTTGGAACTAGGGATTTTGCCATGGCTCCGTTTGTTTAATTGTCGAGTCTGAATCCTGTTGGAGGAAGAACGCTGTGGTGACATCTCGTCTGCTGTATCGAGACGAATGTCAAGGTGGTGACCACTCCGTGCTGTGCGGGATGATCTCCGATTATCTTTCAGGCTTTATATGAGTTTCCGTCGAGACCCTGAAGCTAGGAATTTGTCCTTTGCTTCGTTTGTTTTGTCATGTCCGAATCCTGTTGGAGGAAGGACGCTGTAGTGACATTTCGTCTGCTGTATCGAGACGAATGTCAAGGCAGTCTCTAGGTTGTTGATGAACCGTCGAGGTTTGGAACTAGAGATTTTGCCGTGGCTCCGTTGTTTGATTGTCGCGTCTGAATCCTGCTGGAGGAAGAACGCTGTGGTGACATCTCGTCTGCTGTACGAGACGAACGTCGAGGTGGTGACCACTCCATGTGGGATGATCTCCGATAGTCTTTCAGGTTTTATATGAGTTGCCGTCAAGACCCTGAAGCTAGGAATTTGGCCTTTGCTTCGTTTGTTTTGTCGTGTCCGAATCCTGTTTGGAGGAAGGACGCTGTAGTGACATTTTGTCTGCTGTATCGAGACGAATGTCGCGGTTGTCTCTAGGTTGTTAGTGAACCGTCGAGGCTTAGAACTAGGGATTCTGCCGTGGCTCCGTTTGATGGTGTAACATCTGTGTCCTGCTGGAATGAGGAGGCATACCGTTGTTGGTCTCCAGGCTGTAGATGTGGCCATTGAGATTTGGAACTAGGGACTTTGCCATGGCTCCGTTTCATTGCGAATCTGAGGTCGGTTGTTGACGTCACGTCTGCATCTGGTTAGAGTGAGGAGAAACGCCGTTGGTGATCTCTAAGTTGTCGATGTTGACGTCGAAACCCTGAAGCTAGGGATCTTCCTTTGCTTCATTTATTGACATTGTGTCTGCAATATTGCGACAAATGTCAAGGTTGTCTCTAGGTTGTCTATGAACCATCGAGATTTGGCTTCGCTTTCTGATGGAGCCTGTTGGGAAGGTATGGTTCTCTCTTTGTTTGTGCCCCTGGATTGTATACAGGGGTCGATGTGATCTCACCTGTAGGAAAAAAAGTTTCATTTTATATATTTTTCTTTCCGCGATACTCTATCATTTCAGCTCTTATATCGCGAAAGTCGCGATTGCCCAATCATTTCGGCTATTTTTCGCGGTGCCCAATCATTTCGGCTATTTATTTATTTTTACTCGCTGCTTTTTATTGCGAGTTGCCCAATCATTTCGGCTATTTTGCGTACATACATTTTTTACTTGCTGATTTTGTTGCAAGTTGCCCTATCATTTCGGCTATTTTGTATGCATTTGTGGCTCGCTGACTTTTCGCTGCAAGTTTGGAGTTAGACACCGATTTCGGTATCAGCACCCCTACAACTGGGATATTGCCAGGAGCGAATCATCATTTGCCTCTGTCAATGTCGAACAAAGGTGGCTTAACGAACAGGGTTAGGATCCTGTCGACTAAGGCTTTTGACTTCATGAGCCGTAAGGGTCCCATAAAGGTATTTCTCCCTACAAGTCGTGAGGATCTCGTAGGTGCATTTTCTCCCTAGGAATCGTGAGAATTCCTAAGTGCATGATCTCTTATAAGTCGTAAGGATCTTATAAGAGTGCTTTCTCCTTATAAGTCGAGAGGGCTTACAAGTGGTGTTCACCGTGTAGACATATCCCTAGTCACGGATGGGACTTTGTTAGGGAAATGTTTATTCTCGTCCGTGGATTGTATACAAGGGTTAGTATTGAGCAGCTTGTAGGGCAGCGTTGGAGGTGTAGAGTTCCTAGGCACTCTTGTGAAGGTTCATAAGGCATCAAACATGCCCGGATAAAAATTTAGACGTGCCGAACAACCCAAAGCCGGGATCTTTGCTAGATTATTAGGGTTTAACATGCAAGATGATAACTTTTATCTAAGTGTGAGGGATTACAACCTTTGTAGTTCGCTCCTTCGCTTCACAAGCTCCGAGTAGAAGTCCCTTTGCCGCGATCCACGATCTACCGGACTCATGAGAGGCTCCACGACTCGAACGATCCATGCTAGCTTGAAGTGTTCCAAATCTCCGATGATTTACGTCGAAGTTGCAAAGACTCAAGCTTTCTCACTCTAAAGAGATGAACACACTAATCTCATGGGCTAGATGAGACGAGGATGAGAGAGTAGTAATTTTGCTTTCTTTTTAAATCATTTTCTCATATTTATTCATCACATAAAGAAAATCAAGTAAGCTTTCTTCAAGAGAGAAGAAGATGATAATGAAAATCAAATAATAAGATTAATTCTTTTGTGATGAATAGAATGAAAGCTATATGATTGATTTATTAACCATGGTCAAGGATGAGTGGTCAAGATTTAGTAGAGAATAAACTAGAGTTAGGGTTTGGTTGGGTTAAGAATGTGTCATCCAAAAATATCTTAAGAATGACAAAAGAAAAAGCTTCTAGAAGGTGCATGAAGCATCTAACCCTAATCAAACCCTAACCTCAATTAATCATCCTTAAACATGTTTAACAATTAATCATATCATGTCACAATAATATATATCACATATATATTATATATTTGCAACAAAAGAAAATAATACAATTAACATATATCGCATATATATCAATGTATCATCCAATGAGAAAATGAAATAATAAAGCGAGCCAATATTAGATAATGTAATAATATATCATATATATTATTATACATTAAATCATCGAATCAACACTTGATCCGACGATCCGGCTATATCGAATATTACCGACTAATATATCATGTACCGATTCATCGAATCAACACTTGATCCGATGACCCGGTTCATAACTAAATATCGCGAGAATATAATACGGTATCCCATATCGCATTATTCTCGGTCCTGCACATATCACATATGTGCCTCTACTCCGTTTTGCCTGAGCCAAGAAACCTCTGTGTAGGACTCTAAAGAATCGTCAATACGCCGGTAGCAGGTGATGATCATATCAAACACCCACAAGCTGCAAGCGGTCAGCTAAACGTAACAGCCATCCAGGTATTGAGCGATCAGAAGATCAACAAGCTAGCCTGTGCGTTCTCCTGTGAATCCAATCAGTAACACTCCCGTACAGTCCGGTCTGTTCGTCTGATATGTCGCATATCAAGTCTAGGGGTGGTATACGTCAGACCCCAGTAACCGATAAGTCGTGTCGATGTGTGGCTCATAACGGGTCGAGAAACTACTAGTAACACTTACCAGTAAATCTCTATATCAGCCCTGGCCAGGGACTTCCAGTTATAGCCAATCGAACACAGCACAACATCAACTCCCTATACCGGGAGAGACGAATCCCCTCCTATCGCTCATTGCCTCCATGTGATTCGAGACTGTACCCAAAAGCCACCGTTTTGCACGCCCTCTTGGACATGGTAAGGTGGAAATCAAAGCACAGTGGGAATCACACAAGACTCCATGACGATCTCGGGTCTACAGACTACCCTGTACCAGTGTCACCGGAGAACTGCCATCTGACGTGTGGTATATCACCATCTGGGAGTTCTCGGCGAGTCCGTCCAGTGTACCCAGTCTCCACTGAGCACCCGTACACCATCTCTGATGTCAAACACCGATGGATATGGGATCATCCATCGCCCATCATATGGGTCAAGATGCGTATACGCTAGTCTACTCTGGTGTATCGATGCCCTGTCTCGATATACCCTCGACTAGGAACAGTTATAGGATGTACTCATCGACTACCGTGGCCCCACTAGTATGATCTCATCATAGTCCCAGTAGTCGAGTACAGATCCTAAGGGCTTTATCAACATGTGAGAGTAAAACAGTAAACCAATACAAGTCAACATGTTAAGATAAAGTGTACCCAAATATCATACTATCATGACGAGCAAGAAAGTCATCTCTATATATATCCAAGCATCCATTATAATATACATCATATGTACAACAATGGCCTCTAGGGCATATACATAACTAACAATCTCCCACTTGCACTAAGGCCAGCTGCTGTAGTATCGCATACCTAGCATCCCGAATAATCTCTCAAACTGTATCTGGGGAATAGCCTTCGTGAATGGATCCGCAGTGTTTTCCTTCGTATCTACTCTCCTGACCTCGATCTCCCGGCGATCAACTATCTCCCTGATCAGGTGATACCGCCTCAGAATATGTCTGGACTTTTGATGGGACCTGGGTTCCTTGGCTAACGCCACAGCTCCATTGTTATCGCAATACAGAGGTATTGGATGCTCAATGGATGGAACCACACCAAGTTCATTAATGAACTTCTTGATCCAGACAGCCTCTTTGGCAGCATCGTTGGCAGCGATGTATTCAGCCTCCATCGTCGAGTCTGCAACGGTATCCTGTTTGGAACTCTTCCAACATACCGCCCCTCCATTGAGGGTAAAGACAAAACCCGAATGCGACTTAGAGTCGTCCTTATCACTTTGGAAGCTGGAATCGGTAAAGGACTCCACCTGGAGTTCTCCGTTACCATACACCAAGAACATCTCTTTAGTCCTTCATAAGTACTTGAGAATGTTCTTCACTGCTGTCCAATGACTCTTTCCAGGATCTGCTTGATACCTACTCACTACACTTAGTGAGTATGCTACATCGGGTCTGGTACATAGCATCGCATACATGATAGAGCCTACTGCCGAAGCATAGGGTATCCCTTGCATGCGAGCTCTCTCCAAATCAGTCTTGGGAGACATCTCTTTGGAGTGAGTGAGTCCAGAGATCGTGGGTTAGTTCCCACGCTTGGATTCTTCCATACTAAACCTCTTTAGTATGGTGTCAATGTACCTGGATTGGGACAATCCCAGTATCCGTTTAGATCTATCTCTATAGATCATGATTCCCAATACGCAGGAGGCATCACCTAGATCTTTCATTGAGAATCTCTGTGATAAGAAGAGCTTGACTGATTGCAGCATAGGAATATCATTTCCTATCAAGAGTATGTCATCCACGTACAATACGAGGAAGACAACCTTACCCTCTGCTACCTTCTTATAGATACAAGGTTCATCTATATTTTTGATGAAGTCAAACACTTTGACTACAACATCAAAACAGATGTTCCAACTCCGCGATGCTTGCTTTAACCCATAAATGGATTTAAGCAGCTTGCACACCTTTCCGCTGCTCCCACTATCTACGAAGCCCTCTGGCTGAGTCATGTACACGCTCTCTTCTAAATCACCGTTTAGAAAGGCGGTCTTAACATCCATTTGCCAGATTTCATAGTCATGGTATGCAGTAATGGCAAGTAAGATCCGGATGGACTCAAGTATAGCCACTGGAGAAAAGGTTTCGTCATAATCCACACCTGGTCGTTGACGAAAACCTTTTGCTACAAGTCTAGCTTTGAAAGTCTCAACTTTTCCATCTACACCAAATTTCTTTTTAAAAATCCACTTGCTTCCAATGGGTTTTACCCCTTCAGGAGCATTTTCCAAAATCCATACTTTATTGGTGTACATGGATTCCATCTCAGATCGCATTGCATCCAGCCATTTCACAGAGTCACCACTCGTGATGGCCTGCTCGAAACTAGTGGGGTCATCATCATCCATGATGCAATCTTCGCTTCCACCATCAATGAGAAAACCGTAGTATCTCTCAGGTGGACGAGAAACCCTACTAGATCGGCGGAGAGGCTGGGGTTCGTTGGGTACTACTGAATCCTCTGGTTCCACTAAATCATCTGTTGTAGTTTGTGTCGCTGGAACCTCTTCCAGTTCTACCTCATTGCCATCAATTTCTTTTGCAAGAAATTCCTTTTCTAAAAAGGTGGCATGTTTAGAAACAAACACTTTTTGTTCCTCAGTGTGGTAGAAGATATACCCTTGTGAGTTCTTGGGATATCCTACAAACTTACATAAGACAGATATTGCCTCGAGTTTGTCCAGATTTTGTCTTTTGACATAGGCTGGACAACCCCATATCTTAACATACTTAAGAGATGGTCTCTTCCCTTTCCATATCTCATATGGAGTGGTAGGCACTGATTTGGTAGGAACCATATTCAATAGGTGTATGGCTGTCTCAAGCGCATACCCCCAGAAGGAAATAGGTAACTCAGCTGTACTCATCATTGAACGCACCATATCTAATAGGGTGCGATTCCTTCGTTCCGATACACCGTTGTGCTGTGGTGTATAAGGAGGAGTAAGCTGAGAGAGAATCCCATTCTCTTTTAGATAATCTAGGAACTCACCGCTTAAGTATTCACCTCCTCGATCAGATCGAAGAATCTTAATACTTTTGCCCGTTTGGTTCTCTACTTCGTGCTTATATTCTCTGAATTTCTCAAAAGCTTCAGACTTGTGTTTCAACAGAAACACATGTCCGTATCTGGAGAGATCGTCAGTGAATGTAATGAAGTAGGAAGAACCGTTCCTGGCATGCGTAGACATGGGACCGCATACATCACTATGTATTAGTCCTAAGAGTTCGGTAACTCTTTCTCCGTGTCCACTAAACGGAGCTTTGGTCATTTTTCCTTTGAGACATGAATGGCAAGTATCATAAGATGATAATTCGAACAGATTCAAATAACCATCTTTATGTAACTTAGCCAGTCGTGTCGCATTGATATGACCAAGTCTACAATGCCATAAGTAGGATTCGTTCATTTCTGAACTTTTCCTCTTGTGTGTGTTTTGTATATTCAGGACTGTATTCTGATTTAGAATGAATATACCATTATGTAACGAGCCTGAAGCAATCAACTTTTGATCTAGGAATATGTTCATAATATTATCCTTTACTACAAAATTATATCCTTCTTTACTTAATAAAGAAACTGATATAATGTTGCACATCATGTTCGGTATATAATAACACTCATTCAGAATCAGTGTATTACGACTTGGTAATACAAGGTGATATTCACCAACTGCTTTGGCTACAATACTTGCACCGTTCCCTGCTTGAACGGAATGATCACCTTTTCCTAGTTCTCTATCTTTTCGCAGCCCATGTAACAATTTACATATGTGGGATCCTGATCCGGTATCTAATACCCAGGACGTAGGGTGAACTGAGAAACAGTTCTCAATAACTAACACACCTGTAGAAGATGAATCAACATGCATGTTCTTTTGGGCGGTGTGAGAATCCAGATATTCTCCTGTTTCCTGTTCAGTCTTATAACTCTTATAAGAAAGAACGGGTCTAACGTTCCCTTGCTCAGTACAATAATTAGGTTTAGTCAATACATCCATATTATTATCTTGATTATGGCCTGACATGGTCGCTACCTGGAGAGAGAGAGAAGAAAACACTTTTAGCGTATGCTCTTGCAAGATTAGATTGGTTATTATCTTATCTAATCAGGATGTCTCCCAGTGGTTTTATCAAATCTACCTTAAAACCCTAAAAGGTAAGATTAGCCGGGATTAATTACACATTACAATTTCGTCAATCTTTCAGCCAGATCAGTGTCGGTACTTTGAGGGAGGTTCCCTGTGCTTTCGCACGGACCTAATTAAAGTAAACCTCGTTTTCCCAGAGGCGTAACCCCGTTAACACTTTTCTAGACACCTACTTGAATGACTAATTGTCCTGTGTAAAACTCTCCCAGGAGTAACACTTACTCGCAGTGGGTATCGGGATCCAACTATCTCATAGGAGGTATGCAATCTCATTGCAAATTTCAACACTTGAAATTCCCGATAATATTTTTCCCCTAACGTTCTATGACCTTGACGAAAGCCAACAAACCATAGTCCGCTAGTCAAGTTCAACCCGAACATTTCTTGATTGAATTAAACCCAGCCGTACGTCCCTTGACGAAAGCCAACAAAGCCGCACGACTACCCTAACCCAATCTCATCATATGTAACAGATAAGTAATAATTAGCTACCGCACACTACGCCTTGACGAAAGCCAACAAACGTAGCACGAATACTAAGTATTACTTATCTGAAATGTCGGAGGGCTACGCAGGTTTTTCAGAAAACCCTGAGCGTAATGAACTTGATATCGTCGTAGAATCGAGTGAAGTTTTGAAAAGGAGTGTTTTTGAGGCTTTTCTTAGTTTCGCTAAAGGGGTCACTCCCGGTGAAGGGATCGTCGGCCCTTTCCTCATCGAATAAGGTGCAAGATATATCATATATACCACTGTGCAAAGCAAAACTCTAAAAGCAATCAAAAGACAAACCGAGTTTTGTAGCATCTACCAGTTTCGCTAAAGAGGTCACTCCCGGTGAAGGGATCGTCGGCTCTTTCCTCATCGAATAAGGTGCAGGATATATCATATATATCACCGTGCAAAGCAAAACTGTAGCTACCCTTTTTATAAAGTTTTTGATTCTACAACATCTTTAGGTTTCTTTTCTTTTTATTAATCTCATTAATAAATATCCCATCAGCTTATGCTTCCTAAGCATCACAGAAGAAACGAAAGCAGTAATATTTATATATCAGCATATATATATAGTATAAGCATTCGTCTCATGCAGTAATATGATCTCATCACAGAACATTGCAGCAGAAGAACATATATGAAATATTGGATATACTAGGACGTCCGTGTTTTCAAAACGAGCCTGTATAAAACACGGATTCCACGATCGCGACGAATAGCCAAACCCACATCCCAAGACCCCTACGAGAGCGGCAAGTAACACTGCCAATTCTAGGGTTAGGAGACCCGGTCTCGACTCCTCGAGATGGCCTCCCACTGGACCCTAGAACCCGGTTACTTGTTCTCCCCTCCTTGGGTCTACCTAATGCGGAAAAGTAAATAATATACACTGGTGACAGCAACCGCAACCTGGAAGTGCCCCAAATAAAAGAATATTACATTACAAATGAATTTTACGTGAATGAAAATAAAAACCCTCATCTCACAAAAAACCCCGGCTATTCTGAACGCGACGATCCAATATAACATATCACAGCAACACATAATATCTCATATCATCAACGTAAGTAAATATGCGCATCCCAATTGTCGTTGACATATAGCAACGAAACCGGCGATATCACATATTACACTTACGGTCACAGAAAAGAAAGTGTAAAACTACAATATTTGGAATCCACAATCACTTTAGACATCGTAAATCCGAAATATCACATACTTCGCATTTCATGCCTAACTCTATGAATTCCACATATTGTATCACATTTCAGATAAATAGACAGTATTAAACTTTTCGAACAGATAATCAAATACCCCAAATTTCCTAAAGTGCTCAACACTTGAGCGGAGTTCAAATAATCCCAGAATATGTCACAGTACCGGTGATCCAGCCTAGAAGGGTCAAGCCAACGCCTCACATGTGGCACGCCGTACTGCCCCAAACCCGAAGGTTTAAAAGGCAGTTCAAGACGGTCACATAATCGAGTTAAGGTTTGTTGTCTTCTAGAGGGTCCACCGCTTAACTTGTACAATTTTTCCGAAAGATTTAAACCCGAAAAAAATTTCAACACTTGAAAGTTTGCCGTACCGGGAAACAGTGAGTTAATGATATCTGTTCAAATAGTTTAACAGTTTCTAAATATCCGGAAAGAAATACGAATTTAAATATTCCGATCGAATCTACTATTACAAAACAAAACCCCAGAATTTTCAACACTTGAAACAGATTAAAAATACCCAGAAGCATCAACAAGCACCTACGGATATTACCATAAAAGCCACGTGTCGCCAATCCATGATTCCGCCGCGGAACCGCCGCGCAAGCATGCTTGCGCCGCGGTTCCGCCGCCGTTTGGTCGAATTGGGGGCTCGGGTTTTATGGTAATTCTTAGAATTCCCTGCTGATTTTTTTACGTATTCTTAATTCAGAAAAATCCCAAAATTTAAAAAATTTCCAGAGAGGGGTCTAATTTTGTCGTTTCGGGTTCGATCGGAGTTTTAACTTCGTAAACACATCGCCTAATGCTCTAGCTAGGCTCTGATTCCACTGTAGGGTTCCTAGGCACTCTTGTGAAGGTTCATAAGGCATCAAACATGCCCGGATAAAAATTTAGACGTGCCGAACAACCCAAAGCCGGGATCTTTGCTAGATTATTAGGGTTTAACATGCAAGATGATAACTTTTATCTAAGTGTGAGGGATTACAACCTTTGTAGTTCGCTCCTTCGCTTCACAAGCTCCGAGTAGAAGTCCCTTTGCCGCGATCCACGATCTACCGGACTCATGAGAGGCTCCACGACTCGAACGATCCATGCTAGCTTGAAGTGTTCCAAATCTCCGATGATCTACGTCGAAGTTGCAAAGACTCAAGCTTTCTCACTCTAAAGAGATGAACACACTAATCTCATGGGCTAGATGAGATGAGGACGAGAGAGTAGTAATTTTGCTTTCTTTTTAAATCATTTTCTCATATTTATTCATCACATAAAGAAAATCAAGTAAGCTTTCTTCAAGAGAGAAGAAGATGATAATGAAAATCAAATAATAAGATTAATTCTTTTGTGATGAATAGAATGAAAGCTATATGATTGATTTATTAACCATGGTCAAGGATGAGTGGTCAAGATTTAGTAGAGAATAAACTAGAGTTAGGGTTTGGTTGGGTTAAGAATGTGTCATCCAAAAATATCTTAAGAATGACAAAAGAAAAAGCTTCTAGAAGGTGCATGAAGCATCTAACCCTAATCAAACCCTAACCTCAATTAATCATCCTTAAACATGTTTAACAATTAATCATATCATGTCACAATAATATATATCACATATATATTATATATTTGCAACAAAAGAAAATAATACAATTAACATATATCGCATATATATCAATGTATCATCCAATGAGAAAATGAAATAATAAAGCGAGCCAATATTAGATAATGTAATAATATATCATATATATTATTATACATTAAATCATCGAATCAACAATTGATCCGACGATCCGGCTATATCGAATATTACCGACTAATATATCATGTACCGATTCATCGAATCAACACTTGATCCGATGACCCGGTTCATAACTAAATATCGCGAGAATATAATACGGTATCCCATATCGCATTATTCTCGGTCCTGCACATATCACATATGTGCCTCTGCTCCGTTTCGCCTGAGCCAAGAAACCTCTGTGTAGGACTCTAAAGAATCGTCAATACGCCGGTAGCAGGTGATGATCATATCAAACACCCACAAGCTGCAAGCGGTCAGCTAAACGTAACAGCCACCCAGGTATTGAGCGATCAGAAGATCAAAAAAGCTAGCCTGTGCGTTCTCCTGTGAATCCAATCAGTAACACTCCCGTACAGTCCGGTCTGTTCGTCTGATATGTCGCATATCAAGTCTAGGGGTGGTATACGTCAGACCCCAGTAACCGATAAGTCGTGTCGATGTGTGGCTCATAACGGGTCGAGAAACTACTAGTAACACTTACCAGTAAATCTCTATATCAGCCCTGGCCAGGGACTTCCAGTTATAGCCAATCGAACACAGCACAACATCAACTCCCTATACCGGGAGAGACGAATCCCCTCCTATCGCTCATTGCCTCCATGTGATTCGAGACTGTACCCAAAAGCCACCGTTTTGCACGCCCTCTTGGACATGGTAAGGTGGAAATCAAAGCACAGTGGGAATCACACAAGACTCCATGACGATCTCGGGTCTACAGACTACCCTGTACCAGTGTCACCGGAGAACTGCCATCTGACGTGTGGTATATCACCATCTGGGAGTTCTCGGCGAGTCCGTCCAGTGTACCCAGTCTCCACTGAGCACCCGTACACCATCTCTGATGTCAAACACCGATGGATATGGGATCATCCATCGCCCATCATATGGGTCAAGATGCGTATACGCTAGTCTACTCTGGTGTATCAATGCCCTGTCTCGATATACCCTCGACTAGGAACAGTTATAGGATGTACTCATCGACTACCGTGGCCCCACTAGTATGATCTCATCATAGTCCCAGTAGTCGAGTACAGATCCTAAGGGCTTTATCAACATGTGAGAGTAAAACAGTAAACTAATACAAGTCAACATGTTAAGATAAAGTGAAACCAAATAGCATACTATCATGACGAGCAAGAAAGTCATCTCTATATATATCCAAGCATCCATTATAATATACATCATATGTACAACAATGGCCTCTAGGGCATATACATAACTAACAGGAGGTTGTGGTGTTTGCTTAAGAACAGGTTCAGATCCCTATAGCTTAAGACTTTTGAATCTTATGAGCCGTGAGGGTCTCATAAGAGGGTTCTCCTTACGAGTCGTGATGATCTCGCAACTGTAATTTCTTCTTAGGAATCGTGGGGATCCCTAAGTGTGTTACTCCTTTGTGAGTCGTAAGGATCTCACGCAGGTGGTTTCTCCTTACAAGATCGAGAGGACCTCGCAAGTGTCTTTTAACGAGATTGCGCCCTTTCGGGTTTTCACAAAGCTCACCGGTAGCCTTACTGTTTTTACTCACGGAGCCCTTTTGGGTTTTCATCCGTGCCCTTTTGCTTATGGACATACCGTTTTTTTAACTATGTCAGCCTGAGGATGCCGCGGGCTGGTAGTAGTTTAATGACGTTTCGGTCATCAGTCGACGCACGATTACGCAGCTAGATTTTGCCGCGAATCTTCGCATGTTTTGTGTCAGAGGTAGATTCCGTGAAGAGAGGGCTGAGGGCGATTTCTTCGTCACAGTCATTTCCAAAGGTGATAACTTGCGATCCCTTGGTGTCGGCTATGTGACAGTTGCCAGTAGCTCCTTCGCGCTCACCTGTTATGCTTTTCTGTTCCCGACGAGCCTTGCGCTTCACTCGTTGAACGTGTCGTCAATGGGCAACATATCTCTGCCACCAGTTTTTAAAGGCTATGCACTCCTCGGCAGGGTGTGCAATCCTCTGATGGTATAGGCAGAAGTTAGGATGTATGTCCGATTCATCGAGACGTATATTGCTAGGGGAATTTCCTTTGGGAGAGGGCAACTTTATTCCTATTGCCAGGGCCCCAGCGAATCGTTTCCTTAATTTAAGCTTGCTTTTGCTGGTGATAGGGATGCTTTGCTCCAGTTGGGGCGTCTCGAACTTTTCCTCCAGTCGTCAGCATTTGGCTTTTTCGAATATAGCCAGTTCACGCTTTCGATTGGCTTTGCTTTTCTGACGGGCTTCGTTCAGTAGCAAGTCGATCATTTCGTCAGACGGTTCCAAGGGTTTTGGCTTCGATCCTGCCCCCAGCTCTTTTATGCTGTCTTCTATCGCCGAATGCGTTTCTTCATTAGTTAATGCCGAGTGAGAGATCATGTGGCAACTTGCCACATAGTCCTCAGATTCTTTTGACGAGCCATCCCTGTCGTTATTTTCGTCATCTCCGTTCTCAAGGATATTATTGAGAAATTCTTGGAGTCTGACCGGAGTCCACGCCTTCTGGTTATACTCTTCCAGCACGTCAATCTGCTTTTGCAGGTCCGTGCGCTTGTTATCAAGCTTCACGGGCTTTTGGGTCTTCTTCTTCGAAGACTTTGACGGCTGGGTGGGAGCGCTTTGACTATCACCACCAATTTTTGTAGTTGGGCACGGTTTCAACATTCCCTCGACGATCCCGGGTTCCAGTGGATTTTTCCACCTGATTGCCGGACACGTTTGGATATCCTTCAGCATTCTTTTCGTCTTTGCCGAAAGAACAACTTCCCATAGGGCTTCCCTTATGAATGAGCACGATGTCCCCGACACGTCTACTTTTTTAGGGACGTGAGGTTGTGGCGGGTCCACCTTCCAATTTTCGGATAATGCGAACTTGCCTTGTTGGTATTGGTCTTCAGCCCAGTTTTTGAAGACGTAGAAATCCTCGATCGGATGGCCCAATACTCGGTGGTAGGGGCAGTAATTGGGATCATTGACATCGTTTGGCTGCAACGGACGTTTCGGATCCGGCAAATTTATGAGCCTGTTGCGCACTGCCAGCTCGAACAGTTTCCTCGTTTTATCTTGGGGAAACGAGTAAGGACGTCCTAGTCTCTCCTCGAAGGATGGGCATCGTATAATGTTTTGGCGAACAACTGGTTTTAAGTTGCTCGGCTGTTGTTGAGTATTGGCGACGAAAGTTGCTTTTCCTTTCGCCTTTTCATTCCGAGGATCCGTCTTTGGAGGAGATGGTCTATGACCCATCTGATCCATTTGAGCCAATTTGTTAATCAAGGTCTGTAAAGTAGTTGGCTTGAAGAACATCATGAACTGGGAGATGGTCGCTTGAGGGTCAAGAGTGCCCTCGAACATACCCACCGCCGGCGCTTCATCAATCCGCTATTCACATTTCGACCACAGATTCTACCATCGTATTGCGTATTGAACCCATGTTTCGCCTGGTCTTACCCTGGCGTTGATCAATACGGTGATCGGGATCCGCTCGCTGGCGCTTGCAAATCTTTGTGTAAACAGCAGCTCCATCTCCGCAAATGTTTTGACAGAGTCGTTAGGCAGCTCCGAATACCATTCGAAGGCCGTTTCCGCTAAGCTGCCGACGAATTGTCGAAGCAACAATTTGTCGTCGCCCCCGGTGTTGCTGCATAAGGCCCTGAATTGAGCGACATGCTGATGTGGATTCCTCGTTCCTTTATATACATGGAACTTAGGGATCGTATATCCCGGCGGGTAACTTATTTGGTCATACCAGCCTGGATATGGTCGCCCAGTTTTAACAACTTGACCGGCCGCTTCATTCGCCTGGTGAGCTCATATTTGCTGAGCTATATAGCCATCCAGTGAGGCCTTGGAAATAGTTTCCTCCTTGGCTGCTGAAAGAGCCGGAGGAGGATTAGATGTCTCCCCTCTATCGTCTTCAACAATGATCGGAGGGTCTTCAGCTGGAGGGTCTGGCTGTAGCATCATCCCTACCATATCTTGGAAGAGAAGCGCCATTTGTTTTATGTTGGCAGCTTGTTCTGCTGCTTCTCTGTCCTTCTTTTCGAAGACTCTGCGTAGGAAGTCAGCATCAGTTTCTTGTTCATGACGCTGCTTTGATGATGCATCCAGGTTCTCTTTTGGCCCGGTGAGTGCGGCCATTGCAGTCAGCATCTCGTGGAGCTTCTGCTGCTGCTGTTCCTGAGCCCTTGTTATTGATCGGGTGAGCGGCCGGTGACCCTTCGAAGCGCGGCTTTCCTATTTTCCGGAAGCCATGTAAACAGTATGCACAGTTATGCCCCCAGACTTGGGGCGTTCGGGCTCAGCGTCTTTGTGGTCAGTCATAGGGGATTTCTCCGGCATCCTTTTCTCTTGAGCAGTTGACGTTGAGGGGGCCGTTGCGGTGGGAACCCAGGTGGTTGTCGTCCTTTGTGGCTTGCCAGGGCGGTTTTCTTCCTGCTGGACCTTCAGCTTCTTCTGTCGACGGGGGTAATCTTGATCAATTACTGAGTCTTGAACCTGTCGCCAGACTATGTAAATTTTAGAGGATAGCCGCTGAGGGGGCTGCTTTAGCTTTGCCTTAGTAGCGTTCTCGATGGGTGGAGGAGATCTTTTCAGTACGGCGGTAGGAGAGTTCTTGCGTACCTTGTTCAGCAATTCAAAACTGTTCCCGGTTAGAACAGCAGCATCGATCTCCACCATTGGGGCTGGTGGAGTTAGCCCAGAGGAGGAGTTGCCCCCAGCCTTCCTTACTCGGCGCCAGCGGCGACATCGAGCGTGACGAGTCGATGGTGTTGGTTCGGTGATGGGAATGGCTTTGTCTTGCCCCTTTTCCAGGTGAGGGGCTGTTGCTGGCGTCAGCCTTTTGAAGACTGATGTCCGTTGAGAAGCGGTATCCAACCGGTCAAAGACAGACTTTGGAGCAGGGAAGGAAGACGGAACAGTCAGTCTTGCAAAGACCGACCCTTTGGCAGGAGAAGCCGCCTTGATGACTTCAGGAGCAGGGATGGCTATCCTCTTCGGAATAACCTGTTCTGGAATTGTAGGCTTCATCATGGGTCCACATGAACTTTGGCCCAATCTGGTGAAGACTGAGGCGCTAGAGCTAGACGACCCGTTGAGAGGGGCCGCGGTAGTAGCAAGCCGATCAAAGACTGACTTCTTGGGAGCTTCTGGCGTTGGTACAGGGGTGCTGAAGCTCATCGGCGGGAGCATGGTCCCGAAAAACAATCCAGTGGTGGCCTGCATGACCTGGTCCACCGGCATCGTGAACAAGGAAGCTGCTTGGGGCCCGTAGACTATGCCTCCAGATGAGGCAGAGCGCGAGTTACCATTGCAGTTGGAACACTTCTCGCAAGTGGATGCCATTGATGTTTCGCTTTCTGCGCCAAGCAAGAAGCCAAATCTTAGTACCTCGAACCCAAGGGCAACCATATCAAACCGCGATTCGTTCGCAAACATGACACACGAAGTATGGAGTGGAAAGAGGAAAAGGTCCCACCGGGCGTGCCAGAATCTGTTTACCGCCGAAAACCGGGAAGACGCGGCGAACGTCTTGCCTGAATCTAGGGGCAGATGCTAATTGGTGCTATCCGTCCACCTCTCCAAAGATGCCAAGTTGATTTATGGCACCGTGTATCGAAGGTTTAAACGGATGCGGCCGATGTAGCAGACTTCTTCAGGTTCCCACTCGTTTGAGGGGGTTTTGATTGTGGGGACGCTCTTCCCTGCAGGCGTAAGCCCCTGCTGTTAATTACGCTACCGCATCTCGGTAACAACTTTCTCCTTCTCCAGATGGTCACTTCGTGCCGTGGGTGTTTGTTTTGTTTGTGGTTGCCCGTGGATTGTATACGGAGACTAATTTATGGTGTTGCCCGTAGGGCGTGGATTAGTCCAAATCCGTATTTTCTTAGATTTGGGTTTTGGTTTGAGTTTAAGGATACGTTAGTCTTATTTGAGACTAAGATCAACTTAAACGTTTGTTAAGGATACGTTAGTCTAATTTTAGACTAAGATCAACTCAACGTTTGTTAAGGACACGTCAGTCTAATTTTAGACTGAGATCAACTTAACGGGATCGTTTAGATCTAACAAAAGAGCATTTGGACTCTATTGTTTAGTTTAAAGACATTGCGGTCGATTACCAGTTTAAGGACATGGTGGTCCATTACCAGTTTAAGGACATGGTGGTCCAAGGTTAAGGACATCATAGTCCGTGGGTTTAAATGGACCCCACAGTCTGAGGTTAAGGACCCCACAGTCCAGGTTAAGGACATCGTAGTCCATGGGCTTAAGGACCCCACAGTCCAGTTTAATGACATCGTAGTCCATGGGCTTAAGGACCATACAGTCTAGTTTAAAGACATCATAGTCTGTGGAATGTATGGCTGTCGGGACCCGTCACCTCTCTGAAGGCGTTGAAGGATTACAACGACAAATATCAGAGGAGTTCAGAGATGTACCCTTGAACCAATTTTGGTTGGGAGATTTATAGTCCAATTTGGGACTAAAGTCTGCTAAAAGGTTTATGAGCATGTGGGCTCAGTTGATATGAGTTGAGGACTTACGGCCAATCTTGGGCTAAGTCCAATAAATGTTTAACATTTTATTTTTCTGGCTATTGAGCCTTTATTTGGGCTTGGCCCTTTTAATGATGCTAAGCATTGGGTTCTGACATCTTTTGTCTTGTATTGAATGCATAGCATTCATTAGAACAATGTGTGTTCTGACAGCGCGTCACGTGGCGCGTCAGGCGCTTTGCGCCAATTAAAGAGCGCATTGCGCTTCTGACAGGTAGCGCACACGAAGATGACACGTGTCGCGCTTAGCGCTAAGCGCTAGTTTATTAGCGCATTGCGCTTTCAATTTATGAGCGCTTTGCGCTGGTTTAGGGGCGCGCCAGTGACACGTAGCATGCTTGGCGCTGAGTGCCAGTCCATGGGCGCAGTGCGCTGTTTCAGAAGAGCAAAGCGCAAGCGGTGTTTGTGGTTGAAACGTGGCATGTTTTGGCGCTGAGCGCCGGTCCAAGGAGCGCAAAAGCACAGTTCATGAGTGCAGGGCACTTTTCAATAGCGCAGAGCGTACTTGATCAAATTTGTGATCTGAGAACAAGTTTATGTTCTTTTTAAAGGAGGCTTTGCCTCAAAAACAAAAGTTCTTGTTTTATTTATAAAAAGGCACTGCCTTTGTAGATCAATGATCTGTAAATGAAGTAAATATTTCTTCTTTTTGTTTATCATAAGATCTTTTGATCTCTCTTATATCAAAGACTTTGGTCTTTTGTAGATCTATGATCCTTTTTAGAAGATAGTTCTTCTTTTATGAGATGATTTCATCTATGTGTTCAAGAATTAATTCTTTACCTTGAAGAAATGATTTTCTTTTTGCTAAAGTCTTGCCTTTCTTTCTCTTTGAGTTTTCTCAAAGTTTGCAGAGGGTTTCTCTATATTTCTCTCTGTGTCCCTCCTTTTAGACTTGAAGTCTTGGGGCCTTTATATAGGGCCAATTGATTTGGAATATTTCCCACCGTTGGATCTTTGATCCTAAGGCTTCGGTTTCGCAGAATATAATCTTCTTGTTTTAATAAGATTAAGAAATCTTTCCATGCAGAATTTGTTCTGTCTTTGGTAATTTTTATTTACCATCGGATCGTTGATCCAGCGATGCTTAAAGCACAATCTTGTTGTTTGAAAAGATTTTGAGGAATCTTTCCTTAACAGAATTCAATTCTGGTTAATTAATGATTTATCATTATTATTAGATCCTTTGATCTAACGGTGGGGAATTTTTAATTCCAGCACTGGTGCACCTACGTTCGACACGTGGCGCGCAGCGCAGAGCGCAGCGCAACTGCGATAGCGCACCGTGTTTGACACGTGGCGCGCAGCGTAGAACGCTGGATCTGAAGCATTGCTTCAATTTTTGAATTTTGAAATTCAAAACAGAGCTTTGCTTTGATTGGGGGAAACACCCCTCATCTTTACCACTGCCTCATATCGACGGGCAGCTTTCAGAGTCGATTCATGAGTCGGAAAATCTCCTGTGGCTAATGTAGCCTGGATCTCCGAATCTAACCCTTGTTGAAATCGACGGGCTCTGATCTCATCAGTTGGTATCAGGTGTGCCGCAAATCTGTTAAAGTATTGTGTTAGCTGTGTAGTATGTGATATATTGAAAAATCGAATTATTGAGACATATCTTACCGACTGAGTATGGTGAACTCAGCGTCATATTCATCCACTGATTTGGTCCACATCAAATCCTGTTGCAGATGGATGAACTATTGTTCCATGTCGAACCTGGCAGTCTCAGCGAAGTACTTTGCGCCGAACATGTCATGGAAAGTCTTCCATTCGATGGGTTGATCAAGACGGCTTTCTTCCGCCTTCCACCAGACCCGTGCATTGTCCGTGAGCTGCAGCTTTGCAACTCGGATCCAAGCTATCTCTGGAACTTGTGCCGCTGCCAGATCATCTTCAATGCCTTGAGCTCATTTCTCGGCTTCTAGAGGGCTCTCTTTTCCTGAGAATTGTTTGGGGTGCAAAACTCTGAATTGCTTCACCCCAAGTGATCCTTCCTCGGGACGGTTTATTAGAATAGCAGTCTACTGCTGCTGTCCTTCTAGGAGGCTGCGGATTGCCTCAAGCAGAACCGTCTGCTCATTGATCGGAGCAGCGATGGCAGGTGTGAGTGGTAGTGGTGGGGGAGTGTTGTTGACATTCGTGCTAGTGTTGTTTGGGGAATCCATAACCTTGAAAGAAAAAATTTGGGTTAGGACAGATTCAAAGTATATGAAATGATGAGATTCAAGAAATATGAATTGTAAAGAATGTTTCCAGTTGTTGGTTCTTGTGTTATATTTCTTAGGTTGTCCATACAGTGTTGAACTCCATGGTAGGGTTCCATACAGATCTGACCTGCATGGGCCACCAACAAAACCTGTCACGCCCCGCTTCCCGGTGTACGGGTCGGTCCACAGGGATGTTGTGAATCGCCTAATCGCTCTTACGAGTTAATTCCGAAGGGTGTTCGGATTGATTATTAAATCTAAAAACTAAATCTATCTATACTAAAATTATCTAGATCTAAATCTTGCTAGGGTTAGGTTTAGGAATGGTTTGGAAATGTAAATAAATCTCAACGCTTTCTATACCCAAATAAAGATCTATGAGGAGTTATGGTAATTATCAATAAACGGGATTAGATCCATTCGGGAAGATGTTCCTTCCTCTAGGTTCTTGTCCTTCCTTTAGAGATCCTTACTTTAACCTCCATGGAAAACGCGCACAACCGGGCCTTTATACTACGGTAT
Source organism: Agapanthus africanus (assembly GCA_030015575.1). Taxonomy (NCBI): domain Eukaryota; kingdom Viridiplantae; phylum Streptophyta; class Magnoliopsida; order Asparagales; family Amaryllidaceae; genus Agapanthus; species Agapanthus africanus. The sequence continues at coordinate 162,640,112 of JASDDO010000024.1, forward strand.
CACCGCTACCTCGAGGGATAGGATGCCATAGGGCGCGGTGTGTGCGTGTATGCATGGAGTCCTATTGATTGTATGTGATGGGTACAAAAGGGATGAGAGATCTCATCTCTCAAAAGCTTTCCCCAAAGCTAACATCTAAGGCAAGAAATTAAAATCTAAACTAGAGCAATTAAATAAAACTACTTATAGATGGCTCTCTCCAAACATCAACACAGGGTTGTCAGATCTGAATTCATGAATTGAAAAGAGGCACCGATGCTCTCCAAAAGAATTCTAAAATTTTATTAATGAAGGGAGGCATAGCCTTTACAATGATTTAGAGTTCCTATTTATAGAAGATAGGAAACCCTAGGTTACAATTGATTCTCACGTCTACATTTACCAAAATATCCTTAGGAAGACCTAGTCAAAGTAGACTTCAAGTTTTGGTAAAATTTTATGTCTGTCTCTTTAAAAGGAAGTATTGGGCCATGAAATTTCCTTTGTGGGCTCTTCTGTCTTTGGGCTTCCTTATTATTTGGTTCTTTTTTTAAAAATAGCTTCTATGTTTCTTCCAGATCTCCAGTGAATAATTACGGTGGACTTTTAACCGTTCGCTTTGTAATCTTGGACCTTGTATTGCCTTGTACTTTGTGAATTTTATCTTTGATGTAGGCTTGATCAAGAGTCTTCTGTTTGTTGGTCAAAGTCCACTTTTGCATCTTCTTTTCATCATTTTCACTGTTTTAGATCCAAGAACCTGTAACCTGTAATATGTAGCAGATATGCGTCAAAAGCACCTGTTTATTTATAAAACGAATAAGAATGGGGAATATAATAATACAATATTATGGTGTGAACACCCCGCTTCCCGGTGTAAGGGCAGAGGGCGCGACGAGGCCGCTACGTATTTACTTTGAAGTAAACACGTTAAGCGTATCTAAGCAATATAAGTAAAATGCACAAGAGACAGAGACAATATATATAATTGAACAACAACTTTATTTATTAACATTCTTTTTACAATACATCTGAAAAGTAAATACATGGAATGAAAATCAATGCTTAAACAGTGGCATAGCAGAAATGGAAAGTACTGAATTGAAATGTATAAGTAACTAGAGCTCCGGGTCGAAAGCTAGCTGGTCCAAATCCTCGCTGGTGTGCTCGATCTCCAGTGAGTCCGAATCACCTGACGACATTCCAAAGAAGAAGAAAGAGAATTTCGTCAGCGAACAAATCGCTCAGTAAGTCCCGTAAATAGACAAGAATGGAATAGACAGAATAGAGAGTATATTGTTATAATGTTGTATTTAATATTAACGCTGTTGTTTGTAGTTTGGTACAGAAGAATGCCAGTGTATACGAGAGGAGTCCCACTATTCCGGAGACTAAGGTATACGGAGCACAAGGAACCGTTCTGCCATGGTACAACAGCAATTGAATTCAGGTTAGGTGTATTATGGTTACAGTCTCGTGCTACTTCTAACACCTTCCGTACAAGTATACCCCTTATAAACCCCGCGATGTCTTGATTGTATGGATGTATTGTTTAAATTGTATATTGTATATAGATGGATGACTTGTTGAAACCATGATATCAGTAATGGAATGGATATAATGGATGAGTTTGTAAATGGAGTATATCCATGGTTCGGTTCAGTCAAGTTGTATAGATTGGATAGATTAAATATATGGATTCATGAATTCATGTTGAATTTGTAGTTTGTACTTGAATCATATTCAAGTCAGATTGATTATATTGAGACTCAGTCTGAGTCAGGCAATTTGAAAAGAAATTGAATCATGAATTATGTTTTGGTGCTATCGGTAACCGCTGCATATGGGCGGCAGGATTTGTGTCTTCTTCAAAGACGATTACCGTGTTGATAACACCGTTTGTTAAGTTGTCTACCTTAAATAGGCAAGCACCCATATCTCCGGCTCCCTGAGGCTCAAGAGACTGGTCCCGCTTAAACCTATGTTTACTAGGGTCCTTATTGTAATTTAGTATAGCTCGAGAGGGTTTTATGTAAAAATAATTTTGTATAATTTTCAAAATACACCTCAAGTATTTTATTATCGTCTTTAGAGTTTTCATGGATGCATATTTTATCAATATGACATTTCTAGTGAATAAAGCCTAATTTCATAATATAAGGTATTTATTTGTAATTTTAGAATTGTATAGTATTTTCTTGTAAATGGAATGTTTTTCTTGAATTTTGGAAATGTGGAATTTTATAAATATTAAAAATAGATATTTTGATATTAATTACATATATATTTATTTATTAAAAATATAAGTTTTATTTATAATAGAAATCACATTTTTCTAAAGAAATTTGTATTTTAAATTTTTCGAGATCGTATGCTCCTTGCGGAGATCTGCATCTCACTCTACTAAGCCCGAGTATGTGCGATAATCCGCACCATCCCGAACGGGTTCCCCGAAATGCGTTGTAGAGGCGCATTTGCAAAGATTTGTTAAAATACACCTTGTAGAAAAAATGTTTTTTTATAAGTCGGAGGTAGTTATGTGTAAAGTCGTATTTTTACCAAATTTATGTTCCCAAATTTTATCGTGCTATGTTACATATGAGTGTTGTGAGGAGGTAGGTCATTACCTCATGAGTTTTCTAAAGCTAGCATGGTTAAAAGGTATAAACATGTCGATATAAAGATAAAGGTATTTTAATGTAAAGCTGAAATAAAACAGGATATGGTTATCATTTTAATGTAAAACTTGTTCTATTATCTTAGTTAATGAGTATTAAATAAGATAGCAAAAGTTGTAAGTTTGTTATTAAGGAAATATTATATTTTTTGAAAGAAAAGAGAATCGGAAGCCGGATAACTCCGCTTCCGACACGTTTTAAGAATTAAGAATTTGAGAATAGTAAAAGAGAGAGAGAGAAGGAGGACTTACAGGATTAGGGTCAAGAGATGAGGAAGATGAAGATTATGGAAGCACCGGCGCGTCGTTTCGTCGCCGGAAACTCCTCGGATTGTCGTCGGAAGTTCGTCGGAGCTTCGCCCTTTGCTAATTCTACTTGCACACAAAAAGTCTTGGGAATTTTCTTGAGAGTTTGGGCAGGGATTTGGGAGTGAGGGGGGGGGGTGATTTGAGGTGTGGTATTTATAGGAAAAATTAGGGTTCAGGGTAATGAAAGGGTGTATTAAAATTTTGTATTAAATGGATTAAATGGGGTTTTTAATTTGCTCCGTAAATGTGCAGGGAAATTAAATAGTACAGGGGTTATGGGGTAGGCCAAAAGTTGCAGAGGATAGAAGAAAATCATTGTTTCAATTGAGTCGGACCGGCGCCGCCAGCCGATTCGACCGAGTCGGCCGAGTCGGGCCGCGTCTCCTCGCCACGTATTCCCGTCGCTTGGTCTACTGCAGTGGACTTGTTTGTTTTATGTGTGACTCTTCAGTTTACATGTTGTGTACGTGTAGACTCTTGGTCTTTTAAAAAGATTAAAAGAAATCAAAATAAAAAGATAATGTGGCTGATAGGATTTGAACTCTGGTGCTTTGGTTCAGCAGTACAAGGTCTTACCAGTGAGCTACAAGCTCCTTCTTATTGTTCAAAAGTAAAACAAATTTTTATAGTACTCACAAAAAATTTAAATACCTCAAGTATACATTAACTTTTAATCAAATTTATGTACACAAGAATTGGAGTTGTTACAAATCCTGCCGTACATGTGTAGCATTTACCGATGACTCCCAAACCTAATTCAAGAGCTAAATCAGTACAAGTGTCTGACTCAGTCTGAGTCCAATTCAAACATGAATCCAAAATCACACATGAATACTTGATCATGAACGTGAATACTCGAATCCAAACATCAATATCAAACATGTATATTTGACTTGACTTGAACGAACCTTGGTTATAACTTGACATGACTACTTGAATACAGACTACATCCTGAACATGACTACTTAACATTTTGTATCCATGGTTTCGGCAAGACTTGTAAATATAATCAATACAATACATTACGCGGGGATAAAGGGGTAGATTAGTACGGAACGTATATCGTGGCACGAGAGGTCACTTAAATGACACCTACATGAATTCTCGTGCCGTTGTCCCGTGGGTTATGACGGGGTCTTGTACTACATGTTACCATAGTCCACGGGGTAAAATGGACTACTCTCGTATACATGAATATTTTCTTAATCAAGTTACAAACAACCAAGTTATAATAACTATTATATACTAGTAATCAATCATACACAACTTACCTGTACATTTCATATTATTTGTTATATTCTCTTTCTTCTTTTGGGACTTATCGAGCGTTAGTTAGCTGATGACATTCCTTCTGTTTCATTCTTTAGAATGTTCTTCAGGAGCACCGGTCACTGAAGAGATTGAGCCGAGCCAGGAGGATTTGGACCAGCTTGTGGCACAGCCTGATTACTAGTTCACCTGCGCTGTCATTTTGTATGCCATTATTTAGGCACTGCTTTACTTATTGTATCTTTTCATTTTCAAACAATTGTATGTAAAGATGAATATAAATAAAGTTGTTGTTTTATTTTATATCACTTGTCATTCTTGTACATTTTTATATATTGCTTAATGACGCTTAACGTATTTATTTCTTAGTAAATATGTTGCGGTCTGTCACGTCACCATTTCCGTCTACTGGGAAGCGGGGCGTGACAGGTTTTGTTGGCGGCTCATGCAGGTCTGTTCTGCATGAAGTATTAAGCAATATATCATAAGAATTATAAGAATCATCAACTATACATTTCTTATATTTCAAATTTCTTGAATCTATCCTAACCATTCGTTTTCTAACAAGGTCATGGATTCTCCCAACAACACCAGTACCAATGTCAATGGCAACACTTCACCGCCTACTCTACCACCACCACTTACCGTTACAGCTCCCATCAATGAGCAAACGGTACTGCTTAAGGCTATAAAGAGCCTGTTGGAGGGTCAGCAGCAACAGACTATCCTCATGCATCGTCCAGAAGCCGAGGCACCCGGAGTCAAGCAATTCCGGACACTGCACTCAAAACACTTCTCGGGAAAAGAGAGCCCACTTGAGGCAGAAGAATGGGCTCAATCGATCGAAAATGATCTGGTAGCTGCTCAAGAGCTAGAAATTGTCTGGATAAGAGTTGTGAAGTTGCAACTAACCGACAATGCCAGAGTCTGGTGGAAGGCTGAAGAAAGCCGTCTCACCCAGCCAATAGTGTGGAAGACGTTTCGCGATCTGTTCGATGCGAAGTAATTCCCTGAGACTGTCCATTTTGAAATAGAGCAGCAGTTCATCCATATGCAAAAAGGCTCGATGTGGGTCAAGTCTGTGGATGACTACGGTGCTGAGTTTACCATGCTTAGCAGGTAAGATATTGTCTCAAATTCAAATTCCTGATTTCACTCATCATACTGCTAACACAAGATCGTAACAGGTTCGCTGCACACTTAATTCCTACTGCTGAGATCCGGGCATGACGATTTTAGCAAGGGTTAGACCCGGAAATCCAAGCTGCACTCGCTACAGGGGATTTCCCAACCCATGAATTTTCTTTGAAGGCTGTTGTTCCCGCAAAAAATTTCTGCGCAGAAGAGTCCAAGGTATCAAATGGCAGCGATACGCTTAAGGAAATGCGAACAAATATCTTTCGACCTGTATTTGGATAAATTCCCGAAGAAGGAACTATTAAATTCTGATGGTATTGGAAGCATCTCGAAAAACCCTTTGATTTGATATATTATGGGCTTTATAATTCATCCGGGATCAAAACTTATGAGCAAATATGCTATGCACTGTTCCCTGATTAAAAATCAGGAATTACCTCAATGAGGTATCACGTGCTCGCACGTGATCAATGGTCACGTGTTGACACGTGATAGTTAAAACAGAAATAAAAGCAAATGGCTGAAGGAAATACCTCAACAAGATATCACGTGCTCACACGTGACCAATGGTCACGTGCTGACACGTGATGGTTAAAACAACAACATAAACAAGCGGCCGTTAAAGAACTCAATTGGGGGTCACGTGCTCACACGTGACCAAGTGTCACGTGTCAGCACGTGTCTGGCTTCAAAAGCCTTACAGTTAATAGAATTAAATTCTAAAAGCTTCCAAATCTTTCCAAATGGAAAAAGGATTATGGGGACCGTTGGATTAAAGATCCAAGAGTGATTAAATATCACCAATTTATGGAAAGATCTTAGACAAGGAAAGATTTCCCCTAAAATCTCACCGGAAATAACAAACAGAATATCTTTGGATTTAAAATCCAACGGTGAATAAAATTCACTGAATGATCTAAAGGATCATATTAATGGTGAAAACAAATCAAATCTTTGAATGAGAGATTTGCTAAACAAATTGATTCTTTTCCTTCACCTATAAATAGGAGCCAAGAAAAGAAGAGAAGGGACCTTTTTTGGAGAGAGAAACAGAGAGAGGAGAATCTAATTCTCAAGAGGGAAGAAAAGAAAGGAGAATTTAATTCTCAACAAAGAAAACCCTAGGTGAGAAAAGAAAGGGAATCGAAACTTTCGAAACTTTAAAAAGAGAATTTAATTCTCAATCCAAGAGTTTAACTCTTATACAAAAAAGAACTTAGTTCTTCTTCTGGTTGAAGATCTGCACAGAGCACATCTCCCCATAAGTTGAGAATTTAATTCTAATCGGGTCGAGATCCTGCCATGCAGATCCTAAACTTAGAAGAGGAGTTGAGTTTTGAGAATTTAATTCTCCTAAAACAAAATTAGGGTTTAACCCTACAGAGAATTTAATTCTTAAAAAAGAGACTTGAAAGATCTCCATGCACGCAAAAGACCAAGGTCACGTGTCCCCACGTGACCCCTGAAGAGATCCCCAGAAATGAGAAGGAGTAAAGCTTTGAGGCAATGCCTCACGTGCTCCCACGTGACTCCCAAAACGCAGAAAGAAAAAGCAAAAAATGAAAGCTTTGGGCGCTCTCACGTGTTATCACGTGACCCCTCAACAAATGCTTTAACAATTGGCGCACAGATCCCCATCACGTGCCAACACGTGATGCTCTAAAATAAAAATAAAAGTGTTTAACACTTATTTGCAGATTTGAGGATAAAACAAATGGAGACCTGGCTCCACATTTAGGGCGCCCTCACGTGTCCCCACGTGACTCTTAACAAATCCTTTTAATGTCTAATGGATGGATGCCTATCACGTGCCCACACGTGATGGCCATGAAATGAAAAGTGTTTAACACTTAATTGCAGAACGAAGAAAATGGATCTGGTCCCACCTTTGGGCGCTCTCACGTGTCCACCCGTGACCCCTCTGTCTTTAGTGTTTAACACTAATTTGGGGATTATATTTCCAGTGTTTAACACTGATTGTTTCTAGTGTTCAACACTAAATTAAAGATTATATTTCCAGTGTTTAACACTGATTGTCTTTTAGTGTTTAACACTAATTTGAGAGTTCTATCTCCATTGTTTAACACTGTTGTTCTCTAAGTGTTTATGTCACGCCCCGCTTCCCAGAGTACGCTAAAATGGGCACGTGACATAGCCAACCATGCTACCTATGAGTAGGAAGTATCCATCCACAATCACATTTCGGTTGTAGAGATATCAAGAACAAAATAACACTATCTAAAACATGTCCATAATCCAAATATAACATGAGTCAAGAATAATAAAAATGCAGAAGCAAAATATCCAATACAAAATAACTGGAATGTATGTCCCAAAATGCGGGCTCACATCAGGAAATAAATGCAGGAAAAAAAACTAACTATTGCTGACACTCACAGCTCAGCCTGCTGGCTGAAGTACTCCTGCTCGGACTGTGATAGCGGTACAGAATCTGGGCCATGCAAAACCCAGACATCAGCGCGTCATGTCATCAAGTAATATAATATGAACAGTGTAGTAGGCAATGCAATATAAATATGAATAAAACAAGGGTAACAGTAGTATGAATCAGAGCAGTGCAGGGTAGTGTGCAGTGGGTAAACTAAACTGCTCTATCAGGTTTTCTATTCTAAAGTCTTTGAAACCAAATTGATGAATTATCGATGTAACTCAATAGTATCCCGTACATACCCAGGATCACGGCCTCAATATTCCCGGCTACAGCCGAGACATGCCGCTAGGCACAAAACAGGAATGTGTACACTCGATAGTAGCCCGTGCATACCCGGGACCACGGCCACAATATTCTCGGCCAAAACCGAGACATGCCGCTAGGCACAAAACAGGGGTGTGTACACTCAGGACAGGTAGTGAACTGTCGTGTTACAAGTCAGGTTTCACCTTTGATTTCCCCATACCCCCAAGTTATATGTGTGGGTCAAGTCAGGTATTCCGAAATCAAGAAACTAATGCCAACACAGGATCATGTAAACAGGTTTGTCTGGATAGACAACAGGAACGGTCCATGAGGACTACATGTCAGGTTTGTTGGCATTAGGCACAAGATCAGGTAACGGATCAGGTCATGGTACATCAGGTCAAGTCAAGCAGTGTACGGTACCATGTCGGGTCAATCAATATGCATGTAGCAAGTCAGGTCGGGATATAAACGATAACATAGGTGTGCTCACCATCAAATATATAATCAAGCATGGGTATCAACAACATGAGATAAGCAATGAATTAAGCAATGGGCAGATTCATTCGATTTGCAATACAATTATCAATTGTGTCACAGAGATGATTACAAGAGTGCAGTAAGACAATGATAGCCATTTAATCATATTAACAAGGTTTAAACACTTTAGAGATGCAATGATTTATATACAAGTTCGATACAACTATTACAGGTTAAAATGCATACGGGTGTCCGAATGGAACTAAACTATAGAGATAAATGCCATAAGCTATGTCAATATTAAAATGTAATTAAACAGGTAAAGTGGTTATTAGGTTCAATTGCAAACTGTAAGTTCCAAGTTTAAAGATAAATGATATATATCAATATTTTACATGAAAATGAGAAATGATCGTACCAAGTTAAATTTACAGTTTTAGGGTGTTATAATGTATATGTAAATATAGTATAGCATGTAGCAAGGGGTACTTGCCTCGACGGGTCGCGATCCGAGAAAAACGGAACATAGAATGTCGGCGGGGAAACTCGCGACGGCCGCACGGTTCACGGAATGAACCCAAACGACGAACAATGGAACCACACGGGTCGGGGAACCTCGCTGGAGCGTCGGATCACGTCGTCGGCATCGTCGGATTCCGGCCAAAAAGTGAACAGTGCCCGATCAATACAATGCAACAAGAAGATAAAGAAAAAACAGAGAAAAAGGAGGTAGGAACTGAGAAAGGGTGCTCACGATGATCCATGGGACGGGTGGTGACGGTCGACCTCGTCGACGGAGCTCCGGCGGCCAGCCAACTGTAACCGTGACGGCAGCTGCAGTTCAAGAACTTTACAGAAAAATAGAAAGAGAGGAAAGGAAAGAGGAAGGAGAAGGATAGGTAAGCTTACAGGGTTGTACGAGGGTCGGGCACGGAGGCGAGACCGTCGGCGGCAACAGATCCGGCGTGCAACGCGTGTACAGGGGGTGCGCGGGTCTGGTCGCGGTGAGGGTGCAGTGCGCGCGGTGGTCGATGAAGGAGGACGTGGGTGCGATGAGGCTGAGGAGGCGAGGAGGTCGGTGGTAGAGACGTCGGCGTCGGGGTTGCGGCGGCGAGGAGGGAGGCGCGGTCGCTAGGGCACGACGATGGGTTCTGCGTTCTGTGGTTTTGAAAAAGAATGAAGGAGGGAAATTATATAGAGGGAAGAGAGAGAGAAAAGTTAGAGAGAGAGAGAGGTAAAGATTCAGGGGAGATAAAGAGAGAGATCGAGATTGAGAAAGAGGAGAGATGGAGAGAGAGAGGAAAGGTGTGGGGCCCGTGGGAAACTGTGGGGTGCTCGCGATTGGCTGGAGACGATTTAGGTGCTAGGGAAATATTAGAAAATAAAGATTTATAAGATTTACGTGAACAGTAAAATTTTATACAGTTAGGAAATTATATGATGGTTTAAATAATATAAAATTTGGGATTTTGGCGCAAAATAAAACATTTCCAAATCGCGCCCGGATCGGGTCCAAAAATTTGAAATTGAAATAATAGGATTTTAAGTGGGATTCAATATTTAAAATGAAGTGTTTTATGATTAAAAAGCATACCCCCAAAACGGACACACGTACGTGCACGTAGCCATCCAAACTCGCCCGTTTCACTGAACGGGACGAGAACACGATGCACGGACGCTATCACAGGGTTAGGGGTGTCAAGCAGGCCGAGATGAATATTTTTAATTTTATTTTAGATGCCAAAATTTGTTATATGCAGAAATGAATTTGCCGCGTAAAAAAATTTACCGTAAGTGACAAACAAGCAAGATAAATGAAATAAGGGTCACACTCCATTCATAAGGTAATAGAAATTAGTAGCATTGGGATCGGGTGTTACATTATACCCAACTACAAAAATAATTTCGTCCTCGAAATTCCTAGAATACAAAGATAGAAAACTACAGGAAAAGGTGAGGAAACTTCTGCCGGATATCATCTTCTCGTTCCCAAGTGGACTCTCCATGTGAGCGATTACCCTAAGAAACAAGCACAAGAGGGATAACCTTGTTCTTAAGAACCTTTTTCCTTCGATCCACAATTTCAATCGGTCGCTCCTCAAAAGTCAAGTCTTCCCGTACCGTTAGCTCCGAATGATCCAATATATGTTTTTCATCTCTAACATACTTATGGAGTTGAGATACGTGAAACACATCGTGCACGTTTGCCAAGGACTGCGGTAACGCCAAACGATACGCTACCTCACCAACACGCTCCACGATCTCAAAGGGTCCAACGAATCGAGGACTAAACTTTCCTCGACTCCCAAAACGAATCATCTCTCTAGTCGGTGATATCTTCAAGAACACCAAATCACCCACGGCGAACTCTAGAGGTCTTCTTGACGTATCTGCCCAACTCTTCTGTCTGTCTTGTGCTGCCTTCATATGATTTCTGATGGTGTTAACCTTCTCAACTGTCTGCACAACCAAATCTGGTCCCAACAATCTTCGTTCACCGACATCGTCCCAATAAACAGGTGAACGGCACTTACGACCATACAAAGCTTCAAACGGAGCCATTTGGATAGTTGCCTGAAAACTGTTGTTGTAAGAAAACTCCACCAAATGTAGATGATCCTCCCACGAACCCTTGAAGTCCAACATGCATGCTCTCAACATATCTTCAAGAGTTTGGATCGTTCTCTCTGACTGACCATCAGTTTGAGGATGATAAGCTGTGCTAAATTTCAATCGAGTCCCCAAACTTTCCTGTAAGCTCCTCCAAAAGTGTGATAAGAACCGAGTGTCACGATCGGACACGATGCTCACCGGTACTCCATGCAATCTTACAATCTCTTGCATGTACCACTCTGCCAAAGTCTCTGTTGATTGACCAACCCGGAAAGGAATGAAGTGAGCTGCCTTGGTCAATCGGTCAACAATCACCCATACAGCATTGTTGCTCTTTGGACTCCGCGGTAAAGCCGTCATGAAATCCATGGTTATATGTTCCCACTTCCACTGAGGAATCGGAAGTGGTTTCAATAAACCAGCAACCCTTTGGTGTTCAGCCTTAACCTGCTGACACACCAAGCACTTAGCCACAAAGTGAGCAATCTCCCGTTTCATGCCTTCCCACCAGAATTGCTGTCGAATATCTCGGTACATCTTTGTGCCTCCAGGATGTACAGAATAAGCTAAACTGTGTGCCTCTTTCATAAGCTCTTCATGAATATCTCCCTTTGGCACACACAAACAACTACCATACCTCAACGAACCATCTTCATGGATCAATAAATCCGTTCGTAGTCCGGCTTCAACCTGTCCTCGAAACTTTTGCAGTCTAGGATCATGCGATTGTGCTGCTTTAATATTCTCGATCAATGACGAATGTACCTACAGCTGCAACAACTGTCCCGCATAATGCGGTAGCACAACCTCCAAGTCGAATCTTCTAAAGTCTGCAACGATCTCCTTCTGCGTAGTTAACACCTGAATTGCTGGTAACCGACTAAACGCATCCGGCACGACATTAACCTTCCCCGGATGGTACTTAAGATCAAGATCGTAGTCAGCCATCAGCTCCAACCATCTACGCTGCCTCATGTTAAGCTCCTTCTGTGTGAACACATACTTCAAGCTCTTATGATCAGTAAAAACTTCGACTCTTTCGCCCAAAAGGTAGTGTCTCCAAATCTTCAGAGCGAAAATCACAGCCGCAAGCTCCAAGTCATGAGTTGGGTAATTCTTCTCATGGTTCTTCAATTGTCTCGATGCGTACGCTACAACCTTCCTATGCTGCATCAAAACACATCCCAGTCCTTTCCCAGATGCGTCGCTGTGAATTACCAATCCTCCGGAGTTGTCTGGCACGGTCAGAATAGGGGCGGTTATCAACTTCTGCTTCAACGTCTCAAAAGCTCTCGCACATCTGTCCGTCCATACAAAAGGTACCTCCTTGCGCGTAAGCTTGGTCAACAGCTCCGCCAGACGAGCAAAGTTCTCCACAAATCGTCTGTATTATCCGGCTAATCCAAGGAAACTTCTTATCTCAGCAACATTCTTTGGAATCGGCCAACCTCGAACTGCTGCAATCTTTTCTGGATCGACGGCAATTCCATCGCCAGACACAACATGCCCCAAAAACTTCACTTCCTCCAGCCAAAACTCGCACTTACTCATCTTCGCATAAAACTTCTCCTGTCTCAACGTCTGCAGTGCGATCTTCAAATGTTCAGCATGCTCTTCAAAACTCTTCGAGTAAACCAGAATATCGTCAATGAATACCACAATAAACTGGTCCAAGAACGGTGAAAAGATTCGGTTCATCAAGTCCATGAATATTGGCGGCGCGTTCGTTACTCCGAAGGGCATCACTAAGTACTCGTAATGTCCGTACCGAGTTCGAAACGCCGTCTTGCAAATATCTTCAGCTTTCACTCGGACCTGATGATATCCGGATCGCAAATCCAGCTTCGAGAATACCCTCGCGCCATTAAACTGCTCAAAAAGTTCTCCAATGCGAGGGATAGGGTACTTGTTCTTAATAGTCACCCGGTTTAATTCTCGATAGTCTATGCACATCCTTCTTGTGCCATCCTTCTTCTTTACTAGAAGAACTGGAGCTCCCCAAGGCAAGTTACTGCTTTGAATCCAACCCTTTTCAAGCAATTCAGCAACCTGTTTCTTGACTTCTTCCAACTCTACTGGTGCCATTGGATAATACGCTTTAGATACTGGCGCTGCACCAGGAATAAGATCAATTGCGAACTCCACGTCTCGCTTCGGCGGTAAACCCGATATATCTTCAAACACGTCCATAAAATCGCGAACAACCGCCGGCTCTTCACTATTATCAACTTCCATCGATGCAAGGATATCATTTGTCGGCCTAGCCCTAAACTCGACTGGCCCGACAGAACTGCTTCCTCCAGTGAAGGTAAACTCGAGATGTCCGGGAATCTGAAAAATTACTTTCTTTGCCCTACAATCAATGTGAGCATGGAAAGTGCCAAGAAAATCCATTCCCAAGACGACTTCGTAGCTGCCCGTATCAATCACCAAGAAATCTGCAAAGAGCTCCCGTCCGCACACAACAACTGTACAATCTTTACATTCCCTACTGGATATGATTTTCCCATTCCCAGTGTGTATGTCCCAGAAACTAGACAGGGTCGTGCAGGCAATCGAGTGTGTAGTTATAAACTTGGATGACATAAAACAATGGGATGCACCAGAATCAAATAATGCCAATGCGGGAAAACCATGAACGAGTAAAGTACCTGAAACAACTTCTCCTGACGCCTTAGCCTCTTCAGTTGTCAAGGTAAAAGCTCGAGCCTGATTAGGTCCTTGAGTCAGCTGTTTCTGTCCTTGGAACGGTCTCTGTGGAGGCTTCTGAAAATCATCCCTCGAACGAAGCTTCGACGGACAAGCACCAACGGCGTGATCTGCCGCTCCACAAACCAAACAGAGTCCCAGCCTCCTTCGACAATCCTTTTGCACGTGGCCAGGTAAATTGCAATAGTTACAGGTCATGCTCTTTCTTCGATCGACGACAACAGGCTTCTTCATGGGTGCTACACCTCGACGGTCCACTGGAATACCTCTGCGACCATGAGCTCGGTTAGGTACGAATGCTGGCTTCCTTACCGCAACTGTTGTCTGCTGCAAACTCCCTTTCATCCTAGATAAACTCTGCTGTTCCCGAGCTGCCGTAAGAACCTGTGAGAAAGTGGTCAAACCGAGGGAGACAATCTACCTCTGGATGTCCACATCCAAGCTGCGCATGAACCTCCGTGCCCTGTCTGCATCGTTGGCAACTAAAGGTCCGGCGAATCTGCTGAGTCTCGTCCATTCTGCTGCGTGCACATCTACGGGTGCTCCATTCCGCTTTAGCCCGATGAATTTCTCTTCCATTTCCTCCCGTGCAGTCTGCGGGAAGAACTTCTCTAGGAAACTCTTAGAAAAATCCGCCCACTTGATCGGCTTGGGCAAGCGGGTCTCCTCCACAAGCCACCATTCTCGGGCGTAGTCCACTAACTGAATGCGTACCATATCAACTCTTTTGTCATCTGGAATCTGTGCCGCAATAAGCAAATTCTCCGTGTCAACTAGCCACTGCTCTGCTGGCAACGGCTCCTCCAAACCAGTAAATGTAGACGGACCCAAACGCCTGAAATCTGCCACGGTCCCTACTCGGTCAACTGGTTTCGCTCCAACATTATTTACAGACTGCTGAACGATCTGCAAACCTTCCTGAAACGAGTCTGCTTGCTGCTGGATCAGCTCGGTCTGTCTCTTTTGATTCTCTAGCATTCCTCTTATCACCCCAAGCATGGCGGCTTTGTCCACACGCCTCTGGTAGGTTTTCAAATTCTTGTCTGCCATATTCCTGAAATCAAAACACCCAACATTAGCATGATGATTGTTCCCCTCCGGACGGCGGCCTGGACTTCGCGTCCGTGCCTGAGGTTCGGGGCAGATGCTATTTGGTTTTATCCGTCTATCTCTCCGAAGATGCCAGGTTGATTTATGGCACCGTGTATCAGAGGTTTAGACGGATGCGGCCGATGTAGCAGACTTCGTCAGATTCCCCCTCAGGGTGAGGGGTTTTTGATTGTGGGGACGCTCTTCCCTGCAGGCGCAAGCCCCTGCAGTTAATTACGCTACCGCGTCACGGTAACAACTTTCTCCTTCTCCAGAATTTCACTTCGTGTCGTGTGTGTTTGTTTTGTTTGTGGTTGCCCGTGGATTGTATACGGAGACTGAGTAATGCCGTCGCCCGTAGGACGTGGATTAGTCCAAATCCGTATTTGCTTAGATTTGGGTTTGGTGTTTTAGTTTAAGGATACATTAGTCGCGTTGCGGCTAAGATCAACTTAAACGTTCGTCAAGAATACGTTAATCCTGTTTTGGACTAAGATCGACATGACGTAGTGATCGATTTAATATCTGGCCGTCAGGACTCGTCACCTCTCTGACGTCGTTGAGGGATTACAGCGACAGATGTCAGAGGAGTTCAGAGATGTACCCTTGAACCAAAGTTGATTTGGGGTTTTATCGTTTATTTAAATATCTAAGGATACGTTAGCCGTATTTGGGGCTAAGATCGACTTAGACGTGGCCGTTGAGATCCGGCAAAAGAGCATTTGGAGGCTCTATTGTTCCAGTTTAGAGACGTGGTGGTCTGTATTCCAGTTTAGGGACGTAGTGGTCCGACATTAGTTTAGGGACGTCTCGGTCCAATATTAGTTTAGGGACGTCTCGGTCCAATATTGGTTTAGGGACGTCTCGGTCCAATATTAGTTTAGGGACGTTTCGGTCCACATGTTCCTATTTTGGGGTAAATATTAGTTTAAGGACGTTTCGGTCCACGAGTTTAAAGACCCCGCAGTCCATATGGGTGTGTGGTCGTTGGGACTCGTCACCTCTTTGACGTCGTTGAGGAATTACAACGATGGATGTCAAAGGAGTTCGGAGATGTACCCTCGAACCGGACGTAGATTGATTTAGGAGAGCCATTTTGCTCAGTCAATTTAATTTAAGGACTTATGGCCACGAATGGGCCAAGTCCCGTTGAAAATGTCCGACATTGCTTTTGCATTTCTTTTTACTTTTATTTGGGCTTTGCCCAGAAAGGATGCAGAGCATCAATTTTATTTGGACTCTGTTCTTTATAAATGATGCAGAGCATCAATTTGATTTGGGCCCAGCCCTTTTATTGCTTTGCAATTTATTTTGGCCTGCTAGGTATTTTTGATTTGGGCCCTGCCCTTTAGGAAATGCATTGCATTTGTGCAGGGCACCAAGAATCTTTTAGATTCAAGAAAAGAAGTGCAGAGCACTTTTTAATTTCTTGATCTAAATTTAGATCAGAGAAAAGAAAGAAATCTTTTCTTTCTTTCTGTTTCAGAGAACCAAAGGTTCATAGCAAGTGCAAGGCACTGTGTTTATTATTTTTATTTATTTATTTATTTTTTTTATTGAAGATCACTGATCTTGTTTTCTAGATCAACGATCTATTCTTTGAGAGAATTTCCTCTTATCTCAAAGGTTTTACCTTCTTTTTTGTGTTCTCCAGAAATTCTCAAGAGTTCTTTTCTTTCTTCTTTTTTTTTAAAACCCTATGATCCTTTGAAATGAGGTTTGGGGTGCTTTTTATAGTGCTCAAAAATTAGTTAAATTTGTTCAATAAATCTTTTCCTGAATGATTTGGGAAATTTTCCCCACCGTTGGATCTTTGATCCAAAGGCCCCTGTTTTACAGAAGAAATCTTCTTGTTTTAACAAGAACAGAAAAGATTTCCTTAAATCTTCATTCTGTTGTTGCGCAACTCACCAGCGCGTGACACGTGTCGCGCAGTAAGGCGCTTGCGCAGCTGTGCCTGCGCAACTGCGCAGACACGTGTCGCGCAGCGGTGCGCTTGCGCAACAGTGTTTGCGCAACTGCGCAGACACGTGTCGCGCAGCGGTGCGCTTGCGCAACTGCGCAGACACGTGTCACGCAGCGGTGCGCTTGCGCAGTTGTGCTTGCGCAACTGCGCAGACACGTGGCGCGCTGAGGTGCACTTGCGCAACAGTGTTTGCGCAACTGCGCAGACACGTGTCACACAGCAGTGCGCTTGTGCAGTTCTGCTTGCGCAACTGCGCAGACACGTGGCACGCTGTGATGCACTTGCGCAACAGCGTTTGCGCAACTGCGCAAACACGTGTCGCGCAGCGGTGCGCTTGCGCAGTTGAGCGTTTCTTTTGCTTTTTAAAGAGCCTTGCTCTGATTGGACGCACTGCCTTGGGCGTTGTGCTGCCGAGTCAAATTCTGACACGTGGCAAATTGCGCGCAGCGCACGGGATCTGAAGCGTTGCTTCTCAATTTTGAATTTTCAAAATTCAAACAGAGCCTTGCTCTGATTGGGGGAACAAATGCCCCCCCACCGTTGCGCTCACGTGGCGCGCACGTGAGTGCAGCGGTGGCAAGATCCCGATCATTGGATCAAAGAGGTCAGGTGAAGAGATGCAGGCGTCTATAAATGGGACCCTTGGTCCTTAAATTTTTTTACCGTTTTCAAGAACTTTGATTCAGAGCCTTGCTCTTGCTTAAAACTCTTAGAGCCTTGCTCTTGCTTCTTCCCAAGAACTTTGAAGTTCAGAACTTAGAATCATTCT
This sequence comes from Agapanthus africanus, assembly GCA_030015575.1. Taxonomy (NCBI): domain Eukaryota; kingdom Viridiplantae; phylum Streptophyta; class Magnoliopsida; order Asparagales; family Amaryllidaceae; genus Agapanthus; species Agapanthus africanus. The sequence goes on from JASDDO010000024.1 coordinate 162,657,807, forward strand.
TAGGTAGAAATTTAAATTAATTTAAATTAATTTTGATTAACAGAGCCTTGCTCTTGTAGATCTTTGATCTAAAGAAAAACCCCTTTGGGGTTTCTTCAACAGAGCCTTGCTCTCATAGATCTTTGATCTAAAGAAGACCCCTTTGGGGTTTCATCCACAGAGCCTTGCTCTCAAAAATTTACAGAGATCTTGTTCCTGGGTTTTAACCCATGAACAGAGCCCTGCTCATAGATCAAATAGAGAACTTCTAAAAGTTTTCATGGATCTTTAAGATCCCAAAAATTTTAATTCTTAGGAGTTATAATTTTTTTATTACTACTACAGAGCTAGGCTCTTTTTTAAGAAGTTTTATTCCTTTGAGACCAGAGTTTGACAAATGTCACTCTGTGACAGAGCTTTGCTCTAAAAAGAGGAGATTTTCTCCTTGTCTCTAGGGATTTCCCCCCCCATGAGGATATTCTCTTGGGGGTCTTTTTATTGACTGACAGTCTCATCCAATGATGGGACTGTCTTATCAAATGATGCGCCGTCATCTTGATTTTGTGGGTCCCCTTTTGGTCCCCTACCCACTGCATTGTAGTGTGATGTAGGCCTTTGAAATGTGAAGCATTGGAACACTAACGATTATGTTTTTTTTTGTCTACAGGAAACATGTCTGAAGATTTGTCTTTCCCTTTTGTTCGCTCAGAAGGAGGGTTTCCACATGCACCAGTGGACCGGGTGGTGTTCGCCTTGATTAGAGATCACGATCCTGAGTGCAAGAGACTTCACGTGTGGGGAAGGTGGTATAGCCAAATCATCCAAGGCCGCCACAGCTTCAGCTCCGCTTCGCCCTCTGAGCCCATAGTTACGATTCCTTATGCGGACAAGCCCCCGGTGGAGTATGCCGTGGAGGTTAAAAATTGGAATTATGACGATCTCCTCCAGCCTGCCATTGGTGCCATCCCACTGCAGCCGCCGCCGGCGATAGACATCTTGGGGAGGCGAATCTGTCAGGGTGAAGCACGCCCTTGGGGACAGGCTTATAATATTGGACTGATCCCGCGACCGCTTGCCGGATACCTGCAATGGGCCCGGTACATCTTATCGGCGAAAAGGACTCATCTAACGAAGATTGGTTTATATTCGGCCGTCTACGTTTCGCTTTTCGAGTATCCCTCTCCTCCAACGTGGTGGATAAAGGCCTTTATTGAACAATGGAATATCCACACCCACACCTTCTTGATAGCGGATAGGGAAGTCTCCATCTCTTTGGAAGAATTTGTTGAGATTTCAGGTCTACCAGTGAGGAGGGAGCACTACGAAGAGCTGCTTCCTCCTGATGAGTACATCTTTGCCACCAAGCAGGTTGTATTTGACTTAACTCCGGAAAATGCCATTCAGCATCAGCTCCCGGGCTTGGTGAAGGTGTTGGAGATTTATGAGGAACTCCATTTGGAATTGGGCGACCGGGGCGTCAGTTTCGCGGATTTCATCGCTCGTTTTATCCGCCCAGAGTTCCTATCAGAGCAGGGCGAGAAGTTTGCTCAGTTTGCTGATCCCTTTGGTTTCGGCTTGGGCCGCCGAGCTTCATCGGAAAATGAACAGCGGGATTTTTATCTCCCCGGCACTTCCAGTGTCCCTTTCTCAGAGATCGCCGTTCCTGGCATGGACGAGGAGACTTTTTTCATAGGGTTCTTGGGTCTATGGCTATGCAGCTTCGCGCTTCCCATGCACCCACGCCTCATGCGGTCCTCTGTCTTTTACCCGGCGCATCAAATGGTGGCCGGTTTGCAGTTATCGGTAGGGATCGCCGGATTGGCTTACCTTTACAATGGACTTAGCGTAGCGGCGGACGCTAGTGAGCCTGGGGTACAGCCTGCCAACTTCCCGATGCACTATTTTATTTCTTGGATGGAGATGCACGTGCGAGGAGTGTTTGGTGCCCACAAGACTCCCCCGCTCTTCGAGAAATACAGACTCCCGAGAGTCATGCGGTTGGTTGGGGCTTCAATTGTGGTTCCTGCCCCGCGGGAGTCTAGAGGGTTGCTCCTTCGTCCACATCTGGTCGGAGCGAAGGTTTCCTTTGTAGATAAGGTCATAACCATAGGCTCAGAGACCACCAAATCAGTGATGCCTCTGCGTGATGACTTTAAAGGCGGGGCTTCTGTACTGAAGGCTCGGGAAATCCTCCATCTTTACTCCATTCGGCCGGGTTACCTAGTATTTAGGCAGAATGAGACGGCTCTCTTTATGAGGTATAACCCGCATCGATTTGCCCGACAATCGAGCTACAATCAAGGGATCCCGTTGGAAGCCTTTCTGGAAACACCCGCAGTCGGCCCAGAAGGGGTAAGGAATGCGATGCATCATTTCACCCGGCTCAATACAGGCTCCTATTTTTTTATCAGTGAGCCTAGCTGTGTCCCTAAAATAATCCATCCATATGTAGCCTGGTATGCGCATGCTATGGGCCCAATCATCTTAATGGAGAAACGCCTGCTGGTCGACCGTAGGGCTGCGCCTCATGGCGGTGATCGCAAGGCTCCCTTGCAGCCAAGGATCCAGGTCATCCCCCCGATAAAAGATGCCAGAGTTGACCGACCGCGCGTGTTGAGCCCCCCGCGTGGATTGCCATTTCCCACTACGGTGGATGCACCGCCGGCGCCCCGTGCTCCCACGAAGACGGTTAATGTGGTATCACCAGGATCTGGCGGAGGGGCAGAGATCGGGACTCGCCGCCCTAAAGTGGCTGCCAAGCGCAAATCCGCTCCGGGTGGATCTAAAGCTGGTGGACAGCAGAAAAAGAAGAAGTCCGCCCTTTCCCTCGATGCGATCCTCAGCTCAAAGCCTGCGGCTTCTCCTGCTGAGGCCATATGTGAGTATGGCAGCAATGAGGGCTTTGTGGTGGACCCTGAGGACACCAATTTAGCTGCCGCCATTGCAGCTTCGAAGCGATCGGCGAGGCTTGAGGCGATGTTAAGCAAACTCGCTGAGTCTGGTAATCATCAGACGCTTTATTTGTCATTTTACTGCATTTTTATTATTATCTTTAGCTAATATTTGCTTCGTTCTCAACAGGCATTTCTACTGAAGAGGCCATTGCTGCCTCTTTGAAGACCTTCCAGGAGGAGGAGAAGAAGCGTGTCCCAGCAGGCATTGGTATGTCCCACCCTTTTCCCTTTCATAATGAAAGTTTGTCATCTTCTCTGATGGTCAACCTAACCTTCTTTTGTTTCTTTGCAGAGGTTATATCAGTTGACGCGGGGATCCTTCCTGAGCCTGTTACCGAAGTCCCAGCTTCGTCGAAGTTGCCGCAAGAGTGCCGGCTTGACAAGACGACGAGGGATGCCTTGAAGAATCTAGAGGCATCCCTATATACGGACGAGAAAGCCTCACTCAAGGAAGCCTTAGTGGCATCCGTCTCATCGGCTCGAGAGGAGCGGAAGCGGTTGAGACGCGAAGCAAGGGCGCGCAGAGCTGCTTTGGCCGCGGGAGCGGGCCCTAGCACTATTCCTTGTGCCGACACTCCTTCCGAAGCAGAGACGAGCAGAGCTGCTTTGGCCACGGGAGCGGGCCCTAGAACTATTCCTCATGCTGACACTCCTTCCGAAGAGGCCCCTGCCGCCCTGTCTACTGCTCAGAGGCAAGTGGCGCGCGCGGCTCGGAGTGCAAACGATAAGTCCTCTTCAGGTAACATTTCTTTCAGAACCTTGTTGTAAGAATTATCAAGCCATTGGCTCATACGCATTCCAACTTTCAGGGCCAAGTCCGACTGAGGGGGAGGCAGAGACCGTCGAACCCAGGGGAATGGAGGAAACGGCACTTGCCGAATCCGAGCCGACAATGAGCACCGTCGTCAGGGCTATGGGGCCTGAAACAGAGGTTGAGTGGTCCGCCGTCGAGAGGGTCATTGATGCCGCACCTGAAGTGGCGGCAGATGCGATGATTGTGTTAACCGAGCCGAAGGCGGTAGAGGGGGAGGCGCTTGAGGCTGGAGACCTCGCGGCGACGGTGGACGAGACAACTGTGACCGCAGGACACGAAGGAGTAGCGGGTGAGGTGGCCACGATTCCTGAGGACGAGCCAGCCGCTCCTTCTCTGGAATCTGGCAATACTCCAATCATAGCCCTCCCCGCGTATGGTTCCTTGCCGTCTCTAGGGCTTGCGAGCACAACAACGGTTCCCATCGAGTCGGGTGACGAGGCTACGGGTGGTGGCCTGATGTCAATGGAGGAAGGAATTGCCTCAGCCTCGGCTGGCAGTTCGTCGGGTAAGTTTCGGGTTACTATCGCTTCCCCCCTTTTTTATATATCTTGTGATCTCTTCTAACAAGCTTGTCTTTGCAGGTGCGGCCAGTGCCGATGCTCCATTGCTTGAGGGAGCACCGTCAACTACTGCTTTGGCGGTGGTCACTTCCCCGTCTTCCCTCGTGCCATCGCGGATGTTGGAAGGTATGGATTTGCAACTCACAAGTTAATCTTTTAAACGTGTAGTTCATAGACTAACGCTATACCACCGCATCTTTTCAGGAGTGCTCTTTGATCATCTATATCAAGTGTTGCTCCCACACTTCTCCTTCCCATCCGAACTTGCTTCTCCCTATAGTGGCGCTGGTGAGTGTACGTTCACTACAATATCTTTGTTCATCCCCTTTTTTCTAGTAATTGAATGATTTCTGACTTTTCCCTTTCTTTATCGCAGTGCCACAAATCGAAGGAGGGGGTGCAAGACCTGCCGCGCTACCGGCTCTTCCAGCTTTGCCGTCTGTTGCTGCTGGTATAGCAAATTCCTTTTTTGGTAACCCTTAAACATCTCTTGAACCATTGTTTAACCATGTTTTGTTTTGCAGCTATTGTTCCGGCTCCGGTCTCTTTTGAGTCTCGCGTCCTTCCACCGGCAGGCCCTTTCTTGAAACGCCCATCTTCAAAGGGTGCTGTGATGAGTTTGGGCATGCTGAGCGGGTACATCGAAGAGCTCAACATGGACGCTCTCCCTTCTGCCGTAGATTTCGCTGTGGAGGTTAATCCCATGTTGGCGGCGCTCGTAAATTTTCATAACGAAGGCGTCGTCGGATCTTGGGTTAATCACTGCAGGGAGATCGAGGCCTGTCTATACCGGCTGGAGTCGACGCGCCCTTCTTCCGAAGTTTTAGCCCTGAGCACCCAACGTATAGCTTGGCTCGAGCAAAGCACTTCGCACTCCCGCTACTTGGAGCAAGAAGCAGCTTTAAGACTAAGGGAATGCCAGAAGATCTCAAACGAAACGGCCCATCTGCGCGCTGAGGTTGAGGCAAATGCTGCCCAAGTGAAGACTATCTTTGAGGGTCTCTTGGAGCGCATCTCCCACGGGCTAAACTTGAAGCGGAAGCTTGACGTAGCTGAGCGCAATATCCCAAGTCGGGAAGCTGCCTATCAGGTCATCAGGGAGCAGCTTGCGTCGGTCCTGCAGCAACGAGCCCAAGTGGAGGAAGAGCTGGCGGTGGTAGCTGACCAAGAGAAAGCATGGAAGGACATATGCGAGCGATTGCTACATCTATGCAAGACGCTTCCTTCCCAATAATTCTCCTTGTATCATTTGTCTTTGTAAAGTACATGTATATATTTTTTATTCTTTAGCACAATGTATCCTGTACTCGATCAATATTTATGAATAAAAGATGCACATTTTTGTAATGTCTTGTGTCATTTCTCCGTCTTTTCTTTCTTTTATTATCTGTATGCCACCTTAGTAACCATGATTGACGGATGATTAGGACGAGTATCCCTGACCTTCTTAAGAAATAGCGATGGCTTAGGCTGCGGGTTCAGATCTGCTGCCTAAGACTTTTCAACTCTATAAGCCGTGAGGGTCCCATAGAGATTTTTCTCCCTACGGATCGAGAGGATCTCGTAGGTGGATTTTCTCCTTAGGAATCGTGAGGATTCCTAAGTGTGGTTTTCTCTTATAAGTCGTAAGGATCTTATAAGAGAATTTTCCCTCTTACGAGTCGAGAGGATTCGTAAGTGGTTGCTTCTCTCTTCGTCGAAATTCGACTTCGGAGAGTGAGACCCGTGAATAGTATGCAAGAGACCAGTTTGGATTGACTTGCAGGGGCCCATTGCTCAAAAAGCAAGCCTTCCTTGCTGTCTGAGACTTCTTCTTACAAATTGAGACGAATCGGGGATCTGTCTGCAGTTGTAGCGGAACAGTTGACATGAGTTAAGAAGCTCTCATCACGGAGTGTTTGTATCCGTGAGTCGAGGAGTTTGCTAGGGATTATTTGTTTCCCAAGCGCCAAGGAGTATTTGTTTCCTTGGGGTTTGAAACGAGTCGATGATTCCCACGGGGGCTCTGGTAGCTCTGCGGGTTGACGCGGATCAGGAAGCTCTCGTCAAGGAGTGTTTGTATCCGTGAGTTGAGGAGTTTGCTGGGATTATTTGTTTCCCAAGCGCCAAGGATTATTTGTTTCCTTGGGGTTTGAAACGAGTCGAGGGTTCCCACGGGGGCTCTGGTGGCTCTGCGGGTCAACGCGGATCAGGAAGCTCTCGTCAAGGAGTGTTTGTATCCGTGAGTCGAGGAGTTTGCTGGGATTATTTGTTTCCCAAGCGCCAAGGATTATTTGTTTCCTTGGGGTTTGAAACGAGTCGAGGGTTCCCATGGGGGCTCTGGTGGCTCTGCGGGTCGACGCGGATCAGGAAGCTCTCGTCAAGGAGTGTTTGTATCCGTGAGTCGAGGAGTTTGCTGGGATTATTTGTTTCCTAAGCGCCAAGGATCATTTGTTTCCTTGGGGTCTAAAACGAGTCGAGGGTTCCCACGGGGGCTCTGGTGGCTCTGCGGGTCGACGCAGATCAGGAAGCTCTCGTCAAGGAGTGTTTGTATCCGTGAGTCGAGGAGTTTGCTGGGATTATTTGTTTCCCAAGCGCCAAGGATTATTTGTTTCCTTGGGGTTTGAAACGAGTCGAGGGTTCCTGCGGAGGCACTGGTGGCTCTGCGGGTCGACGCGGATCAGAAGGCTCTCGTCAAGGAGTGTTTGTATCCGTGAGTCGAGGAGTTTGCTGGGATTATTTATTTCCCAAGCGCCAAGGATTATTTGTTTCCTTGGGGTCTGAAACGAGTCGAGGGTTCCCACGGGGGCTCTGGTGGCTCTGCGGGTCGACGCGGATCAGGAAGCTCTCGTCAAGGAGTGTTTGTATCCGTGAGTCGAGGAGTTTGCTGGGATTATTTGTTTCCCAAGCGCCAAGGATTATTTGTTTCCTTGGGGTTTGAAACGAGTCGAGGATTCCTACGGAGGCACTGGTGGCTCTGCGGGTCGACGCGGATCAGAAGGCTCTCGTCAAGGAGTGTTTGTATCCGTGAGTCGAGGAATTTTTCCAGGGATTATTTGTTTCCCAAGCGCCAAGGATTATTTGTTTCCTTAGGGTTTGAAACGAGTCGAGGATTCCTACGGAGGCACTGGTGGCTCTGCGGGTCGACGCGGATCTGAAGGCTCTCGTCAAGGAGTGTTTGTATCCGTGAGTCGAGGAATTTTGCTGAAGTCACTGGCTTCTTCGGTTGAAATGAACCGGTGAGGTTTGGGGTTCGTCGCCTGACGGAATCCGCTGGGAAAGTATGGTTCATTCTTTGTTTACGCCCTTGGATTGTATACAGGGATCGATGTGATCTTAACTGCAGGGCCAAAGTTTTATTATTTCTTCTTTTTATTTTATTTTATTTCCGCGATGCTCTATCATTTCAGCTTTTATATCGCGAAGGTCGTGACTGCCCGATCATTTCGGCTATTTTTCGCGGTGCCCAATCATTTCGGCTTTTAATTTTATTTTTACCCGTTGCTTTTTATTGCGAGTTGCCCAATCATTTCGGCTATTTTGCATGCATACATTTTACTTGCTGCTTTTTATTGCAAGTTGCCCTATCATTTCGGCTATTTCGTATGCATGAGCGGCCTACTGGCTTTTGCTGTAAACCTGAAATTAGACACCGATTTCGGCATCAGCACCGCTGAAACTGGGATATTACCAGGAGCGAATCATCATTTGCCTCTGTCGTTGTCGAACAAAGGAGGCTTAGCGACCAGGGTTAAGGTCCTGTCGACTAAGGCTTTTGACTTCATGAGCCGTAAGGGTCTCACAAAGCTATTTCTCCCTACAAGTCGTGAGGATCTCGTAGGTGTATTTTCTCCTTAGGAATCGTGAGGGTTCCTAAGTGTTTTGTTCCTCTGTAAGTCGTAAGGATCCTACAGGAGGGTTTTCTCCTTGTAAGTCGAGAGGATTTACAAGGGTTGTTTACCATGCAAACATATCCCTAGTTTCAGATGGGACTTAGTTAGGGAAATGTTTATTCGCGCCCGTGGATTGTATACAAGGGTCAATACTGAGCCACTTGTAGGGCAATATTGGAAGTTTGTGGGGGTTTGCTTAAGCAAAGGTTAAGGTCTCTGTGACTTAAGACTTTCAAATCCTATGAGCCGTGAGGGTCCCATAAGAGAGTTCTCCTTACGAGTCGTGAGGATCTCGCAAGTGTATTTTCTCCTTAGGAATCGTGGGGATCCCTAAGTGTGTTGCTCCTTTGTGAGTCGTAAGGATCTCACGCAGGTGGTTTCTCCTTACAATGTCGAGAGGATTCGATAAGGGTTCTTTAACGAAGTTGCGTCCTTTCGGGTTTTCACAAACATTCGCTGGTAGTCCTGCTGTTTTTACTCACGGAGCCCTTTCGGGTTTTCATCCGTGCCCATTTTGCTTATGAACATACCGTTTTTTTTTATTTTCTTTTTCTCTTCTTTTTTTTTACGAGGTCGTGCCCTTTCGGGTTTTCACGAACACTCGCCGGCAGCCCTGCTGTTTTTACTCATGGAGCTCTTTCGGGTTTTCATCCGTGCCCTTTTTGCTTATGGACATACCGTTTATTTTATTTTATTTTTATATGTCAGCCTAAGAATGCTGCGGTATTAGTTTAAAGACGTTTCGGTCTGCTATTAGTTTAGGGACATTTCGGTCGATTACTTGAGAAGGCGGGCTACTGCTAATAGAGTTTGAGCTTAGGAAGATAGTGAGCGGACATAGTGGTCGTCATCTACCATTGACCTAGGCTGTGACTCATTAAGCATAGTATTTCTTTAGGAAGCGACCATTTATCGGCCTAAAAGGCCTTTCACCGTGCATGTCCATGAGTAGATAGGCCCCACCCTGGTAAACTTTATCTATGATGTACGGGCCTTCATAGTTTGGCTCGAATTTCCCTCGCTTGGCGCGATTGGGGATCACAGGCCTTTTGACCACTAGCACGAGTTCGCCTTGGCGGAATGCCCTCGGTCGGGTCAGTCTTTCATATGAGCACGTCATCTTTGCTTTATAAGCTTCCAGATTTTGTTGTGCTAGAAGCCGGATTTCATCAAGGGCGTCAAGCTCTTCAAACCGAAGGTGAGCATTTTCTTCGTCTGTCAGCTCGTAGTGGACTGCCACTCGTAGAGAGGGTAATTCTATCTCGAGAGGGAGTACTGCTTCCGTCCCAAATACCAACGCGTACGGCGTTGTGTTTGTGGCCGTTTTAAATGTAGTTCGATATGCCCAAAGAGCTTCTTGCAATCTTTCGTGCCAATCTCTCTTATTTCGTGACACTGTTTTCTTCATGATCTTCGTCAAGGTCTTGTTAAAGGCCTCAGCTAGACCGTTAGCTCGCAGATTATAAACTGAGGAATATCTCCAATCTATATTGTGCTGCTGTGCGAAGCGACTGATCTTGTGGCTTCTGTAGGCTGGCCCGTTATCAGAGATGATCCTTCTCGGGGTTCCAAACCGGTATATGACATGCGTTTTGAAGAAATGGAGGATGTTCTCCGTCTTCACTTCCCTCAACGGTACCGCCTCTGCCCATTTGGAGAAGTAATCAGTCGTCGCCAAGATGAAACGATGTCCCTTGGACGATGCTGGTTCGATGGGGCCGACTATGTCAGTTCCCCACATTTCGAATGGCCAACTAGCCACTGTTGGATGCAGTGGATTGGGATGCTGATGGATGAAGTCCCCATGAATTTGGCATGAATGACATTGCCTCGCGTATTCCAGGCAATCCTGCATCATCGTGGGCCAGTAGTAGCCCATCCGTTTTATCTTCAACTTCATCTTAGGGCCTGCTTGGTGGGAACCGCAGAGTCCGTCGTGAACTTCTTGGACGACCCTTCTCGCTTCGTCAGGTCCTAAGCATCTCAGCCACAAAGAATCAAATGACCTCTTGTACAGGGTATCGTTGACAAAGGCGAAAGATAGAGCTCGTTTTACGAGCTGATGTCTTATGGACGCTTCTTCAGGCATTCGGTAGAACTTGAAGTAATCTCTGAAGACTTCTCTCCAGTCCTCGGTATTTTCCCAATCTTTTATTTGCAGGGCTGTCTCCTCGTTCGCTCCTTTTTCTTCGGATGATTCCGGAGATACTTCTGCGGGGGCAAGCACTCGACGGCTTTGTACCACGATTCTAACGTCATCGAGGTTCTCGTCAGCCAGTTCTTTAGCAAGTTTGGCCAGTGCATCCGCTTTGCTGTTTTCCGCACGCGGTATGCTTTCCAAAATATAGGAGGGAATTTGGGTTAGCAGTTGTTGCACCTTTTCACCGTATTTTATCAATTCCGGTTTGCATGTTTGGTAATCGCCGTTCACTTGACTGACGACTAGCTGGGAGTCCCCATATATGAGGAGGTTTTCAATTCCCATGTCAATGGCAATCTCCAAACCTGCTATCAAAGCTTCGTATTCAGCTTCATTATTCGTTCTCGGCTCTGTCAAGGAGAAGGCGAAGCGCATTATTCCTCCTTGTGGGGTTACGAAGATAAGGCCTACTCCCGATTTGATCATTGACGTATTTTGTTTGTGCTTTTTCATGGAAGACGCCCCATCAAAATAAAGCTCCCAACGGGTATCACCACCGTCGATTGCGTCAAACGCATGTTTGTCTGGCAAATCGCAATTCAGAGGGGAATCGGCAGGTATCGGGTGCTCAGCAAGGAAGTCGTCGATGGCCTGACCCTTCACTGCCTTGAGGGGTCGATATGTTATCGAAAAATCCATTAAGAGCAGAGCCCATTTAGCGAGTCGTCCCGTCAAGATAGCCTTTGACATTAAATATTTGAGAGGGTCCACCTTTGAAATGAGATGGACTTCATGCGCTAATGCGTAATGTCTAAGCTTTGTTATTGCGAAGATCAACGCTAGGCAGTGTTTTTCAATGGGGGAGTAATTGCTTTCTGCCCCCAGCAGAACCCGACTTAAGTAGTAGAGTGCTCTTTCTTTCCCTCGGTCATTCTCTTGTGCCCATAATGCGCCTAAAGAACCCTCAAGGGCGGTCGTGTAAAGAATGAGAGGCTTTCCCTTAACTGGAGCAGCCAACACTGGAGGGTTTTGCAGATACTGCTTGATCTCATCCAATGCGCCTTGGCATTTGTGATCCCAAACAAATGGGGTTCCCTTCTTCATCAGGTGACTGTAAGGACGACACTTTCCTGAAAGGTTGGCTATAAATCGCCGTATGTATGCGAGTTTTCCTTGGAGAGACCGCAGCTGTTTGAGAGTTCTCGGCGGAGGCATTTCCATGATCGCTTTAATCTTTGACGGATCTATTTCAATACCTCGGTGTCGAACAACGAATCCCAGGAATTTGCCCGAGGAAACCCCGAACGCACATTTAAGAGGATTCATCTTCAAGTTGTATTGCCGAAGGCGTTGAAATACAGTCTTCAGATGCTCGAGATGTTCCTCGTATGATTTGCTTTTAACCATGAGATCGTCGATATAGCATTCAACGATTTCGTGTATAAGGTCGTCGAAGATCTTTGTCATGGCCCTCTGATAAGTAGCACCGGCGTTCTTCAAACCGAAGGGCATTACTTTATAACAAAATATCCCTAAAGGAGTCCGGAAAGCCGTATGTTTCTGATCTTCAGGATGCTTTTTTATTTGATTATACCCTGATGAGCCGTCCATGAAGGAGAAAACCTCATGAGTGGATGTATTGTCTATCATCAGTTCAGTGACTGGCACTGGGAAATCATCCTTCGGGCAAGCTTTATTAAGATCCCGGAAGTCTACGCATACGCGCACTGTCCCATTTTTCTTCATCACTGGGACGATGTTGGCGATCCATTCAGGGTACTGAACTTCTTGAATGAAGCCAGAGTCGATTAACTTTTTTACTTCGGTATTTATGCTCATCTCAAGCTCGAGTCGCATTCTTCTCGGCGCCTGTTTGACTGGCTTGATGTTCGGGGATATTGCTAGTCTATGTACAACAACTTCTGGATCTAGTCCCGGCATCTCAGAATAGTTCCATGCGAAGCAATCTTTATGCTGCACAAGGACGTCTTTTAACGCAGCCACCCTCTCTTCAGACAGCAGCTCGCTGACGAATGTCGGTCGCGGATCATTTATTGTCCCCAATTCGATTTTCTTGAGGTTATCTGCAGTAGTATGGATTCCATCTTCCAGATCTTTTGGCGCTGGTGGAAATTCTGAGATTACCTCATCGCTGCTGTTTTCAAAGCACCGAGGAAGGCTGTTCATGTCCTCGGACTCTTCTTTTAATATTGTTATCACATGGCAGGTGCGAATTTTCTGCCAATCCCAATGCAGAGTTGGTTCTATCCTTGTGTTTTCGGGTTCGTGCTTTTGTGGCGGCGCTACCCTTCAGTTGTCAGACAACGCGAATTTGCCAAGCTGATATTGGTCCTCAACCCAATTCTTAAAGGTGAAGCAATCTTCAAGCGGATGCTCTACTACTCGATGGTAAGAACAATAATTTGGGTTGGAGACTTCGCCTGCTTGCTCAGGGTGTTTAGACTCTGGCAGTGTAAGCATTTGATGTTTAGAGCAAGATCAAGTATTTTCCTTGTTTTGTTCCGAGGAAATGAGTATGCTCGACCCATTTTCTTCATGAGGGATAGGTCAATTACGCTCGACTCTCGGATGCGTGGCTTCTTAGCTCTGCTTTGTGGTTGTTGAGCGCCTTTCTTGCCTTTCGACTTGTTTTTGCTTTCGCGTCGAACCTTTTTTGTAGCAGGTTGACAAGGAGCGGCATTTTCATCCTTCACGGCTTGTTGGAGAAGGCGTTGTGTCTTGGCTTTCTCATAGATTGCCATTTCACGATTGTGATCATCTCGGGCTTTTTGACCCGCATTCCTTATAAGTTTGCCCATCTGTTCTTTAAACGACGGACTGGGCACCTTTGCATCAGAAACTTTTACTGGTTCAGGATTAGCGTCCTCCCATTGAGCATCCGCTTCTTCATCGAAGTCATGCATGACGTAGCAATCGCGGAGTGGCTCTCGTTTCTTAGATCGAATATATCCAAGTCCTTTTGTTTCCATTCTCCCATTAGGCAGTTTGCGTTGAGTCCCGGGGACGTTCCAGACCCTGTCATAGAACTTGGCTTTTCGAACGGTCTGCTTGAAGGATATCCCTTGGCGTTTCAGCAACCTTTTCAAGCCTTCTGTATAATATCTGGGGAGACGAATGGGTTGAAGCCTGTCAAGCGTAGGATCCGCCCCGTGCCAGATTTCTTTCTCCACGTGTTTCTTCGAGATTTGCTTTAGACGACGGATTAGAGAGTGGTGCCGCCTGAGCGAGCATCTCCTGCAGCTTTTCACGTTGCAGTTGAACTTTTGTTAAAGACCGAGTTTGAGGTCGGTGACTAGTAGAAGCTCGAACTTCGTTTTTGGAATTCACCACATAGACTATGTGAACTACCATGCCCCCAGGCTTGGGATGTTTGGAGTTTTTGGCCTCTGGAGTTTGCTTCGGGCACTTGAGCTTTATTGGGCCTCCTTTTTTTTGTGAAAAGCCGCTTTGGTTTTAGTAGGAGCCGCTGTATCAGGATCCATCTTAGGGTGAGTCCCCTTCACCTGCTTCAACACCTTATATATAGATGAGGAAAGTTGTCTCATGGAGCGAACTTGTTTCTGCTCTTGTGGGATCTCCATGGGCTGCGGAGACTTCTTAAATATTGCGGTAGGAGAATTTTGTCCGACCCTTCGCAACAGTCTGAAGCTGTTCCCAGTTGGAACAACAACATTCACCACTGGGGTTGAAACTGGACCATGCGGAGAACTGCCCCCAGCTCACTTTGTATGATGCCGACATCGACGTTGACCGTTTCTTATGGCCGGGATTTGATTAGCTTCAGGATTTTGCCGAGCCTGCCCCCTATTTTCATTGAGAGCTTGAATATTCTGCCCTCTGCGTCGACCTTGGTTCTTGGCAGATGCCAGTTGTTTGAGGACTGATTCCATTAGCAAAGCTGCAGCTTGGGGAACCAGCGTGTGGAAGACAGACTTCCACTGGGCCTCCTCCATCGGCGTTGAGGCACCGAAGGTGGGAGGTGGGAGTATCGACCCACAAAATAAGCCCGTTGATTTCTTGAAGAGTCGAATTGCAGAGATTTGAGGCTGCAAGTGGCCCATACTTGACTCCACCAGATATGACAGAGCCTGAGTTGCTAGGGTAGAAACGAACGCCATTCTTCATAGAGACGAAGCGCAGACTTCAGTATCCACTCCCCTAAGGGCAACCAAAAACATATACACCGCGATTATTTGATCGCGGAAAAACACGACACACGAAGTGTGGAGTGGAAAGAGGAAAAGGTCCCACCGGGCGTGCCAGAATCTGTTCCCCTCCGGACGGCGGCCTGGACTTCGCGTCCGTGCCTGAGGTTCGGGGCAGATGCTATTTGGTTTTATCCGTCTATCTCTCCGAAGATGCCAGGTTGATTTATGGCACCGTGTATCAGAGGTTTAGACGGATGCGGCCGATGTAGCAGACTTCGTCAGATTCCCCCTCAGGGTGAGGGGTTTTTGATTGTGGGGACGCTCTTCCCTGCAGGCGCAAGCCCCTGCAGTTAATTACGCTACCGCGTCACGGTAACAACTTTCTCCTTCTCCAGAATTTCACTTCGTGTCGTGTGTGTTTGTTTTGTTTGTGGTTGCCCGTGGATTGTATACGGAGACTGAGTAATGCCGTCGCCCGTAGGACGTGGATTAGTCCAAATCCGTGTTTGCTTAGATTTGGGTTTGGTGTTTTAGTTTAAGGATACATTAGTTGCGTTGCGGCTAAGATCAACTTAAACGTTCGTCAAGAATACGTTAATCCTGTTTTGGACTAAGATCGACTTGACGTAGTGATCGATTTAATATCTGGCCGTCAGGACTCGTCACCTCTCTGACGTCGTTGAGGGATTACAGCGACAGATGTCAGAGGAGTTCAGAGATGTACCCTTGAACCAAAGTTGATTTGGGGTTTTATCATTTATTTAAATATGTAAGGATACGTTAGCCGTATTTGGGGCTAAGATCGACTTAGACGTGGCCGTTGAGATCCGGCAAAAGAGCATTTGGAGGCTCTATTGTTCCAGTTTAGAGACGTGGTGGTCTGTATTCCAGTTTAGAGACGTAGTGGTCCGACATTAGTTTAGGGACGTCTCGGTCCAATATTAGTTTAGGGACGTCTCGGTCCAATATTGGTTTAAGGACATCTCGGTCCAATATTAGTTTAGGGACGTCTCGGTCCAATATTAGTTTAAGGACATTTCGGTCCACATGTTCCCATTTTGGGGTAAATATTAGTTTAAGGACGTTTCGGTCCACGAGTTTAAAGACCCCGCAGTCCATATGGGTGTGTGGTCGTTGGGACTCGTCACCTCTTTGACGTCGTTGAGGAATTACAACGATGGATGTCAAAGGAGTTCGGAGATGTACCCTCGAACCGGACGTAGATTGATTTAGGAGAGCCATTTTGCTCAGTCAATTTAATTTAAGGACTTATGGCCATGAATGAGCCAAGTCCCGTTGAAAATGTCCGACATTGCTTTTGCATTTCTTTTTACTTTTATTTGGGCTTTGCCCAGAAAGGATGCAGAGCATCAATTTTATTTGGACTCTGTTCTTTATAAATGATGCAGAGCATCAATTTGATTTGGGCCCAGCCCTTTTATTGCTTTGCAATTTATTTTGGCCTGCTAGGTATTTTTGATTTGGGCCCGGCCCTTTAGGAAATGCATTGCATTTGTGCAGGGCACCAAGAATCTTTTAGATTCAAGAAAAGAAGTGCAGAGCACTTTTTAATTTCTTGATCTAAATTTAGATCAGAGAAAAGAAAGAAATCTTTTCTTTCTTTCTGTTTCAGAGAACCAAAGGTTCATAGCAAGTGCAAGGCACTATTTTTATTATTTTTATTTATTTATTTATTTTTTAATTGAAGATCACTGATCTTGTTTTCTAGATCAATGATCTATTCTTTGAGAGAATTTCCTCTTATCTCAAAGGTTTTTACCTTCTTTTTTGTGTTCTCCAGAAATTCTCAAGAGTTCTTTTCTTTCTTCTTTTTTTTTAAAACCCTATGATCCTTTGAAATGAGGTTTGGGGTGCTTTTTATAGTGCTCAAAAATTAGTTAAATTTGTTCAATAAATCTTTTCCTGAATGATTTGGGAAATTTTCCCCACCGTTGGATCTTTGATCCAAAGGCCCCTGTTTTACAGAAGAAATCTTCTTGTTTTAACAAGAACAGAAAAGATTTCCTTAAATCTTCATTCTGTTGTTGCGCAACTCACCAGCGCGTGACACGTGTCGCGCAGTAAGGCGCTTGCGCAGCTGTGCTTGCGCAACTGCGCAGACACGTGTCGCGCAGCGGTGCGCTTGCGCAGCTGTGCTTGCGCAACTGCGCAGACACGTGGCGCGCTGAGGTGCACTTGCGCAACAGTGTTTGCGCAACTGCGCAGACACGTGTCACGCAGCGGTGCGCTTGCGCAGTTGTGCTTGCGCAACTGCGCAGACACGTGGCGCGCTGAGGTGCACTTGCGCAACAGTGTTTGTGCAACTGCGCAGACACGTGTCACGCAACAGTGCGCTTGCGCAGTTCTGCTTGCGCAACTGCGCAGACACGTGGCACGTTGTGATGCACTTGCGCAACAGCGTTTGCGCAACTGCGCAAACACGTGTCGCGCAGCGGTGCGCTTGCGCAGTTGAGCGTTACTTTTGCTTTTTAAAGAGCCTTGCTCTGATTGGACGCACTGCCTTGGGCGTTGTGCTGCCGAGTCAAATTCTGACACGTGGCAAATTGCGCAGCGCACGGGATCTGAAGCGTTGCTTCTCAATTTTGAATTTTCAAAATTCAAACAGAGCCTTGCTCTGATTGGGGGAACAATGATAGATTCAAAATATAGATCAAGACTAGAACTCCAAGATACTTAAATAGAGTACCGCATTGTAACTATGCCGCGGTATCATAGCCACAATTACATAACTCCACCCAAGTCGCCTAAGTCCTAGAGATAACAAGGAATCAGGTTTTCGAGTCGATATGCAAAGGAAGTTTGCATATCATAAAAGATATAATCAGGAAGAATGCGATTCAAGAATGGTAAAACGGCAAGGTGGCAGGACATGTTTCCTAAACACAGGTTTCTTGATTCGTGTATTGGGTACAATACCCAATTACAAAAAGAATCAACCCGACTAACCTATGGCTCTGATACCAAAAGAACTATGTCACGCCCCGCTTCCCAGAGTACGCTAAAATGGGCACGTGACATAGCCAACCATGCTACATATGGGTAGGAAGTATCCATCCACAGTCACATTTCGGTTGTAGAGATATCAAGAACAAAATAACACTATCTAAAACATGTCCATAATCCAAATATAACATGAGTCAAGAATAATAAAAATGCGGAAGCAAAAGATCCAATACAAAATAACTGGAATGTATATCCCAAAATGCGGGCTCACATCAGGAAATAAATGCAGGAAAAAAACTAACTATTGCTGACACTCACAGCTCAGCCTGCTGGCTGTAGTACTCCTGCTCGGACTGTGATAGCGGTACAGAATCTGGGCCATGCAAAACCCAGACGTCAGCGCGTCATGTCATCAAGTAATATAATATGAACAGTGTAGTAGGCAATGCAATATAAATATGAATAAAACAAGGGTAACAGTAGTATGAATCAGAGCAGTGCAGGGTAGTGTGCAGTGGGTAAACTAAACTGTTCTATCAGGTTTTCTATTCTAAAGTCTTTGAAACCAAATTGATGAATCATCGATGTAACTCAATAGTATCTCGTACATACCCGGGATCACGGCCTCAATATTCCTGGCTGTAGCCGAGACATGCCGCTAGGCACAAAACAGGAATGTGTACACTCGATAGTATCCCGTGCACACCCGGGACCACGGCCACAATATTCTCGGCCGAAACCGAGACATGCCGCTAGGCACAAAACATAGGTGTGTACACTCAGGACAGGTAGTGAACTGTCGAGTTACAAGTCAGGTTTTACCTTTGATTTCCCCATACCCCCAAGTTATATGTGTGGGTCAAGTCAGGTATTCCGAAATCAAGAAACTAATGCCAACACAGGATCAGGTAAACAGGTTTGTCTAGATAGACAACATGAACGGTCCATGAGGACTACATGTCAGGTTTGTTGGCATTAGGCACAAGATCAGGTAACGGATCAGGTCATGGTACATCAGGTCAGGTCAAGCAGTGTACGGTACCATGTCGGGTCAATCAATATGCATGTAGCAAGTCAGGTCGGGATATAAACGATAACATAGGTGTGCTCACCATCAAATATATAATCAAGCATGGGTATCAACAACATGAGATAAGCAATGAATTAAGCAATGGGCAGATTCATTCGATTTGCAATACAATTACCAATTGTGTCACAGAGATGATTACAAGAGTGCAATAAGACAATGATAGCCATTTAATCATATTAACAAGGTTTAAACACTTTAGAGATGCAATGATTTATATACAAGTTCGATACAACTATTACAGGTTAAAATGCATACGGGTGTCCGAATGGAACTAAACTATAGAGATAAATGCCATAAGCTATGTCAATATTAAAATGTAATTAAACAGATAAATGTGGTTATTAGGTTCAATTGCAAACTGTAAGTTCCAAGTTCAAAGATAAATGATATATATCAATATTTTACATGAAAATGAGAAATGATCATACCAAGTTAAATTTACAGGTTTAGGGTGTCATAATGTATATGTAAATATAGTATAGCATGTAGCAAGGGGTACTTGCTTCGACGGGTCGCGATCCGGGAAAAACGGAACGTAGAATGTCGGCGGGGAAACTCGCAACGGCCGCACGGTTCACGGAATGAACCCAAACGACGAACAATGGAACCACACGGGTCGGGGCACCTCGCTGGAACGTCGGATCACGTCGTCGGCATCGTCGGATTCCGGCCAAAAAGTGAACAGTGCCCGATCAATACAATGCAACAAGAAGATAAAGAAAAAACAGAGAAAAAGGAGGTAGGAACTGAGAAAGGGTGCTCACGATGATCCGTGGGACGGGTGGTGACGGTCGACCTCGTCGACGGAGCTCCGGCGGCCAGCCAACAGTAACCGCGACGGCAGCTGCAGTTCAAGAACTTTACAGAAAAATGGAAAGAGAGGAAAGGAAAGAGGAAGGAGACGGATAGGTAAGCTTACAGGGTTGTACGAGGGCCGAGCATGGAGGCGAGACCGTCGGCGGCAACAGATCCGGTGTGCAACGCATGTACAGGGGGTGCGCGGGTCTGGTCGCGGTGAGGGTGCAGGGAGCGCGGTGGTCGATGAAGGAGGACGTGGGTACGATGAGGCTGAGGAGGTGAGGAGGTCGGTGGTAGAGGCGTCGGCGTCGGGGCTGCGGCGGCGAGGAGGGAGGCGCGGTCGCTAGGGCACGGCGATGGGTTCTGCGTTCTGTGGTTTTGAAAAAGAATGAAGGAGGGAAATTATATAGAGGGAAGAAAGAGAGAAAAGTTAGAGAGAGAGAGAGAGGTAAAGATTCAGGGGAGAGAGAGAGATCGAGATTGAGAAAGATGAGAGATGGAGAGAGAGAGGAAAGGTGTGGGGCCCGCGGGAAACTGTGGGGTGCTCACGATTGGCTGGAGACGATTTAGGTGCTACGGAAATATTAGAAAATAAAGATTTATAAGATTTACGTGAACAGTAAAATTTTATACAGTTAGGAAATTATATGATGGTTTAAATAATATAAAATTTGGGATTTTGGCGCAAAATAAAACATTTCCAAATCGCGCCCGGGTCGGGTCCAAAAATTTGAAATTGAAATAATAGGATTTTAAGTGGGATCCAAAATTTAAAATGAAATGTTTTATGATTAAAAAGCATACCCCCAAAACGGACACACGTACGTGCACGTAGCCATCCAAACTCGCCCGTTTCACTGAATGGGACGAGAACACGATGCACGGACGCTACCATAGGGTTAGGGGTGTCAAGCAAGCCGAGATGAATATTTTTAATTTTATTTTAGTTGCCAAAATTTGTTATATGCAGAAATGAATTTGCTGCGTAAAATTTTTTACCGTAAGTGACAAAGAAGCAAGATAAATGAAATAAGGGTCACACTCCATTCATAAGGTAACAGAAATTAGTAGCATTGGGCTCGGGTGTTACAGTTTAACACTACTTTTAGCCAAATTGGCTAATTTTCCAGAGGCAAAAGTCCATCCTCCAAATGAATCTCAAAATTGAGGAAATCAAGGACAAAATGTTGTCAGAGCCCCCAAACCTATGTTTAGCACTGCTGAATGCTGAGGGGCTGAACCCAGACAAATGTCTAATGGCCTAAAGGGCTAATATTTCAAACATAATTGGACTTAGCCCAAACTGGCCATAAGTCCTCAAATCATCTTGAACTGAGCACATCTGCTCTTTCAAGCAACACATTGGTTCAAGGGTACATCTCTGAACTTCTCTGATATCTGTCGTTGTAATCCTTCAACGTCGTCAGAGAGGTGACGGGTCCCGACGGCCATACACTCCATGGACCACCATGTCCTTAAACTGGCAATGGACCACTATGTCCCTAAACTGGAACAATAAAGCCCCAAATGCTCTTTTGTCGGATCTAAACGATCCCGTTTAAGTTGATCTTAGCCTCAAATATGGCTAACGTATCCTTAAACCTTTCAAACAGATTTTAGTCACAAATTGGACTATAGATCCCCCAATCAACTTTGGTTCAAGGGTACATCTCTGAACTCCTCTGATATTTGTCGTTGTAATCCTTCAACGTCTTCAGAGAGGTGATGGGTCCCGACAGCCATACATTTTACGGACCACTATGTCCTTAAACTGGTATTGAACCCCCATGTCCTTAAACTGGTAATGGACCACTATGTCCTTAAACTGGTATTGGACCACCATGTCCCTAAACTGGCGATGGACCACCATGTCCCTAAACTGGCAATCGGCCGCAATGTCTCTAAACTAAACAATAGAGTCCAAATGCTCTCTTATTAGATCTAAATGATCCCGTTAAGTCAATCTTAGTCTCAATTAGACTAACGTATCCTTAACAAACGTTTGAGTTAATTTTAGCCTCAAAAATGGTTAACGTATCCTTCAAACAGATTTTAGTCCCAAATTGGACTATAGATCTCCCAACCAACTTTGGTTCAAGGGTACATCTCTAAACTCCTCTGATATCTGTCGTTGTAATCCTTCAACGTCGTCAGAGAGGTGACGGGTCCCGACAGCCATACATTCAATGGACCATTATGTCCCTAAACTGGAACAATAGAGCCCAAACGCTCTTTTGTCGGATCTAAACGATCCCGTTAAGTTGATCTTAGTCTCAAACTGGACTAACGTATCCTTAACAAACGTTTAAGTTGATCTTAGCCTCAAATATGGCTAACGTATCCTTAAACCAAAACCCCAAACCCAAATCTAAGAAAATACGGATTTGGACTAATCCACGTCCTACGGGCGACGACATAAATTAGTCTCCGTATACAATCCACGGGCAACCAAAAACAAAACAAACATCCACGACACGAAGTGACTATCTGGAGAAGGAGAAAGTTGTTGCCGCGATGCAGTAGTGTAATTAACTGCAGGGGCTTGCGCCTGCAGGGAAGAGCGTCCCCACAATAAAAAACCCCTCAAACGCGGGGGAATCTGACGAAGTCTGCTACATCGGCCGCATCCGTTTAAACCTTCGATACATGGTGCCATAAATCAACTTGGCATCTTCGGAGAGGTGGACGGATAGCACCTATTAGCATCTGCCCTGAATCTCAGGCAAGACGTCCATGTCTTGGCCGCCATTCGGAGGGGACCAGATTCTGGCATGCCCGGTAGGACTTCTTCCTCTTTCCACTCCACACTTCGTGTGTCGTGTTCGCGAACGAATCACGGTTTGCTATGGTTGCCTGTGGATTCGAGGTACTTAGATTTGGTGTCTTGCTCTGTGCAAAAAACAGAAGATCAATGGCTTCGAGCTGCACTACCTGCAACTGCAACTCTCACTCCGTCTTTGCTGGAGGAGTGACTTACGGGCCCCAAGCGGCCTCCCTTTTCAAGATGCCAGTGGAGCAGGTAGCTCAAGCCACCACTGGACTATTCTTCGGGACCATGCTCCCACCCATGAGCTTCAACGCTCATGTACCGTCACAAGAAGCTCCTAAGAAGTCGGTATTCGATCGGCTTGCTACTACTGCGGCCCCTCTTAACGGGTCTCCCAACTCCACTACCTCAGTTTTTAACAGGCTAGGCCAGAGCTCTAACGGGCCCATGAAGAAGCTTGCAATACCAGAAGGCGTTACCCCGAAGCGGATAGCCATCCCTGCTCCAAAAATCGTCAAGGCGGATTCTCTTGCCAAAGGGTCGGTCTTCACAAGACTGACTATTTCTGCTCCTGTTCCAGGCGAAATCACCAAGGTTGCTTCCCCTACTCGGAAGTCTGCTTTTGATAGGTTAGCTGTCCCCATTCAACGGACGTCAGTCTTTAAAAGGCTGATACCAGCGAATTCTGACCAACACAGGGGGCATGAGGAGGTCACCCTTATGACTAAACCAACTCCAATCGCACGACATGCTCGCCATCGTCACTGGCGCCGGGTAAGGAAGGCTGGGGGCAACTCCCCCTCTGGGCTGACTCCGCCAGCTCCGATGGTGGGGATCGATGCTGCTGTTCCAACCGAGAACAGCTTTGAACTGCTCAACAAGGTGCGCAGAAACTCTCCTACTGCAGTGCTGAAGAGAACTCCTTCATCTGTGAAGAATGCTACAGAGAAGAAGCCGGAGCAACCTCCTCAACGGCTATCCTCTGAAATTTACAAGGTCTGGCGTCAAGTCCAAGATTCCGTGATGGATCAAGACTATCTCCGCCGACAGAAAAAGATGAAGGTTCGGCAGGAGAAAGACTACTCTGTCAAGCCAGAAAAAGCAACAGCTGGATGGATGCCCACTGCAACGGCTCCCTCAACGTCAACCACTCAAAAGAAAAGGAGGCCGCAAAAAGCCCCTGTGGACATGGCGAACCGTAAAAGCGCTGAGCATAAACGCCCCAAGTCTGGGGGCATGGTGGTGCATTCCGTCTACACGGCATGCGGGAAAGAGGATAGTCGCGCTTCTACGGGCCACCGACCACTCACCCGATCCATCACGAGAGCTCAAGAACAGCAACAACAGAAGCTTCAAGAGATGCTGACTACAATGGCCGCACTTACCGAGCCAAAAGAAAGCCCGGAGGCATCATCAGAACAACGTCACGAACAAGAAACTGACGCTGACTTCCTACGTAGAGTCCTCGAAAAGAAAGACAGAGAAGCGGCAGAACAAGCTGCCAACATAAAATGAATGACGCTTCTCTTCCAAAACATGGTCGGGATGATGTTACTGCCGGATTCCCCAGCTGAAGACCCTCCGGTCATTATTGAAGACGACAGAGGAGAAACATCGAATCCTCCTCCGACTCTTTCAGCAGCCAAGGAGGAAACCATCTCAAAACCCACGCTTGATGATTACAATACGAGTTCATCAGGCGAATGAAGCGGCTGGACAAATTGTTAGAACTGGACGACCCTACCCGGGCTGGTATGACCAAATCAGTTACCCGCCGGGATATACGATCCCTAAATTCCATGTGTACAAGGGGACAGGGAATCCACATCAGCATGTCGCTCAATTCAGGGCCTTATGCGGCAACACTGGAGGCGATGACAAACTGTTGCTTCGACAATTTGTCGGCAGCTTAGCGGAAACGACATTCGAATGGTATTCGGAGCTACCTAACTACTCTGTCAAAACATTTGCGGAGATGGAGTTGTTGTTTACACAAAGGTTTGCCAGCACCAATGAGCGCACCCCGATAACAGCACTGATCAACGCCAGGGTAAGGGCAGGCGAAACGTGGGTCCAATACGCAGTACGGTGGCGAAACTTATGGTCGAAGTGCGAACAGCGAATCGAAGAAGCGCCGGCGGTGGGCATATTCGTGGGCACTCTTGACCCTCAAGCGGCCATCTCCCAGTTCAGGATGTTTTTCAAGCTGACCACCTTCCAGGCCTTGATTGACAAGCTGGCCCAAATGGACCAGATGGGCCATAGGCCTTCTTCTTCAAAGACAGAGCCTTGGAATGAAAAGGGCAAAGGGAAGGCAACATTCGTTGCCAATACTCAACAACGACCGAGCAACTTAAAGCCGGTTGTTTGCCAAAACAATATGCATCCACGTCCATCCCTCGAGAAAAGACTGGGACGTCCTTACTCATTTCCTCAGGACAAAACAGGGAGATTGTTCGAGCTAGCGGTGCGCAACAGGCTCATCAATCTCCCGAATCCAAAACGACCGTTCCAACCCGGCGAGGCTAATAGTCCCAATTATTGCCCTTACCATCGAGAAGTAAGTCATCCGATCGAAGATTGCTTCGTCTTCAAAAACTGGGTTGAAGAGCAATACCAACAAAGCAAACTCGCGCTGTCCGAAAACTGGAAGGTGAGCCCGCCACAACCACATACTCCGAGAAAGATAGATATGCCGGGGGCATCATGCTCATTCATAAGGAAATCCCCATAGACCGAAAAGTCAGTAAACTAGAGATTCACTTCAAATACGGCGACGGCGGGCCGAAACGTCCTTAAACTAATGATGGACCACTATGTCCTAAAACTAGCTGTGGACCGAAACGTCCTTAAACTAATGATGGACCACTATGTCCTTAAACTGGATAATGACCAAAATGTCGTTAAACTACTACCAACCCGCAGCATCCCCAGGCTGACGTGGTAAAAAAAAAAGAAAAAAAAAGGTGTGTCCATAAGCAAAATGGGCACGGATGAAAACCCGAAAGGGCTCCGTGAGTAAAAACAGCAGGGCTACCGGCGAGTGTTTGTGAAAACCTGAAAGGGCGCAACCTCGTTAAAAAAAACAGCAGGGCTACCGGCGAGTGTTTGTGAAAACCCGAAAGGGTGCAGACTCGTTAAAAAAAAAACAAACAAAAAAAAAAGGTATGTCCATAAGCAAAATGGGCACGGATGAAAACCCGAAAGGGCTCCGTGAGTAAAAATAGCAGGGCTACCGGCGAGTGTTTGTGAAAACCCGAAAGGGCGCAATCTCGTTAAAAGACACTTACAGGGTCCTCTCGACTTTGTAAGGAGAAACCACCCGCGTGAGATCCTTACGACTCACAAGGGAGCAATACACTTAGGAATCCTCACGATTCATAAGGAGAAATAACACTTGCGAGATTCTTACGACTCATAAGGAGAACTCTCTTATGGGACCCTCACGGCTCATAAGATTTGAAAGTCTTAAGTTACAGAGACCTGAACCTGTTTTTAAGCAACCCCCACAACCTTCGATATTGCCCTACAAGTGGCTCAATACCGACCCTTGTATATAATCCACGGGCGCGAATAAACATCTCCCTAACAAAGTCCCATCCGTGACTAGGGATATGTTCATATGATGAACAACCCTTGTAAGTCTTCTCGACTTATAAGGAGAAAACCCTTTTGTAAGATCCTTACGACTTACAAGAGAACATGCACTTAGGAATCCTCACGATTCCCAAGGAGAAAACACACCTACAAGATCCTCACAACTTGTAGGGAGAAATACCTTTATGAGACCCTTATGGCTCATGAAATCAAAAGCCTTAGTCGACAGGATCCTAACCTTGTTTGCTAAGCCATCTTTGTTCGACATCGACAGAGGCAAATGATGATTCGCTCCTGGTAATATCCCAGTGGTAGCGACGCTGATGCCTAAAACGGTATCAAATTCCAAGTCCTTTTATGGCAAATGATGATTCGCCCCTGGCAATATTACAGTCGCAGCGATACTGATGCTAAGATTGGTATCAGATCTCAAATCCCCTACTCGCGAGAAAAAATTAGCGAGCCAAAAAAATGCATATGAAATAGCCGAAATGATGGGGTAACTTGCAACAAAATCAGCAAGTAAAAATGTATGAATACAAAAACAGCCGAAATGATTGGGCAACTCGCAATAAAAAACAGCGAGTAAAAAGAAAAATAGCCGAAATGATTGGGCACCGCGAAAAATAGCCGAAATGATTGGGCAATCGCGATTTTTGCGATATAAAAAGCTGAAATGATAGAGCATCGCAGAAAGAATAAAAAAAATGATGAAAGAATGAAACTTTTTGCCCTACAGGTGAGATCACATCGATCCCTGTATACAATCCAGGGGCACAAACAAAGAGGGAACCATACCTTCCCAACAGGCTCCATCAGAAAGCGAAGCCAAATCTCGACGGTTCATAGACAACCTCGATATTTGTCGTAATATTGCAGACACAATGTCAACAAATGAAGCAAAGGAAGATCCCTAGCTTCAGGGTCTCGACGTCAACATCGACAACTTAGAGATCACCAACGGCGTTTCTCCTCACTCCAACCAGATGCAGACGTGACGTCAACAATCGACCTCAGAGTCGCAACGAAACGGAACCATGGCAAACTCCCTAGTTCCAAATCTCAATGGCCACATCTGCAGCCTGGAGACCAACAACGGTGGGCCTCCTCTTTCCAGTATGACACAGATGTTACACCATCAAACGGAGCCATGACAAAATCCCAGCTCCACCACAGCATTCGTCTCGATACAGCAGACGGGATGTCAACAATGGCGTTCCTTCGCAGTCCAGTAGGATGCAGATGCAACGTCAACAAAAAACCTCACGGTTGAAACAAAGCGGAGCGACGGCAAAATCCCAACTCCACCTCAGCATTCGTCTCGATACAGCAGACGAGATGTCAAAAATGGCGTTCCTTCGCAGTCCAACAGGATGCAGAAACAACGTCAACAAAAGACCTCATGGTCGAAATAAAGCGGAGTGACGGCAAAATCCCAGCTCAACTCTTACGTGACTCCCAAAACGCAGAAAGAAAAAGCAAAGGAAATTACAGCTTTGGGCGCTCTCACGTGTTATCACGTGACCCCTCAGCAAATGCTTTAACAATTGGCACACAGTTCCCCATCACGTGTCAACACGTGATGCTCTAAAATAAAAATAAAAGTGTTTAACACTTATTCACTGATTTTAGGATAAAACAAAAGGAGATCTGGCTCCACATTTAGGGTGCTCTCACGTGTCCCCACGTGACCCCTAACAAATCCCTTTAATATCCAATGGATGGATGCCTATCACGTGCCCACACGTGATGGCCAGGAAATGAAAAGTGTTTAACACTTAATTGCAGAACGAAGAAAAGGGATCTGGTTCCCTCTTTGGGCGCTCTCACGTGTCCACACGTGACCCCTCTGTCTTTAGTGTTTAACACTAATTTGGGGATTATATTTCCATTTTTTAACACTGATTGTTTCTAGTGTTCAACACTAAATTAAAGATTATATTTCCAGTGTTTAACACTGATTGTCTTTTAGTGTTTAACACTAATTTGAGAGTTTTATCTCCAGTGTTTAACACTGTTTTTCTCTAAGTGTTTAACACTACTTTTAGCCAAATTGGCTAATTTTCCAGAGGCAAAAGTCCCTCCTCCAAATGAATCTCAAAATTGAGGAAATCAAGGACAAAATGTTGTCAGAGCCCCCAAACCTCTGTTTAGCACTGATGAATGATTATGGGCTGAACCCAGACAAATGTTTAATGGCCCAAAGGGCTAATATTTCAAACATAATTGGACTTAGCCCAAACTGGCCATAAGTCCTCAAATCATCTTGAATTGAGCACATCTGCTCTTTCAACCAACTCATTGGTTCAAGGGTACATCTCTGAACTCCTCTGATATCTGTCGTTGTAATCCTTCAACGTCGTCAGAGAGGTGACGGGTCCCGACGGCCATACACTCCATGGACCACCATGTCCCTAAACTGGCAATGGACCACTATGTCCCTAAACTGGAACAATAGAGCCCCAAATGCTCTTTTGTCGGATCTAAATGATCCCGTTTAAGTTGATCTTAGCCTCAAATATGGCTAACGTATCCTTAAACCTTTCAAACAGACTTTAGTCCCAAATTGGACTATAGATCCCCCAATCAACTTTGGTTCAAGGGTACATCTCTGAACTCCTCTGATATTTGTCGTTGTAATCCTTCAACGTTTTCAGAGAGGTGATGGGTCCTGACAGCCATACATTTTACGGACCACTATGTCCTTAAACTGGTATTGAACCACCATGTCCTCAAACTGGTAATGGACCATTATGTCCTTAAACTGGCCATGAACCACCATGTCCCTAAACTGGCGATGGACCACCATGTTCCTAAACTGGCGATGGACCGCAATGTCTCTAAACTAAACAATAGAGTCCAAATGCTCTATTATTGGATCTAAACGATCCCGTTAATTCGATCTTAGTCTCAATTAGACTAACGTATCCTTAACAAACGTTTGAGTCAATCTTAGCCTCAAAAATGGTTAACGTATCCTTCAAACAGACTTTAGTCCCAAATTGGACTATAGATCTCCCAACCAACTTTGGTTCATGGGTACATCTATGAACTCCTCTGATATCTGTCGTTGTAATCCTTCAACGTCGTCAAAGAGGTGATGGGTCCCGACGGCCATACATTCAATGGACTACTATATCCCTAAACTGGAACAATAGAGCCCAAACGCTCTTTTGTCGGATCTAAACGATCCCGTTAAATTGATCATAGTCTTAAACTGGACTAACGTATCCTTAACAAGTGTTTAAGTTGATCTTAGCCTCAAATATGGCTAACGTATCCTTAAACCAAAACCCCAAACCCAAATCTAAGAAAATACGGATTTGGACTAATCCACGTCCTACGGGCGACGACATAAATTAGTCTCCGTATACAATCTACGGGCAACCAAAAACAAAACAAACATCCACGACACGAAGTGACCATCTGGAGAAGGAGAAAGTTATTGCCGCGATACGGTAGCGTAATTAACTGCAGGGGCTTGCGCCTGCAGGGAAGAGCGTCCCCACAATCAAAAACCCCTCAAACGAGGGGAAATCTGACAAAGTCTGCTACATCGGCCGCATCCGTTTAAACCTTCGATACATGGTGCCATAAATCAACTTGGCATCTTCGGAGAGGTGGACGGATATCACCTATTAGCATCTTCCCCGAATCTCAGGCAAGACGTCCATGTCTTGGCCGCCATTCGGAGGGGAACAGCTGCCCGACGCTATGGGGCAGTTGTGAAGAAAAAGGGCAGACCGCAGACTGCCGGTATGAAACGCCCTGCTACACAGATGACAGGAGGAGCCTCTTATAGACCGACTTTTGCACCCAGGAGATCGGGAGGATCATTTAACCGGTCCAGTCCAGAATTTTTTTCTACTGCAAGAGGATAGGACACTTGGCGAAGGACTGCAGGCGTGCAAATGGCCTGTGTTTCGTTTGTGGCGCATCCACTCATGCCATTGAAGCATATCTATACTGTTTCAACACTGCTCTAGTATCCAGACCCGCAATCACGGTTCCGCAGCGGCCAGCCATTCAGGCTCCTGCACCTTGCCTTGCTCTCCCTGTACCAGCTCCACGTAGACCTCCTGCACAGTCTCAACATCAGTTCCATCAGGCACAGAGAAACGTGTTTCAAGGGCAGCGAAACATGCCCCAAGGATAGAAGAATGTGCCTCCAGTAAGTTGGAATGTACTATGACGTTAGGCTTTTATAATGATGGTCGAGGAGGTTGAAGCCACAGGCCAAGTCATCATTGGTAATTCCCCCATTCCTTCAAATCTTCTCAATCCTTGTATATCTCTATACTTTTCCTATATCTAAACCCAACCTCACACAAATTAGGTACTATATTAGCAGCCACTCTTCCTGCACTTGCACTTTTCGACACTGGAGCGTCACACTGTTTCATGTCCCAATGATTCGTGAGAACGCATGCGATTCCCGTGAAGCCACTCATTTCAAGCTGGAATGTTAGTTCCGGGAATGGAGTTCTAAAAGCAATTATGGGGTTTGATCAGTGTCCAGTTGTAGTTTGCGGACGAGAATTCTACACGAATTTCAAAGTACTGGACATCCTAAATTTTGATGTTGTGTTGGGAATGGATTGGCTGGGAGTATTCTATGCTACTATTAAATACCATCAAAGGAGGGTAGCATTTGAGATACCGGATCACCAGTCTTCTATTTCAAGAGTGGAGACAGAACCTTGGAGCCAGGAAGATACTGTGCTAAACCGAAGGATGCAGAAGTGTTTTCTCTACCGGCAGAAGAAGAAAAGCCCGATATAGTTCGAGAGTTCGAGGATGTATTCCTTGAAGATATATCAGATTTGCCTTCCTATCGAGCTCTTGAGTTTAGTATTGTTTTACCACTTGGCGTGCAATCTGTAATCAAAGCTCCGTACCAGCTAAGTCTAGAAGGATTGAAGGAGATCGGCATTCAGTTGGACGAACTCCTAAAGAAAGGTTGGATTCGTCCCAATACTTCAAGCTGGGGATCTCCGGTATTATTTGTGAAGAATAAAGAAGGTTCATACAGGATGTGTGTGGATTATCGAGCTCTGAACGAAGTGACGATTAAGAACAAGTATCCACTACCGCGTATCGATGATCTTTTAGATTAGCTAAGTGGGTCTTGTGTATTTTCGAAGCTAGATCTTCGTTCGGGTTATCATCAGGTGAAGGTCGAAGAGTCCGATATTCCGAAGACGGCGTTTAGGACTCGATATGGTCATTATGAGTATCTTGTAATGCCATTTGGAGTGACCAATGCACTTGCCATATTTATGAACCTGATGAACCAAGTTTTCTGAGAGTACTTAGACAGATTCGTTGTCATTTTCATCGGCGACATCCTGGTGTATTCAAAGAATCGGAACGAACACGCCGAGCACTTACGGATTGTCCTGGAGACATTACGACAACATTAGCTCTACGCCAAGTACAACAAGTGTGAATTTTGGTTAGATCAAGTCTGATTTCTCATACATATCGTTTCAGACGTAAGAATCTCAGTAGATCCAGCTAAGGTGTCAGCTGTCAGCGAGTGGCCGACATCAAAGACGGTGAAAGTTATACGAAGTTTTTTGGATTAGCAGGAGGCTACCGACGATTCATTGAAGGCTTTTTAAACATTGCAGCACCCCTGACTAAGCTCACACGTAAAGATGAAGCATTCGTGTGGTCAGAAGCATGTGAAAAAACTTTTATAGAACTCAAGTCAAGATTAACTTCTGCTCCTATTCTTGTAATATCAGATCAATCTGGAGGATTCATTGTACATTGTGATGTGTCCGGTAAAGGATTAGGATGTGTTCTACACCAGCATGGAAAAGTTGTGGCCTTTACATCAAGACAGCTGAAGGTTCATAAATGCAACTATCCAACACATGATCTAGAGTTGGCAGCCGTCATCTTCGCACTTAAGATTTGGCACCACTATCTTCTGGGAGAACGAGTGGATATATACACTGACCATAAGAGTCTGAAGTATGTATTTACTCAGAAGGAATTAAACATGTGGCAGAGAAGATGGCTAGAACTCATGGCGGACTTCGACATCAACCTACAGTATCATCCTGGAAAGGTGAATGTAGTTCCTGATGCACTTAGTCACTAGCCATCAGCAATGAACCTCACCGCTCAGTGGAAGCTACAGCAAGAATTGCACGGATTGGAGATCGAAATAGTTATACTACGTAACGCTTCAGATTTGATGAACGTACAAGTCCAGTCCACTCTTGTCAATCAGATCAAAGCAACTCAAGAAAATGATGCCAAATTATAAAAGATCCGAGAACAAGTAGAAAGTGGACTTCGAACTGACTTTATCATCCACGAAGACGGATCCTTGAGATATAGAAGTCGATTATGTGTACCCATCGGTCCTGTTCGAGAAGAGTTGATGAAAGAAGCTCACAGCTCTCTTTATTATATACACCCCGGTGGTATAAAAATGCACAAGGATCTACGACAACACTACTGGTGGCATGGAATGAAGCGCGAAGTAGCAAAGAGCGCAGCCAAGTGTTTGGTGTGTCAGCAAGTGAAGGCTGATCATCGCAGAACTGCTGGTCTACTTCAGCCGTTACCGATCCCAGAATGGAAATGGCAGCACATTACCATGAACTTCGTGACTGCTCTTTCTCGCAGCACGAAAGGTAATGACGCGGTATGGGTTATTTTGGATTGACTCACCAAGTCGGCTCACCTTATTCCATTTCGAGTTGGCCAATCTACCGAGACGTTAGCAAAGAAGTACATGGATGTAAGTATAAATCTAAAGTAAGATTTAAACTTTCAAGATGTACCATATTTGATACCCATAAACTCATGCAGGAGATCGTGAGATTACTTGGAGTACCTGTTTGCATCGTCTCGATTGTGATACCAGATTCCGATCATAGTTTTGGCAGGGTCTGCAAGCTAGCCTGGGAACGAGTCTGAATTTCAGCACGGCTTATCATTCACAAACGGATGGACAGTCCGAGCGAACAGTTCAGATTCTAGAAGACATGCTAAGAGCTTGTATGTTAGACTTCGGAGGTTCGTGGGAAGATCACCAACACCTTGTGGAGTTTTCATACAACAATAGTTATCAGGCAAGTATTAGAATGACACCATTCGTAGCACTCTTCAGACGGAAGTGTCGTTCACCACTAAATTGGGACGACGTTGGAGATCGTGAACTCCTTAGACCAGAGATGATCGTGGCAACTGTGGACGTAGTTCGCATGATCAGGGAAAGAATGCGTATAGCCCAAGACAGACAGAAGCATTAGGCAGATGCAAAGCGGCGACATCTGGAGTTCTAACCTGGAGACCATGTTTTTCTGAAAATCTTTCCAAATAGAAGAGTGATCCGCTTTGGCAAGAGGGGTAAACTAAGTCCAAGATATATAGGACCGTTCAACATACGCGAACGAGTTGGAGAAATGGCATACCGTTTTGCATTACCACCCTCATTGGAAGGAGTGCACAACGTGTTCCATATGTCCCAGCTATGACGAAATGTGAGCGACCCCAGCCATATACTTGATCACTCAGAGCTCACAGTACAGACTGACCTGACTTGCAAGCAACAACCTGTTGAGATCCTGGACCGAAAGGTAAAGACATTACGGAACAAGGAAGTAAACTTCATCCGAATGATGTGGAGAAGGGATTCGCCAGGAGAATCAACATGGGAACGAGAAGAATACATGCGTGCAAAATACCCTTATCTATTTGATAATTATTCCCCATGTAAATGTAAATTTCGAGGAAGAAATTTTTATAAGGAGGGTAGAATGTAACGACTCAAAAATCTTATACGGAAATTTTACTGTTAATATACAAGAAATGAGTTTACATCCTGAGTTTGAGTTATAAGTTACTTTTGTTAAATAATAGCAAGAAATAACTTGTAGCTCACTGATAAAACCCTTGCACTGCTGTGACGTAGCCCCTGTGTTCGATTACTATCAGACACAATTATTTTTTCTGATTTTTCTTTTTAACTTTTTGGAAGCCCAAAAGATTGCACGTGCAATACACGATGAAATGAAAAGTTCAGAAAAATCAAACATGTCGAAAATGGAGTAAACAGAGGGTTAATCAAGTGGCACGAATCTCGAGGCAATTGCCTCGAGATCGACCGGCCAGAAACCCAATAAAACAGGCTGGGACGGCTGTAATGAGGCCAATGAAGCCAGTGCTTTGCACACATACCTCTTCACCTACCTCTAACCTTTCTGTACTGTTTGATTTCCCTGCAATCAAACAGAGACCTTTCATTTCATAATTAAACACAATTTTAATGCTTTTAATCCACAATTTTATTTCCCAAACCCTAATTCTCCACTATAAATACCACTACATACTTTGGATCTGCACCATTCTAAAAATTTTAGCCAAAACTCTTTAAAAAGTTCTTAGTGCAAGTGAAGTAAAGTGGAGTTAGCGAGCAAGTTGGTTCTGGCGAAAATCGAAGCCAATTCCGGAGTTCCTGCAACGCCACGACGATGCCCTTTCCTTCCTAACCCTTCTTTGAGTTTTCTAAACCGTAAGTCCCTCCCAAATCTTCTTCTTTCTATTGAAATTACTCTACAAATTTTATATCGGTAAAAGTGGAGTTATTGCCGACATCTTCTTTTCTAAAAACATATAAATCCCTTTTCTTTTACAATTTAATCAATCTAATTTTACTACATCACTTGTAACCTGTTCACACCATAATATTGTATTATTATATTCCCCATTCTTATTCTTTTTATAAATAAACAGGTGCTTTTGACGCATGTCTGCTACATATTACAGGTTACAGGTTCTTGGATCTAAAACAGTGAAAACAATGAAAAGACGATGCAAAAGTGGAGCTACAACCAACAAATAGAAGGATCTTGATCAAGACTACATAAAAGATAAAGTTCACAAAGTACAAGGCAATGTAAGGTCCAAGGTCGCGAAGCCACGGTTAAAGTCCACCACAAGTATTCACTGGAGACCTGGAAGAAATAGAGAAGCCAAATTGAATAAAAATCCAAAGAAATAAAAAGCCCAAGAAGCCCAGAATCAGTTCCAAAATTTCCAGACATAAAATTTTGGCAAAGCTTGAACTCTACTTTGACTAGGTCTTCCTAAGGATATTTTGGTAAATGTAGACGTGCGAATCAATTGTAACCTAGGGTTTCCTATCCTCTATAAATTGGAACTCTAAATTATTGTAAAGGCTATGCCTCCCTATGCCTCCCTTCATTAATAAATTTCAGCATTCTTTTGGAGAGCATCATTTTTTGTAGGTAAATTATTTTCTTGCCTTAGTTTAATTTAGTTTAAGAATTTTATTAACTTGCAATAGATGTTTCTTCTCTTTAATAAAATCATGTCTTTCTTCATCCTTTCAATGAGCGAGTAGTTTCCTCGCTTGTTAGGGTTAGGAATAGGGAAGGATTTGAGATATGAAGATCTCTCATCTCGTTTCTGTTGCCAATTTTTTATGAACATTAGAACTCCATGCATACCTTCTTATTCCACTCCCTACGGCACTCTACCCTCGAGGTAACGGTGATTCCGTAGTCTAAAGGCCCGGATTCTAAGGTTTTCCATGGAGGTTAGGGTAAAGATTGAGAAAGGAAGGACAAGGATCTAGAGGGAGAATCAATCTTCCCAATCATCCTAATCCCCTTTGTTAAGATTTATCATAACACTAATATGATATATTTAATTAAAGGCAATGGAAAGAGATGTAGATCTTTATTTACCAAATTTTCCCTAAACCTAATCCTAGCAAGTTTCTAATCCTAGTATCATACAACTTCAATTTTTAGATTTAATAATCAATCCGAACACCCTTCGGAATTAACTCGTAAGAACGAATCGGAAATTCACAACATCCCTGTGGACCGACCCGTACTCACCGGCTAGCTTCATGCGACGCCGTTCTAGATTGCGGTTACAAATATTTTTGATCTATCTTTTAGAAAGCGCAAGCACGCTAAATCTCTTTCAATCAAATAGCGCCGTTGCCGGGGATGGCGTGTTATTTCCTTTTTGCAATTTCGGGTTAATCAAAATTCAAAAAATCATAAAAATCTGAAAAACTCCAAAAAATATAAAAAATATATTATCTGTTATTTTTGGAAAGGGTATTCTTGTGAGAATTTTTTGCAGGATCTACAAAGAAATTCGGATCTGGAAATCTACAGAGATCAGAACAGCAAATATCAAATCCGAATAAATAGAGGAATATCACAATAGACAACAGAAGAAATTTGGAGGACTGAGTCAACAAGAAAAATCGTGGTGATCTGGTTCAAAAAAAAAAAACCTCCCGAGCCGACCAACCCGCGACGGAACCGCGGTCGAAGGAGGGTTACGGCGACGGATCCGCGGCCGTTTGGTCGGTTCAATTCGCCAGATTTGCTCTGCGGTTCAGTAAGTTAAAAAAAAACTATCCTGTGCAGATTTCCGCCATTGCAAATCTCTGTGAGTTTTCTCTCCTCCTCTGCAAATCTTGATATATCTTCTGTAAATTTGCCTGCAGGATTTCTTTGCGCTTTAAAAATATTCCTTTCCAAATAACAAATCTTATGCAGGATTCGTTACGCTATGTTTAAAATAATAATTGATTGCAAGTGATCTTTTCTGATTTGCATATCCTTAATTTTTTTTGCTAAAAATATATTTCCAAATAAAGAGCAAGAGAAAAAAGGAAAGTTTTAATTAGAAAACTTGCAAACTTTGAAATTCACACAAAAAAGATTTGATTGGAAGTGATTTTTCTGTTTTGCATATCTTTAAAACTGATTTTAAGGGGCTTTTGACCAATTCAAATTGGGTGGGAATTTCATCACCCTTCCCAGGACCCCAGAAAACACCTAAAGCATTTGCATCGACCACGATTAATTAAAAAAAAAATACTAGACTCAGCCCTAAGGACATCGAGCTCAATAGGAAAAGAACTAGTATAGGCATCGGCCGTTTATCCTAACTGACTTTGCGGTGTCTAGGCTAGTGGTTATTAAATAGGCCCACTATTGTGGTTCCTTCCCACTTACCTGGCCGCAATTGGCGGTGAAGAGACGGTTTGAGGTCCTATTGCTAGCCCTTTGGAACAGTTAGGAGCTGTCTAGCTGACCTAGGTGACCCTAGATCTAGGTCTGATTGTGCATTTCTGGTTGATTACATTTGTGTCTAAGCCCTTTATCGAAATTTTTTTCTGCAAACAGTCTCAAATAAAGAGAAAAGGGAAAAAGGAAATTTTTTTTAAAAAAAGACTTTCAACTTTTGTCGCTCGGAAATCCTTGCACCAACAAACTTTCTTTCTTTCTCCCTTTCTTCTAACATGGGTACCCCACATAACAAATCACTTGCCGAACTTTGGTATCCTGAACCTAATTTTGCGTCGTTCGGCAATTTATTCGATCAATTTAAAGACGATCCTTCCTTTCCTTAAATATCTTTGAAAGATCAAATAGAGGCGTCTAGGGGAAACAATTTGACTTTTCAACCCACTTTGTGTCAACCAAGTCAACATTTACCACCTCCATATGTTGATACCACTTTTTCAAGTCCTACCGCCTCTCCTAAGCCGATGTCCATTGCTGAGCATATTGCTCAATCTCGCAGCCGATCTTTCACCCCTCTCCACTCATCTAGTTCTAGGGATCCACAAGACTATTCACCTTTTTATCCATATGTTGACCCTACCCCTGTCCAATCACCCACTTCCTACCAGTCCTACCTGACCTTCCCACCTTCACTAGACACTGCTTCTACACAGCCTTTTGGGAGTTTCACATATCCAAACAATTTCGAATCTTTTGCCGAAACCCCTTTACCACCAAAGTCTAGTTTGGAAGAGGCGTTGGAGGCGTATATCACAGCAACAAACAAAATGGTTAGGAATGTGGAAGCGTCCGTGGCCGCCCTTATGCAACCTGCTGAACCGGTAGCTAGTTTCCAACTAGCTCCAAATTTTTCAATGTACGAGGAGGCGGTTGGACTGAGTGAGAATGAGAGAGGATTTCTAAATCAAACCTACCCTTACCCAATTGAAGCCCACAACTCCAGTTTTCCATCGAATGTCCTAAATGATTCGCAGGTTCAAAATAAAAACGGGTTGTGCGACTTTGTAGTGTTTGATTTGCCAAATTGTGAGGAACCCCCTTCGAGTGAAACAGCATCTAATCCGTTTGACCTTTACACTTCCACTCTAGAACCTACATTGATAAACATCCATGCTTTTGAGGAGGTGTCTAAAGAAATTGACTTTCACTTGATTGAGGATATAGACGCCGGGAATATTTCGGATGATGAACCTGTCGATTTAATTGAAATTTTATGTTCAAATCATCATCCCGAGTTATTAAATGTTTCTCCCGAATCTCATATGCGTCTTGATTTTGATGATAATGGCATGGATGAGTTGAATATTGAGGAGAATTATGAGGATAATATTGAGGAGAGTGGTGAGGATCATATTGAGGTTGAACCATTTTTCTTTGATGTGTCGGATTTTCCAATTCATCCTCTTGAACCTTTACCTAAATCACCCTCCCTCTTTTCCATCGTTCCGACCACACTTCATGTCACGCTTGACGACTGTGAGCTTGAAAACTTTTCCTTTGAATCTGATACAGTTCCCACAGCCGATGACACTTACGAGTGTTTCACTTTTTCGGACGATATTGAAGTCTTACCGCCCGAGTTTGAGTCCTTTGCATTTTCAGATGAGTTAGTTAATCCTTTAGACTCGGTTGCTTACAGTCGTTTTGAACCATTGATGGAATCTTTCCAGTTCGACACAGTTTACTACGGTAAGAATGATACTATCCCTAATTCACTTCCTTTCGTCCTTCCTATTGTTCCGACCGTGCAAGTGACCATGACGCTTTCATCTCAAATACCAAGTTCGGTGTACCCATGTTCTCTTGCGAATCTTAAGGGATTTGATCCCATTTCTCGACGAGTTGATAGGTTAGCGCAATCGCTTTTAACACATCGGTCATCACGAATTGCGCTAATTTATTTACTCAATTTACACCCTCAAGATCGTACTCCACTTCTTTCTTCTTTCCGACATTCTTCTCCCCCACCGAGACCATATTCTACCATTCTTCTTTCAACACGGTCTCGCGTGCTTCTCATTTTCTTGCACCAACTATACCATTTCCACGATAAGATCTTTGAATGGTTGGTGCTAACCTTTGGCTTGTGTAAGGCCAAGCTTAAGTTTGGGGGGAATCTTTGTATATATGTATATATATTTTTTGTTTTCTTTTTCTATAAAAAATAAAAAAAAATTCAAAACATTGAAAATATAAAAAAAAAATTAATTATAAATAAATAAACAGGGGAGTGCCGGCATTTTGACCCTCTTGGTGTAGCGTGACAGTGAGGACACTGTCAAGTTTAAGTTTGGGGGTATACTCGGTACGTCTTCTTCCTTCGCATTCATTTGTACATATTTTTGCATACTTATTTGAAAACCCATAAAAATTGAAAATTTTCAAAAATTATAAAAATTAAAGTATTCAATTTTGGCCTAATTGACTTGAGTTTGACAAATAGGTTAACTAGTTAGGAACAACTAGATCTTTGACGTAGTAAATTAAAAACCCTAAAAATAACCTTTCTTAAAGTTTAACGGTCGAAAGTATATGTCTTTATAGTTTATTTAGAAATAGACAAATTTTGTGTTCACTTCTTAGGCTAAGTCGAAACAAGGGAAGAGTATTGATGTTCTTATTAGAGAATAAGTTTGAAAAATAGTTCCTACCTTAAGTCTAGATTCTGAAAACATGTACCCTACAAAATGCACAAACACGCACCTTGAAACTTGGATTAGTAGAAGAGACCTTGAAATACTCTTGTATAACGTCCTTAGCACAATGAAAATAAAACGAAAAAAAAGTGAGTAATAAAAAAAATGGACACTGGTTTTTGTGATTACTTAAGGCTGTAAAAATAGAAAAATATTTAGCGAGGGTGCTTCATCACCTAGTGCCTTAGACCAACTGGTTTGGGAGCCACTGCTAAAAGCCTTGGGTGTTGCAGAACTAGGAAGTACGCTTTAAAATGCTAACGCATCTTTTAATCGGTTGTTGGTACCTCAAGAAGTATTAACAGTCGCATGAAGGATGTGAAAGCGAAAATTCACCAATTAATAAGTGCTTTGGACAACGGACGAGAGTACGATTGCTTGATTTGAATTTCCAAGTGTATGGATGATATTTACACACACGTAGGGGATATGTGATTAGAGTTTAGATGCGAGAAAGGAATGAAGAATAAAACTTGTATCTTTAGTAGGGTTGATAGAATTTCCTAAGTGGAAACGGAACCCTAGAAGGAAAACTTAAGAGATGCCGAAAGCTAAGTAAGTCTATAAGATATATATAATCTTAAGTTAAATAATGAGGAAGTGTGAAGAATTTGGGTGGATAATTTACGGGTAGAGGATAATAGAATTCCTTGTTAGAAAACCTAAATGAAGAACAAAAGTCAATGGGCCGAGTTGATAGGATTTTGTGGGTGTAATCCGCTGAAAACCCTCAGGAGACAACACTCCTCCTACTAGGGACACCTAGAGGTTTAATGGCTTGTTGCACGTGCTCAGTGCAATCGCGTTTCCCTGCGAAAGTGCGGTTAGGATTTTAGTGAATAAAATAAGTTTGCTCGAGGACGAGCAAAAGATAAGTTTGGGGGTATTTGTTCACACCATAATATTGTATTATTATATTCCCCGTTCTTATTCTTTTTATAAATAAACAGGTGCTTTTGACGCATGTCTGCTACATATTACAGGTTACAGGTTCTTGGATCTAAAACAGTGAAAACAATGAAAAGACGATGCAAAAGTGGAACTACAACCAACAAATAGAAGGATCTTGATCAAGACTACATAAAAGATAAAGTTCACAAAGTACAAGGCAATGTAAGGTCCAAGGTCGCGAAGCCACGGTTAAAGTTCACCACAAGTATTCACTGGAGATCTGGAAGAAATAGAGAAGCCAAATTGAATAAAAATCCAAAGAAATAAAAAGCCCAAGAAGCCCAGAATCAGTTCCAAAATTTCCAGACATAAAATTTTACCAAAGCTTGAACTCTACTTTGACTAGGTCTTCCTAAGGATATTTTGGTAAATGTAGACGTGCGAATCAATTGTAACCTAGGGTTTCCTATCCTCTATAAATAGGAACTCTAAATTATTGTAAAGGCTATGCCTCTCTATGCCTCCCTTTATTAATAAATTTCAGCATTCTTTTGGAGAGCATCATTTTTTGTAGGTAAATTATTTTCTTGCCTTAGTATAATTTAGTTTAAGAATTTTATTAACTTGCAATAGATGTTTCTTCTCTTTAATAAAATCATGTCTTTCTTCATCCCTTCAATGAGCGAGTAGTTTCCTCGCTTGTTAGGGTTAGGAATAGGGAAGGATTTGAGATATGAAGATCTCTCATCTCGTTTCTGTTGCCAATTTTTTATGAACATTAGAACTCCATGCATACCTTCTTATTCCGCTCCCTACGGCACTCTATCCTCGAGGTAACGGTGATTCCGTAGTCTAAAGGCCCGGATTCTAAGGTTTTCCATGGAGGTTAGGGTAAAGATTGAGAAAGGAAGGACAAGGATCTAGAGGGAGAATCAATCTTCCCAATCATCCTAATCCCCTTTGTTAAGATTTACCATAACACTAATATGATATATTTAATTAAAGGCAATGGAAAGAGATGTAGATCTTTGTTTACCAAATTTTCCCTAAACCTAATCCTAGCAAGTTTCTAATCCTAGTATCATACAACTTCAATTTTTAGATTTAATAATCAATCCGAACACCCTTCGGAATTAACTCGTAAGAACGAATCGGAAATTCACAACATCCCTGTGGACCGATCCGTACTCACCGGCTAGCTTCATGCGACGCCGTTCTTGATTGCGGTTACAAATATTTTTGATCTATCTTTTAGAAAGCGCAAGCACGCTAAATCTCTTTCAATCATAACCTTAAACCCTAATATTTAGAATCAAATTTCATCGAAATTCTCATGTGAAACAACCATAGTAGAACATTTTTATTAAAATACCTTGAACTTTATAAACATCTCTTTTAGTATTTGTTAAAACAATACCTTTAAAAAAACTTAACGAGGTAACGACCTACCCCACACGCACACTTGGATCCATAACACGATATCTCTTTTGTATGAATATTTGTTACGAAGAAAACTTTACAATAAAATACCACATAAATCTAAAAACCAGATTTCTTTTTAAAGCGATATTTCATTTTCTTTACGATTATGAATCTACAACCCTCTTTAGGGGACCCGCTAATAGATGGTATGGATTATCGCAAATCCTTGGGCTAGAAGAGCGAGATGCAGACATTCTCACGGAGCATTCGATCTCGAAAGGATTTAAATACGTTTTTAAAGAAATAAGAATTTTTCTAAATAAAATAAAATTATTTTAAAAAAAATTATATAAAATTATAAATTCATATTTTCAAAATATAATAAACCTATATTTTTCTAAAAAATGAAAAATTAACAAATGACATTAAAATACCATCAAGATACCAAAAATGACAAGTTTTTCAATAAAATACCATGGACTTTTCAAGTTAAGTGTATATCACTAAAATACCCAAATACTTAAAATCCATACTTATGAAAATCCTAAGTAATACTAATCACCCTCGAGGTTTACTTTTTAACTATATTAAAAATATTTTTCATAAAATCCTCTCGAGATATATAAAACAATATTTAAGGACTTTAGTAAATATAGGTTTAAACGGGATCAATTCTCTTGAGCCTCAGGAAGCCGAAGAAAGTGAGTGGTTGCCTATTTAAGGTCGACAACTTAACGGAGTTATCAATGGTAATTGTCTTAGAAAAAGACACAAATCATGTCGTCCATGTGCACCAGTTACCGATAACTCCCGAACCTAATTCAAGAGCTAAATCAGTACAAGTGTCTGATTCAGTCTGAGTCAAATTCAAACCTGAATCCATAATTACACATGAATACTTGATCATGAAAATGAATATTCGAATTCAAACATCAATATCAAATATGTATACTTGACCTGACCTGACCGAACCATGGTTATAACTTGACATTACTACTCGAATACATGACTACATCCAGAACATGACTACTTGAATATTTTGTATCCATGGTTTCGGTAAGAGTTGTAAATATAATTAATACAATACATTACGCGGGGATTAAGGGGTAGATTGGTACGGAATGTATATCGTGGTACAAGAGATCACTTAAAAGACACCTACATGAATTCTCGTGCCGTTGTCCCGTGGGTTATGACGGGGTCTTGTACTACATATTACCATAGTCCATAGGGTAGATGGACTCCTCTTGTATACATCAAGCTACAAATAACCACGTTATAATAACTATTATACACCAACAATCAATCATACACAACTTACCTATTCATTTCACATTACTTGTTATATTCTCTTTCTTCTTTTGAGATTTATCGAGCGTTAGTTCACTGATAACATTCCTTCTGTTTCTTTCTTTGGAATGTTCGTCAGGAGGACCGGTCACTGAAGAGATTGAGCCGAGCCAGGAGGACTTGGACCAGCTTGCGGCACAGCCTGACTACTAGTTCACCTGCACTTTCATTTTGTATGTCATTGTTTAGGCACTGGTTTACTCATTGTTTATTTTCATTTTTAAACAGTTGTATGTAAAGATGGATGTAAATAAAGTTGTTGTTTTATTTTATATCACTTGTTATTCCTGTACATTTTTATATATTGCTTAATTACGCTTAATGTATTTATTTCTTAGTAAATACGTTGCGGCCTGCCACGTCACCATTTACTTTTACTGGAAAGCGGGGCGTGACAAGTGCCCTTAAGGTAATTATTGTAATTGCAGGCACGCGATTATGATAATTGAGGGAGGAGCTATACAGGTAGAACAATCTTACTCGAGATGATAGTATGTTATCTGGTTTGTCATTATCATTGATATGTACACATTTTACTTGTTATTACGTGTCGCTAATACATAATGATGAAGCCCGTAGGATTCTTGCTTGACTACCAATATTATGATGGCGATCATATACGTGAGAGCTGAGTATTCCATAAGCACATCCTTAAATGTTCCTAGTCGTGGGAGTATCAAGACTGGGTATAGATATTCCGGAGTAGACTAGTGTATACGTTTTGAGACCCTTACGAGGGGCGGTGGCTGGTCTCATAAGCCATTGGTGTCGTGTCACCTAAGATAGTATACAGGTGCTCACTGGAGGTGAGTACACTGGACGGACTCGCCGAGAACTTCTAGATGGTATTATATCTATCGTCAGATGGAATTTCTCGAGTGGTATGAGTCCAGGTTAGTCTTTTGACCTGAGATCGTCATTTGTCTCGTGTGAGTTTCCACTGTACTTTGATTACTACCCTACATGGCTCAAAGGAGTCATGCAAACATGTTTTAGTTGGGTAC
Organism: Agapanthus africanus; assembly: GCA_030015575.1. Classification (NCBI taxonomy): domain Eukaryota; kingdom Viridiplantae; phylum Streptophyta; class Magnoliopsida; order Asparagales; family Amaryllidaceae; genus Agapanthus; species Agapanthus africanus. The sequence goes on from JASDDO010000024.1 coordinate 162,701,976, forward strand.
AGTTCCGAGCCACATGGAGCCAGTGAGCGATTGTCAGGGATTCATCTCTCCTGATATTAAGAGTCGATGTTGCGCTTTGTTCGGTTGGCTATCACCCTAAATCCGTGGCCACGGTAGATGAGACTTACTGATATGAATTCAGTAATTTTAGATAAGTTCTATTTAGTATTCGTGCTGCGTTTGTTGACCACACCCAAGCCGTAGTGTACGGTAGCTGATTATTGCTTATCTGCAGCATATAATTCAATTGGATTAGGGTAGCCGTACGGCTTTGTTGGCCTTAGCCAAGGGTCGTACGGGTGTGTTTAATTCAATCACGATATGATGGGTTGAACTTGGCTACCGCTTATGATTTGTTGACCATAGCCAAGGTCATAAGTTGCTGGGGGTAAAAACAGACATCGGGAATTTCAAGTGTTGAAATTTGCAATGAGATTGCATACCTTCTATGAGATAATTGAATCTCGATACCCACTGCGAGTAAGGGTTACTCCTGCGAGAGTTTTCCACTTTACAATTAGTTGATTCAGTAAGTGTCTAAGAAAGGTGTTAACGGGGTTATGCCCCTGCGGAAACGAGATTATTTAATTAGTTCCATGCAAAAGTATGGGGAGACTCCTTCGGAGTACCAATACCTGCCTGGATGACCGATTGGAGAACTTGTAGGGTATAATTAATCCCGACTAATCTTACCTTTTAGGGTTTGAAGGAAGATTTGATAAAAGCAGTGGGAGCCATCCTGATTAGATAAGATAATAACCAATCTAATCTTGTAAGAGTGTACGCTAAAGTATTTCCTTCTCTCTCTCTCTCCAGGTAGCGACCATGACACACCTTAATCAAGATAATAATATGGATGTATTGACCGAACCCGCTTATTATACTGGGCTGGGGAATGTTGGTTCCGCTTTTTCTTATGATTGTCATAAGTCTGAGTAAGTAATAGGGGAATATCGGGATTTCCACACAACCCGAATGAAGAAAGATCATAATGATGCATCTTCTTCGGGTGTGTTCGTTACCGAGAACTGTTTCTCAGTATGCTCTACGTCCTGGGTATTGGATACCGGATCAGAATCCCATGTCTGTAATTTGTTACATAGGTTAAGAAGAAGTAGAGAACTGGGAAAGGGTGATAAGTCTCTCGTAGTAGTGAATTGTGTAATTGTTGCAGCCAGAACGGTTGGCGAATCTCACCTACTATTACTAAATGGTAATACAATGATTCTGAACGACTGTTATTACGTACCAAAAATGATGTGTAATATAATATCAATTTCTTTATTAGATAAAGAAGGATATAATTTTGTATTACAAAAAAATGTTATGAACATTTTCCTAAATCAAGTGTTGATTGGGTTTGGTACGTTATGTAACGGTATATATGTTCTAAATCAAATTACAGTTCTAAACATACAGAACACACACAAGAGGAAAAGTTCAGAAACAAATGAAGCCTTCTTATGGCATTGTAGACTTGGTTATATCAATGCGACAAGGCTAGCTAAGTTACATAAAAATGGATATTTAAATCCGTTTGAATTTAAATCTTATGAAACTTGCCAGTCATGTCTCAAAGACAAGATGGCCAAAACTCTGTTTACAGGACACGAAGAAAGAGCCACAGAACTCTTGGGACTGATACATAGTGATGTATGCGGTCCTATGTCGACACATGCCAGGAATGGTTCCTCGTACTTTATTATATTTACCGATGATCTCTCAAAATTCGGACATGTGTTCTTGTAGAAACACAAATCTGAAATTTTTGAGAAATTCAATGAGTATAAGTACGAGTTGAGAACCAGACGGGTAAAAGTATTAAAGTCCTACGATCTGATCGGGGAGGAGAATACTTGAGCATGGAATTCCGAAGCCACTTAAAAGAGAATGGGATTCTCTCTCATCTTACTCCTCCGTATACACCACAGTACAATGGAGTGTCAGAGCGGAGAAATCGCACCCTATTAGATATAGTGCGCTCTATGATGAGTGTTGCTGAGTTACCTATTTCATTTTGGGGTTATGCACTTGAGGCGGCTGTATACCTATTGAATAGAGTTCCGACCAAATCCGTGCCCACCACTCTATATGAGATATGGAATGGGAAGAGACCATCTCTTAAACGAGTTAAGATATGGGGTTGTCCATCCTATGTTAAAAAGCAAAATCCGGACAAGTTCGAGGCAATGTCTGTTTTGTGTAAGTTTGTGAGATATCCCAAGGATTCATATGGATATATTTTCTACCATACCGAGGAATAAAAAGTGTTTGTTTCTCAACATGCCATCTTTTTAGAAAAGAAATTTCTTGTGAAAGAAATTAGTGGTGACGAGGTAGAACTGGAAGAAGTTCCAGCTACACAAACTATAACTGATGATTTGGTGGAACCGGAGGATTCAACAGTCCCAGACGAACCTAAGCCACTCCACAGATCTAGTAGGGTTCCTCATTCACCTGAGAGATACTACGGTTTTCTCATAGACCGTGGGAGCGAGGATTGTATCATGGAAGATGATGACCCAACTAATGTAACAACCCTAAACATTCTGTACAATTTTTTTTTCAAAAATACAGAAAGGGGTACTTGAGCCTGAGCACAAGTTATAAGTTTGATTTACTTTCGAACAGCAAGAAAAAGCTTGTAGCTCATTGGTAAGACCTTGCACCGCTGAACCAAAGCACCAGAGTTCAAATCCCATCAGCCACACATTCTTTTTATTTAAAATTCTTTTAATCTTTTAGAAGCCCAAGAGTCTACACGTGCACTACACGTAATAGAGTAAATTACAGAATAAACAAACGTGACCACGAGGATAGACTAAGCGTCAGGGACACGTGGCATCAAGACACGCCCCGACTCACCCAACTCGGGTCGACGACTCGGTTGACTCGGCCGGCGCCGCCGGTCTAACTCGGTCCGATCCCACTTTTTCTTGAACCTCCTGCACCCTTTGGACTACCCCACTCCCCCTGCACTGTTTAAATTCTCTGCAATTAATCAAAGAATTGAAATACCCTCATTTGATCCATTTTAATACAAATTTTTAATACACCTTTTCACTACCCTAAACCATAGTTTTTCCTATAAATACCACCCATAAAATCACCCCTCCTCACTCCCAAATCTCTGCCCAAACTCTCAAGAAAATTCCCAAGACTTTTTGTGTGCAAGTGGAGTTAGCAAAGGGCGAAGCTCCGACGAACTTCCGACGACGATCCGAGGAGATTCCGACGACGAAACGACGCACCGGCACCTCCTAACTCTTCCTCCTTCTCTCTTCTAATCTAATAACCTGTAATTCCCTAATTCTTCTTCTTTTCTCTATTCTAAAAATATTCAAAACTAAAACTCGACGGAAGCGGAGTTAATCCGACTTCCGATTCGTTTTTTCCTTAAAAAGTTCTATTTTACTTAAACACAATAATACCAAACTCTTATGTCATGACCATTAAACATTAAAAAAGATAATAGAACAAGTTTGGCATCAAAATAATAACCGTAACAAGTTTTATTCCACTTTTACATTAAAATACCTTCATGTTTCATTTCGACATGCTTGAACTTTTTAAACCGTATTACCTTAGAAAACTCACAAGGTAATGACCTACCTCCTGACAACACACATATCTAACATAGCACGATGAAATTTGGGAATATAGATTTGGGAAAAATACGATTTTACACATAATTATCTCCGACTTATAAAAACCTTTTTATACAAGATGTGTATTTTAAGGAATCTTTGCAATTGCGCCTCTACAACCCATTTCGGGGAATCCGTTTGATATGGTGCGGATTATCGCACATCCTCAAATCTAGTAGAGTGAGATGCAGACCTCCGTAAGGAGCATACGATCTCGAAAGATTTAAAATACAATTTTCTTTAGAAAATGTGATTTCTATTATAAATAAAACTTATATTTTTAATAAATAAATATATATGTAATTAATATTAAAATATCTATTTTTAATATTTATAATATTCCACATTTCTAAAATTCAAGAAAAAAATTCTATTTACAAGAAAATACCATACAATTCTAATATTACAAATAAATACCATATATTATGAAATTAGGTTTTATTCACTAGAAATATCATATTGATCAAATATACATCCATGAAAACTCTAAAGACGATAATAAAATACTTGAGGTGTATTTTGAAAATTATACAAAATTATTTTACATAAAACACACTCAAGTTATACTAAATTACAATAAGGACCCTAGTAAACATAGGTTTAAGCGGGACCAGTCTCTTGAGCCTCAGGGAGCCGGAGATATGGATGCTTGCCTATTTAAGGTAGATAACTTAACAAACTGTTTTATAAACACGGTAATTGTCTTTGAAAAAGATACAAATTCTGCCGTCCATTTGCAGCAGTTACCGATAGCACCAAAACATAATTCAGGATTCAATTTCTTTTCAAATTGTATTACTCAGACTGAGTCTCAATATAATTAATCTGACTTGAATATGATTCGAGTATCAAACTTCAATACAATATGGATCTATGAATCCGTCTATTCAATCTATATCAAACTATATCGACCGAACCGAACCATGGATATATTCTATCTACCTGATCATCTAATATATCCGTTCCATTACTGATATCATGGTTTCGGCAAGTCATCCATCTATATACAATATACAATTCAAACAATATATCAATACAATCAAGACATCGCGGGGTTTATAAGGGGTAGATTGGTATGGAAGGTGTTTGAAATGACACGAGACTGTAACCATAATAAACCTAACCTAAATTCAATTGCCGTTGTACCGTGGTTGAACGGTTCCTTGTGCTCCGTATACCTTAGTCTCCGAAATTGTGGGACTCCTCTCGTATACACAGGCATTCTTCTGTACCAAACTATAAACAACAGCATTAACATTAATACAACATTATAATAATATACTCTCTATTCTGTCTATTCCATTCTTGACTAATTACGGGACTTACCGAGCGATTTGTTCGCTGATGATATTCTCTTTCTTTTCTTTGGAATGTCGTCAGGTGATTCGGACTCACTAGAGATCGAGCCCACAAGCGAGAATTTAGACCAGCTAGCTTTCGACCTAGAACTTTAGATTCCCTGTACACATTTACATTCTGTATTTTCCATTTCTGTTATGCCACTGTTTAGGCATTTCTTACCATTCCATGTATTTACTTTTCAGATGTATTGTAAAAACAATGTTAATAAATAAAGTTGCTATTCAATTATATCTATTGTCTCTGTCTCTTGTGCATTTTACTTATATTGCTTAGGTACGCTTAGCGTGTTTACTTCAGAGTAAATACGTAGCGGCCTCATCACGTCCTCTGCCCATATACTGGGAAGCGGTGCATGACAACTAGTTTCGAGCAGGCTATCACTAGTGGGGACTCTATGAAATGGCTGGATGTTATGCGATCTGAGATGGAATCCATGTACACCAACAAAGTATAGACCTTGGAAGTTGCTCCTGAAGGGGTAAAACCCATTGGGAGAAAATGGATCTTTAAGAAGAAAATTGGTGTAAATGGAAAGGTTGAGACCTTCAAAGCTAGTTTTGTTGCTAACGGATTTCGTGAACGACCTGGTGTCGATTATGATGAAACATTTTCTCTAGTGGCTATGCTTAAGTCCATTAAGATCCTACTTACCTTTGCTGCATACCATGACTACGAAATCTGACAGATGGACATTAAGACCGCTTTTTTAAATGGTGATTTAGAAGAGAGCGTGTACATGACACAGCCATATGGCTTCATAGACAGTGGGAGCAGCGAAAATGTGTGCAAGCTGCTTAAATCAATTTACAGATTAAAGCAGGCATCGCGGAGCTGGAAAATTTATTTTGATGTAGCGGTCAAAGAGTTTGACTTCATTAAAAATGTAGATGAACCTTGTATATACAAAAAGGTAGTAGAGAGTAAGGTTTTCTTCCTCGTATTGTACGTGGATGACATACTCTTGATAGGAAATTTTGTTCCTATGCTATATTCGGTCAAGCTCTTCTTATCATAAAATTTCACCATGAAAGATCTAGATGATGCCTCCTACATCCCCCGGAAAAAGATCTATAGAGATAGATCTAAAAGGATGTTGGGATTGTCCCAATCCAGGTACATTGGCACCATACTAAAGAGGTTTGGTATAGAAGATTTTAAGCTTGGTAATTTACCCGCTTGACAAGAAATCACTCTCTCCAAAGAGATGTCTATCAAGACTAATTTGGAGAGGGCTCGCATTACAGTGATACCCTATGCTTCTGTAGTTGGGTCTATCATGTATGCGATATTATGTACCAGACCAGATATAGCTTAACCACCAGGTGTAGTGAGTAGGTATCAATCAGATCCTTGGGAAAAGCATTGGACAACTGTGAAGAACATTCTTAAGTACTTGGGAAGGACTAAAGAAATATTCTTGGTGTATGGCAACGGAGAACTACAGGTGGAGCCCTTTACCGATTCGAGCTTCCAGAGTGATACGGACGACAGTAAGTCGATCTCGGATTTTGTCTTCACCCTCAATGGAGGGGCGGTATGTTGGAAGAGTTCCAAGCAACATATCGTAGCAGACTCGACGATGGAGGCTGAATACATCGTTTCCAATGATAATGCCAAAGAGGTTGTCTGGATGAAGAAGTTCATTACTGAACTTGGTGTGGTTCCATCCATTGAGCATCCAATACCTTTGTATTGTGATAACAATGGAGCTGTGGCTTTATCCAAGGAACCTCGATCCCATCAGTGATACAGACATATTCTGAGGCGATATCACCTAATCTGAGAGATAGTAGATCGCCGGAAGATCGAGGTCAGGAGAGTTGACACAAAGGACAACACAGCGGATCCACTCACGAAGGCCCTCTCCCAGACGCAGTTTGAGTGACTTTTTTGGGATGTTGGGTATGAGATACTACAACAACTGGCTTTACTGCAAGTGGGAGATTGTTAGGAATATGTATGCCCTAGAGTCCATTATTATATGATATAGTGGATGCTTGGACATATATATAGAGGACTTTCTTGCTCGACATGATAGTATACTATCTGGTTACTCTTTATCTTAATATGTATACTTGTATTATTATACCAACTCTCTGATACATGTTGATAAAGCCCTTAGGATGTGGACTTGACTACCGGGTCTATGATGCAGATCATACTAGTGGAGAATGGATAGTCCACAAGCACATCCTTTAATGGTTCCTAGTCGAGGGGATATTGAGATAGGGCAACGATATTCCATAGTATACTAATGTGTATGTTTCTAGACCCTGTATGGGGTGATGGTTGATCCCATAACCATTGGCGTTTGATATCAAAGATTTACACATATGCTCATTAGAGAATGGGTACACCGAACAGGACTCGCCGAGAACTCCTAGATGGTACCATACCTATCGTCAGATAGCAGTTCTCTGGTGACACTAGTACAGGTTATTCTGTAGACCTGAGGTCATCATAGTATCTTGTGTGGTTCCCACTGTGCTTTCATTTCCTCCCTTCTGTCACGCCCCGCTTCCCAGTATACGGGCAGAGGACGCGACGATACCGCTACGTATTTACTTTGAAGTAAATACACTAAGCGTAGCTAAGCAATATAAAAATAAAGCACAAGAGACGAGATATAATAAATACAACAACTTTATTTATTCACATTCTTTCTATACAATGCATGGAAAGTAAATACCACTGAAATAAAGCAATGCCTAAACAATGGCATAACAGAAATGAAAAGTACTGAATGGAAAGTGTACAATGACTAAAGCTCGGGGTCTTTACTGAACTGGTCCGAGTCTTCAGCAGTGGGCTCGATCTCTGAAGTGTCCAGTTCACCTGACGACATTCAAAGAAGAAAGAAAGAGAATGTCGTCAGTGAACAGGTCGCTCGGTAAGTCCCAAAGATAAGGGAGAAATAGACAGAATAAAAGGTATCTTTTAAAATTGTATTATATTGTTGTAATGTTGTGTTAACGCTGTTGTTTGTAGCTTGGTACAGAAGAATGCCAGTGTATACGAGAGGGGTCTCTATATGCTAGAGACCAGAGCAAACGGAATGTATAAGGAACCGTTAAGACACGGTACAATGGCAACGGAATATAGGTTAGGTGTCTTAATCTTACTGTCTCGTGCCACTTTTAACACCTTCCGTACCAATCTACCCCTTAAACCCCGAGATGTCTTGTTTGTATTGTAAATTGTATTGATTGTATAATTGGATGACTGACCGAAACCATGATATCAGTAAACGGATGTAACCGTAGAATCGTGTAAATAGAATAACTGAGAACCATGTAAATGGAATGTATATCCATGGTTCTGTTCAGTCAAGTTGTATAGATTGATAATTGGATTCATGAATTCATGTTGAATTGTAATATTGAAGATTGTAGATTATAGATTGTACATGAATCATATTCAAGTCAGATTATAATGAGACTCAGTCTGAGTCAGACAATTAGAAAGGTAAATTGAAGTCTTGATTGTTTTGATGTTATCGGTAACCGCTGCACATGAACGGCACGATTTGTGTCTTTTTCAAAGACGATTAACGTATTGATAACACCGTTGTTAAGTTGTCTACCTTAGATAGGCAAGCACCCACTGCTTCGGCTCCCTGAGGCTCAAGAGATTGGTCCCGCTTAAACTTATATTTACTAGGGTCCTTAGGGTAAATTATAGAACTTGAGGGGGTTTTATGTAAAAATACTTTGTATAGTTTTCAAAATACACCCCAAGTATTTATTATCGTCTTTAGAGTTGTAATAAATGTAGATTTTATATTTGTGATATTTCTAGTGAAAATATCCTAATTTCATAAATAAAGGTATTTATTTGTAATATTGGTTTTGTATGGAATTCATGGTATTTTAGTGAAAAATTGATTCTTGTGATTTTTAGAAAAATGTGGAATATTTATAATACTTCAAAATAGATATTTTTATGTTACATATACATATATTTATATGAAAATAATTTTTGTATATATATATAATATTGTAGAAATCTCGTTTTTCTTAAGATGTCGTATTTTAAATCTTTCGAGACCGAATGTTCCTTGCGGAGGTCTGAATCTCACACTACTAAACCAGAGGATGTGCGATAATCCGCACTATCCTGAACAGGTTCCCCAAATAGGTTGTGGCGGCGCTTTGCAAAGATTTGTATAAATACTAAATCCTTTAGAAAACGGTTTTATTAAGTAAATGTTATTTAAATGAAAATGTGTCGTTTTTCCGTATTCTATGTTCCCAAGGGTATTGTGCTATGTTTCATATGAGTGTGTGATAAGATAAGTCATTACCTCGTGATCTACTTAAAGGTATAGCAAGTTTTGTGATATTAAATGTAGAATTAAAACTCTGTGGTATTTAAATGAAAAATACGGTAAAATGAAATAGTAATTATTTTTTATTTGAAAATTGATCAATTTGGTTTATTAGTTTTTAATAGTCAACATGAGAGAGTTTAAGTATAATTGTATTAACGAGAAGTGAAGTTTTATAAAGAAACCGCATTGGAAATCGGATTGGTTCCGATTCCGTCGGGTTTTGTAAATCCGTATTTTAGACAAGAAAAGAGAGGTAGAATTTGGGGACTTACGAGTTTAAGACAACAAGGAGAGGGAGGTGGAATGAGAGGAGTCACCGGTGCGTCGTTTCGTCGCCGGGGGCTTCTAGAATCTTCTTCGGAACATGACCGGAAAATTCGCCGGGGCTTCACCTTTCACTCACTTCGATTGCACACTAGGGTTCTAAGAATTTTTCTTGAGAGTTGGCTCAAAAATGTGAGTGAGGGGGGTGGTGTTCACGGTAGTATTTATAGGGTTAGGCTAGGGTTAGGGTAGATGAAGTGTTTTGATTTAAAAAAATGTAAAAATGTAGGAAAAATGTATTAAAATGGAGTAAATGAGTGTTAATGGGGTCTCTGGAATTGATCTCAGAATTTAAAGTATGCAGGGGAGTTGGGCAGCCCAAGAGGCATCTTTCCCCAGTTGACGACTCGGCCGTCCGGCCGAGTCCGGCCGGCGGCGCCGGCACGAGTCGGGCCGAGTCGAAGGCTGAGGATGTGGGTGGTCGCCTGCGGTAGTCACTGGTACTTTCAGTTTTTCATGGGTAGTGGGAAATTTTGGAGTTATCTCGTGTGGACTGTTTGGCTTCTATAAAATTTAAAACAAATAAATATTAAAAATAATGTGGGGCATGAGATTTGAACTCTGGTGGCTTGGTTCAGCAGTGCAAGGTATTACCAATGAGCTACAAGCTCCTTCTTGTAATTATGGAGCTATTTAATTATTTAAAGTGATAGCAGTAAAAGTAAATACTCCAAGTATACATTAATTTTAAAGTAAATTTTTGTACACTAAAAATGGAGTTATTACATTCTTTTAACTTATAATTAAAAAGCAAAATAACTACTTATATCTTGTGCTCAAGCTAAAATACCCCTTTCTGGATTTTGGAAAAAAATATTTGAAAAAAAAATTTGTATAGGAAATTTAGGGTTGTTACATTCTACCCTCCTTATAAAAATTTCGTCCTCGAAATTTGTAAAAGGAAAGTGTAAAAAATTCAAGAAAAGTTTGGTGACCGGAGTACTGACAGTGTGTGAAAAAAAAAAGGTGGTGCAAGGGTTTTAAAAATGTGAAAAAGGCTTACTGATGTTACCTTGACCTACGGTCTCGGCTTCTACGACTGCTAATGTGAAAGTCTGTCGCCGTTGTACATACCTTCTATCTGGAGGCACATTCTGTCCTTGGGGCTTGTTTCTCTGCCCTCGAGGCATGTTCCTCATTACCTGATGGAATTGGCGAATAGGTTGTGCGGGTGGTGGAGCAAAGATTGCAAAACGAGGTGTTGGAGCCTGGATATCTGGCCGCTGTGGGTAGTTGGTGGGTGTGTGAGCTGAGTTGCTATTGTAAGGACAGTTCATAATTCCATGGTTGGATGCGCCACAAATTAGACACAGGCCTTTTGCGCGCCTACAGTCCTTCCACAAGTGTCCCTTTCTATGGCAGTAATGGCAAATTTCTTCAGTTCTCCTGGGTTCAAACGATGGCCTGGAAGAGGCTCCTCCTGCCATTTGAGTGGCAGAGCGTTTCAAACCGGCAGTTTGAGGTCTGCCCCTCGCCTTTATCACTGCCTCATAACTGCGGGCAGCTTCCAAAGCATCCTCATGAGTTGGAAATTTCCCTGTGGCTAGTACAGCCTGGATTTCCGTGTCCAAATCTTATTGAAATAGACGGGCTCTGATCTCATCCGTCGGTATGAGGTGTGCCGCAAATCTGTTACGGTCTTGTGTTAGCTGTGTAGTATGCGATATCTAAAAATTTGAAATACTATGACATATCTTACCGACCGAGTATGGTGAACTCAGCATCATACTCATCTACCGATTTGATCCACATCGAACCTTGTTGCAGATGAATAAACTGCTGTTCCATGTCAAACCTGGCAATCACAGGAAAGTACTTCGTATCGAACTTATCGCGGAAAGTCTTCCATTTAATGGGATGTTCAAGACGGCTTTCTTCCGCCTTCTACCAGTTTCGTGCATTGTCCGTGAGCTGTAATTTTGCCACACGAACCCAAGCTATATCTGGCACTTGTGCTGCTGCCAGATCATTCTCGATACTCTGAGCCCATTCCTCAGCTTCAAGTGGGCTTCCCTTTCCGGAGAACTGTTTGGGATGCAAAGCTCTGAATTGCTTTATCCCAGGTGCTTCAGTCTCGGGACGGTTCAAGAGCTGCTGCTGTCCCTCAAGGAGGCTGCGAATGGCCTCAAGTAGAACTGTTTGCTCGTTGGGTGGAGCAGGAACGACATGTATGATTGGTAGTGGAGGTGGAGTGTTGTTGAAGTTGGTGTTGGTGTTGTTTGGGGAATCCATAATCTTGAAGAAAAATTTAGGTTAGGACAGATTCAAGTACATGAAATTGTAAGATTCAAGGAACATGAATTGTAAAGAATGTCTTAGTTGCTGGTTCTTATGTTATATTGCTTAGGTTGTTCACGCAGAACAGAACTGCATAGTATGGTTCTATACATCTCTGGCCTGCATCGGCCACCAACAAAACCTGTCATGCCCCGCTTCCCGGTGTACGGGCAGCGGGCGCGACTGGTCCGCTATGTATTTACTCTGAAATAAATACGCTAAGCGTATCTAAGCAATATAAAAATAAAGCACAAGAGACAAGATATAATAAAAACATCATCTTTATTTATTCACATTCTTTCTATACAATGCATGGAAAGTAAATACAACTGAAATAAAGCAATGCCTAAATAATGGCATAACAGAAATGAAAAGTACTGAATGAAAAGTGTACAATGACTAGAACTCGGGGTCTTCACTGAACTGGCCCAAGTCTTCAGCAGTGGGCTCGATCTCTGAAGTGTCCAGATCACCTGATGACATTCAAAGAAGAAAGAAAGAGAATGTCGTCAGCGAACAGGTCGCTCGATAAGTACCAAAGATAAGGTGAAATAGACAGAATAAGAGGTATCTTTTAATGTTGTATTACATTGTTGTAACGTTGTGTTAAAGCTGTTGTTTGTAACTTAGTACAGATGAATGCCAGTGTATACGAGAGGGGTCTCTATATGCTAGAGACTAGGGCAAACGGAATATACAAGGAACCGTTAAGCCACGGTACTACAACAACGGAATATAGGTTAGGTGTCTTAATCTTACTGTCTCGTGCCACTTTTAACATCTTCCGTATCAATCTACCCCTTAAACCCCGAGATGTCTTGTTTGTATTGTAAATTGTATTGATTGTATAATTGGATGACTGACCGAAACTATGATATCAGTAAACGGATGTAACAGTAGAATCATGTAAATGGAATAACTGGAGAACCATGTAAATGGAATGTATATCCATGGTTCGGTTCAGTCAAGTTGTATAGATTGATAATTGGATTCATGGATTCATGTTGAATTGTAATATTGAAGATTGTAAATTGTAGATTGTATTTGAATTATATTCAAGTCAGATTATAATGAGACTCAGTCTGAGTCAGACAATTAGAAAGGTAAATTGAAGTCCTGATTGTTTTGATGTTATCGGTAACCGCTGCACATGGGGGGCAGGATTTGTGTTTTTTTCAAAAACGATTACCGTATTGATAACACCGTTGTTAAGTTGTCTACCTTAGATAGGAAAGCACCCACTTCTCCGGCTCCCTGAGGCTCAAGAGATTGGTCCCGCTTAAATCTATATTTACTAGGGTCCTTAGGGTAAATTATAGAACTTGAGGGGTTTTTATGTAAAAATACTTTGTATAGTTTTCAAAATACACCCAAGTATTTATTATCGTCTTTAGAGTTGTAATAAATATAGATTTTATATTTGTGATATTTCTAGTGAAAATATCCTAATTTCATAAATAAAGGTATTTATTTGTAATATTGGTTTTGTATGGAATTCATGGTATTTTAGTGAAAAATTGATTCTTGTGATTTTTAGAAAAAGGTGGAATATTTATAATACTTAAAAATAGATATTTTTATGGTACATATACATATATTTATATGAAAATAATTTTTGTATATATATAATATTGTAGAAATCTCGTTTTTCTTAAGATGTCGTATTTTAAATCTTTCGAGACCGAATGCTCCTTTCGGAGGTCTGAATCTCGCACTACTAAACCAGAGGATGTGCGATAATCCGCACCATCCTGAACGGGTTCCCCAAATGGGTTGTAGCGGCGCTTTGCAAAGATTTGTATAAATACTAAATCTTTTAGAAAACGATTTTATTAAGTAAATGGTATTTATATGAAAATGTGTCGTTTTCCCGTATTCTATGTTCCCAAGGGTATTGTGCTATATTGTATATGAGTGTGTGAGGAGGTAGGTCAATACCTCGTGATCTACTTAAATGTATAGCAAGTTTTGTGATGTTAAATGTAGAATTGAAGCTATGTGGTATTTAAATGAAAAATACGGTAAAATGAAATGGAAATTATTTTTTATTTGAAACTTGATCAATTTGGTTGATTAGTGTTTAATAGTCAATATGAGATAGTTTAAGCATAATTGTATTAACGAGAAGTGAAGTTTTATAAAGAAACAGCATCGGAAATCGGATTGGTTCCGATTTCGTCGGGTTTTGTAAATCCGTATTTTAGACAAGAAAAGAGAGGTAGAATTTAGGGACTTACGGGTTTAAGACAACAAGGAGAGGGAGGTGGAACGAGAGGAGTCACCGGTGCGTCGTTTCGTCGCCGGGGGCTTCTATAATCTTCTTCGGAACATGACCGGAAAATTCGCCGGGGCTTCGCCTTTCGCTCACTTCGATTGCACACTAGGGTTCTAAGGATTTTTCTTGAGAGTTGGCTCAGAAATGTGAGTGAGGGGCGTGGTGTTTAGGATAGTATTTATAGGGTTAGGCTAGGGTTAGGGTAGATGAAGGGTTTTGATTTAAAAAAAATGTAAAAATGTAGGAAAAATGTATTAAAATGGAGTAAATAAGTGTTAATGGGGTCTCTGGAATTGATCTCAGAATTTAAAGTATGCAGGGGAGTTGGGCAGCCTAAGAGGCTTCTTTCCCCAGTTGACGACTCGGCCGTCCGGCCGGCGGCGCCGGCACGAGTCGGGCCGAGTTGAAGGCTGAGGATGTGGGTGGTCGCCTGCGGTAGTCACTGGTACTTTCAGTTTTTCATGGGTAGTGGGAAATTTTGGAGTTATCTCGTGTGGACTGTTTGGCTTCTATAAAATTTAAAACAAATAAATATTAAAAATAATGTGAGGCATGGGATTTGAACTCTGGTGGCTTGGTTCAGCAGTGCAAGGTATTACCAATGAGCTACAAGCTCCTTCTTGTAATTATGGATCTATTTAATTATTTAAAGTGATAGCAGCAAAAGTAAATACTCCAAGTATACATTAATTTTAAAGTAAATTTTTGTACACTAAAAATGGAGCTATTACATTCTTTTAACTTGTAATTAAAAAGTAAAATAACTACTTATATCTTGTGCTCAAGCTAAAATACCCCTTTCTGGATTTTGGAAAAAAATATTTGAAAAAAAGAATTTGTATAGGAAATTTAGGGTTGTTACACCATCCACTGCTCAAAGGAGTCGTGTAAACATGTGGATTTTGGGTACAGTCCCGAATCACATGGATACAGTAAGCGATAGGAGGGGTTTCGTCTCTCCCAGTATTGGGAGTTGATGTTGCGTTATGCTCGATTGGCTATAACAGCAAGTCCCTGACCAGGGCTAATGAGATTTACTAGTAAGTGTTATCCGTAGTTTCTCGAACCGTTATGAGCCACACATTGGCATGACTTATTAAGTTACTAGGGACTGACGATTCCACCCCTAAACTCGATATGCGACATATCAGACGAAGAGACCGGACTGTATGGTAAGTGTTACTCATAGGCTTCATAGGAGTTTGGACAAGTTTGCTTGTTGATGTTCTAATCGCTCAATACCTGGATAGCCGTTATATCCAGCTAGTACCGCTGACGGCTTGTGGGTAATTGATGTAATCATTACCTACTGCTAGCGTATTGACGAGTCTTTAGAGTCCCACACAGAGTTTCATAGTTCAAGCGAAACAAAGTAGGACACATATGCAGATATGTGTGGGAGCCTGATTAAATACGAGTATGTGATATCGTATTTTAATCTGGCAACATTTGATATCGGTTAGGTTATATATGATATAACCGGATTATTGAATCAAGTGTTGATTTGATAATATGATATACAGATAAATGTTATTAGTCGGTTATATATAATATAACCGGTTTATTAAATCAAGTGTTGATTTAATAATTTGATATATATTTATATTTGATATATTTATATATTAACTAATATTAATGCTCACTAATTATTTTCTTCTATTTATATATATATATATATGGATTATCTATTTTGGAAATAGATAAATGAGGTGGAAAATGAGGAGATATTTTTGGCATGGGTGAAGTATGGCTTTATTCAATAGTTTATTAGTTTGTGAACACTATTGAAGTATGGTTGATTTTTGTATTGTAAAATATTCCATGCTTCAACAAGTGTGATGAGAATTGAGCCATTCTTCATAAGCTCATTTTTCTAGTTCATTTGGCTTACTCTCTCCATTTTTCTTCTTCTTTTTCTTCCTCCAAGCCCTAACCCTCACATGAGTTGTGAACTCTAGGGCTTGTGAGAATTCTTAGTGAGTTAAAACACTTACTTCATCAACCTACTCTAAACTAGCCCTTTAGATTAGCTTGTTTCCTTCACTAATGCATGATTAGTGAAGAGATAGCTTGACCTAGAGAAGTTTCAAGATGGATCATCTTCGGCCTCGAAGATCGCGAAGCAAGCTCGTTCATTTCTTCAAGTAGAGCTAAGAGGAGTCGCAGGGACTACTACTCGAAACTTTAGAAGAGAAGGACTTGGTCTACAAAGGTTGTTGTCTCTTTCACTTAGTGTAAAACTTCTTATATCATGCATTAAACCCTAATACTCTAGTTAAGATTCTAGGTTAGTATAGCTTAGCACCCCATAAATCTGAAAATTGCATACTTGATACTTGTATTGACCTAGTGGTAGTGCTGAGACACACATTCACTAATATAGTAGTATAATGGTATCATGAAGTTCCGGTATGCAATTAGATATGCGATTGTTAGTACGGATACAAACGGATATCGTAAAACTGTAAATCTATAACATTTGCTGTATAATAAAACACATGTACTGTTTTTATTCATATATATATCGATATAGTAAAATAGCATGTTGCAAGTTAAACTTGCCTGATCAGATCTCATGACGGAGTACGTACATCACGTTCGATGTGGGATAAACGTCGCGATGCAAACTCACGCGCGTGCAGGACTGGACCTGGTTGAAGTGACGTGATGTCTACGCTGGAAGACGACGATGACTGGGTCGTCCGGATCGTCGGCGACACGTGAGACTCTAGAGAGACGGTCAAGAACCGATAAAGAAAGACCAGAAAGAAAGAAAGAAGAGAAGAATGAGGCTGTTGTGTCGGCTCTGGGTGCTGGGGACAGAGGACAGAGGAAAGGGGCGAGGCAACGTCTTGACGGCGACGAGGGCTGTCATTGAAAGCGAGGGCAGTGGGGTTTTCAAGTTGCTGTTAAGGTCGTCGGGGGAGTTGGGGTCGTTGAGGTTGATGGTGGTGGTGGTCTGTGGTGTCGGGGAGTCGAGAGAGGGGTGAGGAGACGACGTGATCGGCGGTGAGGGCCGAGGTTTCTTGGGTTGCAGGTGCTTGGGGTCATAGGTTCTCGGGGTTAGAGGAGGAGAGGAGGATGTGGAGGTGGTGGAGGTTGTGATGAGGGTGAGGAGGTCGAGATGGTCGTGGGGTAGTCGGTGGCGAGGTGAGGGAGCGGCTAGGGTTTTGGGTTTCTCGTCGTGTTCTCACGGCGAGGAGGAACGAGACAAGAAGGAAAGAAAGAAGAGAGAGAATTGGTGTTTCTTTAATATTTGGTTTAATAATAAAATATTTATAGGAGATAGAGACGAAGGATATGGAGAGAAGAGTGTGCACGAGAGGAGAGAGAGAGACAGAGAGTGTAGGGAGAGAGATAGTTAGGGTAAATATAATTAGTTTTATATATATATATATATATATATATATATATATAATATACTTAACTGTGTAATATATAAAGAATATTATAATATTTATATTTGGATTATACAGCTAATTTCAAATTACTCCGAAAAATATCTAGATCTCTTCTAAAAATCTAGTTTTAAAATATGGATAATATACGTACAAGCCAAAACTATAATGCGATATTCGGATAATAAAAATGCATACCCCCAAGTACGGATTTACGTAAATTACGTAACGATCCAAACAAGTTTGTTTTATCAGTCTCGACATGAACACGATGCATGGATACAAACATAAAATGTGGGGTACGATAACATGCCATGCTGAATATCAAAATATATTATCCGGCTATTATTTGTACTATTTAAAGATATGCGGATATAAAATATATCATGCATGTATTTAGAACCTAGATGTGCACGGATTCTCTGTACTAGTAAATATATGACGTAATTTTGAACCATAATGGGTTTCAAGCATGCGGGTCGGGTCGGATACTAATCACAAATACCAAATGCATTATCCGCACCCAAAAAGAATAATAAACAAGAAGCTATCGCAAGATTTGAAAATATCCCAAATAAAATATCGTATCAATGCACTGGGGTGTTACAAATGGTATTTTAATGAAAATTGTGTTAGTTATATGTATGCCCTAGAGGCCATTACTATATATAGGATTTATATTGTGGTGGATGCTTGGACATATATAGGGAGGACTTTCTTGCTCGACATGATAGTATGCTATCTGGTTACTCTTTACCTTAACGTGTATACTGATTGTCTCTCTGTTACATGTTGGTAAAGCCCTTAGGATGTGTACTTGACTACCTGGACTATGATGCGGATCATACTAGTGGGGACATGGTAGTCCATAAGTACATCCTTCAAAGTCCCTAGTCGTGGGTGTATCGAGACGGGGCATCGATATACCAGAGTAGACTAGCGTATACCTTCTCGACCCATACAGATGGGCGATGGATGATCCCATATCCATTGGTGTTTGACATCAGAGATGATATAAGGGTGCTCAGTGGAGACTGGGTACACTGGACGGACTCGCCGAGAACTCCCAGATGGTATTATACCTTACGTCAGATGGCAGTTCTCTGGTGACACTGGTACAGAGTAGTCTGTTGACCCGAGATCGTCATAGAGTCTTGTGTGGTTCCCACTGTGCTTTGATTTCCACCTTACCACGTCCAAGAGGGCGTGCAAAACGGTGGTTTTTGGGTACAGTCCCGAATCACATGGAGGCAATGAGCGATAGGAGGGGATTCGTCTCTTCCGGTATAGGGAGTTGATGTTGCGCTGTGTTCGATTGGCTATAACCGGAAATCCCTGGCCAGGGTTGCTGAGATTTACTGGTAAGTGTTACCTGTAGTTTCTCGAACTGTTATAGACCTCATATCGACACGACTTATCGAGCTATTGGGGTCTGACGTTTACCACCCCTAGGCGAGATATGCGACATATCAGACGACGAGACCGGACTGTACGGTAAGTGTTACTGGTTGGATTCACAGGAGTATGAGCGGGCTTGCTCGTCGATCTTCTGATCGCTCAATACCTGGGTGGCCTTTACGTTTAGCAGACCGCTTGCGGCTTGTGGGTGTTTGATATGATCATCACCTGCTACCGGCGTATTGACGAGTTTTTAGAGTCCTACACAGAGGTTTCCTGGCTCAAGCGAAACGAAATAGGAGCGCATATGAGATATGTGCGGGACCGAGAATAATGCGTGTATGTGATACCGTATTCCATTCTCGCGATGAATGTATCGATTGGTTGTATGCGATATAACCTAGTTATCGAATCAAGGATTGATTCGATAAATCGATACATTGGATATTAGTCGGTCATATGCGATATGACCGGATCGTTAAATCAAGTGTTGATTTGATGATTTAATGCATAATTATATATTTGATATATTACTTTGCATCAACTAGTATTTGTTCACTTAAGATGGATTTTCTCACTTGAAATGCACAAGTTGTATATGTGATATACTTTTGTGCACTTGTTTGTATCATGTTTGATGATACATGCTAACTTAAGTATGTGTAAAGATTAAACCATGGTTGTGTAATGGTTAGGGTTTTCATTTTATTATTTATTTATTCATTTATTTATTTATTTCTTTTTGGCAAAAGAAAAGAAAATGGTGGCTTATTTTGTTTGTTGTTGAAGCTTCATGAAGCTTTGACTAAGTGGCCATTTTGTCTTCATGCTTAACCCTAACCATTCAAACTAACCATGATTTATTATCTACACCTAACTATGGTTAGCATATGATAAGTATTGTTATTATTTTCTATTTTGAGAATAACTTATCATATTATTATCATCTTCTTCTTCTTCATCTTCAAGAAGAGAGCTTGCCACCATCAATGGCAACTTGAGAAAAAGAGTGAGAAATCCAATTCTAAAGTGAACCCACTTCCTATTTCTTCATCCTCTACCACTTGCCAAGTAGTATAGGGTGTTTTCTTCACAAGTTTCATGACTTGGTGAAGTTGGAGCTTGATCTTGTGTTGCCTCGACGTAGATCATCTTCGGCATCGAAGTCGACGACCTAGCCCGCCCATTTCTCCGATGAAGCCGACGCTAGAGCCCGGGATCCGATGATCGCAGCGAGGGGACTTCATCATGGAGCTATGGAGGTGGAGGACCGGATCTACAAAGGTTGTATTTTCCGTTTACTCATAGTTAAGTTGTTAACTAGTTATCGTTTTCGCCTAAAATCTAGTTAACGATCCGTATTAGGGTTTCGCGGCACTTGTAATTTTTGAAATTGGCATGGTTGATGCCTTGTGAGACCTCATTAGTGTGCCTAGGAACCCTACAGTGGTATCAGAGCCTAGCTAGAACCTTAGGCGATGCGTAGACGACGTTTGAAATCCGAACGAACATCGAAACCCTAACTCAAATTGCTCTCTGGAAATTTTCTGAAAATTTGGATTTTTGTGAATTAAAAATTTCCAAAAAATTCAGCAGGGAATTCTATGAGTTACTGTGAAGCACGTGATTCTAACTCGACCAAAGCGCCGCGGAACCGCGGCCCCACCCTGTGTTTCGCGGCGGTTTCGCGGCCATTTTGGTGAGTTAGACCACGTGGCTTGCACAGTAATTCTTGTCTTGAAGTGCTGAGTCTTCTGGAAATTTTTATATTTTACTCAACAGTTGAGTTTTTCTGGGGTTGTTTTGGGGATTCGATTATTCGATCGGATTGTCTAATTTTGTCTATGTGTTTTTCGAATAATTTTTGAATATGTTAAAAAGTTCGACCGGATATAAATACCCAATTTTTCCCCTGTCGGGAAATTTCCAAGTGTTGGATTTTTCCGATGTTTAAAGACGTTCTAAGTAGTGCAAGTAACACGATGGTCCCTCTAGAAGACAACAAACCTTAACTCGATTATGTGACCGTCTTGAACTGCCCTTTGAACCTTCGGGTTTGGGACAGTACGGCGTGCCACATGTGAGGCGTTGGCTTGACCCTTCTACGGCTGGACCGTTGGTACTGAGACATGAACTGGATGTTTTTAAACTTGTTTCATGTGTTGATCTGTTTCGGGAAAACTTGGGTGTTTGAATGTTCGATCGGAAAGTTTAACATTTTCTATTTCATCCGGAATGTGATACAATAATTGGAATTCACAAGTTGTTATGAGATAACTAATATGAATGTTATAAACATAGCACTTTAGTCTTACTTGATCGGTTGCCACGGAATTTTGATGTGATCAAAAGTCCGTCGCAATCATGTAGCGTACGCGGATACTCGCCGGGTAAACTTAATAGACAGCCTCACTCCATAGCCCCGACCAAGTGACTGTAGGAGAACCCCGTCGCCGAAAGCATCCGTTCGGGTGCTCGCGGAAGCGGTGTTCCGCCTTAGTGCACTTCGTCGACGGCATCGGGGGTGCGGCCGCCTACTAAAGTTTGCGACGAGCATTCGATCAGGATGTCGGGAATCTTGTTGAATTACCCGACTTGAAATTGAAAAGAGTTTTCGATAATGAGACTAAAATGCGGGGTTTATAATTGTTAGGCATGCGATGTCTAAGTAATTCAGATGATTAGGCATGTGATGTCTAAGGAGTTTCCGGATTCCAACTGTTGTAGTTTTACACTTTCTTTTCTGCGACCGTAAGTGTAATATGTGATATCGCCGGTTTCGTTGCTATATGTCAACGACAATTGGGATGCGCATGTTTACTTACGTTGATGACATGTGATGTTATGTGTTGCTGGATATGTTATATTGGATCGTCGTGTTTGAATAGCCGGGGTTTTTTATGTGAGATGAGTGTTTTTCTTTTTCATTCATGTAAAAACTTGTATGTAATATTCTTTTATTGGGGCACTTCCAGATTGCGGAAGATGTCACCTTTTGTATATTATTTACTTTTCCGCACTAGGATAGACCCAAGGAGGGGAGCACAAGTAACCGAGTTCTGGAGTCAGTGGGAGACCAACTCGAGGAGTCGAGTCCGGGTCTCCTAACTCTAGAATTGGTAGGGTTGCTTGCCGCTCCCGTAGGGGTCTAGGGGTATGGGTTTGGCTATTCATCGCGACCGTGGAATCTGTGTTTTATACTGGCTCGTATTGAAAACACGGACGTCCTAGTATATCCAATGTTTCATATGATTCTTCTGCTGCGATATCTGTGATGTGATCATTTGATGTTCTGTGATAGATACAGTATATAGTATATATGATATATTATATAGGCGTTACTTATGTTTTACACCCGCGCTAGCCCTGCCCTACTCTGCCGTTAGTTACCTAACCTAACGGTGCACAATGGGACATCGAGGCGAATGCGGATGGCATAAGTGTACGTCGTATTTATCTGTGATGTTTAAGTACTTAAATGATGGGACTTCATTAATGAGATTAATGAAATAAAAGAAACCTAAGATGTTGTAGAATCGAATTTCAAAAATTAAAACAGGTAGCTACAGTTCTTGCTTTGCACAGCGGTATATATGATATATCCTGCACCTTATTCGATGAGAAAAGGGCCGACGATCCCTTCACCGGGAGTGAACCCCTTTAGCAATAACTGGCAGATGCTATACACTCGGTTTGTCTTTTGATTGCTTTTAAGAGTTTTTGCTTTGCACAGTGATATATATGATATATCCCGCACCTCATTCGACGAGGAAAGGGCCGACGATCCCTTCACCGGGAGTGACCCCTTTAGCAAAACTAGAAAAGCCTCAAAAACACTCCATTTCAAAATTCATTCAATCCTACAACGATATCAAGTTCATTACGCAATAGGTTTTCAGAAAAACCTGTCGTAGCCCTCCGTCATTTCAGATAAGTTGTATATAGTATTCGTGCTACATTTGTTGGCTTTCGTCAAGGTGTAGTGTGCGGTAGCTATGTGCTGCTTATCTGCTGCATACGATGCGATTGGATTAGGGTAGTCGTGCGGCTTTGTTGGCTTTCGTCAAGGGTCGTGCGGGTGGGTTTAATTCAATCAAGAAATGTACGGGTTGAACTTGACTAGCGGGCTATGGTTTGTTGGCTTTCGTCAAGGTCATAGCACGTTAGGGGCAAAATATTATCGGAAATTTCAAGTGTTGAAATTTGCAATGAGATTGCATACCTTCTATAAGATAGTTGGATCCCGATACCCACTGCGAGTAATTGTTACTCCTGGGAGAGTTTTACACATTACAATTAGCCGATCAAGTAGGTGTCTAGAAAGGTGTTAACGAGGTTACGCCTCTGGGAAAACGAGGTTTACATTAATTAGGTTCGTGCGAAAGCACGGGGGACCTCCCTCAAAGTACCGACACTGGCCTGGCTGAAAGATTGGCGAACTTGTAGTGTGTAATTAATCCCGGCTAGTCTTTCCTTTTAGGGTTTGAAGGAAGATTTGATAAAAACAGTGGGAGCCATCCTGATTAGATAAAATAATAACCAATCTATTCTTGCAAGAGCGCACGCTGAGTGTTTTCTTCTCTCTCTCTCAAGGTAGCGACCATAGCATACCTTAATCAAGATAATAATACGGATTATTGACCGAACCCGCTTGTTATATTGAGTTGGGGAACGTTGGTCCCGCTCCAACATATAATTGTTATAAGACAGAGCATGAAATTGGGGAATACCAAGATTTCCATGCCGCCCAAACGAAGAAAGTGCATGAGATGCATCTCCTTCGGGTGTGTTCGTTACAAAGAACTGTTTCTCTGTATCCTCTATGTCCTGGGTATTTGATACCGGATCAGGATCCCAGATATGTAATCTGTTACATAGGGCTACAGAAAGGTAGAGAACTGAGAACGGGTGATAAGTTTCATGAGATAGAAAACGGGGCAAGTGTTGCAGCCAAGTCTGTTGGTCACTGTCACCCTGTATTCTAAATACATTGATTCTGAACAAATGCTAGTAGATACCGAACCTGATATACAAAATCATATCAGTCTTTTTATTAGTAAAGAAAGGATATAATTTTGTATTGTTGGATAATGTTTTGAACATTTCCTATTTCAAAAGTTGATCGGTTCAGGCACGTTATCTAAAAGCATTGACGTTCTAAATCAAACTACAGTTCCTAGTATACAGAACACACACAAGAGGAAGAGTTCAGAAATGAACGAATCCTTCTTGAGGCATTGTAGACTAGGTTATATCAATGCGACCCGACTGGCTGAAGTTACATTCAGATGCATATTTAAATCAGTTTGAATTTACATCTTGTGAAACTTGCCATTCATGTCACAAAGATAAGATGACCATAGCTCTGTTTACTGGAAACAGAGAAAAAGTTTGTAAACTCTTGGGACTGATACATGATGATGTATGTAGGTCCCCTGTCTACACATGCCAAGACTGGTTCTTTATACTTCATTACATTCTCTGATGATCTTTCGAGATTCAGACCCATGTTCCTGTTGAAACACAAGTCCGAACCTTTTGAGATATTCACAAAATATAAGTTAGAAGTAGAGAACCAAAACGGGTATAAGTATTATGTCCTTTGATGTGATCAGGGAGGAGAATACTTGAGCACGGAATTCCTGGACTATTCTAAAGGAGAATGAGATTCTCTCTCAGCATTACGCCTCCGAATACACCATAGCACGATGGTATATCGGGGCGGAGCAGATACACCCTATTTAATATGGTGTGCTCTATGATGAGTACTACTGAGTTACCTATTTCCTTTTGGGAGTTATGCGCTTGAGAAGCTGCATACCTATTGAATACGGTTCCAATCAAATCAATTGCCTACCACTTCATATGTGATATGGAAAGGGAAGAGCCCATATCTTAAGTTAGTTAAGATTTGGGGTTGTCCGGCCTATGTCTAAAAGCAAAATCCGGACAAGCTCGAGGCAAGATCTGTTATGTAGAACTGGAATGGTTCCAGCTATACAAACTACAGCAGATGATTTGATATAACCAAAGAATTAAATAGTTACCAACGAACCTCAGCCTCTCCGCCGATCTAGTAGGGTTCCTCACCCACCTGAGAGTTACTTCGGTTTCTCTATGACAGTAGGAGCGAGGATTGCATCATGAGATGATGACGCAACTAGTTTTGAGCAGGCCATCGAGAGTGGGGACTCTGTAAGAATGGCTGGATGCTTAGCGATCTGAGATGGAATCCATGTACACCAGCAAAGTATGGTCTTTGGCTGCTAAATCTGAAGGGTTAAATCCCCATCAGGAGCAAGTATATCTTGAGAAGATTACTTGGTGTAGATGGAAAAGTTGAGACTTTCAAAGCTAGACTTGTTAAAGGTTTTCGTCATCAACCAGGTGTGGATAATGATGAAACCTTTTCTGGGGCCTATGCTTAAGTCCATCCAGATCCTACTTGCTACGGCTACATACCATGACTACGATATCTGGTGGTTGGGTGTCATGACAGCTTTTCTAAATGATGTTTTAGAAGAGGGTGTCTATAAGTACACAACCATAGGGCTTCATAGACAGTGGGAGCAGTGAAAACGTGTACAAGATACTTTATAGGATAAAGCAGGCATCACGGAGTTGGAACGTCTGTTTTGATGTGTTAGTTAAAGAGTTTGACATCATCAAAATGGTAGATGAACCTTGTATAAACAAAAAGGTAGTAGGGAGTATTGTGACGATCCTCGTAGAGTACGTGGATGACATACTCTTGATAGGGAAGGAGTTTCCTATGCTACGCTCGGTCGATCTTCGCTTATCACATGGATTCTCCCAGATAGGATCAAAGTGATACCTCCTAAATCCTGAGTTTTCATCTATGAGATAGATGTTATTTAGGTGTTAGAATACTCACTAGCTGTAGTGAGATAGTATCAGTTGATCCTGGGGAAAATCACTAGAAGTGTTCCAGGGTGATAAAGACGACTGAAAGTCAGTCACAGGCATTGTCTTTACCCTCAGTAAAGGGACGGTATGTTGGAAGAGTTCCAAGCTAAATACCGTGGCTTACTAGACGATAAAGGCAGGATACATCGCTACTTAAGATGCTACCAAAGAGGCTGTTTGGGTGTATATTGGTTCATGAGATGAACTAGGTTCCTACCATTGTGTGACAATGGAAGTGTGGCTTTGGCCCGGGAACCCCGATCCCATCAGTGATCCAGACAAATTCTAAGGCAGTATCACCTGATCATGGAGATGGCTGATCTCCAAGGTGATCAAGGTTAGGAGAGTAGACTCACAGGACGACACGGCGGATCCACTCACGAAGGCCTATTCCCAGAGAGAGACTTTTATGGGATAGTTGAGTATGAGATACTACAACCACTGCTATCAGATGGCCCTAGTGCAAGTGGGAGATTGTTAGTTATATGTATGCCCTAGAGGCCATTACTATACATAGGATGTATATTGTGGTGGATGCTTGGACATATATAGGGAGGACTTTCTTGCTCGACATGATAGTATGCTATCTGGTTACTCTTTACCTTAACGTGTATACTGATTGTCTCTCTGTTACATGTTGGTAAAGCCCTTAGGATGTGTACTTGACTACCTGGACTATGATGCGGATCATACTAGTGGGGACATGGTAGTCCATAAGTACATCCTTTAAAGTCCCTAGTCGTGGGTGTATCGAGACAGGGCATCGATATACCAGAGTAGACTAGCGTATACCTTCTCGACCCATACAGATGGGCGATGGATGATCCCATATCCATTGGTGTTTGACATCAGAGATGATATACGGGTGCTCAGTGGAGACTGGGTACACTGGACGGACTCGCCGAGAACTCCCAGATGGTATTATACCTTACGTCAGAAGGCAGTTCTCTGGTGACACTGGTACAGAGTAGTCTGTTGACCCAAGATCGTCATAGAGTCTTGTGTGGTTCCCACTGTGCTTTGATTTCCACCTTACCACGTCCAAGAGGGCGTGCTAAACGGCGGTTTTTGGGTACAGTCCCGAATCACATGGAGGCAATGAGCGATAGGAGGGGATTCGTCTCTCCCGGTATAGGGAGTTGATGTTGCGCTGTGTTCGATTGGCTATAACCGGAAATCCCTGGCCAGGGTTGCTGAGATTTACTGGTAAGTGTTACCTGTAGTTTCTAGAACTGTTATAGACCTCATATCGACACGACTTATCGAGCTATTGGGGTCTGACGTTTACCACCCCTAGGCGAGATATGCGACATATCAGACGACGAGACCGGACTGTACGGTAAGTGTTACTGGTTGGATTCACAGGAGTATGAGCGGGCTTGCTCGTCGATCTTCTGATCGCTCAATACCCGGGTGACCGTTACATTTAGCAGACCGCTTGCGGCTTGTGGGTGTTTGATATGATCATCACCTGCTGCCGGCGTATTGACGAGTTTTTAGAGTCCTACACAGAGGTTTCCTGGCTCAAGCGAAACGAAATAGGAGCGCATATGAGATATGTGCGGGACCGAGAATAATGCGTGTATGTGATACCGTATTCCATTCTCGCGATGAATGTATCGATTGGTTGTATGCGATATAACTTAGTTATCGAATCAAGGATTGATTCGATAAATCGATACATTAGATATTAGTCGATCATATGCGATATGACCGGATCGTTAAATCAAGTGTTGATTTGATGATTTAATGCATAATTATATATTTGATATATTACTTTGCATCAACTAGTATTTGTTCACTTAAGATGGATTTTCTCACTTGAAATGCACAAGTTGTATATGTGATATACTTTTGTGCACTTGTTTGTATCATGTTTGATGATACATGCTAACTTGAGTATGTGTAAAGATTAAACTATGGTTGTGTAATGGTTAGGGTTTTCATTTTATTATTTATTTATTCATTTATTTATTTATTTCTTTTTGGCAAAAGAAAAGAAAATGGTGGCTTATTTTGTTTGTTGTTGAAGCTTCATGAAGCTTTGACTAAGTGGCCATTTTGTCTTCATGCTTAACCCTAACCATTCAAACTAACCATGATTTATTCTCTACGCCTAACTATGGTTAGCATATGATAAGTATTGTTATTATTTTCTATTTTGAGAATAACTTATCATATTATTATCATCTTCTTCTTCTTCATCTTCAAGAAGAGAGCTTGCCACCATCAATGACAACTTGAGAAAAAGAGTGAGAAATCCAATTCTAAAGTAAACCCACTTCCTATTTCTTCATCCTCTACCACTTGCCAAGTAGTATAGGGTGTTTTCTTCACAAGTTTCATGACTTGGTGAAGTTGGAGCTTGATCTTGTGTTGCCTTGACGTAGATCATCTTCGGCATCGAAGTCGACGACCTAGCCCGCCCATTTCTCCGATGAAGCCGACGCTAGAGCCCGGGATCCGATGATCGCAGCGAGGGGACTTCATCATGGAGCTATGGAGGTGGAGGACCGGATCTACAAAGGTTGTATTTTCCGTTTACTCATAGTTAAGTTGTTAACTAGTTATCGTTTTCGCCTAAAATCTAGTTAACGATCCATATTAGGGTTTCTCGGCACTTGTAATTTTTGAAATTGGCATGGTTGATGCCTTGTGAGACCTCATTAGTGTGCCTAGGAACCCTACAAATTGTATTCTTCAAATTAAACAATTATTTAAAACCTAGTGCTATGAATCCATAGTGTATGTGATGGGGTAGGTCGTTACCCCATGAATTTCCTATAGGTATTTGTTTCTAGGTTTCGATAAAAAGGTTACTTTTAAAGTTCATGGTACTTATGTGAAAAAGTTCGTTTTATGTTTATTTCGTATGAAATTTTTATTTACATCAAAAGATTAAAATGTGAAAAATATTTTGAAGTGATATTATGATATTTGTGTGACATATTGACCTATCAAATATGATAAAAATATTTAAAAGAAATAATTTTTAAGGTTAACTCCACTTTGTCGATATGATTTTTTAGAAGACGGTTTGAGTCGAAATGTAAGAGAGAAATAGGGACTCATAGTTTTAGATTGTTCAGAAAAGAGTAAGGGAGAGAGGAAGACTTCGTGGCGTCGTGGTATTATCGGGGATGGTTCCGGTCTTCAACGGAATGAACTTGGATCGTTAACTCCACTTGACTAGCCTTAATCCTTCTTGAACTTAGAGAATTTTTGAGAAATTTTCAGAATAGGGAAATGCTAGGGAATGGTGTGGTATTTATAAAGATGAATATAGGTATAAGATGAATTAAAAAGAATTAAAAATTGAAGTAAAAAGAGTGTAAATGGGTAGATGAAAGGGTGGACCGCTCTCTGTTTAATTGTAGATAAAACAAACAAGAAAATAGGGTAGAGGGGAGCTGAAGGGGTGCACGGGTGAAGCACGAATGCATTTGGGGCTATATCAACCGCCGGCGGCGGCCCAAAGATGAAAACGGGCGGTCGAATGGCTGCCACGCATCTCTAGCTTTGTGCTATGTGTGTTAATTGGGCTTAACTTCTCTTTTATCCCGTTTGATTTTTCTGAAATTTTTCGATTCTCCGTGTATTGCACGTGAAACTCTTAGGCTTACGAAAAGTTAAAAAGAAAAATATTAAAAATAATTAGGACCGCTGGGATTCGAAAATGCAAGTTATGGCACAACAGTGAAGAGTATTAACCAGCGAGGTATACGGTGTTTCTTGATTTTATTGAACAATATTAACTTATAACACATAATCAGGCTGAAATACTCTTTTTATATATTTGAATAAGTTACATTTGAACAGAGATTTCAGAGTCATTACATTCTACTCTCCTTATAAAAATTTTGTCCTCGAAATTTACATAAAGACTAATTTTCATACAGGTGAGGGTATCGCGCACGCATATCGTCCTCTTGCTCCCAGGTTGATTCTTCCGGCGAATCCCTTCTCCACATCACCCAGACTAAGTACACTTTCTTGTTCCGTAATGTCTTCACTTTTCGATCCAGAATCTCAACTGGTTGCTGTTTGCAAGTTAGATCGGTCTTTACAGTGAGCTCTGAGTGATCAAGTATGTGGCTAGGGTCGCTCACATATCACCGTAACTGGGATATGTGTAATGCATTATGCACTCCTTCCAATGATGGTGGTGGTGCCAAACGGTATGCCACTTCTCCAATTCATTCAAGTTTGTCGAACAGTCCGATGTAGCTTGGACTAAGTTTACCCCTCTTACCAAAACGTATTACTCCTCTGTTCGGAGAGATCTTCAGAAACACATGCTCTCCGGGTTGGAACTCCAAGCGTCGACGCTTTGCATCGGCCCAATGCTTCTGTCGGCTCTGGGCTATGCACATCTTTTCTCTGATTGTGCGAACTATATCCACGGTTGCCACGATCATCTCTGGCCCAAGGAGTTCACGATCTCCAAAATCGTCCTAACTCAGTGGGGAATGACACTTACGTCCTTAGAGTGCTGCGAATGGTGCCATCCCAATACTTTGCACAGGCTCTTAGCATATTTTCTAGGATCTGAATTGTTCGCTTAGTATGTCCATCTGTTTGGGGATGATACGCCATGCTTAAATTCAGGCTCGTTCTCAGGTTAGCTTGAAGACTCTACCAAAACTGGGATCGGAATCTAGTATCACGGTTGGAGACGATGCAGACATGTACCCCATGTAATCTTATGATATCCTTCATGAGTTTATGGGTATAAAGACAAATATGGTATATCTTGAAGGCTTCAATCTTACTTTAGATATTTACTCACCTCCATGTACTTTCTTGCCAACGTCTCGGTTGATTTGCCAACTCTGAATGGGATAAAGTGGGCCGACTTGGTGAGTCGATCCATAATAACCCAAACTGCGTTGTTACCCTTCGTGCTGCGAGGGAGAGCAGTCATAAAATCCATAGTAATGTGCTGCCATTTCCATTCTGGGATGGGTAACGGCTGAAGTAGAACAGCAGTTCTGTGATATTCAGCCTTCACTTGCTGACAGATTAAGTACTTTGTTATGCTCCTTGCCACTTCTCGCTTCATTCCATATCGCCAGTAGTATTGCCGCAGATCCTTGTACATCTTCATACCGCCGGGTGTACAGAATAAGAAGAGCCGTGAGATTCTTTCATCAACTCTTCTTGAACATGGCCGACTGACATGCATAAACAGCTCCCATACCGTAAGGATCCATCTTCGCGGATAATGAAGTTGGTTCGAAGACCACTTTTTACTTGTTATCGAATCTTTTGTTGCTTGGCATCATTTTCCTGTGCCGCCTTTATCTGATTGATAAGAGTGGATTGGACTTATAAGTTCATCAAAGTTGAGACGTTACCTGGAACAACTACTTCAATCATAAGTCCATGCAGTTGTTGTAGCTTCCACTAGGCGGTGAGGTTCATTGCTAAAGGCTGGCGACTAAGTGCATCGGGAACTGCGTTCCCCTTTCCAAGATGATATTGTAGGTTGATGTCCAAAGTCTGCCATAAGCTCTAGCCATCTTCTTTGCCGCATATCGAGTTCATTCTGAGTAAATACATATTTCAGACTATTGTGGTCGGTGTATATATCCACTCACTCTCCCAAAAGATAATGATGCCAAATCTTGAGTGCGAAAACCACGGCTGCCAATTCCAGATCATGTGTTGGATAGTTGCGTTCATGAACCTTTAACTGTCTTGATGCAAAAGCCACAACATTTTTATGCTGATGCAAAACACATCCTAATTTTTTACCGAATGCATCACAATGTATATCGAATCTGCCAGATTGATCCGGTATTACAAGGATAGGTGTAGAGGTTAATCTCGACTTGAGTTCTACAAAAGCCTTCTCGCATGCTTCTGACCACATGAATGTTTCGTCTTTACGTGTAAGCTTGTTCAGGGGTGCTGCGATCTTTGAAAATCCTTCGATGAATCGTCTATAGTATCCTGCTAAGCCCAAGAAACTTCTTATATCTTTCACCATCTTTGGTGTCTGCTACTCGCTGACAGCTGACAATTTAGCTGGATCCACAAAAATTCCTTCGTCTGAAACGATATGTCCAAGAAACCCGACTTAGTCTAGCCAAAATTCACACTTGTTGTATTTGGCGTAGAGCTGATGCTGTCCTAGTGTCTCCAAGACAATGCGTAAGCTCGGCGTGTTCTTTCCGATTCTTTGAATACACAAGGATATCGTCGATGAAGATAACAACAAATCTATCTAAGTATTCTCAGAAAAATTGGTTCATCAGGTTCATAAAAATGGCTGGTGCATTGGTTACTCCAAATGACATTACAAGATATTCATAATGGCCATAACGAGTCCTGAATGTCGTCTTTGGAATGTCGGACTCCTTGACTTTTTGCCTGATGATAGCCTGAACGAAGATTTAATTTTGAGAAAACACAAGATCCACTTAACTGATCAAAAAGGTCATTGATGCGAGATAGTGGATACTTGTTCTTAATTTTCACCTTGTTCAGTACTCGATAATCCACGCACATCCGGTAAGTACTGTTCTCGCCAAAAATTCTGGCCTAGAGCTTGTAGTTCCTTTATAAAAAAGAGGGAGAAAAGAAAAATGAAACGAATTCCTCCCATTTGCAAAGCACGTGAACTTTCTGGCTTTGAGGAGAATTAAAATCCACAGTTTGGACCCACGTGTAAACACGTGAGCGCTCATATGCAAAGCATATGAGTGCTGAACAGAAATAACCAAAAAGGCTAAACATGCTTCACGTTTTAAACTTGTGAGCGCTCATATAGAAAGCATATGAGTGCTGAAAGTAAATAACAGGCCTCACGTGTTAAACACATGAGCTCTCATATGCAATGCGTATATGCGCTGAATATAGACAGACTAAAATCCATACTGGGGGTCACGTGTTAAATATGTGAGCACATCATTTTGAAGCGTCAGTTTCAGATAGAATTAAATTCTTTTTGGGAAGATATCCCCTAGATCTTTCCAAAACGAGAAAGATTTTTCTCTGTTAAAATAAGAATCTTTGGATTTAAAATCCAATGGTGATAAAATATCACCAATTAAACTATCTGATAGAATTAAATTCTATATGATAGAATTAAATTCTATTTGGAAAATATTTTCCCCGATCTTTCTAATATGGAAAGATCTTTCTTTAACAGAGTGTCTTGGATTTAAAATCCAATGGCGATAAAATCACCAATTAAACCATCTGATAGAATTAAATTCTATGATCTTTCTAAAATAAGAAAAATCTTCTCTGTTAAATAGAATACAATTCTGTCTTAGAAAAATATCTTCCTAATCTTGTTAAATTAATAAGATATTCATATGATAAAATAAAATCCTATGGTTAAGAGAATATTTTCCTAACAATATATTCATCCGATAGAATTAAATTCTATTTTAAGATAATATTTTCACAATCTTGTTAAATCAAACAAGAAATCTTCTCTGTTAAATAGAGAGCATTTGGATTAAAAATCCAACGGTGAATACAATTCACCGGTTGATCTAAAAGATCAATTTGATTGATCATGAAATCAATCATGATCTCTCAATGAGAGATTTTCTTAACAGATTGATTCTTTTTCCTTCTCCTATAAATAAGAGCAAAAAGATAAGGAGGAGGGATTGGATATAAAAAAAAGGGGAAGAGCCCCGTAAGCTTCTGTAAAAAATACATAAGGCTCTAAAAAAGGTTCCACAAAACAACAGAGAATTTAATTCTCTCAAAGAAGAAGATCCCTCTCCTCAAAAGCCTAGGTAAAGAAAATATCGAGATCAAAACATCTCTTGCACCTAACATATCTAAGGGTTTAATCATTCTCAATAAATTTAGTTCTTTCTCGGGATCTGAGATCTACAAGACAAATATTTCATAAGTTGAGAATTCAATTCTCATCGGGAAGATCTTTTTCTTAAGAATAAAAAATTTATGGAAGAATTTGGATAAAAGAATATGAAGAAGATGGAGTCTATAATACTCCAGGAATTTAGTTCCTTCAAATCAAGAACCTTATCCCAGATCTTCAAAATAGTGATCTTGGTGATCGTTAATGGTCAAATACCATTAACAGAGATTTAAGTTCTCTAAAAATATTAACAAAAATTAAATCTCCAAAGAACTTAGCGCCTCACGTGAAACACACGTGAGCGCCCAAAACTGAGCGCCTCACATGAAACACACGTGAACGCGAGATGCTCAGCACCTTACGTGGAATACACGTGAGCGCCAGAGAAAATTAGTGCTTAGCACTATTATAGCACCTCACATGATATACACGTGAGCACTATATGCAACTGAGTGCTTTGCACTGCTGGGTGTTAAAGAAACCCAATCTTAGCCCAAATTGGCTAAGCTTATGTTCTTGTTATCCAAACTAATATCCAAACTGATCTTAGTCCCATACATGACTAACGATCTTCATCCTATACCTTCTAACCTAATCTTAGTCTCAAACAAGACTAATGATTCTTGGATGATCCACCATGATTCTTTCCCTCAAATATGAGATTTGGTTCAAGTGTACATCTTTTCACACCTCTGATATATTTCGTTGTAATTCCTCAACGTTTCAGAGAGGTGGTGGGTCCTAATAACCAACAACTCCTCTTTCTTCGTCCCCAAAATGTGAACGGTGGACCGAAATGTCCTTAAAACTAATATTCGTCCCAAACACGGCGATACGCCCCAAACACGGAGATAATGGACCGTGATGTCCTTACCTTAATCTGATATAATTGAGAACATATGCTCATTTTTTCCTAAGTCAATCTTAGTCTCAAATATGACTAACGATCCTTAGAGAAAGCCCAAAATTTCATAAACCGATGGACCTTACAAATGTGAGAAATGTGTCCTAAATTCATTCCCGTTGGCAAACCAAGCTACCAACACGAACCTTGTCAAGTAAATGCTTCATCCAAACCCAAATCATGAAAATATATGTATGGATTTGGACTAATCCGCGCCTTACGGACATGACATAAATTGGTCTCCATATACAATCAACGGGCAACCTTAACAAACAAAATAACACACGATATGAAGTGAACTACTGGAGTAGGATAAAGTGGTTATCGCAACGCGATAACGTAATTAACTGTAGGGGATTACGCCTGCAGGGAAGTGTTAGTTATATGTATGCCCTGGAGGCCATTACTGTGCATGAGATGTATATTATAGTGGATGCTTGGACATATATAGGGAGGATATCGACCGATGGAGCCTTTCACCCGCCCCCTAAGCGGGCAAGAGTTGAAAATCTTTCTCGCTCGACATGATAGTATGCTATCTGGTTGCACTTTGTCTTAACAAGTTGACTTGTATACGTGATGCTGTCTTACTCTCACATGTTGACAAAGGCCTTAGGTTGTGTACTTGATTACCAGAACTATAATGGAGATTATACTAGTGGGGCCAAGGGTAATCCATAAGTACACCCTTCAATTGTTCCTAGTCGTAGGAGTATCGAGACAGGGCATCGATATTCTAGAATAGACTAGCGTATACGCATCTTGACCCATATGATGGGCGATGGATGATTCCATATCCATTGGTGTTTGACATCAAAGATGGTATACGGGTGCTCAGTGGAGACTGGGTACACTGAACGGACTCACCAAGAACTCCTAGATGGTATTATACCTATCGTCAGATAGCAGTTCTTTGGTGACACTGGTACAGGTTACCCGAGATCGCCATAGAGTCTTGTGTGATTCCCACTGTGCTTTGATTTCCACCTTACCACGGTCAAGAGATCGTGCAAAACGGTGGTTTTTGGGTACAGTCTCGAGTCACATGGAGGCAATGAGCGAAAGTAGGGGATTCGTCTATCCCGATATTGGGAGTTGATGTTGCGCTATACTCGATTGACCATAACAGGAAATCCCTGGTCAGGGTTACTGAGATTTACTGGTAAGTGTTATCAGTAGTTTCTCGAACCGTTATGAACCTTGCATCGGCATGACTTATCAGGCTATTGGGGTCTGACATTTTACCACCCCCAGGCTGTTGATATGCGACATATCTGACAAAGAGACCGGACTGTACGATAGTGTTACTGTTAGGCTTTTGTAGGAGTTAGAACGGGCTTGCTTGCTGATCTTCTGATCGTTCAATACCCAGGTAGCTATTACGTCCAGCTAGTACCGCTGACGACTTGTGGATGCTTGATGTGATCATCATCTACTGTCGGCGTATTGACGAGTCTTTAGAGTTTTACACAGAGGTTTCACTGGCTCAGGCAAAACGAAGTAGGAGCACATATATGATATGTGCGGGACCGAGATTAATACGAGTATGTGATACCGTATTCTATTATCGCGATATAAAGTATCGATCGGTTTTATGCGATATAACCGGGTTATCGAATCAAATGTTGATTCGATAAGTCGATACTGTATCGGTCGGTTATATACGATATAGCCGGGTTATCGAATCATGTGTTGATTCGATATAACGATACAAATAATATTAGTCGATCATATGAGATATAACCGGATTATTAAATCAAGTGTTGATTTAATGTATAATTATATATTTGATATATTAATTTACATTAACTAATATTAGCTCACTTAAACATTTATTTTTCTCACTTGTACACACTTAATATATATGTGATATATATTAATTGTGATTTATTTTATGTCATGGTTGATGATACAAGCTACATGGGTGTATGAGACTTACACCATGATAAAGATAATGTAGGGTTTATTTATTTAGTGTAAATCAATTATTAGTTGGATAATAGGGCATACGCTGAGTGTTTTCTTCTCTCTCTCTCTCTCCAGGTAGCGACCATATCATGCCTTAATCAAGATAATAATACGGATATATTGACCGAACCCGCTTGTTATACTGAGCTGGGGAACGTTGGTCCCGCTCCAACTTATAATTGTTATAAGACAGAGCAGGAAATTGGGGATTACCAGAATTCCCATGCCGCCCAAACGAAGAAAGTGCATGCTGATGCATCTTCTTCGGGTGTGTTCATTATATAGAACTGTTTCTCAGTATCCTTTACGTCCTGGGTATGAGATACCGTATCAGGATCCCGCATATGTAATCTGTTACATGGGCTACAGAAAGGTAGAGAACTGAGAACGGGTGATAAGTTTCATGAGACAGAAAACGGTGCAAGTGTTGCAGCCAAGTCTGTTGGTCACTGTCACCCTGTATTACCAGAATACATTGATTCTGAACGAATATCATTAGATACCGAACCTGATATACAAAATCATATCGGTCTCTTTATTAGTAAAGAAAGGATATAATTTTGTATTGTTGGATAATGTTTTGAACATTTTCTATATCAAAAGTTGATCGGTTCAGGCACGTTATCTAAAAGCATTGACGTTCTAAATCAAACTACAGTTCTTAGTATACAGAACACACACAAGAGGAAGAGTTCAGAAATGAACGAATCCTTCTTGAGATATTGTAGACTAGGTCATATCAATGCGACCCGACTAGTTGAAGTTACATAAAGATGCATATTTAAATTAGTTTAAATTTACATCTTGTGAAACTTGCCGGTCATGTCACATTGATAAGATGACCACAGCTCCGTTTATTAGAAACAGAGAAAGAGTTAGTGAACTCTTGGGATGATACATGTTGATGTATGAAGGTCCCCTGTCTACACATGCCAAGATTGGTTCTTTGTACTTCATTACATTCTCTGATGATCTCTCAAGATTCAGACATATGTTCCTGCTGAAACACAAGTCCGAACCCTTTTTGAGATATTCACAGAATATAAGTTAGAAGTAGAGAACCAAAACGGGTATAAGTATTATGTCCTTTAATGTGATCAAAGAGGAGAATACTTGAGCACGGAATTCCTGGACTATTCTAAAGGAGAATGAGATTCTCTCTCAGCATTACTCCTTCGTATACACCATAGCACGATGGTATATCGGGGCGGAGCAAACACACCCTATATGATAAGGTGTGCTCTATGATGAGTACTACTGAGTTACCTATTTCCTTTTGGGAGTTATGCACTTTTGAAGTTGCATACCTATTGAATAGGGTTCCGATCAAATCAGTTGCATACCACTTCATATAAGATATAGAAAGGGAAGAGCTCATATCTTAAGTTTGTTAAGATTTGGGGTTGTCCGGCCTGTCTAAAAAGCAAAATCCGGACAAGATCGAGGCAAGGTCTGTTATGTAGAACTGGAAAGGTTCCAGCTATACAAACTGCAGCTGATGATTTGGTAGAACCAAAGGATTCAGTAGTTTCCAACGAACCTCAGCCTCTCCGCCAATCTAGTAGGGTTCCTCACCCACCTAAGAGATACTTCGGTTTCTCTATGACAGTGGGAGCGAGGATTGCATCATGAGATGATGACCCAACTAGTTTCGAGCAGACCATCAGGAGTGAGACTCTGTAAGAATGGCTGGATGCTTATCGATCTGAGATGGAATTCTTATACACCAACAAAGTATGGACTTTGGTTGCTATTTCTGAAGGGTTAAATTCCTATCAGGAGCAAGTATATTTTGAGAAGATTACTTGGTGTAGATGGAAAAGTTGAGACTTTCAAAGCTAGACTTGTTAAAGTTTTTTCGTCATCGACCAGGCATGGATAATGATGAAACCTTTTCCAGTGCCTATGCTTAAGTCCATCCAGATCCTACTTGCCACGGCTACATACCATGACTACGATATCTGGTGGTTGGGTGTCATGACTGCTTTTCTAAAATGATGTTTTGGAAGAGAGCGTCTATAAGTATACAGCCAGAGGGCTTCGTAGACAGAGGGAGCAGCGGAAACGTGTGCAAGATGCTTTATAGGATAAAGCAGGTATCGTGGAGTTGGAACATCTATTTTGATGTGGTAGTCAAAGAGTTTGATTTCATCAAAATGGTAGATGAACCTTGTATATACAAAAGGGTAGTAGGGAGTATGGTGGTGATCCTCGTAGAGTACGTAGATGACATACTCTTGATAGGGAAGGAGTTTCCTATGCTACGATCGGTCAATCTCCGCTTATCACAAGGATTCTCCATATAGGATCAAAATGATACCTCCTAAATCCTGGGTTTTCGATCTATGAGATAGATCTAATTGGATGTTAGGATACTCACTGGTTGTAGTGAGATGATATCAATCGATCCTGGGGAGAATCACTGGAAAGGTTCCAGGGTGATAAGGACGACTGAATGTCAGTCGCAGGCATTGTCTTTACCCTCAATGGAGGGACAGTATGTTGGAAGAGTTCCAAACTAGATACCGTGACATACTAGACGATTAAAGGCAAGATACATCGTTACCAAGGATGCTACCAAAGAGGCAGTCTGGATATATATAAGTTCATGAGATGAACTTCGTTCCTACCATTGAGTGACAATGGAGTTGTGGCTTTAGCCAAGGAATTACCGTCCCATCTGAAATCCAGATATAATTCTTAGGCAGTATCACCTGATCATAGAGATGGTTGATCTTCAGGGAGATCGAGATTAGGAGAGTAGACTCAGAGGACAACACGGCGGATCCACTCACAAAGGCTTTTTCCCAGAGAGAGACTATTATGGGATGGTTGAGTATGAGATACTACAACCACTGCTATCAGATGGCCCTAGTGCAAGTGGGAGATTGTTAGTTATATGTATGCCCTAGAGGCCATTACTATACATGAGATGTATATTGTAGTGGATGCTTGGACATATATAGGGAGGAATTTCTTGCTCGACATGATAGTATGCTATCTGGTTACTCTTTACCTTAATGTGTACACTGATTTTCTCTCTGTTACATGTTGGTAAAGCCCTTAGGATGTGTACTTGACTGCCTGGACTATGATGCAGATCATACTAGTGGGGACATGGTAGTCCATAAGTACATACTTCAAGGTCCCTAGTCGTGGGTGTATCGAGACAGGGCATCGATGCACCAGAGTAGACTAGCGTATATGCATCTTGACCCATATGATGGGCGATGGATGATCCCATATCCATCGGTGTTTGACATCAAGGATGGTGTACGGGTGCTCAGTGGACACTGGGTACACTGGACGGACTCGCCGAGAACTCCCAGATGGTATTATACCTTACGTCAGATGGCAGTTCTCTGGTGACAC
Source organism: Agapanthus africanus (assembly GCA_030015575.1). Taxonomy (NCBI): domain Eukaryota; kingdom Viridiplantae; phylum Streptophyta; class Magnoliopsida; order Asparagales; family Amaryllidaceae; genus Agapanthus; species Agapanthus africanus. The sequence continues at coordinate 162,742,007 of JASDDO010000024.1, forward strand.
TGGCACAGCTTAGTCTGTTGACCCGAGATCGTCATAGAGTCTTGTGTGATTCCCACTGTGCTTTGATTTCCATCATACCACGTTCAAGAGGGCGTGCAAAAAGGTGGTTTTTGGGTACAGTCCCGAATCACATGGAGGCAATGAGCGATAGGAGGAGATTCGTCTCTCCTGGTATAGGGAGTTGATGTTGCGCTGTGTTCGATTGGGTATAACCGGAAATCCCTGGCCAGGGTTGCTGAGATTTACTGGTAAGTGTTACCAGTAGTTTCTCGAACTGTTATAGACCTCATATCGACACGACTTATCGAGCTACTGGGGTCTGACGTTTACCACCCCTAGGCGAGATATGCGACATATCAGACGACGAGACCGGACTGTACGGTAGTGTTACTGATTGGATTCGCAGGAGGACTAGCGGGATTGCTTATTGATCTTTTGATCGCTCAATACCCTGGTGGCCATTACGTTTAGCACACCGCTTGCGGCTTGTGGGTGTTTGATATGATCGTCACCTACTGCCGGCGTATTGACGAGTCTTTAGAGTCCTACACAAGGGTTTCCTGGCTCAAGCGAAACGGAGTAGGAGCACATATGTGATATGTGCGGGACCGAGATTAATACGATATGAGATACCGTATTCTATTCTCGCGATTCGTGACATTGATCGGTTGTATGCGATATAGCCGGGTTATCGGATAAAGTGTTGATTCGATAAGTTGTTACACATGATATTAGTCGGCTATAGCCGGATTATTAAATCAAGAGTTGATTTAATAATTTAATGCATAATTATATATTTGATATATTACATTGCATTAACTAGTATAAGTTCACTTATGATTTATTTTCTTACTAGATTGTGCACATTGTTTATATGTGATATATGCAAGTGTACAAGTTTGTATCATGCTTGATGATACACACAAGTTGGATGTATGAGACTTAAACCAAATCAAGGTTAAATTAGGGTTTACTAATTTCCTAACAAATAACAAAAGAGGTGAGACTTTGGTCAAAGTTATCAAGCTTCATGAAGCTTGATAAACATTGACAAAGTCGACTCTTTTGTCATTCCTTAGGATATTAGTTAACCCAACCCTTAATCTAATGCCTTGGTTAATTCTCTACATGAGTTAAGCATGAGGGCTTAACTCAACCATGGTGCCATAATTTATTGGATAAGTTTTCATTTGGATGGATTTCATTCTTTCTTCTTCTTCTTCTTCTTCATCATCAAGCTCCATCCAAAAGCTTACTAGCTCCAATGGTGCCATGAGAAAAAGAGTGAGAAAATCAATTCTAAAGTGAGCCCACTTCCTACTTCTTCATCCTCTACCACTTGCCATGTAGTAGAGTGTGTTCTCTTCACAAAGTTCATGACCTAGTGAAGGAATAGCTTGAGTTAGTGTCTCCCCGACGTAGATCATCTTCGGCCTCGAAGTCATCGTAGCAAGCATGTTCGTTCTTCTTGCGGAGCTTATCTAGAGTCCGGAGTTCACGATCGCAGCGATGTGGACATCTACACGGAGCTAATGAAGTGAAGGACCGGATCTACAAAGGTTGTAATCCCTTTCACTTATAGTTAAAGTAGTTAACTTGCTTTTAGTTTCGCCTAATCTCTAGTAACGATCTTACATAGGGTTGTTCGGCACATAAAAATTTTATTTTGGCATGGTTGATGTCTTGTGGAATCTTATGAGTGTGCCTAGGAACCCTACAATAGCTAAGTGATTTCTTCTTACACAGCATATGATGTGATTAATTAGGACAGTCATGTGACTTTGTTGACCATAGTTAAGGGTCTTGTGGGTGGGTCTAATTAATTACGAAATGACGGGTAGAACTTGACTAATGCTTATGATTTGTTGGCCATAGTTAAGGTCATAAGTCACTAGGGGTAAAAACTATTATCGGGAATTTCAAGTGTTGAAATTTGCAATGAGATTGTATACCTTTTATGAGATAGTTGGATCCCGATACTCACTGCGAGTAAGAGTTACTCCTGAGAGAGTTTTACACATTACAATTAGTCGATCAAGTAGGTGTCTAGAAAGGTGTTAACGGAGTTACGCCCCTGGGAAAACGAGGTTTATTTTAATTAGGTCCGTGCGAAAGCACGGGGAACCTCCCTTAAAGTACCAACACTGGCCTGGCCGAAAGATTGGCGAATTTGTAGGGTGTAATTAATCCCAGCTAGTCTTTTCTTTTAGGGTTTGAAGGAAGATTTGATAAAAACAGTGGGAGCCATCCTGATTAGATAAAATAATAACAAATCTAATCTTATAAAGAGCGCACGCAGAGTGTCTTCTTCTCTCTCTCCTGATAGCGACCATGTCACGCCTTAATCAAGATAATAATATGGATGCATTGACTGAACCTGCTTATTATACTGTGCTAGGAAACGTTGGTTCCGCTCCATCTTATAATTGTTATAAGTCCGAGCAGAAAATAAGGGAATATCCGGATTGCCATGCCACCCAATCGAAGAAAGTGCATGTTGATGTATCTTCTTCGGGTGTGTTCATTACCGAGAACTGTTTCTCAGTATTCTCTACGTCCTGAGTATATGATACCGGATCAGGATCCTGCATATGTAATATGTTACATGGGCTACAGATAGATAGAGAACTGAGAATGGGTGATATGTCTCTAAGTGTTAGAGAATGATGCAATTTTTGCAGTCAAATCAGTTGGCAAATATCACCTTGTATTAATACATTGATTCTGAACGAATGTTATTACATACCGAACCTGATATACAACATTACATCGGTTTCTTTATTAAGTTAAAGAAGGATATAATTTTGTATTAGCGGATAATGTTGTGAACATTTTCCTTGATCAAGAGTTGATTCGATCAGGCACGATATGTAATAGCATATACGTTCTAAATCAAACCACAGTTCAAAGTATCTAGAAAACACACAAGAGGAGTAGTTCAGAAATGAACGAATCCTTCTTGTGGCATTGTAGACTAGGTCATATCAATGCGACACGATCAGGTAAGTTACATAAAGATGAATATAAGAATTTGTTCGAATTTTCATCTTATGAGACTTGCCAGTCTTGTCTCAAAGGTAAAATGACCAATACTCCGTTTACTGGAAACAGAGAAAGAGTCACTGATCACTGGGGACAGATACATGATGATGTATACGGTCCTATGTCTACAAATGCCAGGGATGGTTCTTCGTACTTCATCATATTCACTGATCTTCTCTCAGGATTCGGACATATGTTCCTGTTGAAACACAAGTTTGAAACTTTTGAGAAATTCAAGGAATATAAGCTTGAAGTTAAAGAATCAGACGGGTAGAAATATTAAGTCCTTCGATGAGATCGAGGAGCAGAATACTTGGGCATGGAGTTCTTAGATTTTCTAAACGGAGAATGTGATTCTCTCTCAGCTTACTCCTTCGTATACACCACAGCACAACGGTGTATCGGGGTGGAGGTATCACACCCTATGAGATATGGCGCACTCTATGATGAGTACTACTGAGTTGCCTATTTCCTTTTGGTGTTGTGCACTTGAGAAGCTGTATATCTATTGAATGGGGTTCCATACAAATCATGGCCTATCACTACATATGAGATATGGAATGGGAAGAGACCATGTCTTAAACGAGTTAAGATATGGGGTTGTCCGGCCTATGCTGAAAAGCAAAATCCGGACAAGCTCGAGGCAGGGTCAGATCTGTATAAGTTTGTTAGGATATCCTAAACATTAGTGAAGGAATATCTTCTACCACTCTGAGGAGCAAAAGGTGTTTTGTTTCTCAGCATGCCACCTTTTTTTTAGAAAAGGAATTTCTTGTGAAGAAATTAGTGGTCATGAGGTAGAACTGGAAGGAGTTCCAGCTAGACAAACTAACAGCTGATAATTTGGTAAAACCAAAAGATTCAATAGTCTCCAACGAACCTCAGCCTCGCCGCGAATCTGGTAGGGTTCCTCATCCACTTGAGAGATACTACGGTCTTCTCGGTGACAGTGCGAGCGAGGATTGCATCATGGTTGATGATGGCCCAACTAGGTTCAGGCAGGCCGTCACGAGTGGGGACTCTGTGAAATGGCTGGATGCTATGCGAATACAGATGGAATCCTTATACACCAACGAAGTATGACTTTGCATGTTGCAGCTGAAGGGGTAAAACTCATTAGGAGCAAATGGATCTTGAGAAGATTCTTGGTGTAAATGGAAAAGTTGAGACTTTCAAAGCTATGCTTAAGTCCATCAGGATCAATGCGCGCATCGCGGAGTTGGAACATCTGTTTTGATGCGGCGGTCAAAGTGTTTGATTTCACCAAAATGGTAGATGAACCTTGTATATACAAGAAGGTTGTAGAGAGTGGGGTTATCTTATACGTATACTACGTAGATGACATACTCTTGATAGGAAAAGGTTTCCTATGCTACACTCGGTCAAGCTCCACTTATCACAAGGATTCTCCATGGAAGATCTGGATGATACCTACTATATCTTGTGGATTATGATCTATGGTGATAGATCTAAGTGGATATTGGGAGTGTCCCAAATCCAGGTACATTAACACCATACTAAAGGGGTTTAGTATGGAGGATTCTAAACGTGGTGGTTCGCCCACTTACTCATGGATCACTCGCGTGCAAGGGATACCCTATGCTTCGGCAGTAGGCTCTATCATGTATGCGATGTTATGTACCAGACCAGATGTAGATGACTCACTAGGTGTAGTGATCAGGAATCAATCGGATTTAGGGAGAACCACTGGAAAGCTGTGGAGGACATTCTTAAGTACTTGAGAAGCACTAAAAGAATGTTCTTGGTTCCAGCTTCCAGAGTGATAAGTTCGACTGAAAGTAAGTCACATGCATTGTCTTTACCCTCAGTGGAGGGACGGTATGTTGGAAGAGTTCCAACCTAGATACCGTGACATACTAGACGATAAAGACTGAATACATTGCTACCAACGATACTACCAAAGAGCTTGTCTGGACATTTCTTGTTCATGGATGAACAAGGTTCCTACCATTGAGCGTCCAATAATTGTTATTGTGACTACAATGGAGTTGTGGTTTTAGCTTAGGAACACCTGTCCCATTATCGATCCAGACATATTCTGAGGCAAGTATCACCTGATCAGGGAGATGGTTGATCTCCAAGGGATCGAGATAAGGAGAGTAGATTTTGAGGTTAACACGGCGGATCCACTCACCAAGTCCTGCTTTCCCAAATACCGATTGAGAGATTTTGGGATGGTTGAGTATGGGATACTACAACCACATGCTATATTGTTGGGTATTGGATACTACAACAAATGGCCTTAGTTCAAGTGGGAGATTGTTAGTTATATGTATGCCTATAGGCCATTACTGTACATGGGATGTATATTGTAGTGGATGCTTGGACATATATATGGAGGACTTTCTCGCTCGACATGATAGTATGCTATCTGGTTGCACTCTGTCTTAACATGTTGACTTGTATACATGATGCTATCTTGCTCTCACATGTTGACAAAGCCCTTAGGTTGTGTACTTGACTACCAGGACTATGATGGAGATCATACTAGTGGAGCCAAGGGTAGTCCACAAGTACACCCTTCAATTGTTCCTAGTCGTAGGAGTATCGAGACAGGGCATCGATACTCCAGAGTATACTAGCGTATACGCATCTTGACCCATATGATGGACGATGGATGATCCCACATCCATTGGTGTTTGACATCAAAGATGGCATACGGGTGCTCAGTGGAGACTGGGTACACTGAACGGACTCGTCGAGAACTCTTAGATGGTATTATACCTATCGTCAGATAGCAGTTCTTTGGTGACACTGGTACATGTTAGTTTGTTGACCCGAGATCGCCATAGAGTCTTGTGTGATTCCCACTGTGCTTTGATTTCCACCTTACCACGGTCAAGAGATCGTGCAAAATGGTGGTTTTGGGGTACAGTCCCGAGTCACATGGAGGCAATGAGCGATAGGAGGGGATTCGTCTCTCCCGGTATTGGGAGTTGATGTTGCGCTATGCTCGATTGGCCATAATAAGAAATCCCTGGCCAGGATTGCTGAGATTACTGGTAAGTGTTATCAGTAGTTCCTCAAACCGTTATGGACCTTGCATCGGCATGACTTATCAGGCTATTGGGGTCTGACGTTTTACCACCCTTAGGCTGTTGATATGCGACATATCTGACGCAGAGACCAGACTGTACGATAGTGTTACTGTCAGGCTTTTGCAGGAGTTAGAGCGGACTTGCTTGCTGATCTTCTGATCGTTCAATACCCGGATAGCCGTTACGTCCAGCTAGTACCGCTGACGGATTGTGAGTGCTTGATGTGATCATCACCTACTACCGGCGTATTGACGAGTCTTTAGAGTTCTACACAGAGGTTTCACTGGCTCAGGCAAAACGAAGTAGGAGCACATATGTGATATGTGCAGGATCGAGATTAATACGAGTATGTGATACCGTATGCTATTATCGCGATATAAAGTATCGATCGGTTATATGTGATATAGCCGGGTTATCGAATCAAATGTTGATTCGATAAGTCGATACTGTATCGGTCGGTTATATGCGATATAGCCGGGTTATCGAATCAAGTGTTGGTTCAATATAATGATACAAATAAAATTAGTCGGTCATATGAGATTTAACCGGATTATTAAATCAAGTATTGATTTAATGATTTAATGTATAATTATATATTTGATATGGTAGTTAATTTATCCATCTAATCTCTCAAAAATCAATTTGGAGGAGGAGGAGGAGGAGGAAGAAAAAAACAAAGACAAAAGAGGAGGTTATATTTAGTATTTGAAGAAAGGTCAAAACGTTATAAGAGGATGGGCTTCATGTTTTGTTTTAAATAAATTAATTAATGAAAAATTATGGTCTATATTGGTTTTGAATTATTATAAATCTTGATCCTCATTGATCCTAATGCTAGCATAAACATATCCACAATAATCTAAAACTTTTTCTTTTTCTTCTTCTTCTTTTGACGAAAATAATCGAAGACTTATTTGATACGTTTTGTAATGGATGTCGGAATCATCTTTCATTAGTGTCCTTTCTGACAGAGAAAATAAGAGAAAAAATTCTTTCCGTAATTATAAATTATAGGTTTGTAATAGAAAATCAGAAACGATAATGTCTGCTATAAGGAACTATGTTCAATCGTAAGGCATGACAAATAATATATTCTTATACTCCATGAAAGATTAAATTTCTAATGGCCTAGTAAAGAAGTTTATCGTACAAAATATCCATGAACATATTAGAAGTTATCTAGAAGGTATATAACTAGATGTCGTCATATTAAATAGTGTACTGCAAAATAACAGAGAGAACACTAATGAGAATGAGAGGGAACTTTTGAAGTTTGCCATGGGCTGCAACAGGCATGAAAGGGCCTAGATTTGACATTATATACCCAAACCATTATTGTGTCATTGCGCTCGAAATTCCTAACTTTAAAATTGAATTCAAAATCTATATAAATGGATAAATTCTCAAAAAGCCTCCGGCACAACGGGGAGTTGGCTAAATATTCCTGTAATTTTCAGAACTGTTGGGAAGTGCTTATTATTGAAAATCTTTGTGAAAAAAACCCCTAAGCTAGATTTCATTTAGACCCATATATCATTTACACTGCTTAGATATTGTAGGCAACTGCTTACTGTTTAGACATTACAGACGTATACCCAAAAGTTTACGATGGCCCTGTGGGTTTTAGATAAGGCCCAAAAGCCCAGGGTTTTTACATAATTTCTGAACGGGCCAGGGGCATTGCCACAATTTACCCAATATAAATTTATAATTTCATAACTCAAACAACTTTACATCATACGAGTATTTGTTTAGGCCAGCCGAATACAGCCACATGCAAACAGTAAAAATGGTCCACAATAATAAATATTGTAGCTATATTTTATTTTGTCTAATTCAAACACCGTTATATACTAAGATTATCTTTTTGGAAAATTATCTCTAAAATTAGTATATCATTTTTCCATACTTTCTTTAAATTATAAATTGCTTAAGAACATGTAATTAGGAACAAAAAGATACGATGTTTTCCAGTTCGAGAAAGATTTGGGCCATTTGAAATTAATCAGGGTCGGAATTAGATCTTAAAACATATTTGGAATAATCCATGAATGCCATTGGGTTTAAAGCATGGCATCGAAAGCCTTTTATACCTGTCTTTTGGATTCGAAGAATAATCTCAAATGATGAATCACATAATTTTCATTTAATTCGATTTTGGGCTACCAAACTTCTTAGTGGGCGATGTCTGGATATTAAATCTTACCCGAATCCGCAACTGCATCATGAAAGAAAACAACGGCTGGATTATTATGTTTTAGAAAAAAAAGCGACTTGCGATTTGTTTTATGTTTCTGATAGGAACAATGAAAGAATCGTATAAGCAAATTTGATCCGGATCTTATTCTTCTAGTCTGTGTTATTAGTTATTTAGGGTGTAATGGCTACTTTCAAGGGTATAACTGATGTGACACACACCATGAAGCCATATTTGTCTCATCGACATCGCTTCGGGGGCAGCAACATGTACAACACTGTGTTATATGCACCGTTGTGCTCAAGAACGGTGCCCTAACCTTTTTATTGCACTGGAATTCATAAATCATGTGTCCCAAGTGATGACCTTATCATTGCTTGGAAGCACAATAATGTCAAAACATTGTCCGTTCTATGGTCGATCGTATCTTGACCCGCAACAAGAAAATACTGTTAAGATTTTAGTTTAACGCCATGTTTCAAAAAATCAATGAAATAATTCAAGACATGGCCTAGCATCGACCGCAATTTGAACCGTAACAAACAAAGTAACAAACAAAATAGCGGCATTAGCTTACTTTGCACTCAAGTTTTAAAAATTCAATGAAAAAGTTCACCGTACTGTCTAGGATCTATTGCAATCAATAAAAGAAACCTCAGACCTTAACAAATTGCAACAATTTGAGATTTTTTGCTCATGATTTAGTTAAGCTAATTAAGGGCTATGATGGACCACCGTAACAACTTGTAACTGAATTAATGACCGCGTTTGATTTGACCCCATAAACCATAAATAGGGTTCTTCACCTCCTATTTCTCTTTGTCCTGAAAATTACGAGCTCTCAGAAGCACTCTTTTTGCCTCGGTGTATAAATTTTCTTCTTTGGCTTTGGGAATATTAACCCAGGTTAGGAGATCACGAAACTCTATGGGATCCAAAAAAGACGCAACGCGGCAATCCGGCTATTTCTCTCCTTTTATTTTTAGTTTTCTTTCGACATTTAGATAGTTTCATAAAAATCATATATTAAAAAAATTATATAATGTATTTTAATCAACATAGTCAATGAGAGTAGGGACAAGTCATTTCCCGGATATTGGACTGGTAAGTTCAAATCACTCTATTTTTACTTCTTTTCCAATATTTTAGAATAAGATGCTACACTGCAAATTCTCACTATTTTCTTTTTTCTTCTCAAAGTGTGCGCTTGCGAGAAGGTAGAAAAACTGAGAATAATTTTTTTGTACTGAAATGTCGGCGGGCTTCAAAATTCACAGGTGATGATCGTGATCTAAACGAACATCGCCATACACCAGAGATGTTGCATCCGGGGGTGTAGATATCCACACAAACCAAGCTTGAATATAAATTGAAGTTTGATAAAATAATTGAACATACCTTGTTCACGCCCGGCTCGTCTTCACACTCGGCTCATTTAGGACTCATTTAGGACTCGTGTGGGATCAGATAGTTTATGACTTATTTAGTAATACACTCATTCTTAAATTTAGAAAGTATTTATTAAGCAACTCTTATATGTTAACTTGACACTCATAAGTCAAAGTAAATATTTATTCAAACATTATTATGCTACAATATTGAAGAATTTATGCGATTAGTAACTTTAAATTTAGATTTGGTAGAGTTGTAAACGGGTTTTGAGCTCATTCATCAGGTTATAACAGCTATATTAGTCGCTCAATTTCTCAAAGATAATATTTAACATTTATATCATTTTTGCATATACTCTTGTTATTGATTGTTACTAGTTTTCAAGATTTAAAATTAGCTTCGAGAATATCTCGGCTCGAGCTCAAGCTCAAGCTCAAGCTCAAGCTCGCGCTCATTTGACAAATAATTAGCCAAGCTTGAACAAGTAAGCTCGTTTATGAACGAATATGAACAAACCTAAAACAAGACTCGTTTAACTGTCCTACTTAAAATAGACGGAAAATATGTTTAGGCGCATGTCTATATGGACAGGGAAAAGGAAAAATAATGTTTCAAAATAGGAGCATGGAATCAATTCCTGTGTCTAGGCATATCCATCTTTGTGCCAAAAAATGATATGGTCGAATTTAAGATGTGGTTCCATGACAATGGCATCCAAATATATATATATATATATATATATATATAGAGAGAGAGAGAGAGAGAGAGAGAGAGAGAGAGAGAAAAGTAAATTCCACATTCCATGCACATACCTTTATCAATATTTTGCTTAAAGAACATATTGATTCTCCAAGCAAGAACAAGTAACTCATAACCAGTCAAAGAAATTCGAGGTTATCCGCATGCCAGTGCATGGATAAATTATTCGGTATGCCGGATGTAATACATCCCGAAAAGAGAGTGAAAGAAATGGAGAATTTTGGGCATCCTTCCGGCAATTTGGTGGGGTTCATATTGTTATTTTCTCTTACACGTCACCGAAAAATTTCCCAATGCCTGGGTAGACATCATTTTCTTGCATGATTACCATGAGTATAGATGCAGTGACATGTAAAGATCTAGCTAAGAGATTTCATAAGAAAAGTTTCAGTTCGAAATTGCTGGAGTTATGGCCTTCCTTCAATAAATCACAAGCCTTACCAAATAATCCTTAAGTTCATCTTATTATTATATTAAACTTTTGGCGAAAATCTTGCTATTTGATTACATACTGGTTTTGAATGCATAAGTTCAAATAATTAATAAATGTTGTGATTTTGTATTATACTATCAAAGAAAAAATAAAAACAATAATATTGATGTACATAATTAATTGAACTTTTTATTGTAACAACAAAATAGCATAGTTAAACAAAGAACAAAAAAGAAAGCTCACCAAGAAAATATATTCCATGTTAGGTTGTGGGACATGAAAACTTGTATAAATAGACTTCTTGGGTCCAACCACCCTCATAACAGCCAACTTCTACATTTAGAGGACTCAAGCTAAGGGTGGAGAAAATGGTGAGCTCTCTCCCCCCCTCTCTCTCTCTCTCACACACACGCGCACACGCGCGCTCACAAAATTCACTTGATGCATGGATGAAAAGGCTCCCTCCTCCATCCTCCCGCCCCCAACCCCACCCAATATATAATACTATAAAGTTTCATCCATATTGCCATTATGTACCTTAATTATGTTTTTCATGCATCAATATCCTATAGTAGTACGGGACACATAGCCCAGTAGTGTGCAATAGAAGTTTGTGGAAGGAGAACTCGGATCGAACCCGGGATCTCCCATTTAATGCTTCGAAGAAGAGCACGCGGGGCTGATTGGCTTTGTTGCGGAAAAAAAATAAAACCTATAGTATGTGCCATTACCATTTAACTACCCTCCCTTAAATTCATGTTAGAATGTACCGAAAATATTCTCGCATGATTATCATGCCACTATTTAAAGTACCCACACCTTGCGATTCAACCTAAAGTAAATTGATTTTTTTCATTTTTTTGAATTTCTTTTTACTCATCTTTCTTTCTCGACCTACCCTAAATTTTGGTTTCTTCTTACCCATTCTCTTTTATTGAGTTGCCCCATATTGAGGCTTCTTCCTCCTTTCTTAAGATTCCATGGCCTCATATTTATAAGTTTTAATGTTTCTTTGAGTAAATCATCAAATAATCAAGGGGATTTTAAATTTGCAAGTTAGTTAATTAGAGAAAAATAAACTACAACTATATTTCAAGAAGTTTAAACAAGGAAAAGTTGAAGAAACTGAGGCTATGGAGAAAAACCTTAACTTTTTTTTTTTAACTTGGAACTTAAGATCTTCAAATATCTCGATTTGATGAAGGGATGAAGAAATCCAAACTTTTTCCCTCTTTTTTTCCTTTCTCGCTTGTTGATTTGGGGATTTTGGGGCCTATATATGGATTTCTTACATCTTGCTGGAGAGAAAAATTGGGAAATAAATGGTAAACAACGGGTGAAATATTTTTAACCCAGCTACTTATAAATATGAATAAAGGCATTAACGTCAAATTTTTTTGTTAACACCGTGTGGAGGTAAAGTTTTTTGGGGGTATTTTAGCACAGTAAAATAAACAATAGGATATATAACTACACAATGGATGTACCTTTTGATATAGCAATTTATCCAAAAAAGAAGCAAAAAAGAAAAAAAATACCTTCCTCTGCCCCTCTCTCCCTAACATGTGCATGAAATATAAAAACCTAAAACTGAGTGGCTTTTATTTTAGGCTAAATTACACTAAGTTATCCTTGTCTATTGCTGAGTTTTCACTAAACTACCTTAAAGTTTATACTCCCTTAAACTTTGGTTTTAGGAGATTTTCCTTAACTAAATTACCCTTAAATATTACACTTTAATTAAGCTTACTGAAATTTTTTTGGGGGGAAAAAGGAACCATAACTCTAAGGTAGTTAACCGGAAAAAACGATGGTTAAGGGTATATTAGTGTAAGCTAGCCTTTATTTTTTCTTTACATATTTTTTATATTGGTTTGATATATTGTTATCAGCCTGACGAAGACAACAATGGTGGAAACCCATCGGAAGAAGGATACGGGCCATACGGCGGCAGAGCGATGGTGCCAAGAGGAGGAAGAGGAGGCGGAGGATGGGGAGGCGGGGGATACGACAGTGGTGGTTGGGGAGGACCAGGACCAGCTGCCGGTTGGGGCGGAGGCCCCCCTCCAATGTGGGTTGGAGCATACACCGCTGGAGGATACGGTTGGGGCGGGCCTCCCTGGGGAGGCAGATATGGCGGAGGAGGAGGATACGACAACGAAGGATATCGCCCTCGACGCGGCCTGAGCCTGCAGGGTCAAGGAGGCGAAGGGGAATACAGCGGCGGGCAGGGCCAGGGTCAAAGAAAAGTCCTTAATATCGGAAGTTACAACCGGACGAATAAAAAAGAGAACAAAGTCAAGGTTACATTCGACTATTCCAAGCTAAATCTCCAGAACCAACCCGATGAAATCAATATTCTGAGCCACAGTCACAGTGAAGGTGATAACAACCTGGAATATATCGACGAGAGGAATCCGCCTCCTGCCGCCTCGCCTCCACGACGTAGTTCAGGACTTGGGATAGGGATCGGGATCGGAATGTGGTAATGAAATCCAGTGATTTGGACGTATTTGCATCGATCGATTGGAAGAAACTAATCTAATTAGCTAAATAAAATCTAGCTGTCATGTGTTTGGTGGCCGTATATGTCTCTATATATGTCCATTGTATGTGTCTCATGCTTCTCTTTGGAGCCTTATTATAAGCCAAGGTGAAGCTAGCTTTGTAATCTCTTATTGGACTCGTATGAATATTGATATAAAGTAAAAGTTTGCACCTTGGATTAATGGGATTTATAGCCTCTTGTCTTTCAGAATTTGCGTCATCTTTTCTCCTGTCTTCTGCTTTCTAATATTAGGGTAAAGTGTCAAAAAGCCCCCGCCTGTTTAAAACTTGTAAAAAACCGTTAAGCTTTTTGCTCTTGTTAAAAGAAAAACAGTAGGCCCAATTAAAACCCTCTTTATACTTGTTGTCTATAATATATAAAAAGTTGTATGTAATATCTAAAGAGCTGGAGGGAATAAACACCTAAATGAAATTCGGCCTAGAGGTTTTTTCATAAAGATTTTGAACAGTTTGCTTTTCCAACAATTTTGAAAATATCAGGATGTTTAGGCAACTCCCGAGCATTATGGGGGCTTTTTGACAATTTATCCTTAAAATTATTTCAGGTGCTGCGAAAATTGGCGTACTCCTTCTGATGGTGTATCCCCAGTATAGATCAGGCCCATTTGTTGCAACATTTAAATATTTAATGCATTACAAATTACAAAATAATGTGAATACAACGAATTTCATGTGATTTTACCATATTTTCACCGATTAGCAATATGAAAAGTTCTATCGTCAGCAAACCGTTAATTTTGCACCAACTAATTCAACAGTGAAAAAATGATGGAATCAAATGAAATTTGGTGTATCCACATTTTAGATGATGAAAATGAAGAATATGGATGCCGATCGTCGAAAAAAATCATGGAGTGTATTTTTTTGACGCCATAAAAAGAAAACCTAGAGAATAAGAACAAACACTTATATTAGAATCATATTTTCTTAAACTCCTAGAACCGTGGGGATGGTCCAACCGTGGACAATAAGCCTCGGGCTTTGTACACAAGCCTCTTAACCTACTCCTAATTCCCCTGCACCGTTTGATTACTCTGCAATTAAACAGAGACCTCTCAATTCTCCATTTATCATCATTTTAATGCATTTTAATTCATCTTTTTAATTTCAAAACACTAATTCCACACTATAAATACTACCACATATCCTAGCCCTTGCTCATTCTGAAAATTATAGTTAAAATTCTCAAAAATTTCTAAGCACACAAGTGGAGTTAGCAAGAGATCGACTTCCGGCGAGAATCGAAGCAAATTCCGGCGACCCCGCGATGCTACGAAGATCAACACTCTCTCGTCTACCTTTTCTTAGGATAACTAACTAGTAAGTCCCTTCCAATTTACCTTCTTCCTCTTTAAAAATCTCTTTTTTCCACAATATGTCGATAGGTGGAGTTAATACCGACAATTAATTCTAAGCTCTAGAAATCGCACTTTTTCTTAATTATTGCCCATTCATATTTCTCCATCTTGCTTGTTAATATAAAATTTATGTTTAGAATAAAATTTTACTCAAAAATATCATGAAACATGATTTTCAATCAACTTTTACATTAAAATATCATGAACTTTAGATATGTCATCTTATATTCTTTCGTTTAAACATATTTTTAGAAAACTTCATGGGATAATGACCTATCTCTCACAAATACACATGGTTCCATAGCATGGTAATCTTTGAATGTATCTTTGAGGCGAATATAATATATTTCATTAAAATACCATCTACTATAAAAACGGTTTTCTTTTGAATTGTATTTTAAAATTCCTTTACAAATAACCCTCTACAACCCTCTTTAGAGGACCCACTATTGGATGATGTAAATTATCGCACATTCTTGGGCTTGTAGAGCGAGATGCAAAGCTCCTCACGGAGCATTTGGTCTCGAAAGGTTTTTAATACGATTTTTAAGAAAAACGCAATTTTCAACTTAATAATAAAATTAATTTTTAATAATTATATAAATATTAAAAAAATCCATATATTTTCAAAATATAATAATCTTATATTTTTTTCAAATGAAAGAATTACAATTTTCATCAAAATACCACCAAGATACCAACAAAAGTCAAGTTTTACAGTAAAATATCATGAACTATCCAAGCTAAGCTATTATAATTAACATACTTCAAAATTCTTAAAATCCACATTCATGGAAATTCTAAATAATATAAATAATTTCTCGAGATTATTTTGAAATTATATTAAAAATATTTTTCATAAAACCCCTCGAGTTATATAAAAATATATTTAAGGATTTTAGTAAATATAGGTTTAAGCGGGGATCAAATCTTTTAAGCCTCAGAGAGCCGGAGAAACTGAATGGTTGCCTATTTAAGATATAAAACTTAACGGTTTTATCAATGCTAATTGTCTTGGAAAAAACACAAATCCTGCCGTCCATGTGCAGCAGTTACCGATAACTCCCGAATCTAATTCAGGATCCAAATCAGTTATAAGTGTCTGACTCATGTTTGAGTCAAAATCAAATTTGAAATCAACTCAAATCAGAATCCAATTCAAATATGAATCCAAACTTTAATGTAGGGTGTTTTTCGTCACCCCATTGAGATGGGAATACGCGCGCACTTGTTAGGCGCATTACAGATTCCCCCTGCTTAGGGTAGGCTGGGATTTATTAATTGTGGGGATTCGAATCTCCGGCAGCCGCGGACTAAGCAGCCGTTAATTACCCCTCGTGTTTGGAGAGAGGGAATCTCTGATTGACGGGTTAAACTGGTCATGCGAACTCAACGTGCAGTGTTGTGTTTTGAAGGGGTTTTGGATATATCGGGGGCCCCACAGAGTTTTTTTAACAGGGACAGTGTCGTGGAGTATGTGTGTGTGTAAGGGAAAAGGTCATCCAAATGATGTGTCGGAGAAAGCGCTCGGGCGCTAGCGCTTTCGGCGCTAGCGCTTTGAGGCGCAGCGCTAGCGCCTCACGTGTCAGGCACGTGGGCGCTCGGATGCTAGCGCTTTAGGCGCTAGCGTCCCACGTGCCAAGTACGTGGGCGTTCGGGCGCTAGCGCTTTAATCGTAAGGGTGCTAGCTGTTCACACCATAATATTGCATTATTATATTCCCCATTCTTATTCTTTTTATAAATAAACATGTGCTTTTGACGCATGTCTGCTACATATTACAGGTTACAGGTTCTTGGAGAGAAAACAGCGAAAATGATGAAAAGACGATGCAAAAGTGGATTTTGACCAACAAACAGAAGACTCTTGATCAAGCCTACATCAAAGATAAAATTCACAAAGTACAAGGCAATGCAAGTTCCAAGATTACAAAGCGAACGGTTAAAAGTCCACCGCAATTATTCACTGGAGATCTGGAAGAAACATAGAAGCTATTTTAATAAAGAACCAAATAATAAGAAAGCCCAAAGATCCAAGGCCCAATACTTTCTTTAAAGAGACAGAGACATAAAATTTTACCAAAGCTTGAAGTCTACTTTAACTAGGTCTTCCTAAGGATATTTTGGTAAATGTAGACATGCAAATCAATTGTAACCTAGGGTTTCTATCTCCTATAAATAGAAGCCCAAATCATTGTATTCTTTTCATGCCTCCCTTCATTAATAAATTTCAGCATTCTTTTGGAGAGCATCATTTTTTGTAAGTTCTTTATTTTCTGCCCTAGGTTAATTTTCTATTCTTGCCCTAGATAAATTTAATTCCTTGCCCTAGTTAATCTTTTATTCTCTGCCCTAGATAAATGTATTTTAATTCCCTAATGAGTGAGTAGTCTCCTCGCTTGTTAGGATTAGATCTGGGGAAGGTTTGAGAGACGAAGATCTCTCATCCCCTTTCTTGCCCGTCATATATTTTCATAGAACTTCATGCATACCTTCTTATTCCGCTCCCTACGGCACTCTACCCACGAGGTAGCGGTGATACCGTAGTCTAAAGGCCCGGATTTTAAGGTTTTCCATGGAGGTTAGGGTAAAGATTAAGAAAGGAAGGACAAGGATCTAGAGGAAGAACAATCTTCCCAATCATCTTAATCCCTTTTATTAATATTTACCATAACACCTAATTAGATCTTCATATGGGTATAGAAAGCGGTGAGATTTATAGACTTTCTAAACTTAACTTAGACCTAACCCTAGCAAGACTTAGATATAGATTAATTCAGTTTTTAGATTTAATAATCAATCCGAACACCCTTCGGAATTAACTCGTTTGAACGACTAGGAGATTCACAACATCCCTGTGGACCGACCCGTACTCACCGGCTAGCTTTATGCGACGCCGTTCTTGATTGCGGTTACAAATATTTTTGATCTATCTTTTAGAAAGTGCAAGCACGCTAAATCTCTTTCAATCACTAGCGCCCTGGGTGCTAGCGCCTCACGTGCCAGGCACGTGGGCGCTTGGGAGGCGAAAGGGACTTGGTCCCTGCAATGGGAGTTGTACTCTCAGAAAGAAACGCTTATTATTTTGTGTGTGTGTGTGTGTCTTATATATATATATATATATATATATATATATATATATATATATATATGAGTTAAACTCCTAGGATATTTTGAAGCTGATGAAGGGGGCTTCTCCCCTTGAGCCCTGGATCTTCCCCAAAGTGGGGTTTCTGGAGACGGGTCTCCTTCTTCTTCCTGTCGTTTGGCTGGATCTTGGAGAAAAGGGGTGAGATTTAAAAATCTCCCATTTTTGAGATCTAATGGAAGATCCAAACTCCTCTTTGTGGGTTTTGTGATGAAAAACTATTTAGTTTTGGAAAAGAAAGAGTAAAACTCTTAATTTAATTCAAAAGAAAGAAAAAGGTTTTAGAACCTTAAGGAAGGAGAAAGATGCACAAGCCCTAATTTTTTAGAATGAAAAAGTGTATGCTTTATTCATCATCATGTTGCCTTTTATAGGCATACATATTTACATATAGCCTTTTGGGCTTTACAAAATGGCATTTTGTCCATCCTATGCCTCATGTGCTATTTCTTTTTGCACATAAGCCATGAGCTTTACAAAAATTTGGCTTTATGCCCATTCATGCATAAAAATTTACATTAAAATTATTTATTACATGATTTTTATGTTGGTATGGGGGAGGCCGGCCGCTTCATGTTCGGGCTCGACTCGAGCATAGGCCCGCTTGACCTGGGCTTAGGCCCACCTGGCTTGGAGTTGACCTTGATTTTGACTTGGTCAACCGGGGTGCAAATTTTGACCCAAACAAAGTGCCCCTCATCAATAAATGCACACCGCACATTTGAGTTGTGTGCAAGAAATTGATGGATCTTGAAGCTGGACTTCGAGGTGGAACATCATTCCGGGGGCGGGGAATCTTTCGGGAGCATGATTCCCGGGGATCGGAGTATCATTCCGATTTGCAGAGCATAATTCCAGAGTCGGAGTATCATTCCGAAGAGTCGGAGCATAATTCCGAGGGTTGGAGCATAATTCCGGGATCAGAGCATCATTCCGAAGAGCAGAGCATGATTCCAGAGATCGGAGCATCATTCCGAAGAGTCGGAGCATAATTCCGAAGGTTGGAGCATAATTCCGGGTTTGGAGGATCATTCCGAATAGCGGAGCATGATTCTAGGGATCAGAGCATCATTCTGATGAGCGGAGCATGATTCAAAGGATCGGAGCATGATTCCGATGAGCGGAACATGATTCCAAGGATCGGAGCTTGATTCCGATGAGCGGAGCATGATTCCAGGGATCGGAGCATCATTCCGATGAGCGGAGCATGATTCCAGGGATCGGAGCATAATTCCGATGAACGGAGCATGATTCCAAAGGGTCGGAGCATAATTCCGACGAGCAGCAGACATTCTGACCGGAGCATAATTTCGATGCAGAGGTTGGTTCCCAGTCGAAACATAATTCCGACAGGGAAAGCAGATACTCCGAGGTGAAGCATGATTTCGACATGGGGTGCATTCTGAGACGAAGCATGATTTCGACGCAGAGCTTGTTAGTCGACTTGATTCCGAGGCGGAGCTTAATTACGACGGGGAAGTCGTTGGTTGATTCTGAGCCGAAGTATAATTCCGACAGGGAAGGCAGATACACCGAGGCGAAGCTTGATTTCGACGCGGGGTACACTCTGAGACGAAGTATGATTCCGGTGCAGAGCTTGTTGGTCGACTTGATTTCGAGGCGGCGCTTAATTCCGATGAGGAGGTCGCTGGTTGATTCCGAGCCGAAGTATAATTCCAATAGGGAAGGCAGATACACCGAGACGAATGTTGATTTCGACATGAGGTACACTCTGAGACGAAGCATGATTCCGGCGCAGAGCTTGTTGGAATTGGTTGGTTTGATTTGTTTGATTTTTGCCTTGTTCGACGGGACTTTTGAATTTGAGAGGAATTTGGAATTTGTTTAGCATCAGTATTGCTGCACTAGAATAATGCCAGGAGCAACTCATCATTTTCCTTGGGAGGACTTGCGATTTTGGTTTTGGTTTGACTTATATTGACATCAGCATCGCTATATTGGAATATGGTAGCAGGAGCGAATCATCATCTGTCATGAGAGGATTTGGGGATTTTGGTTTGTGTTTGGCATCAACATTGCTGCACTGGAATAATACCAGGAGCAACCCATCACTTGTCCAAGGAGGATTTGGGAATTGGTGGTTTAGGAGACAGGTTTAGATCCCTATCACCTAAGACTTTTCAATTTTATAGGCCGTAAAGGTCCCATAAAAGCATTTTCTCCCTATGAGTCAAAAGGATATCGTAGGTGTATTTTCTCCTTAGGAGTCGTGGGGAGTCCTAAGTGTGTTGCTCCTTTGTGAGTCGTAAGGATCTCACGCGGGAATTTTCTCCTCACAAAGTCGAAAGGACTTTGCGAGTGCATTTCATCTCTTTTTTACGAGTTTGCGCCCTTTCGGGTTTTCACAAACTCGCCGGCAGTCCTGCTGTTTTTACTCACAGAGCCCTTTCGGGTTTTCATCCGTGCCCATTTTGCTTGTGGACATACCTTCTTTGTTTTTGAATCTTCATCGCCGGTGGGACTTTGAATGTGGTCTCATCGGTAGGACTTGGGAGAGATTGAGATTGTTTTACGCCCGTGGATTGTATACGATTTTGCAGGATATATGATCCAGATCGTAGGGCCGGAAAAATTTCGGGACTTTGTTGGCGTCTGCATCGCTGCACTGGAATATGGTACCAGGAGCGACTCATCATTCGCCGT
This sequence comes from Agapanthus africanus, assembly GCA_030015575.1. NCBI lineage: Eukaryota > Viridiplantae > Streptophyta > Magnoliopsida > Asparagales > Amaryllidaceae > Agapanthus > Agapanthus africanus. The sequence goes on from JASDDO010000024.1 coordinate 162,762,626, forward strand.
TGGGGTATGGGATTTGGAATTTGGTTGGCGTCTGCATCGCTGCACTGGAATATGGTATCAGGAGCGACTCATCATTCACCAATGCCTATTAGGAAGCGATGGCTTAGGAGACAGGTTTAGATCCCTATCACCTAAGGCTTTTCAATTTTATGGGCCGTGAGGGTCCAATAAAAGCATTTTCTCACTGCGAGTCGTAAGGATCCCGCAGGTGTATTTTCTCCTTAGGAGTCGTAAGGGCTTCTAAGTGTGTTTTTCCTTTGTGAGTCGTAAGGATCCCACGAAGGTTTGTTTTCCTCATTTATCGTGAGGATACATAAGTGGGTCTTCCCAATGGAGCATAATTCCAAGGGCGGAGACCGGCCGCTGGGCTGGTGATTGCGGTGGGGCATAAGTGTGATGGGAATTATTTGAGCCCGTGGATTGTATATGGTAGTCAATTTGGGGACTGGACGTTGGGCTGGGGGAATTTTGGAAAATTGAATTTTGGTTGGCTTCTGCATCACTGCACTGGAATATGGTACCAGGAGCGACTCATTATTCGCAGTTTTTTTTTTGCATTTTTTTTTGTTTTACCGCGATTGCTCTATCATTTCATCTTTTCTTATCGCGAAGGTCGCGATTGCCCTATCATTTCGGCTATTTATTCGCGGTTGCCCTATCATTTTGACTTTATTTTTCATCTTTATTTTACTCGCTGATTTTTATTGCGAGTTGCCCCATCATTTCGGCTTTTCTTTTTTTCTTTTATTTACACATTTTTTTGTTTATTTACATATTCTTACATTCCCAGTTTAACGACTTAGAGGTCGATTGTTTCCAGTTTAATGGCGTGGTGGTCGATTATTTTCAGAGAAAGACAGATGTCTGAGAGAATCAGTTTCACGAAGAATTTCGGTCTCCGTTTGTATGAAATTGGCGGTCGCAGCTGGACTGTTTGTTAACACGCCTTTAGACAGTTCTATCTCTCCTTCCTTATATTGCTTTTCAACCCAATGTTTGAAGACGTAGCAGTCCTCAATGACATGACCTATCACTCTGTGGTAGGGGCAGTATTTTGGGTCGCCGGTCATATTCACTTCCTGCGGTCTTTTTGACTCTGGCAGTTGTAGACCGTTCCTCAGGGCGTCTTTGAATATTTTACGGATTTTATCCCTTCTGAAGGAATAGACCTTATCTAGTTTCTCTTTCAGTGGAGATTCTCCTCCCTCTCCGAACACTGGCTTCCGAGGCTGGTTGGCATTGAGCCCGCTCATCCCTTGCTTATTTCGGTTAGCCGAAGTGTTAAAAGATTCAGAATCGTCGGAATTTTCGCCTTTGCGAGTATCGTCCTTTCGGTTTCTCCAGGACCTATTGTTGTTTTGGGAATCCGAGGAGGACTCCTGTTTTGAGCGCTCCAACATCTGGACTTTTCTGGTCATCTCTTGGAATGTTTTGAGACCCGCGGTGCATAGAAACAGGGCCATCCAATTGTTGAGATTTCCGACGAGGAGAATGACAGATTGGTCCTGCTCTATCGGCGGTTCACATTTGACGGAGAGATTGCACCATCGGGTTATAAAATCCATGCTGCTTTCGTTGTTCTTTGGCTTGGTCCTTACGAGTTCGGCGATGGTGATCTTATCGCTGACGCTCATGAACTTCTGCCGAAACAGAGACTCCATTTGGACGAAAGTTATGACGGAGCCATCTGGTATGCTCGCGTACCAGTCAAAAGAAACACCGACCAAGCTATTAACGAACTGGCGGAGGAGAAGCGCATCATTTCCCCCAATATTCCCGCATGAGGCTTTGAAGTGGGCGATGTGCTGAATCGCATTTCTCGTCCCATCAAATCTTCCGAATTTAGGGATGACATAGCCGCTAGGAAATTCTACCAGATCATACTGAGCAGGATATGGTCTCCCGCTACTGCTAACATATTTTTGCGCTTCAGCTTTGGTTACCAATGTTTTGACTTTGTTGGCAACCAAATCCATGATTTGATCTTGAGTTAGCGGGCTACTGTCATCGGTAGCCAAGAAATTTCCTGAGATAGGATGCGACCGACTTTCATGCGGTCCGCCCACCTTTGGATTTGAGGGAATAGGCGTCGGCTGTCTCGGGGCACCGTTTCCCGGTTCATGAGCAGAGCCCTGCGCTTGATTGGGCGGCTGAGAGGCAAGTCGGGTCGTGAGCTGCATCACGACATTCGTTAAGTCGTCAATTTTGGAGTAAAGTTTGGCTATCTCCTTGCCTTTGTTTTTGAGCTGCTTTCGGAGCTCCTGGAGAAGTGGTTGCTCTGCGGTCTTAGGATGGAAAGTTGGTTCATCTTCGCTTTCCGAGCATAACTCCTCATGAACTAAGGGCTCTCCCTGCTTATCAGCCCCACTGGAAGGGCCTTCATTACCTTCCAAAGGAGGCTGATCTTGGAATGTGGCAGTCATATTCACACCAGATTGGATTTAGGATGTGGTGTCCCCGTCCTTGCTCTTGCTGCGCGTGCCCACCATGTAGACAGTGTGGACAATATATCCAGTCGTCTCTTTATCTTTGGCGGGGAGCTTAAAGAAGACACCCGATCGAGCAGTTGTCAGGGGCACCGCCGGAGCTTGCTCGAGACGCCTTGTTTCTTTGTTGATGTTGATGGCCTTGCCCCCAGCTGGGGCCAAGGAAAGTCGTTCAAACACCAACTTGCGTTTGAGTTGGGGCGCCTTCGAGACCACCACATTGGCCTCTTGCCTTTCGAGACCGGTTTGTCTGTCACCTGGGCTTGAGGAGCTGGGATGGCGTTAGTGGACACGAACAGAATAGAGCCAAATGGTAGCGGCAACTCTTCCCATTGTCGCCCGAGACTGGCCGGAAGGACCGTCCTGGCGTCCATCTTCATCGTGTAGAAGATGGGAGCTGTGTCGAGAGCTGAGCTGATCCTTGGAGTTATGGTTGAGGCTTGATCGCTTGAAGTCCTGCATGAAAAAACATTATTTTAGTATAAATATCGATATGTATATTGATTGAGTTCGCATGAACGTTTAACCCGAAATATGGGAGGAGAGATTTGTCCCACCGGGCGTGCCAGAATCTGTAAGGTGTTTTTCGTCACCCCATTGAGATGTGAATACGTGCGCGCTTGTCAGGCGCATTACAGATTCCCCATGCCTAGAGTAGGCTGGGGTTTATTGATTGTGGGGATCCAAATCTCTGGCAGCCGCGGACTAAGCTGCCATTAATTACCCCTCGTCTTTGCAGCGAGGGAATCTCCGATTAACGGGTTAAACTGGTCACGCGAACTCAACATGCAGTGCTGTGTTTTGAAGGGTTTTCGATATATCGGGGCCCCGTAGAGTTTTTACGAGGGTCCCGCTACCCGGATAGCGGGCTGGGGGTCAAGGGGGCTAGCAGCCTCCTTACGGGGTGCGGGGCAGCACCCCGTTAGAAATTTTTTTCTAACAGGGACAATGTCATGGAGTATGTGTGTGTGTGTGTGTGTGTATAAGGGAAAAGGGCATCCAAAGGATGCGTGGGAGAAAGCGCTCGGGCGCTAGCGCCTCACGTGCCAGGTGCGTGGGCGCTCGGGCGCTAGTGCTTTGGGCGCTAGCGCCTCACGTGCCAGGCACGTGGACGCTTGGGCACTAACGCTTTGGGCACTAGCGCTCTAAGCGCAAGGACGCTAGCGCTCTAGGTGTTAGCGCCTCACGTGCCAGGTACGTGGGCGCTCGGGCGCTTGCGCTTTGGGCACTAGCGCTCTGAGCGTAAGGACGCTAGCGCTCTGGACGCTAGCGCTCTGGACGCTAGCGCCTCACGTGCCAGGCACGTGGGCACTCGGCCGCTAGCGGTTTGGGCGCTAGCGTTTTGAGCGCTCGGGCGCCCACGCTTTGGGTGCCCGCGCTTTGGGCGCTAGCGCCCCATGTGCCAGGCACGTGGGTGCTCGGGTGCTAGCGCTTTGAGCGCAGGGGCGCTAGCGCCTCACGTGCCAGGCACGTGGCGCTCGGGAGGCAAAAGGGACTTGGTCCCTTCAATGGGAGTTGTACTCCCAGAAAGGAACGCTTATTATTTTGTGTGTGTATGTGTGTGTATGTGTGTGTGTGTGTGAGGAGTTAAACTTCTAGGATATTTTGAAGCTGATGAAGGGGGCTTCTCCCTTTGAGCCCTGGATCTTCCCCAAAGTGGGGTTTCTGGAGATGGGTCTCCTTCTTCTTCCTGTCGTTTGGCCGGATCTTGGAGAAAGGGGGTGAGATTTAAAAATCTCCCATTTTTGAGATCTAATGGAAGATCCAAGCTCCTATTTTTGGGTTCTGTGGTGAAAAACTATTTAGTTTTGGAAAAGGAAGAGTAAAACTCTTGATTTAATTCAAAAGAAAGAAGAAGGTTTTAGAACCTTGAGGAAAGAGAAAGAGGCACAGACCTTAATTTTTTAGAATGAAAAAGTGTATGCTTTATTCATCATCATGTTGTCTTTTATAGGCTTACATATTTACATATAGCCCATTGGCTTTACAAAATGGCATTTTGCCCATCCCATACTTTATGTGCTATTTCTTTTTGCACATAAGCCATGAGCTTTACAAAAATTTGGCTTTATGCCCATTCATGCAAAAAAAATTACATTAAAATTATTTATTATATGATTTTTATGTTGGCATGGGGGAGGCCGGCCACTTCATGTTCGGGCTCGACTCGGGCATGGGCCCGCTTGACCTGGGCTTGGGCCCACCTGGCCTGGGGTTGACCTTGACCTTGACTTGGTCAACCGGGGTGCAAATTTTGACCCCAACATTTAACATGTATACTTGAACCTGAACCTGAATATCTGAATACAAGACTTGACTTGACCGAACTATGGGTATAACTTGACATGCCTATAAGCTTATATCCTGAACCTGACTACTTGAACAACTTGTATTCATGGTCTCCGCAAGTCTGATAATCATAATCTGTACAATATACTACGGAGTTAACGGGGTAGATTGGTACGGAATGTATTAAAAGTGGCACGAGATGATCACTAAGAGACACCTACGTAAACTCTCGTGCCGTTGTCCCGTGGGTTTTGACGGGGCCTTGTACTACATGTTACCATAGTCTACGGGGTAAGATGGACTTCTCTCGTATATACTGATACCTTCTATACCAAGCTACAAAAAACTACATTAAGATAACAAGTATATACTTGTATAACTTACCAGTTCCTTTTCCACATTATTTGTTCCTTCTTTCTTTTAGGACTTACCGAGCACCAGTTCGCTAACGACATTCCTGTCTATTTCTTTTTTTGGAATGTTCGTCAGGAGGACCGGACTCTCTCGAGATCGAGCCTAACCAGGAGGACATGGACTAGTTCATCGAGCAGCGGGACTTCTAGCTTTCCTTGTACTTACTTTTCATTTCACATGTCACTGTTTAGGCATTGCTTTATATCATTGTACTTTCCTTTCAAAGCAGTTGTATTGTAAAGAGGAATGTTAATAAAAGTTGTTTATTTTATATCTCTTGTCATTTCTTGTGCATTTTATATATTTCTTATTTACGCTTAACGTATTTATTTCTGAGTAAATATGTCGTGTGTCCGTCACGTCTTCGTCTCCGTACACTGGGAAGCGGGGCGTGACAGTGCTTGTGGTTAAACCCACTACCAGCGTACTGCCGAGTCTTTAGAGTCCCACACAGAGAGTTTTCCTGGTTCAGGCGAAACGATGTAGAGGCCGTATGGTTTTACGTGCAGGGATTCGATCATATACGTGTACTAGCTTCACGTATTTTTGATCGGACGGATAATACTAGCGGGCTTAAATTAAGCCGCGTTATATTATTATAATATTGGATTATTTTCATCTCTTGGTATTCGTGGTACGAATACGGGTATGTATATACGGTGAGGGGTATTATTGTATTTTCACAAGAATACTTCTAGAAGAAGACACCTCATTTTAAATCCATTTTTTTAAATGGATAATGAGGTGGAGGAATGAGGTGTTATTTAAGCATGGTTGAAATATGGCTACTTAGGATGACTCATTCATTTGGATAACTATTGAAGCATGGTTGTATTATATGATTATTATTGAAAAAGAAATGCTTCATAGTCATCAACACTTAGCCATTCTTCATTCATTATTCACTTCACGTTCTCTTTCAACCTTTACTCTCTCCTTCTTCCTCAAACCCTAACTCTCTCATGAGTTGAGAAATCTAAAGTTAATGAGATAAATTAATCCAATAAATATTCCCATTATATGCCAAATATAGTGGGAATGGTCATTTCATTGTTGATATTCAGTATTGAAATAATTATCATCGCTTCTATTGCAGTGCATTCGGAGAACAGTGGGGAGGTGCTGCCGAAATTTTCTCGAAACGAATGAAAACACAAACGCAGAGATGTATGCGTTGTAAATTCTTAGTAGGATAGAAGCTTTACCCCCGACAGCCGATATGATGAATTGACAGATCAAACTGAAACATTAAATCTTAATTAAAGTCATAAAGTAAATAGCTAATTACGTAATACATGATGACAGAAATCGGAGAGTAATAGTTAGGAGTTGGATGAAAGTGTCCAAATTGAGTGATGAATACAAAGCCGGCGTCGAAGAGTTTATGCAATTTGCATTGAGGAACCGATCCCCTGAAAAAATGATTTTGTGTCCGTGTAAATAGTGCAATAATGGTTATGACCGCCATCGAGATATAGTGTACGACCACCTACTGAAGAATAAGATTTCGTCTGGGTATACAAATTGGACGTAACATGGAGAAGAAGCACCGATAGTCGACATGTGTACGAGTCATTGGATTAGGCCAAATGATTCTTATCGTACGAATTTTAGGGACACGGATTTGAATAATATGTTGGACGAGCTCTGAACTGACATGCATCCTGATCCTGACATTGTTCCCGAACCTAATGTCAGAGATGAAGATATCCGCAATCTCCCTGATGCAGAATCGGCGAAATATATTAAGTTTATAGTTGATGTGAATGTTACCCTTTTGAAGGCGCAACATCTCTAAGTTGGGATGGATTGTCAAAATGTTTTATCTCAAATGCCATAATAATTGGGCAAACAAGTCCTTTGATCAGTTTCTTGAGGTGTAAAGGAAGACTTATCCGAAAGTGTTATTGCCGGAAAATTTCATAGAGACGAAAATGATTTTGAAGGTTATGGGTTTCAATTATGAGAAAATGGACTCGTGTCCGAACGATTGCAGAGAAGGATAAGAAGTTAGATAACTGTAAAATTTGCATCTTATCTACATGGATCATTCCTCGAAGGGATAATGATGAAGATGAATCTACACTTGATACTGCTAAACGGATTTCAGTAAAGGTTTTGCGGTACTTCTCAATCAAGCAAAGACTTTGTCAATTATTTTTGTCAACCAAAACTGCTGATAAAATGTCATGGCATGCAAATGGTCGCACTAAGGGCGGAGTCCCGCGGCATCCAACCGATGGTAAAGAGTGGAAATGCTTTGATGCCATGTACAAAGATTTTGCTGCGGATACCCGTAATGTGAGGCTTGGTATATCTATAGATGGCATGGAGTCGTTCAGCAACTGTGCAAATCACAGTATATGGCCTGTTACTCTTGTTGTTTATAATCTACCTCCATGGATAAGTATGAAGTATTCCTACACACAGATACCCTTGTTGATCCCTGGAAGTACTTCTCCTTCAAATAACCTCGGTGTATACTTGAGGTCGTTAATTGAGGAGCTGAAGGAGTTGTGGGAGCCAGGTGTACATGTATACGATTCCCACAAGAAGCAAAAATTTAAACTTCGTGCGGCACTCTTATGGACGATCAACGATTTTCCAGCATACGCTATGTTGTCTGGATGGAGCACTAAAGGTTACAAAGCTTGCCCGATATGTCAAGAGGAAACCGTATGTGATCCTAAAATAAGGGCACGGAAGATCAAGTTCTACACAGGTCCCCGTCGATGGTTGGATATAAATCAACCATATCGTCGTAGTTGCAACAAGTTCAATGGTAGACAAGAGTATAGGCGTGCCCCACCTAAGCCGATGGGTTTGAAGTTGTGGGAGGAAACACAAGATTTCAGTAATGTTGTTTTCGGGAGAACGACAGAGTATACAATTCCACGGGTTGCTGGCAGTCACTAGAGGAAGAATCCCATTTTTTAACAAGCTGGTATATTGGCGTGATCTCAATCTGCGTCATAACTTAGAGTTCATGCACATCGAGATGAACGTATGCGAGGTACTCCTTAACACCTTATTGAATGTAAAATCCAAATCTAAGGATACACTTGCGGTTCGATGGTGTTACCTGCAAGAGAGGTTACGTCCTAAATTGCATCTACGATAAGTGGGGAACGGTAGATAGTCCTGAAGCGAAGTACACGATGTCTGCTAGTGAGAATGGTGCTTTTCTCAGAGTTTTCGAGCAAGTAAGGGTTCCTGACGGTTACTCATTAAATCTCTCTAAGTGCGTGGACATGAAGCATAAAAATTTTTGTCATCTTAAAAGTCATGACTGCCACGTGATCATGCAACAGTTACTCCCTGTTGCAATTAGGGCGTTAAAGGATAAGGATGTTATCTTTATTATGACAGATCTTTTTCACTGTTTTCATGATTTAAGCTCTAAGGAATATAGGGCAGATGATTTTAGAAATCTGGAGAATAAATTTCCTATCAATGTAGATTGGAGATGTTGTTTCCTCCTACGTTTTTCACAATTTGCATCTCACAGTTCATCTTGCAAGAGAGAGGCGTTCAGGTGGACCGTTTAATTATCGGTAGATGTATCCATTCAAGAGGTATGCAATTAATAGTTGAATTTAACTTTCAAATAATATTTATTAGTTTCATCAATTTCATTAATCAAACTTACCTGAACGAAATACACAGGTTTATGTTTAAAATAAAATGATATATTCGTAATAAAGCTATACCCAAGAGATCGTTTGCCGAAGGGTTTCTCGCCAAAGAATGCATGACATTTTGTTCTATGTACCTTGAGGGGGCCGAGACTGCATTCAACTGGTCGTGCCGTAACAAAGACGTGGGTAACGAGGGACGGTGATTAATATCCGTCTTCTATGGAGACGGGAACATAATAGGTACCATGAAACATATCGCACTTCGTAGTCAGGAGCTTGACACAATATATAGATATGTATTGTTTAACTCTTCCGAGGTGGACATATTTCAAGAGTATGTATATAGCCTGATACTTTTCTCAACACATAAATATGAAATTACTTAACTATATTGTTTAATACTTAGATTATGGAGAGCTCGGCATAGACCACCGAGAGGTCAATCCTTACCGAGGCATGTCGAAAATGCTCGAAATCGAGAATTTCCGTTATGGTTTAACCAATTTGTAAGTTTAATGCTAAAATATATTCAACTATATAATTCATGTTTCATCCCTTAAACTAAATACGATTTTTTAACCTTATTGTGCCTTATTAGGTTCATATAGTCGTAGATACCAACATAACAAAAGATATAAGAATATTTGCCTCCGAACCAGATCCAGTAGTTAAGCGTCTAACTGGTTATGTCATTAATGGATATAGATTTCATACACAAGATAGAGATACGCGTAGAAAGTTCCAAAACTACAATGTTTTTTTGACTTCAACCATAACAAGTTACACATCGTCTAGAGATATCAATCTAACTACGGGTCAACTTGACTACTATGGTATGCTGCAAGATATATTGCAAGTACGTTATCGCGCACACAGAGTTGTTGTATTCAAATGTATGTGGTATGATACTAAGACTGATGGACGAGAATACAAAGTAGAAAATGGGCTACTCCTACTGTATTATGAGAAACTCGTGTTCATGAATGAGCTTTACATATTAGCGAGTCAAGCACGTCAGTGTTTTTATGTCGAGGACCCTAGGGATGCTGTCTGGCATGTTGCTATCACCACAAATCCGCGAGATTATTTTAACATGGGAAATCCTGATGAAAATATTGAAATTAGCTACCCAAGCACGCCAGTAACACCGTTACAAGACCTGGCTATGGATTCAGACGGCGTTAGCTTTTGCAGGGATGACATCGATCCGGAGATTATTGTAGAAGATGGATCATAAAGATCAGTTGCTCGTAGAAGAAAACGATCAACACGTGAACTGTTACAAAATTCAGCGAGTGAGAGTAATGCTACAAAGGATGATGATTAACACTATCTTTTGTATCGCACTTTTATTGCTCGTTTATTTACATGGGGCTTTCAGATATGAAGAATTTATTTTATGTACTGAATATCTTGAATGCGATTTGCTTAATTTCATTTACATCTATTTAATTTTGCTTAACTGTTGCTTGAATTTGTTGCTGTATATGTATGTTGCATTAGTTATTTTTTTAGGAGATAGTCTCCAGTTCTGGTCGTGGCCGTGGTCGTGGACGGCCTGATGGGGAGGTGGCATCCACTTCCTCTGGTTCCGCGGGCCAGGTCCGGAGCTGGGACCGGGGATGGGGTCCTAGGAAAAATGGCCCGATAGAGGCAAAGAAAATATGGTTCCGCAATCAAGACAGCCCGAAGATCGATGTGCACGTCTCGACGAACCGGAACTTCGTTGAATCTAGGGCGAAGGACCTAAAGGCATTCTGTGCATCTATATGAAATAATGAGAAACGCATGCCGCACGTCGTGAAAGAAGGTTCCAGATACGTAGCGGTGGAATGGACATCGACAGCTTTGGAGGCCAAGAAACAAACGGCCTTGGATGAGATTTTAGTAAGGTTATTTTATTAAGTCGTCGTTTATTACTTTATATATATGACGCTAATACATCATTGGTGTTTCTTTGTAGGCACGCTTTTCCATAGTGTGGTGGATTAACAGCTCTCCTGTACCTCAGCACGTCGTCAGAGGCCGACTGTTTATATACATGTCGAGGAGTTGGCATGATCACAAACACTGGTCTATAGGAAATGGAAGAAGGCAAACACCGATGAGGCAAAATTGGTGGTGAAGCTCGCTAATTGGTCGGACGAGTATTGGCTGACATGATTGATGACTTCGGATTGACTGAGTGGTACGTAGATCGCCGATTACTGTAATATCTTTATATGTTAATCCTAAAGTTTGGCTATGAGATGTTAAATCATTTCTAAATGGCAATCTAGGAGCCAACGGGGAGCAGCGGTGCAAAGTCGCAACACTGATCGTTGGTTGGGCAGAGAGATGAACTCTTCCCAATATGGAGTTACCCATGTAAGTTGACAAATCAAAATATTATGAATTTTTCAACTTCCTAAACTTTCGACGGAAATCAGAATTTTGTCTAAATTGCAGGCGAGACGGACGGGAGAGATGCCCAGTCGTGTAATGCTTTACGGTATAGGGTTTGTGCGTGCCTCCAGCAGGCGACTGAGTATTATGTATGTATGCTCACATACGATTTATTGTAGTTATTTAAATAACTTAATATCTTTTTCAATAATTGACATAATATGGTTCATACTGTAATTTCTTGCAGGAACGGATGAACCGCGAGATTGAGCAGCGGGTGATTGCGTTTACTGAGAAGTGTTTACCACCGAAAGCTGGATCGAGACGTTGGAAAGACGTCTGGCCTGAATTTGGGGGGAAATGCTATATGGAACATATCCATCCACCTCTCCGAAAATACAAAGTTGATTTATGGCACCGTCGATCGAAGGTTTGGATAGATGCGACCATTTTAGCAAACTTGTCAGATTCCCCCTCATTTGTGAGGGGTTTTTGATTGCGGGGACGTTATTCCCTACAAGTGCAAATCCCTGCAGTTAATTACGCCATCGCAGCGCGATAACAACTTTCACCCTCTCCAGTTGATCACTTCGTGTCATGTAATATTTGTTTATATGGGATTGCCTTTGGATTGTATACGGGGACTAATTTTTTCATGCATGTAGGGCGCGGATTAGTTCAAATCCATACATTATAATTGGGGTTTTGAACTCAGTATGTAGAACTCATATAAATGAGGTCCATAAGTTCAGGGGTTTAAGGATCGTTAATCTTATTTTAGATTAAGATCGACTTAAACGTGTGATTAAGAACCGTTAATCCAGTTTTAAATAAAGGTTAACTTAATCGTGTGAGCATATGGGCTCAAAGAAGTTTAAACTTCATAAACTTAGTCAATTTGGGTCTAAGATTGGGCTTCAGTAGTGCTAAGCATTTAAACATACAGCGCTCACGTGGATATCACGTAAGGCGTCGAGTCTCAAGTGTTCAAGTGGATATCACGTGAAGCACTGTCTTCATGTGCGCTCACATATCTTTCACGTGAGACACTGTCTTCATGTATGCTCACGTGGGTATCACGTGAGGTATGGTCTCCATGTGCACTCACGTAATCTTCACGTGATGCAAGATCTTCACGTGAGCTGCGCACTTATTTGTCTTCTTAGTGCTCACGTGCTCTTCATGTGAGGCAAGTTCTTCATGTGCGCTCACGTGATCTTCACGTTAGGCATGGTCTTCATGTGCGCTCACGTGTAACAACTCCAATTTCTATGTACATAAAATCCATTTAAAGTTAATGTATAATTAGGGTATTTACAATTTCTGTGAGTACTATAAGTATTTGATTCAATTTTGAACAGCAAGAAGGAGCATGTAGCTCACTGGTAAGGCCTTGCAGTGCTGAACCAAAGCATCAGGGTTCAAATCCCATCAGCTACATATTCTTTTTATTTTAAATTCTTTTAATCTTTTAGAAGCCCAAGAGTCTACACGTGCAACACACGTAATAGGGTAAGTTACAGAATAAACAATCATAAACACGAGGGAAATTGAAGCGACATGGACACGTGGCGAGAATCCCAAGCCCCACCACCGGATTCCGACCGCTGAGACCGAAGGTAATGCCCGCGCCCCCGGGCCCCCCGTACCCAATGCTCCCCAAACTTCGACCCCTGCAACCTTTTAGTGACCCCACTACTCCCCCATTGCTTGTTTACACTGAATTAATCCATAGAGCAATAAAATGCCCATTTAACCTCATTTTAATGCATATTTCAATGCATTTGTTTACCGCCGAAAACGGGAGACGAAACCGCGTAGGTCGTCTTGCCTGAATTTGGGGGCAATGCTATTGGGTTTTATCCATCCACCTCTCCGAAGATGCCAAGTTGGTTTATGGCACCATGTATCGGAGGTTTGGACAGATACGACCGTTGTAGCAGACTTCGTCAGATTCCCCCTCATTGTGAGGGTTTTTTTTTATTGTGGGAACGCTCTTCTCTGCAGGCGCAAACCCTTGCAGTTAATTACGTTACCGCGTAGCGATAACCATTTTCTCCTGCTCCAGATGTTCATTTCGTGTCGTGTGTGTTTGTTTTATTTTTGGTTGCCCGTGGATTGTATACGGAGACTAATTCATGTTGTCACCCGTAGGGCGGGGATTAGTCCAAATCCGTATTTTCTTAGATTTGGATTTGTTTGATTTAAGGATCGTTAATCTCATTTGAGATTAAGATCAACTTAAATGTTTGTTGAGAATACGTTAGTCTAATTTTAGACTAAGATCTACTCAACAGGGTTTTAGGATCACTTAGATCCGATGACGGAGCATTTGGGCTCTATCGCTTTAGTTTAGGGACGTTACGGTCCGTTGTTAGTTTATGGACATTACGGTCCATGGAGTTTAAAGACATCATAGTCTGTAGGGTTTAAAGACATCATAGTCTGGTTTAAAGACATCATAGTCTGGGTTTAAAAACATCATAGTTCGGGTTTAAAGACATCATAGTCTGTAGGTTTTTAAGACATCATAGTCTGGGTTTAAGGACATCATAGTCTGTAGGGTTTAAAGACATCATAGTCTGGGTTTAAAGACATCATAGTCTGTAGGGTTTAAAGACATTATAGTCTGGGTTTAAAAACATCATAGTCTGTAGGGTTTAAAGACATCATAGTCTTTGAGGTTTAAAGACATCATAGTCTGGGTTTTAAGACATCATAGTCTGGGTTTAAAGACATCATAGTCTGTAGTGTTTTGGTTTGACAGTTTGGGGATGTACCAAAAGTTATTGGTTATTGGGACCCTCCATCTCTCTGAAGACGTTGAAGAATTACAACGACATATATCAGAGGTATGAAGAGATGTACCCTTCATCGAAGATTTGATGATCTTGTTTGGGACTAAATCCAATTTGGAAGAAGGCCTATGGGCTCGGTCGATTTTGGGGTTTGACCAACCTTGGGCTCGGCCCACTTGATTATTTATTTAGGCTTGGTCCCCTCTCTGCATCAGCAATGCTGAGCATTGAAATGGGTTTTGACTCCATTTATTCTTTTTGTTTTACTTGTATTCTTTTATATGGAGTGTTAAACACTTGGCTCCCTGTGGTGCTCACGTGCGAACACGTGAGCCGCCTTCAACATGTGAGCGCTGCTTTTGGGTATATTTCTTTTCCATACGAGTGCTGAGTAATAGTCACGTGCGGACACTTGAGGTATTCTCCAAATGTAAACGCTGTATTTGGGTGCTGAGCACTTATTTTATTAACGATCACGTGCAAACATGTGAGGTGCTCTCAAATATGAGCGTTGTCTTTGGGCTCACTCCCTTTACTGCATAAGTGCTAAGCACTTTTAGAGGGCCACGTGGGATCACGTGAGGTGTCACAAAAGTGGTAACTGTCTCTGGGGTTTATACTCTTTCTCTTTTGGGAGTGCTAAGCACTTTCAGTGGGGTCACGTAGGATCACGTGACCTGATCTCAGTCGTTCTCTTTCATTCATCAAGGGTGCTCAAGTGGGAGCACGTGATCGGTTGTTATCATGTTGGCTGCTAATCTTTTTACATGCATGAAGATCTTGAGTTTTGAGACTTTCAAGCCCACTGTTTTGTAAGAATTAAATTCTTAGGACTTAGTTTTTCTCTTAGGTTTTGGATCTGCACGGCAGGATCTTTCTGATGAGAATTAAATTCTCTACTTGTGGGGAGATCTGCTTCTGCAAACCCTTTACCATAAGGAAGAGCTAAGTTCTTATATGAAGGGTTAAACCCTTATTTTATCAAAGGAATTAAATTCCTACATACTTTTTAGGAGAATTAAATTCTCTGAACTTAGATCTTCCCCTAGGTTTTGGATCTGCATGGCAGAATCTCCCCGATGAGAATTAAATTCTCAACTTGTGGAGAGATCTACTTCTGCGGATCCTTTGCCAGAAGAAAGAACTAAGTTCTTTGGAAGAGTTAAACTCTTATGGAGACGAAGAAGAAGTAAGGTACTCTCTCTGTTTTGTTCCTTCTTACCTAGGATTTCTTCTTTTATGTTTTCTCTTTTGAACTTGAAGTTTATGGGGAGGGGTTCTTCTCCCTTTCTTTTTTTTTGTATCTCTCGGCTCCTATTTATAGGAGAAACAAAAGAATCAATTTTCTTCAGAACATCTCTCATTGAGAGATTTTGATCAACTAAAATGATCTTTTAGATCAATCGATGAATTTTATTCACCGTTCCAAGGACTTCCGTTTTATAGAAGATATATTCCACAAGTTTAGGAAAAAATCTCTACACAGAATCTTCTTCTGTAAATTGGTGATTTTTAATCACCATTGGATTTTTAATCCAACGGCGCTCTACTTTACAGAGCGCAATCTTTCTTATTTAGAAAGATCTAAGGAAAGATTTTCCAAATAGGGCTTTGATCCCTCATATTTAGAATTTAATTCTATTAGTTCAGAAGGGATAGGAGCCCATCACGTGTAGCACGTGACCCCATAAAGTTAAGCCCACCAAAGAGCGTCACGTGCTATCATGTGAATTCTTCTGGCCAATTGTCACGCCCCGCTTCCCAGAGTATGCTAAGATAGGCACGTGACAGAGCCAACCATGCTACCTGTGGATAGGAAATATCCTTGCACAGTCACATTACGACCGTAAAGATATCAAGAACAATAATAAACTATCTAACACATGCCCATAAGCCAGAATAAATGATTCAAGAATAAAATAATGCGGAAGCAAAAAGATCCAATACAGGAATAAACTGGAATGTTCGTCCCATAATGCGGGCTCACGTCAGGAATGAAAATACTGAAAGGAAAAATAAACTAAATACTAACAAGTCCTCACTGCTCGGCCTGCTCACTGAAAAACTCCTGCTCGGCCTGCAGTAAAGGTAGAGAATCTGGGCCATGCAAAACCCAGACGTCAGTGCGTCATAATATCAAGCAATAATATAAACAGGGGTAGCAAGACATGCAGGTATGAGTGCGAACAGTAAAACATGTATAACGGTAATCTAAATGAGGACAGTGAGGGTAATGTGCAGTGAGTAATCTAGACTGGTCTATTAGGTTAACTATTCTCAAGTCTTTGAAATCAATTTGATGAATCATCGATGTAACTCAATAGTATCCCATGCGTGCCCGGGACCACGATCAAGATTCTCGGGCTGAATCCGAGACGTACCGCAAGGCAGTAAAGGAAGTATGTAACGATGAATGATGTCAGCCGCATCATCCCGGGGCCGGCCTAGCCCATAAGACTGATCAGTGAAGGTATTGAATTGTCGAGTTACAAGTCAGGTTTCATCAATGATTTCTCCATACCCCCAAGTTATGTGTTCAAGTCAGGTATTAATAAATCTGGAGCTAATGCCAACACAGGATCAAGCAGGTACAGGTTTGTCTGGATAGACAACAGGTAATGTCCGTAAGGACAACAGGTCAAGATTGTCGGCATTAGTAACAAGATCAGGTAACAGGTCAAGTTGTGGTACATCAGGTCATGTCAGGTAGTGAACAATTATTAATCATGTCAAGAAGTGCACAGGTATCAAGTCGTATGAAGTAGTAGTGTATCAAGTCATGTCAGGGGGTGCACAAGTGTCACGTGGGTGCTCAAAATCAAACTATACTAAGCATGGGTACACAAAACAAGTATGGGATACCAATGTAATAATAAAATGGAATAATGTGATGTGGTATGCAAATAGGTATAGATTCAAACATATGGATGCACAGTTATCGATTAGGGTTAAAGTTATAGTTCCAACACTAATTAAGATGCACTTTATTAAACATGGAATGTTAATATCACATTATTATATCTTAATATGATATATGGATGCAATTATCTATATTCTAAAAGAGATGGGTGCAAATAGGTATCCAAAACATTATAAAAGCTATCAAATGGTAATGTGGGATATACAACTAAGCAATATGTGATATAAATATTGATATGGATGCACTGTAATGTAATCTACTATGTAACAAGATTATTTTCATGATCTAGATCTAAAATGATATAAGCGAATGCAAATGGAACATCGAAACGTGATAAAATGAAACATGTGGTACTAGATTTACACTACAGATATAATCTATATTTAAATAGGTATAAAATAATTTAAATAGCATATAGCAAGATTAACTTGCCTAGACGAATCAAGAAACGGGTGTGTACGGAACGTCTCACGTCGGCGAAATGTCATGACGCGCGCACGGTACACGGAACAGATCCAAACAACGCACAAAGGTGATCACACAAGTCAGGTACGTTCGCTGGGTCGTCGGGATCGTCGACGTCACGTCTTGTTTCCAGCGAAAAATAAAGACAGAGAACCATTCTTTAAAGATAAAAGAAAGGAAAGAAAAGAAAGAAAGAAGAAGGAAGAGGAAGAAGAAGAATGAGAAGCTCACTGTGGTTCAGAGAGGAGTCATGAGGGTGTCGACGAGGTCAACGGTGGCGATCAACTCCGGCGGTGAAGTGGTGTGCAGGGGGCTCGGTTCTGCCGTTGGGTGTGTGCAGGTCTCGGGGTGATGAGAGAGGAGGTGGAGGCGATGAGGGTGAGGAGGCGGCGAGGTCGGGAAGGGCGTCGTCGGGGCTTTGGGCGACGGCGAGGTGGAGGCAGGCGAGGGGGCGACGGCTGTAGCTAGGATTCGTGGGTTTTAAAAAGGGAGAAGGAATATATATGTGATATATATGGGGGAGAGAGAGAGATAAGGAAAGAGAAAGAGAGAATCGAGAGGAGAGAGAGAGTGCGGTGAATAGTGAGGAGAGATAGATTTGTTTTTATATGGGAGAGAGAGAAAGAGATAGCGGGTGAGAGGGAGAGAGAGAAAGAGAGAAAGAAAAGAAAAAGAGAGAAGAGTGAGAAAGAAAAGAAAGAGAGAGAAGAGTGAGGGCCCACGAGCCAGAGAGAAGAGAGCTGGGGAAAGAGTTGTGATCGGTTAAGAAAAGATTTTAAAATTTTAAAAGGATTTTCGATTTAAAATAAAAAGATTTGTCTGTTATAATTATCAGTTAACGAAATTAAATATAAATATTAAATATTAAACAAGTTTGAAATTAGGCGGAATACAACATATTCCAAAACGCGCCCGGGTCGGGTCTAAAAATTCAGATTTTAAATACGAAAAATATATGAAACTTTCAAAATTCAAAACGAATGTTCAGGTAACGAAAATGCATACCCCCAAGAACGGATGCACGTACGTGCGCGTAGCCATCCAAACACGTCCGTTTCACTGAACGGGACGGGAATAAGATGCGCGAACGCTACCACGGGGTTAGGGGTATCATGCAGGCTATGAAATGCAATTTTAATTTATTTTACATGACCTAAAATGTTATATAGTAAAATATGCGATACTAGATGAAATGCCAGTATGCAGTATACATGAAATACACGTGTTTAAGTAACAAGTCAGGGTAATTTTTAATTATGAATCAAACAGGTTCAAGCAAGCGGGTCGAATGCAATGTAAAATGTAAAATACCATTCGCACCTAAAGCACGATAAATCAAGAAAAATACCATAGATAAGTAAATACGGGAACTGGAATTGGTATAAATGAACTAGGTTGTTACACCAATTGTTTGTTTTAAGAAGGCGTCTATATATTTTGTATATGGAGGTCACGTGTCTGCACGTGAGGCTCGGTTTCAGCCTTGTTTTGTTAAGCGCGGTGCCTATCACGTGTGGGCACGTGATGCTTCATTTGGGGACTTTTCTCATTGCTTTTTATATTTATTATTCATTTTTCATAAGTGAACAAATGCCCCCACAGTGTTGTTCTCAGGTGGCTTGCACGTGAGTGCAACGCTGTCACCTTTACAGCCGTTGGATTGCCTAGGGGAACGGGGAGGTGAACCGCCCTTGTCACGTCTTATTAATGCAAGGGTTTGGTTCCTTTGGCAGCCACTGTTTCTTTCATCTTCTTCCTTCTTCGTTTTCTTTGAGAATTTAATTCTCCTCCTCAGAACTTAGTTCTCTGCCATTGTAATTCTAGAGTTAAACTCTATCAAAAGAAATCCTTTTTTAGGTTAAGATCTTGCACATCAGAGAGAGATAACAACTTTTCTTTTTGAACAAAAATTTCTGGATTTTAAATCCATTATGAGAGCTTTGCTCTCCTCTGAAACCCATCTGCTTAGGGATCCAAAGATGTGATCTTTGAGCAATAACCCTCCATACCTCGGGCATTCCCTTCTGATTTTTTGAGGAGTCATGGGATTTTGTTTCTCATATTTTTTTTATGAGTTTCTGGAATTTAATTCTATCACATAAAAGGAATTTAATTCCTCTGGCGAAAAGCTTAGTTCTGAAAGATCAAGAGGACCCTTCGGGAATTTTATTCCCCGGTGTTCTTGAAAATCTTTTTAAGGGATTTTTACTTATTTACATATATTCAAATTTGTTGAGTATTTTAACAGAACTTGCTCTCTCTATGAGGATGTCAAGGGTTATTTAAACCCCCGTGTTCGTTGAAATGAGAATCTTATAATAAACCCTGTCTTAATCACTCTGATTATTAACTCACTGATTTTTCTTTACAGGTACTATGGCCGTTTATCTGTATGATCTTGACGAAATTATCTCGTATGAAGACATTCGAGTCCAAGGCCGTTGTCAAAATCAGAAGTTTACGGGCGTTCAGTGCGCTGAGGTTATGCGTCGCCTCGATGAACACAACAATCGACTACTCCCCTGTCGTTCCGCTTTGTTGAAGATCATCGTGGGAGCGATTTGGGAAGCCCTTCCTGGATTTTGGGAAGCCATGCCGCTTAAGGCACTGGATGATGCTGAAGACAAGGTGCACTCAGTGTATCTGATGGGCCTGATCTCAAAGAGGCGGCGAGATAATCTTGTTGACATCTTGCATCAAATTTTCCAATAGACGACGATAATCGCTGCCTATCAGAGGATGGACGACATTAGCGAGGATCCTGACGCTTGCATTCGTGAGAGGATGCACACGAAAATGGTCAGAGAGGCCAGAAGCATTTTAGACAGCCTTACTTTTGAATTCCTTAATCCATGTCCAGGATCAAGTGTTCTACCATTGTAAACGTTTTCTTTTATTTTTATATCATGTACAAGTTCTTGGAATATGAATGACAAAACTTCATGTTTTGCCCTCCTTTCTTTTTTATGTTTACATGTGTTCTGTATATGGTGTTGTTATACTGCTGTTGGTGTTCACGTGTTTTGCGCATGAGGCGCCGTTGGGGATTTTAATCCTGCACTAGCGCCTACGCTCACGTGTTATGCACGTGCGGTGCCATTTTAGTTTTCAAAAGGATCGACATAGGCGCCCACGTTCCATGCGCGTGAGGCTCTACTGATGAGATCGTTTCATCTCCCTACTCTGATTCCAATGAGTCACCTCTTTCATTTTCCATGCTCTCCCTTTTTTCTAGGCCTTGGGAATAGTTCCACCATGCACAACATTTTCTGTGCATAGCATTAAATGCTCATTTTTATAACTTGAAGCCGAGGTCCAGCGGAGGAGTGATTAATTGACGAACTTATTGCATCGTTCGCCAGATTGAAGATTTTTTTATATATTCTCCTTTTCTTGTATTCACTCCTGAATGAGAGAGTATTTTGTATTCATTTTGATTCTTTTTATGACATGTATCGTGTATTCATTTTGAATTTATGAATAAAAGACATATATTTTTTTATATCTCATGCTCGCATGTAACTCTGGTGAATATGGCCCATATGTAGTTTATCTTGCTCTTCTTGTAGGGCAGTGATGGCTCAGGAGACAGGGTTATGATCTGCCACCTAAGAATTTTCAACTTTATGAGTCGTGCGGTCTCATAAAGACTTTTCTCCCTACGAATCGAGAGGATCTCGTAGGTGTATTTTTTCCTTAGGAATCGTAAGGATTCCTAAGTGTGTATTTTCTCTCGAGAGTCGCAAGGATCTCACAAGAGAATTTTTCCCTTTCACAAGTCGAGAGGACTCGTAAATGGTTGTTTCCCTCCTTGTCGAGATCCGACTTTGGAGAGTGTGACCCGTGAATAGTATACAATGGCCCATCTTAGGCCGACTTGCAGGGTCCCAATGCTTAGGAAACAAGTCCTTATTACTGTTGCCTAAGGCTTTCCCCTACGAGTCGAGACGAACCGAGGGATTATTGGTTGACTTACTCCGCTTTCTGCGGTGTCTTGGTTGACAAGCTCCGCTTTCTGCGGTGTCAGATTTGACTTACTCCACTTTCTGCGGTGTCAGGATTGACGTGCTCTGCATTCTGCGGTGTCAGGGTTGACGTGCTCCACTTTCTGCGGTGTTAGGGTTGACTTGTTTCGCTTTCTACGGTGTCAGAGTTGACTTGCTCCATTTTCTGCGGTGTCGGGGTTGACGTGGTCCGCTTTCTACGGTGTCGGGGTTGACGTGCTCCGCTTTCTACGGTGTCGGGGTTGACGTGGTCCGTTTTCTATGGTGTCGGGGTTGACGTACTCCGCTTTCTACGGTGTCGGGGTTGACTTGCTCCGTTTTCTACGGTGTCAGGGTTGACGTGCTCCGTTTTTTGCGGTGTCATGGTTGACGTGCTCCGCTTTCTACGGTGTCGGGATTGACGTGCTCCACTTTTTACGGTGTCATGGTTGACTTGCTCCGTTTTCTGCGATGTCAGGGTTGACGTGCTCCGCTTTCTACGGTGTCAAGGTTGACTTGCTCCGTTTTCTACGGTGTCGGAGTTGACTTGCTCCGTTTTCTACGGTGTCAGAGTTAACTTACTCCATTTTCTGCGGTGTTGGGATTGACGTGCTCCGCTTTCTATGGTGCCGGGGTTGACGTGCTCCTCTTTCTACGGTGTCGGGGTTGACTTGCTCCGTTTTCTGCAGTGTCGAGGTTGACGTGCTCCGCTTTCTACGGTGTCAGGGTTGACTTGCTCCGTTTTCTGTGGTGTCGAGGTAGACTTGCTCTGTTTTCCACGGTGTCCGGGTTGACTTACTCAGTTTTTTGCAGTGTCAGGGTTGACTCTAGGTTGTCTGTGAATCGTAGAGTCTTGGAACTAAGGACTTTGCCGTGGCTCCGACTGGTGATGTCACGTCTGTATCCTGCTGGAATGAGGAGGAACACCGTTGTTGATCGCCTGGGATGCAGATGTTGCCGTTGAGATTTGGAACTAGGGACTTTGCTACGGCTCCGCTTCGTTGCGACTCTGAGGTCGGTTGTTGACGTCACGTCTTCATCCAGTTGGAGTGAGAAGAAACGCCATTTTTTATCTTTAGACTGCAGATGTGGTCGTCGAGATCTGACTTCCCTTTGACGTAGCCCGGCGAGGAAATGTAGTTCCCTTTTCGCTTATGCCCATGGATTGTGTATAGGGGTCACTATGGACTTAACTGCAGGGCAAAAGTTTCATTCTTTCATCATTTTTCTTTATTTTTTTATTTTTTTCCGCGATGCTCTATCATTTCAGCTTTTTATATCGTGAAGGTCGCGATTGCCCAAAAATTTCGGCTATTTTTCGCGGTGCCCAATCATTTCGGCTATTTTTCTTTTTACTCGCTGCTTTTTATTGCAGGTTGCTCAATCATTTTGGCCATTTTTGTATGCATATATTTTACTTGCTGATTTTGTTGCAAGTTGCCCTATCATTTCGGCTATTTTTATATGTATTTTTGGCTCGCTGACTTTTTGCTGCGAGTATGGAACTTGGGATCTGACGCTAATCTTTGCATCAGCATCACTGCGACTGGAATATTTCCAGGAGCGAATCATCACTTGCCGTGAAAGGACTTGGAATTTGATACCGATTTAGGCATCAACATCGCTACCACTGGGAGAATGCCAGGAGAAAATCATCATTTCCCTTTGTCGATTCGAACAAAGGTGGCCTAGCAAACAGGGTTAGGATCCTGTCGACTAAGGCTTTTGACTTCATGAGCCGTAAGGGTCTCATAAAGGCGTTTCTCCCTACGAGTCGTGAGGATCTCGTAGGTGTGTTTTCTCCTTAGGAATCGTGAGGATTCTTAAATGCGTTTTATCTTGTAAGTCGTAAGGATCTTACAAGAGTGTTTTCTCCTTATAAGTCGACAGGACTTACAAGTGTCGTTCACCACAAGAGGACATTTCGCGCCATTGGTGGAACTTAGTGGGGGGAGACGTTTATTTGTGCCCGTGGATTGTATACAAGGGTTGATAACGAACCGTTTGTAGGGCAGACTGGGGAATGTGATGGCTTAAGAACAGGTTCAGATCCTTGTAGTTTAAGGCTTTTAAATTTATGAGTCATGGAGGTTCTCGTAAGTGTAATTTCTCCCGAGGAATCGTGGGGATCCCTAAGTGTGTTGCTCCCTTGTGAGTCGTAAGGATCTCACGTAGGTATTTTCTCCTTACAAGGTCGAGAGGACCTTGCAAGTGTGCATGAATTTCTTTTATGAGTCTGCGCCCTTTCGGGTTTTCACAAACTCGTCGGTGGCCCTGCTGTTTTTACTCATGGAGCCCTTTCGGGTTTTCATCCGTGCCCATCTTGCTTATAAACGTACCCTTTTTTTTTGTCAGCCCAAGGATGCTGCAGTTTATAGTAGTTTCATGACGTTTCGGTTCGTAGCTAGTTTCAGGACATTGCGGTTCGTTGTTAGTTTAAGGACGTTTCGGTCCGTAGCTAGTTTAAGGACATTACGGTCCATTGTTAGTTTAAGGACGTTACGGTCTATTGTTAGTTTAAGGACGTTTCGGTTCGCGGTTAGTTTAAGGACATTACGGTCTATTGTTAGTTTAGGGACGTTTCGGTCCGCTGTTATTTTAGGGACATTACGGTCTAATGTTTTCCGTGTTTGGGATGGGGTATCGTTGGATACTACTTTTAGAGTCTTGACTCAAGAAGATAGTGAGAGGACACAGTCGTCGTCATCTATCATTAACCTGGTTCGTGACTCGTTAGGCGTAGTATTTTTTCAGGAACTGGCTGTTTATTGGCCTGAAGGGTCTTTCGCCATGCATATCCGTAAGCAAGTAAGCACCATCTTGGTAGACTTCGTCTATAATGTACGTGCCCTCATAGTTTGGCTCGAATTTCCCCCATTTGGCACGATTAGGGATCATAGGTCTTTTGACAACTAGCATGACTTCGCCTTGGCGGAATATTCTCGGCCTAGTCAACCTTTCATATGAGCGCATCATCTTTTCTTTGTAAGCCTCTAAGTTTTGTTGCGCCATGAGACGGGTTTCATTGAGGGCATCGAGCTCCTCGAGTCGAAGATGGGCATTCTCTTCGTCTGTTAGTTCGTAACGAACCGCCACTCGTAGAGAAGGTAATTCTATCTCGAGGGGGAGTACCGCTTCAGTGCCGAATACTAGTGCATACGACGTTGTGTTTGTGACCATTTTGAACGTAGTCCGATACGCCCAGAGAGCTTCATGCAGCCTCTCGTGCCAGTCCTTTTTATTTTTGGACACCGTCTTCGTTATGATCTTCGTCAAGGTTTTGTTGAAAGCCTCAGCTAGACCATTAGTTCGGGGATTGTAAACCGAAGAGTATCTCCAGTCTATATTATGCTGCTGTGCGAAGCGGCTGATTCTGTGACTTCTGTAAGCCGGCCCGTTATTGAAGATAATCTGTCGCGGAGTGCCGAACCGATAGATGACGTGTGTCTTGAAGAAATGGAGAATATTCTCCATCTTCACTTCGCTTAGCGGTATTGCTTCTGCCCATTTAGAGAAGTAATCAATTGTCGCCAATATGAACCGATGTCCTTTGGATAACGCCAGTTCGATGGGCCCGATTATGTCGGTTCCTCACATTTCGAACGGCCAGCTAGCCACTGTTAGGTGTAGCGGGTTTGGATGCTGGTGGATGAAGTCTCCATGAATTTGGAACGAGTGGCAGTCCTTCGTCTCTTCCTCATTTCCCGAGGTGGATTCTTTGAAGAAAGGGCTGAGGGCTGCTTCTTTATTAGAATCACTTCCGAAGGTGAGAATTTGCGACCCTCCAGAATCAACCATGTGACAGTTGCCGGCAGTTCTTTTGTGCTCATCCGTCGTGCTTCTCTGCTCCCCGACGAGCCTTGAGCTTCATCCGCTTGAAATATTGTCGGTGAGCAACGTATCCCTACTACCACTTTTTAAAGGCCATGCATTCTTCGGTAGGATATGCAATCCTTTGATAGTATAAGCAGTAGTTAGGATGCACATCCGCTTCATCAAGGTGTATAACGTCAGGAGTATTTCCTTTGGGAGGTAACAGCTTCATTCCTATTGACAGGGCTTTAGTGAACCGTTTCCTCGTTTTAAGCCTGCTTTTTTCTGCCACGGGCGTGCTTCGATCTGGTTGGAGTGCTTCAACCCTTTCATCCAGTCGCCGACATTTGGCTTTTTCGAATATGGCCATTTCACGCTCTTGATCAGCTATGCTCTTCTGACAGGCTTCGTTCAGCAGCATGTTAATTAGCTCGTCTGACGGTTCCAGGGATTTTGGCACCGATCCTTCCCCCAGCGCCTCTATATTATCTTCTGATGCCAAGTGAGCTTCTTTGTCATTTATTGGTGAATGAGAGATCATGTGACAACTTGCTACATAATTCTCAGGTTCTTCTGACGAGTCTTCTCCCTCATCATTGTTGTCATCTCCGCCCTTAAGGATGTGATTGAGAAACTCTTGGAGTGTGACCGGGGTTCGCGCCTTCTGGTTATATTCTTCCAGCATGTCAATATGCTTTTCAGCTCCGTGCGCTTGTCGTTAGGCTGTGCGGGCTTCTTGGTCTTCTTCTTTTTCTTTGAAGACTTTAACGGCTGGGCCTGGGTGTTTTGCCTTTCGCTACCAACTCCCGATGTTGGGCGCGGTTTCAGCATCCCCTCAATAATTTCTGGCTCTAGCGGGCTTTTCCACCTGATCGCCGGACATGTTTGAATATCTTTCAACATTTTTTTAGTTTTTCTGAAAGAACAACTTCCCATGGAGCTTCCTCTATAAATGAGCATGATGCCCCCGACATGTCCATCATTTTCAAAGCATGTGGTTATGGCGAGTTTACCCTCCAGTTTTCAGATAGCGTGAATTTTCCTTGCTGATACTTGTCCTCAATACAGCTTTTGAAGACGAAGCAATTTTTAATCGGATGGCCCAACATTCGGTGGTAGGGGCAGTAGTTGGGATTGTTGACGTCACCGGGCTGCAGTGGGCTCTTCAGATCCGGCAGGGTGATGAGCCTGTTGCGCACCGCTAGTTCGAACAATCTTCTCGTTTTATCCCGGGGAAATGAATAAGGACGTCTCAACTTCTCGTCGAGGAATCGCGCTTTGTTGCCTTGGCGAGCAGCTGGTTTCGGATCACCCGACTGTTGTTGAGCGTTGGCGACGAAAGTCGCTTTCCCTTTGCCTTTTTCGTTTCGAAGCTCCGTTTTCGAGGAGGGCGGTCTATGGCCCATCTGGTCTATTTGGGCCAGCTTGTCGATCAAGGCTTGAAAAGTGGTCGGCTTGAAAAACATCATGAATTGGGATATATTTGCTTGCGGATCTAGGGTTCCCACAAACATGCCAATGGCAGGAGCTTCCTCTATGCGCTGTTCACACTTTGACCATAAGTTCCACCACCGAATGACGTATTGAACCCAGGTTTCTCCCGGCTTCACTCTGGCGTTGATCAATGCCGTGATCGGGGTACGTTCGCTGGCGCTTGCGAACCATTGTGTAAACAGTAGCTCCATTTCTGCAAATGTCTTGACAGAGTCATTCAGGAGCTCGGAGTACCATTCGAATGCTGTCTCCGACAAGCTACCAACAAACTGGCGAAGTAGCAGTTTATCGTCACCCCCAGTATTACCGCACAAGGCTCTGAATTGAGCAACGTGCTGGTGTGGATTACCCGTCCACTTATACACGTGGAATTTAAGGATCGTATATCCCGGCAGGTATTTTATTTGATCGTACCAATCCGGATAGGGTCGTCCAGTTTTGACGATTTGGCCAGCCGCTTCGCTCGCCTGATGAGCTCGTATCTGTTGAGATATATAGTCGTTAAGGGCAGCTTTCGAGATCGTCTCCTCTTTGGCTGCTGAAAAAGTAGGAAGAGGGTTTGATGTCTCCCCTTTGTCTTCTTCAAGGATAATCGGAGGGTCTTCAGCTGGGGGATCTGGCTGTATCATCATCCCGACCATATCTTGAAACAGAAGCGCCATTTGCTTTATGTTAGCCGCTTGTTCCGCGGCCTCTTTTTCTTTCTTCTCGAGCATTCTTCGGAGGAATTCGTCATCGGTTTCCTGCTCTTGGCGCTGCTCTGACGATATTTCCGGGCTTTCTTTTGTCCCAGTGAGTGCAGCCATCTTTGTCAGCATCTCCTGGAGCTTTTGCTGTTGTTTCTCCTGAGCCTTAGTTACTGATCGCGTAAGTGGTCGATGACCCATGGAGGTACGGCTATCCTCTTTTCCGGATGCCATGTAAATGGTGTGAACTACCATGCCCCCAGACTTGGAGCGTTTGGATTCAGTGCCCTTGAGCTTTATCGCAGACACGGGGATCTTCTCCGGCCTTCTCTTTTTATGGGCGGTCGAAGTTAAGGGGGTTGTTGCAGCCGACGCTTTCCGTGGTACGACGGCGGTGAGATGGTCTTCCTCTTGCCGAACCTTCATTTTCTTCTGTCGGTGGGAGTAGTCTTTGTCGATTACAGAGTCTTGGACTCTTCGCCAGGCCCTGTGGATTTTGGAGGACAGCCGCTGAGGAGGCTGCTCCGGCTTTGCCTTAATAACATTTTCAGCGGGTGGAGGAGACTTTTTCAACACGGCGGTTGGAGAGTGCTTGCGCACCCTCCTGAGCGGCTTAAAGCAGTTCCCAGTTGGAATAGCAGCATCGACTTCCACCATTGGAGCTGGTAGGGTCAGTCCAGACGGGGAAATGTCCCCAGCTTTTCTCACTCGGCGCCAATGACGACGTCGAGCATGTGCTGCAGATGGTACCTGCTCAGTTATGGGGGTGGCTTCATCATGCCCCCTGTCCTGGTGAAGGGTTGCTGTTGGTGCCCGCCTATCGAAGACTAACGTTTGCTGAGAAGAAATGTCCAACCTGTCGAAGACTGACTTTTGGGCAGGGGAAGCAACCTTGGTGATTTTGCCTGAAGCGAGAGTTATAACGGAAAGTCTTGTGAAGACCGATCCTTTAAAGGGAGAAGCTGCTTTGACGATTTCATCCACCGGGGCTGGAATGGCTATTCGCTTCGGGATGACCCCTTCAGGTATTGCGGACTTCTTCATAGGCCCACTTGAGCTTCGGCTCAGCCTGTCAAAGACTGAGGTGCTGGATTTGGACGACCCGTTGAGAGGGGCCGCGGTAGTTGCAAGCCGATCAAAGACCGACTTCTTTGGAGCCTCTGGTGATGGCGTTGGAGCGTTGAAGCTCATTGGCGGGAGCATGGTCCCGAAGAACAACCCGGTGGTGGCCTGAATCACCTGTTCCACTAGCATGGCGAAGATGGAGGCTGCTTGGGGCCCATAGGTCACTCCTCCAGCGAGGACGGAGTGAGAGTTGCTATTGCAGTTAGTGCAGCTGGAGGCCATTGCTCTTCTTTTCTCTGCACGGGAGCAAGACACCAAATCTTAGTACCTCGAATCCACAGGCAACCATAGCAGACCGCGATTTGTTCGCGAAACATGACACACGAAGTGTGGAGTGAAAAGATGAAAAGTTCCGACCGGGCGTGCCATAATCTGTTTACCGTTGAAAATAGGAGACGAAACCGCGTAAGTCGTCTTGCCTAAATTTGGGGGCAGATGCTATTGGGTTTTATCCATCCACCTATCCGAAAATGCCAAGTTGATTTATGGCACCGTGTATCGGAGGTTTGGACAGATACGGCCGTTGTAGCAGACTTCGTCAGATTCCCCCTCATTGTGAGGGTTTTTGATTGTGGGGACGCTCTTCCCTGCAGGCGCAAGCCCCTACAGTTAATTACATTACCGCATAGCGATAATCACTTTCTCCTGTTCCAGATGTTCACTTCGTGTCGTGTGTTTTTTTTTTATTTTTGGTTGCCCGTGGATTGTATACAGAGATTAATACATGTTGTAGCCCGTAGGGCGGGGATTAGTCCAAATACGTATTTTCTTAGATTTGGATTTGTTTGATTTAAGGATCGTTAATCTCATTTGAGATTAAGATCAACTTAAATGTTTGTTGAGGATACGTTAGTCTAATTTTAGACTAAGATCTACTCAACAGGGTTTTAGGATCACTTAGATCCGATGACAGAGCATTTGGGCTATATCGCTTCAGTTTAGGGACATTACGGTCCGTTGTTAGTTTAGGGAGATTACGGTCCATAGAGTTTAAAGACATCATAGTCTATAGGGTTTAACGACATCATAGTCTGGGTTTAAAAACATCATAGACTGTAGGGTTTAAAGACATCATAGTCTGGGTTTATAGACATCATAGTCTGTAGGGTTTAAAGACATCATAGTCTGTATGGTTTAAAGACATCATAGTCTGTAGGGTTTAAAGACATCATAGTCTGGGTTTAAGGACATCATAGTCTGTAGGGTTTAAAGACATCATAGTCTGTGAGGTTTAAAGACATCATAGTTTGGGTTTAAATACATTATAGTCTGTAAGGTTTAAAGACATCATAGTCTGTAGGGTTTTAAGACATCATAGTCTGGGTTTAAAGACATCATAGTCCGTAGTGTTTTTGTTTAACAGTTTGGGGATGTACCAAAAGTTATTGGTTATTGGACCATCTCTCTGAAGACGTTGAAGAATTACAACGACATATATCAGAGGTATGAAGAGATGTACCCTTCATCGAAGATTTGATGATCTTGTTTGGGACTAAATCTAATTTGGAAGAAGGCCTATTAGCTCGGTCGATTTTGGGGTTTAACCAACCTTGGGCTCGGCCCACTTGATTATTTATTTAGGATTAGTCCCCTCTCTGCATCAGCAATGCTGAGCATTGAAATGGGTTTTGACTCCATTTATTCTTTTTAATTTACTTGTATTCTTTTATATGGAGTGTTAAACACTTGGCTCCCTGTGGTGCTCACGTGTGAACACGTGAGCCGCCTTCAACATGTGAGCGCTGCTTTTAGACATATTTCTTTTCCATACGAATGCTGAGTAATAGTCACGTGCAGACATATGAGGTATTCTCCAAATGTAAGCGCTGTATTTGGGTGCTGAGTGCTTAATTTATTAATGATCATGTGCGAACACGCGAGGTGCTCTCAAAATATGAGCGCTGTCTTTGGGCTCACTCCCTTTACTGCATAAGTGTTAAGCACTTTTAGATGGCCACGTGGGATCACGTGAGACGTCACAAAAGTGGTAACTGTTTATGGGGTTTATACTCTTTCTCTTTTGGGAGTGCTAAGCACTTTTAGTGGGGTCACGTGACCCGATCTCAGTCGTTCTCTTTCATTCATCAAGGGTGCTCACGTGGGAACACGTGATCGGCTGTTATCATGTTGGGTTCTAATATTTTTACATGTATGAAGATCTTGAGTTTTGAGACTTTCAAGCCCATTTTTTTTGTAAGAATTAAATTCTTAGGACTTAGTTTTTCTCTTAGGTTTTGGATCTGCATGGCAGGATCTCTCTGTTGAGAATTAAATTCTCTACTTGTGGGGAGATCTGCTTCTGCAGTCCCTTTACCATAAGGAAGAACTAAGTTCTTATATGATGGGTTAAACCCTTGTTTTATCAAAGGAATTAAATTCCTACATACATTTTTGGAGAATTAAATTTTCTGAACTTAGATCTTCCCCTAGGTTTTGGATCTGCATAGCAGAATCTCCCCGATGAGAATTAAATTCTCAACTTGTGGAGAGATCTGCTTCTGCAGATCCTTTTCCAGAAGAAAGAACTAAGTTCTTTGGAAGAGTTAAACTCTTGTGGAGACGAAGAAGAAGAAAGGTATTCTCTCTGTTTTGTTCCTTCTTACCTAGGGTTTCTTCTTTTCTGTTTTCTCTTTTGAACTTGAAGTTTATGGGGAGGGGTTCTTCTCCTTTACTTTTTTAGTATCTCTCGGCTCCTATTTATTAGAGAAAGAAAAGAATCAATTTTCTTCAGAACATCTCTCATTGAGAGATTTTGATCAACTAAAATGATCATTTAGATCAATCGGTAAATTTTATTTACTGTTGGATTTTTAATCTAAGGACTTCCTTTTTACAGAAGATATATCTCACAAGTTTAGGAAAAATTCCCTACACATAATTTTTTTCTGTAAATTGGTGATTTTTAATCACCATTAGATTTTTAATCCAACGGCGCTCTGCTTTACAGAGCGCAATCTTTCTTGTTTAGAAAGACCTAAGAAAATATTTTCCAAATAGAGCTTTGATCCCTCCTATTTAGAATTTAATTCTATCGGTTCAGAAGGCATAGAAGCTCATCACGTGACCCCATAAAGTTAAGCCCACCAAAGAGCGTCACGTGCTATCATGTGAATTCTTCTGGCCAATTGTTTGTTTTAAGAAGGCGCCTATATACTTTGTATATGGAGGTCACGTGTCTGCACGTGGGGTTCAGTTTCAGCCCTGTTTTGTTAAGCGCGGTGCCTATCACGTGCGGGCACGTGATACTTCATTTGGGGACTTTTCCCATTACTTTTTATATTTATTATTCATTTTTCATAAGGGAACAACATTCTTTATACACCCTAAACCCTAATTTTTCCTATAAATATAACCCTCAATTCACACCTCCTCACTCACAATTCCCTGCCAAAACTCTCAAGAAAATTCCAAGTTCCTATAGTGTGCAAGTGGAGTTAACAAAAGGTGATGCTCCGACGAACTCCCGGCGACGATCCAAGGAGTTTCCAGCGACGAAACGACGCACCGGCGCTTCCCCACTCTTCCCCTTTCTCTCCTTTAGCCAAATAACCAGTAATTCCCCCTCCCCCTATCATTCTCTAATCTAATAACTTTAAATTCTAAAACCCGACGGAAGCGAAGTTAATCCGACTTCCGATTCGGTTTTCCATGAAAACTAGATTTTTTCTTAATCAAGATAACTTCATATTCTTACATATTGTTAAGAAAACATTAACAAGACTAGTAAATCAAGTTTCACCTCAAAATAACTATTGTGGTAATTTTTATTGCAATTTTACATTAAAATATCTTTATGTTTCAGTTCGATATACTTATACCGTTTAACCGTATTACCTTAGAAAAACTCATGAGGTAATGATCTAACTCATCACAACACACATATCTATCATAGCACGATGAATTTTGGGACAATAGAATACGGGAAATACTATCTTGCAAATAAATCCCTTTAACTTATAAAAACCGTTTTCCTTAAAAGATGTATTAAAATATTTACATGCAATTGAGCCTCTACAACCCATTTTGGGGACCCCGTTTGGGATGGTGCGGATTATCGCACATCCTCGGGCTTAGTAAAGCGTGATGCAGACCTCCGCAAGGAGCATTCAATCTCGATGGAATTTTTATACATTTTTCTTTAGAAAATGAGATTTTTACAAGAAAATAAATAAATTTATTTTTATTAAATATGTATATATAAATATTATCAAAATACTTATTTTAAATATATATATTATTCCATGTTTCCAAAACTCAAGAAAAGAATTCAAATATTATATGAAACTACCATGATAATTCAAAACAACATCCATATTATAAATAAATACCATATATTATGAAATTAGGTTTTATTCACTAGAAATGTCACATTTATAAAATATATATCAATGAAAACCCTAAAGACGATAATTAAATACTTGAGGTGTATTTTGAAAATCATACAAAATTATTTTTACATAAACCCCCCCTCAAGTTATGCGGAATTACAATAAGGACCCTAGTAAATATAGGTTTAAGCGGGACCCGTCTCTTGAGCCTCAGGGTGCCGGAGATATGGGTGCTTGCCTATTTAAGGTAGACAAGTTAACAAACGGTGTTATCAACACGGTAATTATCTTTGAAAAAGACACAAATCCTGTCGTCCATGTGCAGCAGTTACCGATAGCACCAAAACATAATTCAGGACTTCAATTTCTTTTCTAATTGTCCGACTCAGACCGAGTCTCAATATAATCAATCTGACTTGAATGTGATTCAAGTACAAACTACAATACAACATGATTCAATATGAATCCATCTATTAAATCTAAATCAATAGGTATTGACTGAACCGAACCATGGATATATTCCATTTACATGTTCATCAATTATATCCGTTCCATTACTGATATCATGGTTTCGGCAAGTCATCCATCTATACAATTTACAAGACAATGCAATACAATCAACACAAATCAAGACATCGCGGGGTTTATAAGGTGTAGATTGGTACGGAAGGTGTTAGAAGTGGCACGGGACTGCAACCATAAGACACCTAACCTGAATCTCCATTGTCGTTGTACCGTGGCTGAACGGTTCCTTGTACTCTGTATACCGTAGTCTCTGGTATAGTAAGACTCCTCTCGTATACACTGGCCTCTTCTGTACCAAGTTATAAACAACAGCGTTAACACTAAATACAACATTATAACAATATACTCTCTATTCTGTCTATTCCATTCTTATCTATCTACGGGACTTACCGAGCGATTTGTTCGCTGACGACATTCTCTTTCTTCTTCTTTGGAATGTCGTCAGGTGTTTCGGACTCACTGGAGATCGAGCCCAGCAGCGAGGACTTGGACCAGTTTACTGAAGATCCAGAGCTCTAGTTCACTTGTACATTACATTTCCTTTACATTTCTATTATGCCACTGTTTAGGCATTGCTTTCATTCCATGTATTTTCATTTCAGTTGTATTGTAAAAAGAATGTTAATAAATAAAGTTGTTGTTCAATTATATCTATTGTCACTGTCTCTTGTGCATTTTACTTATATTGCTTAGATACGCTTAGCGTGTTTACTTCAGAGTAAATACGTAGCGGCCTCGTCGCGTCCTCTGCCCGTATACTGGAAAGCGAGGCGTGACAGGTTTTGTTGGTGGCCTATGCATGTCAGCTCTGTGTGACATGCAGGTCAGTTTTGCATGGACATACAGGTCAGCACTGTGTGGACAATCTAAGTAATATAACATAAGAACCAGCAACTGAAAACATTCTTTACAATTCATATTTCTTGAATCTTATCATTTCATATACTTTGAATCTGTCCTAACCCAAATTTTTCTCTCAAGGTTATGGATTCTCCAAACAACACCAGCACGAATGTCAACACTCCCCCACCACTACCACTCACACCTGCTGTCGCTGCTCCGATCAACGAGCAAACGGTTCTGCTTGAGGCAATCTGTAGCCTCCTGGAGGGACAGCAGCAGCAGACTACTATCCTGATGAACCGACCAGAGGAAGAAGCACCTGGGGTAAAGCAATTCCGAGCTTTACACCCCAAGCAGTTCGCAGGAAAAGTGAGCCCTCTAGAAGCTGAAGAATGGGCTCAAAGCATTGAAGATGACCTGGCAGCTGCACAAGTGCCAGAAATAGCTTGTGTTCGTGTTGCGAAGTTGCAGCTCACGGACAATGCACGGGTTTGGTGGAAGGCGGAAGAAAGCCGTCTCACCCAGCCGATCGAATGGAGGACTTTCCGTGATATGTTCGACGCAAAGTACTTCCCTGAGACTGCCCGCTTTGATATGGAACAGCAGTTCATCCATCTGCAACAAGGTTCAATGCGGACCAAGTCAGTAGATGAATATGACGCTGAGTCCACCATACTCAGTCGGTAAGATACGTCTCAATATTTCAATTTTAAAATATCACATACTACACAGCTAACACTATACCTTAACAGATTTGCGGCACACCTGATACCGACGGATGAGATCAGAGCCCGACGATTCCAACAAGGGTTAGATCCAGAGATCTAGGCTGCATTAGCCACAGGAGATTTTCTGACCCATGAATCGGCTCTGAAAGATGCCCGCCGTTATGAGGCAGTGGTAAAGATGAGGGGCATATCTTAGTCTGTCGGAATGAAGCGCCCTGCCAACCAGATGGCAGGAGGAGCCTCTTCAAGGCCACCATTTGTGCCAAGGAGACAGGGAGTACCAAACAACCGACCCAGCCCAGCATTTTGCACATATTACAGGAGAGATGGACATCTGATGAAAGACTGCCGGCGTGCAAATCGCCTTTGCTTAGTCTGCGGCTCAGCTACCCACGATATTGAGTCTTGTCCTCGTAGACAAAATCCATATGCTGCACCCAGGCCAGCAATCACATACCCGCGGTGCCCAGCCATACAGGAACTTACTCCGAGACTTGCACTACCTGCTCCACCTACTCGTGGACCAACTGCACCTCCTCCACTTCAGTTCCATCAAAGGAACCCACCTCAAGGACCAAGGAATGGACAGAGGAATGCTCCCCCAGCAAGGAAGAATGTGCCGAGGAGACATGCTTTCACGATGACTGTGGAAGAGGCTGAAGCCACCGGCCAAGTCATCACTGGTAACACTCCCCGTTCAAATTCTCTTTCAGTTCATAGACATACCTATATATCTTTTCCCTATACCTAAAACCTATTCCACATAACTCAGGTACAATCTTAGTAGTCTCACTTCCTGCACTAGCACTCTTCGATACTGGAGCATCTCATTGCTTTATGTCGCAACGGTTCGTCCGAACTCATGCGATTCCAGTCACATCGCTTGTATCCAGCTGGAATGTCAGTTCAGGGAATGGCGTTCTAAAGGCAACATTGGGATACAACTTGTGTCCAGTGGTCGTCTGCAGCAGAGAATTCTATGCTGACTTCAAGGTGCTGGACATACCAAACTTCGATGTGGTTCTTGGTATGGATTGGCTCGGAACATTCTATGCTACCATTGACTGTCGTCAAAGGAGGGTAGTATTCGAGATTCCAGACCATCCGGTCTTTTATTTCAAAAGTGGAGACCGTACTCTAGAGCCAAGTACTTACAAGGCGAACCAAAGAAGGCAGTGATTGCGGCAATTCAAGCGGAGGAAGGATCAAAGCCAGAAGTGGTTCGAGAGTTCGACGATGTGTTTCCTGACGATATATCAGGTTTGCCTCTCGATCGAGCTCTTGAATTCAGCATTGATTTAGTACCAGGAGCACAACCAGTGATCAAAGCACCGTATCGACTAAGTCCGAAAGGTTTAAAGGAGGTCCGAACTCAGATAGACGAATTATTGGCGAAGGGATGGATTCGTCCCAGCACTTCAAGTTGAGGATATCCAGTTCTACTCATGAAGAAGAAGGAAGGTTCATACAGAATGTGTATTGATAATAGAGCCTTGAACGAAGTAACAATAAAGAACAAGTATCCACTTCTGCGCATCGACGATTTATTCGATCAGCTAAGTGGATCTTGTGTTTTCTCCAAGTTAGATCTTCGTTCGGGTTATCATCAGGTGAAAGCCAAGGAATCTGATATCCACAAAACGGTTTTTAGAACTCGTTATGTACATTACGAATTTCTTGTGATGCCATTTGGAGTGACCAACGCACCGGCAATATTCATGAACCTGATGAATCAAGTTTTCCGAGAGTACTTAAACATGTTTGTTGTCATCTTTATCGACGACATCCTGGTGTATTCAAAGAGTTGGAAAGAACATGCCGAGCACCTACGAATTGTCTTGGAAACTTTATGACAAGATCAATTATATGCCAAGTACAGCAAGTGCGAGTTTTGGCTAGATCAAGTTGGTTTTCTTGGACATATCGTATCAGGCGATGGAATCTCTGTAGATCCAGCGAAAGTTTCAGCAGTAAGCGAATGGCCGACACCAAAGTCAGTGAAGCACATTCGAAGTTTCTTGGGTCTAGCTGGATATTACAGAAGGTTCATTGAAGGAGTTTCGAAGATTGCAACACCCCTGACCAAGCTAACACGTAAAGATGAATGCTTTGTGTGGTTAGAAGCATGTGAGCAAGCTTTCGTAGAACTCAAGTCAAGGTTGACATCAGCGCCTATTCTCGTCATACCGGATCAAACTGGAGGTTTTGAAGTGCATTGTGATGCATCCAGTAAGGGATTAGGATGCGTTCTACATCAGCACGGAAATGTTGTGGCTTATGCTTCAAGACAGCTAAAGATTCATGAGCGCAATTACCCGACGCAAGATTTAGAGTTGGCGGCCGTAATCTTTGCTTTTAAGATTTGGCGCTATTATCTTCTTAGTGAGCGAGTGAACATATACACAGATCACAAGAGTCTGAAATATATATTTACTCAGAAGGAGTTGAATATGCGGCAGAGACGATGGTTAGAACTCATGGCGGACTTTGACATCAACCTGCAATATCACCCGGGAAAGATGAATGTAGTACCTGATGCACTTAGTCGCCAACCATTATCGATGAATCTTACCGTCTAGTGGAAGCTTCAATAGGATTTGCATCAGATAGAGATTGAAGTAGTCATTCCAGGTAACGCTTCAATTTTGATGAATTTTCAAGTTCAATCTACCATTGTCAATCAGATCAAAGCAACTCAAGCAGGTGATGCTAAGTTGCAAAAGATCAGAGAACAAGTGGAGAATGGACTCAGAACAGACTTCATCATCCATGAAAACGGATCTTTAAGATATGGCAGCAGATTATGTGTACCAAAAGATTCTGTGCGGGATGAGTTAATGAAAGAAGCTCACAGCTCTCCCTACTCAGTACGCCCTGGAGGTACAAAGATGTACAAAGATCTACATCAAAATTACTGGTGGTATGGAATGAAGCGTGAAGTAGCCAAAAGCGTCGCTAAATGCTTAGTGTGTCAGCAAGTAAAGGCCGAACATCACAGGACTTTTGAATTACTTCCAGAATGGAAGCGGCAACACATCACAATGGATTTTGTGACTGCACTTCCTCACAACACAAAAGGTAACGATGCGGTATGGGTTATTATGGATCGACTCAAAATCGGCTCACTTCATCCCATTTCGAGTTGGCCAATCTACTGAGACATCAGCAAAGAAGTACATGGAGGTAAGAATCTAAGTAAGATTTAAACTTTTCAAATATGTACTATCTCTGATACCTATGAACTCATACAGGAAATTATGAGACTTCATGGAGTACCAGTCTGCATTGTCTCCGATCGTGACACCAGGTTCCGATCACAATTTTGGCAAAGTCTACAAGCGAGTTTGGGAACAAGTCTGAACTTCAGCACGGCTTATCATCCATAAACAGATAGTCAGTCTGAGCGAACTATTCAGATCTTGGAAGATATGCTCAGAGCGTGTATGTTAGACTTCGGAGGATCGTGGGAAGATCACCTGCATCTTGTGGAGTTTTCATACAACAACAGCTACCAAGCAAGAATCGGAATGACACCTTTTGCAGAACTTTATGGAAGGAAATGTCGATCGCCATTAAGTTGGGACGACATCGGAGATAGAGGACTTCTTGGACCAAAGATGATAGTAGCAACCGTTGTGGTCCACACTATCAAGGAAAGAATGCGCATAGCCCAAGATCGACAGAAGCACTGGGCTGATGCGAAGCGACGTCATTTGGAGTTCCAGCCAGGAGAACATGTTTTCTTGAAGATATCTCCCAACCGTGGAGTGATTCGTTTTGGAAGACGGGGTAAGCTAAGTCCAAGGTACATTGGACCGTTCGACATACTTGAACGAGTCGGTGAAGTTGCTTATCGTTTGGCACTTCCACCTTCATTGGAAGGAGTGCACAATGTGTTCCACATATCCTAACTCAGAAGGTATGTGAGTGACCTCAGCCATATTCTCGATCATTCCGAGCTCACTGTACAGCCCGACTTATCTTGTGAGCAGCAACCTGGTGAGATCCTGGACAGGAAAGCGAAGTCATTTCGGAACAAGGAAGTCAACTTGGTTCGATTTATGTGGAGAAGAGACACTCCAGGAGAATCGACATGTGAAAGGGAAGATGAGATGCATGCAAGATATCCTCACTTATTTGTAAACTAGTCCTTAAAATAAATTATAAATTTCGAGAACGAAATTTTTGTAAGGAGGGTAGACTGTAACAACTCCAATTTCTATGTACATAAAATTCATTTAAAGTTAAGGTACAATCGGGGTATTTACAATTTCTGTGAGTGCTATAAGTATTTGATTCAATTTTGAACAGCAAGAAGGAGCCTGTAGCTCACTGGTAAGTCCTTGCACTGTTGAACCAAAGCACCAGAGTTCAAATCCCATCATCCATATATTCTTTTTATTTTAAATTCTTTTAACCTTTTAGAATCCCAAGAGTCTACACGTGCAACACACGTAAAAGGGTAAGTTACAGAATAAACAAACATAAACACGAGGGAAATTGAAGCGACAGGGACACGTAGCGAGAATCCCAAGCCCCACCATCGGATTCCGACCGGCGAGACCGAAGGTAATGCCGGTGCCGCCGGGCCCCCCATACCCAATGCTCCCCAGACTTCGACCCCTGCAACCTTTTAGCTACCCCACTACTCCCTCATTGCTTATTTAATCTGAATTAATTCAGAGAGCAATAAAATGCCTATTTAACCTCATTTTAATGCATATTTCAATGTATTCTTTATACACCCTAAACCCTAATTTTTCCTATAAATACCACCCTCAATTCACATCTCCTTACTCACAATTCCGTGCCAAAACTCTCAAGAAAATTCCAAGTTCGTATAGTGTGCAAGTGGAGTTAACAAAGGGCGAAGCTCCAACGAACTTCCGGCGACGATCCAAGGAGTTTCCGGCGACGAAACGACGCACCGGCGCTTCCCCACTCTTCCCCTTTCTCTCTTTTATCCAAATAACCAGTAAGTTCCCTTACCCCTCTCATTCTCTAATCTAAAAATTTTAAATTCTAAAACCCGACGGAAGTGGAGTTAATCCGACTTCCGATTCGGTTTTCCATGAAAACTAGATTTTTTCTTAATCAAGATAACTTCATATTCTTACATATTGTTAAGAAAACATTAACAAGACTAGTAAATCAAGTTTCACCTCAAAATAACTATTGTGGTAATTTTTATCGCAATTTTACATTAAAATATCTTTATGTTTCAGTTCGATATACTTATACCGTTTAACCGTATTACCTTAGAAAAACTCATGAGGTAATGATCTAACTCATCACAACACACATATCTATCATGGCACGATGAATTTTGGGACAATAGAATACGGGAAATACTATCTTGCAAATAAATCCCTTTAACTTATAAAAACCGTTTTCTTTAAAAGATGTATAATAATATTTACATGCAATCGAGCCTCTACAACCCATTTTGGGGACCCCATTTGGGATGGTGCGGATTAACGCACATCCTCGGACTTAGTAGAGCGAGATGCAGACCTCCGCAAGGAGCATTTTTATACTTTTTTTTTAGAAAATGAGATTTTTACAAGAAAATAAATAAATTTATTTTCATTAAATATGTATATATAAATATTACCAAAATATTTATTTTAAATATATATATTATTCCATGTTTCCAAAACTCAAGAAAAGAATTCAAATATTACATGAAACTACCATGATAATTCAAAACAATATCCATATTACAAATAAATACCATATATTATGAAATTAGGTTTTATTCACTAGAAATATCACATTTATAAAATATACATCAATGAAAACCCTAAATACGATAATTAAATGCTTGTGGTGTATTCTGAAAATTATACAAAATTATTTTTACATAAAACCCCC
Organism: Agapanthus africanus; assembly: GCA_030015575.1. Classification (NCBI taxonomy): domain Eukaryota; kingdom Viridiplantae; phylum Streptophyta; class Magnoliopsida; order Asparagales; family Amaryllidaceae; genus Agapanthus; species Agapanthus africanus. The sequence goes on from JASDDO010000024.1 coordinate 162,803,420, forward strand.
TCAAGTTATGCTAAATTTCAATAAGGACCCTAGTAAACATAGGTTTAAGCGGGACCAGTCTCTTGATCCTCAGGGAGCCGGAGATATGGGTGCTTGCCTATTTAAGGTAGACAACTTAACAAACGGTGTTATCGATACGGTAATTGTCGTTGAAAAAGACACAAATCTTGCTGTCCATGTGCAGCAGTTACCGATAGCACCAAAACATAATTCAGGACTTCAATTTCTTTTCTAATTATCTGACTCAGACTGAGTCTCAATATAATCAATCTGACTTGAATGTGATTCAAGTACAAACTACAATACAACATGATTAAATATGAATCCATCTATTAAATCTATATCAATCTGTATTGACTGAACCGAACCATGGATATATTCCATTTACATGTTCATCCATTATATCCGTTCCATTACTGATATCATGGTTTCGGCAAGTCATCCATCTATACAATTTACAAGACAATGCAATACAATCAACACAAATCAAGACATCGCGGGGTTTATAAGGGGTAGATTGGTACGGAAGGTGTTAGAAGTAGCACGAGACTGCAACCATAAGACACCTAACCTGAATCTCCATTGTTGTTGTACCATGGCTAAACGGTTCCTTGTACTCTGTATACCGTAGTCTCTGGTATAGTAAGACTCCTCTCGTATACACTGGCCTCTTCTGTACCAAACTGCAAACAAGAGCGTTAACACTATATACAATATTATAACAACATACTCTCTATTCTGTCTATTCCATTCTTATCTATTTATGGGACTTACCGAGCGATTTGTTCGCTGACGACATTCTCTTTCTTCTTCTTTGGAATGTCGTCAGGTGTTTCAGACTCACTGGAGATCGAGCCCAGCAGCGAGGACTTGGACCCGCTTACTGAAGATCCAGAGCTCTAGTTCACTTGTACATTGCATTTCCTTTACATTTTTGTTATGCCATTGTTTAGGCATTGCTTTCATTCCATGTATTTTCATTTCAGTTGTCCTGTAAAAAGAATGTTAATAAATAAAGTTGTTGTTCAATTATATCTATTGTCACCATCACTTGTGCATTTTACTTATATTGCTTAGATACGCTTAGCGTGTTTACTTCAGAGTAAATACATAGCGGCCTCGTCGCGTCCTCTGCCCGTATACTGGGAAGCGGGGCGTGACATCACGTGATCTTCACGTGAGGTATAGAGTCTTAGATACTCACGTGATATCACGTGAGCTGCGCACTTGTTTGTCTTCTTTGTGCTCACGTATTCACGCGGGCCACAATCTTCAAATGCTCATGTGAATATCACGTGAGACGTTTTCTTTAGGTGCGCTCACGTGAGCTGTTGAGTCTTGGGCTCCCACGTGCCTTCCTCATGAGGCATTAAGTTCAGGGCGCGTACCTTTCACGTGAGCGCACGTGATGCACATGTCTTCCTTAGAGATTAAATCTTTGTTCATCATTTTAAAGAAGTTTATTTTTTTAATGGTATTTTGACCATTAACGATCACCAAGATCAATATTTTGATGATCTGAGATCATATTCTTTAAGAACTAAGTTCTTGTTTATGAAGGAACTAAGTTCCTGGAGTATAAACTCCATCTTTTTCATGTTCTTTTTTCATCATCGTTCTTTTCAACATCGTTCTCCCCTAGATTTTTTATTCTCAAGGATCTTTCCTATAAGAATTAAAAAAAAATTTGGGGAGATTTATCTTGTGGATCTTAGATCCAGAGAAAGAACTTAGTTCTTTTGAAGGGTTAAACCCTTATATATGATATGATGGGTAAAAGTGAGATACTTTTATCTCTATATTTTCTCTACCTAGGGTTTGAGCAGGAAGGAAGATCTTCTTCGAAGAGAATTAAATTTTCTGTTGCCGAAACTTATGGGTAGGACTGTTGTATTTTTACAAAAACTTATGGGGAGGTTTCCTCTGTATCAGATTTAATCTCTTCGCTCCTATTTATAGAAGAAGGAAAAGAATGATTTGTTTGAGAAAATATCTCATTAAGATATCTTGATTTATTTCATAATCAGTCGAATTATCTTAAAGATCAACCGGTGAATTTTATTCACCGCTGGATTTATAATCCAAAAGCTTTCTGTTTAACAGAAAAAATATTTCTTGTTTATTTAACAAGATTAGAAAAATATTTTCCTAACAAAGAATTTAATTCTATCATATGAATTGTCACGTCCCGCTTCCCAGAGTACGCTAAGATAGGCACGTGACAGAGCCAACCATATTACCTGTGGATAGGAAATATCCTTCCACAGTTACATTACGGCTGTAGAGATCTCAAGAACAATAATAAACTATCTAACACATGTCCATAAGCCAGAATAAACGAGTCAAGAATAAAATAATGCGGAAGCAAAAGATCCAATACAACGATTAGCTGGAATGTACGTCCCATAATGCGGGCTCACATCAGGAATGAAAATACTGAAAGGAAAAATAAACTAACTACTAACAAGTCTTCACCGCTCAGCCAGCTCACTGGAAAACTCCTGCTTGGCCTGCAGCGAAGGTAGAGAATCTGGGCCATGCAAAACCCAGACGTCAGTGCGTTATAATCTCAAGCAATAATATAAACAGGGGTAGTAAGACATATAGGTATGAGTATGAACAGTAAAACAAGTATAACAAAAATATAAATGAGGACAGTGAGGGTAATGTGTAGTGAGTAATCTAGACTGATCTATTGGGTTAACTACTCTCAAGTCTTTGAAATCAATTTGATGAATTATCTATGTAACTCAATAGTATCCCGTGCGTGCCCGGGATCATGGTCTAAGACTCTCGGGCTGAATCCGAGACGTGCCTCAAGGTAGTAAAAGGTAGTACGTAACGACGAATGATGTCAGCAGCATCATCCCGGGGCTGGCCTAGCCCGTAAAACTGATCAGTAAAGGTGTCGAACTGTCGAGTTACAAGTCAGGTTTCATCATTGATTTCCCCATACCCCCAAGTTATGTATTCAAGTCAGGTATTGATAAATATGGAGCTAATGCCAACACAGGGTCAAGCAGGTACAGGTTTGTCTGAATAGACAACAGGAAACGTCCGTAGGGACAGCAGGTCAAGATTGTTGGCATTAGTAACAAGATCAGGTAACAGGTCAAGTTATGGTACAACAGGTCAAGTCAGGTAGTGTATATGGATCCAAATATGTCAAGCAGTGCATAATATCAAGTCGTGTCAAGCAGTAGTGTATCAAGTCATGTCAGGGGGTGCCCAAGTATCACGTGGGTACTCAAAAACAAGTATGGGGGTACCAACATAACAATAAAATGGTATAATGTGATGTGGTATGCAAAATAGGTATAGATTTAAACATACGGATGCACAGTTATCAATTAGGGTTAAAGTTATAGTTCCAACACTAATTAAAATACACTTTATCAAATATGGAATGTCAATATCACATTATTATGTATTATATGATCTATGGATGCAATTGTATATATACTAGAAGAGATGGATGCAAATAGGTATCCGAAAGGTTATAAACTATAAAAATGGTACTATGGGCTGTACAAATAAGCATTATGTGATATAAATATTGGTATGGATGCATTGTAATGTAATCTAGTATGTAAAAAGATTATTTTCATGATCTAGATCTAAAATGATATAAGCGAATGCAAATGGAACATCGAAACGTGATAAAATGAAACATGTGGTATTAGATTTAAAACTACAGGTATAATCTATATTTAACTAGGAATAAAATAATTTAAATAGCATGTAGTAAGATTAACTTACCTAGACATATCAAGAAACGGGGTGTACGGAACGTCTCACGTCGGCGAAAAAGTCACGACGCGCACACGGTACACGGAACGGATCCAAACAACGCACAAGGTGATCACACGAGTCAGGTATGTTCGCTGGGTCGTCGGGATCGTCGACGGCACGTCCGGTTTCCGGTGAACTAAAAAGGCAGAGAACCTATTTAAGGTAAAAAGAATCGAAGAAAAGAGAAAGGAAAGGAAAGGAAGGAAGAGGGAAATGGGAGAAAGAGAAATGCTCACTGTGGTGTAATGGAGTCGGAGAAAGAGAACGAGGTCGACGGCGGCGATCAACTCCGGCGGGGTAGCATGTGCAGGGGGCTCGGGTTCAGTTCTCGGGTGTGTGTGCAGGGCTCAGGGAAGGAGAGAGGGGGTGGATGTGTCGAGGAGGGTGAAGAGGCGGCGACGAGACGGCGATGGAGATGACAACGGCGACGAGGTAGGCGAAAGGGCGATGGCTGCGGAGGCAGGCTGGGTTAGGGTTCATGGGTTTTTTAAAAAGAAGGAATAAGAAATAAATATATATATATAGAGAGAGAGAGAAAGAAATAAGCGAGAGGAGAGAGAGAGAGAATCGAGAGGAGAGAGAAAGGAGATCGAGAGGAGAGAGAAAGGGAGTGGTGAACAGTGAGGAGAGATAGTTTTGTTTTATATTGGGGAGAGAGAAAGAGATAGCAGGTGAGTGAGAGAGAGGGAGAGAGAGAAAGAGAGGAAGAAAAAGAAAGAGAGAGAGAGGAAGAGAAAGGAGTGGGGCTGGGGGTTAGAGAGAGGAGATCGAGCTGTGTGTGTGCGTTTAGGAGTTAGGATTTTATTTTCTTAAATTTTTAAAAAGATTGTAGTTTGTTATCGGAATTTAAGAACGGTTAAAAAAAATTCGAATTAAATTTTAAAATTTAAATAAATTGAATTTTGGCGGGATACAAAAATATTTCAAAACGCGCCCGGGTCGGGTCTAAAATTCAGATTTAAAATACGAAAAATATATGCAACTTCCAAAATTCAAAACAAATGCTCCGGTAACGAAAATTCATACCCCCAAGGACGGATGCACATACGTGCGCGTAGCCATTCAGACACGTCCGTTTTACTGAACGGGATGAGAACAAGATGCGTGGATGCTATCACGGGGTTAGGGGTATCAAGCAGGCTATGAAATGCAATTTTAATTTATTTTACATGACCTAAAATGTTATATGTAAAATATGCGATGCTAGATGAAATGTCAATATGCAGTATACATGAGATGCACGTATCTACGTAACAAGTCAGGGTAATTTATAACTATGAATCAAAACAAGTTCAAGCAAGCGGGTCGGGTCGAATGCAAAGTAAAATGTAAAATACTATTCGCACCCAAAACATGATAAATCAGGAAAATACTACAGATAAATAAATACGGGGACTGGAATTGGTATAAATGAACTAGGTTGTTACATTATACCCAACTACAAAAAGAATTTTGTCCTCGAAATTCCAAAGACAAGAAAGGATAAACAATCAACAAACTACAAGAATAGATGTGAAAACTTCTGCCGGATTTCATCTTCTCGTTCCCAAGTTGACTCTCCATGTGAGCGGTTTCCCCAAGAAACAAGTACAAGAGGGATAACCTTGTTCTTAAGAACGTTTTCCCTTCGATCCACAATCGACATCGGTCGCTTCTCAAAAGTAAAATCTTCTCGTACAGTCAGCTCCGAATGATCTAACACATGTGTTTCATCTCGAACATACTTACGGAGTTGAGATACGCGAAACACGTCATGAACATTCGCCAAGGATTGTGGTAACGCTAATCGATACGCCACTTCTCCAACACGCTCCAAAATATCAAAAGGTCCAACGAATCGAGGACTAAGCTTTCCTCGACTTCCGAAACGAATCACCCCTCTAGTCGGTGATATCTTCAAGAATACCAAATCACCAACGACGAACTCTAGAGGTCTTCTTGATGTATCTGCCCAACTTTTTTGTCGGTCTTGTGCTGCTTTCATATGATTCCGGATAGTGTTAACCTTCTCATCTGTTTGTACGATCAAATCCGGTCCTAACAATCTTCGTTCTCCAATATCGTCCCAACAAACAGGTGAACGACACTTGCGACCATATAAAGTTTCGAATGGAGCCATCTGAATAGTCGCCTGGAAAATGTTATTGTAAGAAAACTCCACCAAATGTAGATAATCCTCCCATGAACCCTTGAAGTCTAACATGCAAGCTCTCAACATGTCTTCAAGAGTTTGGATTGTTCTCTCCGACTGGCCATCTGTCTGAGGATGATTAGCTGTGCTAAACTTCAATCGAGTCCCCAAACTTTCCTGTAAGCTCATCCAAAAGTGCGATAAGAAACGAGTGTCACGGTCGGACACGATGCTCACCGGTACTCCATGCAATCTTACAATCTCCTGCATGTACCGTTCTGCCGAAGCTTTTTTTGATTGACCAACTCGAAATGGGATGAAATGAGCTGCCTTGGTCAATCGATCAACAATCACTCAAACTGCATTGTTGCCTTTTGGACTCCGCGGTAAAGCCGTCACGAAATCCATGGTTATATGTTCCCACTTCTATTGAGGAATCGGAAGTGGTTGCAATAAACCAGCAACCCTTTGATGTTCAGCCTTAACTTGCTAACACACCAAGCACTTTGCTACGAAGCGGGCAATCTCTCGTTTCATGCCTTCCCACCAGAAATTCTTTCGTAGATCTCGGTACATCTTCGTGCCTCCAGGATGTACAGAATATGCGGAACTGTGCACCTCCTTCATCACTTCTTCGCGAATATCTCCCTTTGGCACACACAAACGACTACCATATCGCAACGAACCATCTTCATGAATCAACAAGTCTGTTCGAAGTCCATCTTCAACCTGTTCTCGAAACTTCTGCAATCTTGGGTCCTGCAATTGCGCTGCTTTAATACTCTCGATCAACGACGACTGTATTTGCAGCTGCATCAACTGTCCCGAAGAATGCGTTAACACAACCTCCAAATCAAATCTTCGAAAATCTTCAATAAGTTCCTTCTGTGCAGTCAACATCTGAATTGTTGGCAGCCGACTAAGCGCATCCGGCACAACATTAACTTTCCTCGAATGGTACTTAAGATCAAGATCGTAGTCAGCCATCAGCTCCAACCATCTACCCTGCCTCATATTAAGATCCTTCTGTGTGAACACATACTTCAAGCTTTTGTGATCAGTGAATACTTCGACCCTTTCGCCCAATAAGTAGTGTCTCCAAATCTTCAAAGCGAAAATCACAGCTGCTATCTCCAAGTCATGAGTTGGGTAATTCTTCTCATGGGTCTTCAACTGTCTCGATGCATAAGCTATAACCTTCCCATGCTGCATCAAAACACATCCCAATCCTTTCCCAGATGTGTCGCTGTGAATCACTAATCCTCCGGAACTGTCTGACACGGTCAAAATAGGAGCGGTTATCAACCTCTGCTTCAACGCCTCAAAAGCTGATGCACACTTATCCGTCCACACAAATAGTACCTCCTTGCGCGTAAGCTTGGTCAAAGGCTCGGCCAAACGAGCAAAATTCTCCATGAACCTTCTGTAATAACCGGCAAGTCCAAGAAAGCTTCTTATCTCTGCAACGTTCTTCGGAATCGGCCAATCTCGAACTGCTGCAATCTTTTCAGGATCAACGGCGATTCCATCTCCGGACACGACATGACCCAAAAACTTCACTTCTTCAAGCCAAAACTCGCACTTGCTCATTTTTGCATACAATTTTTCTTGCCTCAATGTCTGCAGTGCGATCTTCAAGTATTTCGCATGCTCTTCAATACTCCTCGAGTAAACCAGAATATCATCAATGAACACCACTATAAACTGGTCCAAGAATGGTGAAAATATTCGGTTCATCAAGTCCATAAATATCGTCGGTGCATTCGTTACTCCGAAGGGCATTACTAAATACTCGTAATGTCCATACCGAGTTCGGAACGCCGTCTTGCAAATATCTTCTGTTTTAACTCGGACCTGATGATATCCGGACCGCAAATCCAGTTTCGAGAATACCCTCGCGCCACTAAGCTTCTCGAACAATTCGCCAATGCGAGGGATCGGGTACTTGTTCTTAATAATCGATGCACATCCTTCTGGTGCCATCTTTTTTCTTGAGTAGAAGAACTGGAGCTCCCCAAAGTGAATTACTACTGCGAATCCAACCCTTCGCAAGTAATTCAGTGACCTGCATCTTGACTTCTTCCAACTCCACTGGTGCCATTGGATAGTACGCTTTAGAGACTGGCGCTGCACCAGGAATAAGATCGATCGCGAACTCCACATCTTGTTTTGGCGGTAAACCTGAGATGTCCTCGAACACGTCCATGAAATCTCGAACGACAGCTGGCGCTTCATCTTTATCAACCTCCATCGACAAAAGAACATTAGTTGTCGGCCTAGCCCTAAACTAGACTGGCCCGACTGAACTGCTTCCTCCAGTAAAGATAAACTCTGGATGTCCGGGAATCTGGAAAATTACTTTCTTTTCCCTACAATCAATGTGAGCTTGGAAAGTGCCGAGAAAATCCATTCCCAAGACGACTTCATAGATGCCTGTATCAATCACCAAGAAATCTGCAAACAGCTCCCGTCCGCAAACAACAACTGCACAATCCTTACATTCTCTACTAGATATGATCTTCACATTCCCAGTGTGTATGTCCCAGCAACTAGACAGGGTCGTGCAAGCAATCGAGTGTGTAGCAATAAAATTGGACGACATAAAACAATGGGATGCACCAGAATCGAATAACGCTAATGCGGGAAAACCATGAACAAGTAGAATACCTGAAACAACTTCTCCTGAAGCCTTAGCTTCTTCAGCCGTCAGGGTAAATGCTCGAGCTTGATTGGGTCCCTGAATCAGCTGCTTTTGTCCCTGAAACGGTTTCTGCGGTGGCTTCTGAACATCATCTTTTGTGCGAAGGTTTGACGGACAAGCGTTGATAGTATGATCTGCCGATCCACAAACCAAACAAAGTCCCCGCATTCTTCGACATTCCCTTTGCACATGTCCGGGTAAATGGCAGTAGTCACAAATCACGGTCCTTCTTTGATCAACAACAACAGGCTTCTTCATCGGTGTTACGCCACGACGGTTCACTGGAATATCTCTGCATACATGCGCTCGGTTTAGTGCAAATGCCAGCTTCCGTACTGTAACTGCTTGCTGCTGCGAACTTCCAGTCTTTATAGATAGGCTCTGCTGCTCTCGGGCCGCTGTAAGTACTTGTGAGAAAGTGGTCAAACCCAGGGATACAATTTGCCTCTGGATGTCCACATCCAAACTGCGCATGAACCTCCTTACCCTATCTGCATCGTTGGCAACCAAAGGTCCAGCGAATCTACTGAGCCGCGTCCACTCAGCTGCATGTACATCCACAGGTGCGCCGTTCTGCTTCAAACTGATGAACTTTTCTTCCATTTCCTCCCGTGCAGTCTGCAGAAAGAACTTCTCCAAGAAACTCTTCGAAAAATCTGCCCAACTGATCGTCTTGGGCAAGCGGGTCTCTTCCACAAGCCACCATTCACGGGCATAGTCCACCAACTGGATGCGTACCATATCCACCCTCTTATCCTCTGTGATTTGTGCCGCAACGAGTAAATTCTCCGTATAAACCATCCACTGCTCCGCTGGCAACGGCTCTTCCAGGCTAGTAAATACGGACGGACCAAGTCTCCTGAAGTCCGCCACGGTACCCACACGATCAACTGGTCTGGCCACAACATTGTTCACGGACTGCTGGACGGTCCGCAAACCTTCCTGAAAAGCCTCAGTTTGCTGCTGGTTCAGCTCGGTCTGTCACTTTTGGTTCTCCAGCATCCCACGGATTACTCCAAGCAAAGCGGCTTCGTCAACACGCCTCTGATACGTTTTCAGATTCTTGTCTGCCATGTTCCTGAAATCGAAACACCGAAAGGATTAGTATGATAACAGATTTAAAATATAGATCAAGGATATAAATCAAGGCTAGAACTCTAAGTTACTTAAATAGAATACCGCATTGTAACCATGCCGCGGTAGATAGCTACAATCACATAACTTCACCCAAGTCGCCTAAGTTCTAGAGATAAACAATAAGAAACCAGGTTTCAAGTCGAGATGCAAAAGAGGTTTGCACATCGTCAAAGTACAATCAGGAAGAAGTTAAGATTCAAAAAAAATGGTAAGATGGTAAGGTGGCAGGACATGTTTCCTAATCACGAGTATTCTGATTCGTGTATTAGGTCCAATACCCCACTACAAAAAAATCAAACCCGATTAACCTAGATCCTATGGCTCTGATACCAAACAAACCCTATCACGCCCATCTTCCCAGAGTACGCTAAGATAGACACGTGACATAGCCATCCATGCTACCTGTGGATAGGAAATATCCCTCCACGGTCACATTATGGCTGTAGAGATATCAAGAACAATAATAAACTATCTAACACATGTCCATAAGCCAGAATAAACGAGTCAAGAATAAAATAATGCGGAAGCAAAAGATCCAATACAACGATAAACTGGAATGTACGTCCCATAATGCGGGCTCACATCAGGAATGAAAATACTAAAAGGAAAAATAAACTAACTACTAACAAGTCCTCACTGCTCGGCCTGCTCACTGGAAAACTCCTGCTCGGCCTGCAGCGAAGGTAGAGAATCTGGGCCATGCAAAACCCAGACGTCGGTGCGTCATAATCTCAAGCAATAATATAAACAGGGATAGTAAGACATACAGGTATGAGTATGAACAGTAAAACAAGTATAACAGAAATATAAATGAGGACAGTGAGGGTAATGTATAGTGAGTAATCTAAACTGATCTATTGGGTTAACTACTCTCAAGTCTTTGAAATCAATTTGATGAATCATCGATTTAACTCAATAATATTCCGTGCGTGCCCTGGATCACGGTCTACGACTCTCGGGCTGAATCCGAGACGTGCCGTAAGGCAGTAAAAGGTAGAAGATAACGACGAATGATGCCAGCAGCATCATCCCGGGGCTGGTCTAGTCCGTAAAACTGATCAGTAAAGGTGTCGAACTGTCGAGTTACAAGTCAGGTTTCATCATTGATTTCCCCATACCTCCAAGTTATGTATTCAAGTCAGGTATTGATAAATATGGAGAAAATGCCAACACAGGGTCAAGCAGGTACAGGTTTGTCTGAATAGACAACAGGAAACGTCCGTAGGGACAACAGGTCAAGATTGTTGGCATTAGTAACAAGATCAGGTAACAGGTCAAGATATGGTACAACAGATCAACTCAGGTAGTGTATATGGATCCAAATATGTCAAGTAGTGCATAATATCAGGTCGTGTCAAGCAGTAGTGTATCAAGTCATGTCAGGGGATGCCCAAATATCACGTGGGTGCTCATAATCAAACCATAATAAGCATGGGTACACAAAAACAACTATGGGGTACCAACGTAACAATAAAATGGAATAATGTGATGCGGTATTCAAAATAGGTATAGATTCAAACATACGGATGCACAGTTATCAATTAGGGTTAAAGTTATAGTTCCAACACTAATTAAAATACACTTTATCAAATATGGAATGTTAATATCACATTATTATGTATTATATGATCTATGGATGCAATTGTATATATACTAGATGAGATGGATGCAAATAGGTATCCGAAAGGTTATAAACTATAAAAATGGTACTATGGGCTGTACAAATAAGCATTATATGATATAAATATTGGTATGGATGCATTGTAATGTAATCTACTATGTAACAAGATTATTTTCATGATCTAGATCTAAAATGATATAAGTGAATGCAAATGGAACATCGAAACATGATAAAATGAAACACGTGGTATTAGATTTAAACTACAAGTATAATCTATATTTAACTAGGTATAAAATAATTTAAATAGCATGTATCAAGATTAACTTGCCAAGACGGATCAAGAAACGGGGTGTACGGAACGTCTCACGTCGGCGAAAAAGTCGCGACACGCGCACGGTACACGGAACGGATCCAAACAACGCATAAGGTAATCACACGAGTCAGGTATGTTCGCGGGGTCGTCGGGATCGTCGACGGCATATCCGGTTTCCTGCGAACTAAAAAGGCAGAGAACCTATTTAAGGTAAAAAGAACTGAAGAAAAGAGAAAGGAAAGGAAATGAAGGAAGAGGGAAATGGGAGAAAGAGAAATGCTCACTGTGGTGTAATGGAGTCGGAGAAAGGGAACGAGGTCGGCGGCGACGATCAACTCCGGCGGGCTAGCGTGTGCAGGGGGCTCGGGTTCAGTTCTCAGGTGTGTGTGCAGGGCTCGGGGAAGGAAAGAGGGGGTGGTGGTGTCGAGGAGGGTGAGGAGGCGGCAACGAGACGGCGACGGAGATGACAATGGTGACGAAGTAGGCGAGGGGGCGACGGCTGCGGAGGCAGGCGGGGTTAGGGTTTGTGGGTTTTTTAAAAAGAAGAAAGAAGAAGAAATAAATATAGAGAGAGAGAAAAAGAAAGAAATAAGCGAGAGGAGAGAGAAAGGAGATCGAGAGGAGAGAGAAAAGGAGTAGTGAACAGTGAGGAGAGATAGTTTTGTTTTATATTGGGGAGAGAGAAAAAGATAGCGAGTGAGAGAGAGAGGGGGAGAGAGAGAAAGAGAGGAAGAAAAAGAAAGAGAGAGAGAGGAAGAGAAAGGAGTGGGACCGGGGGTCAGAGAGAGGAGATCGAGCTGTGTGTGTGTGTTTAGGAGTTAGGATTTTATTTTCTTAAATTTTTAAAAAGATTGTAGTTTGTTATCGGAATTTAAGAACGGTTAAAAAAATTCGAATTAAATTTTAAAATTTGAATAAATTGAATTTTGGCGGGATACAAAAATATTTCAAAACGCGCCCGGGTCGGGTCTAAAATTCAGATTTAAAATACGAAAAATATATGCAACTTCCAAAATTCAAAACAAATGCTCCGGTAACGAAAATTCATACCCCCAAGGACGGATGCACTTATGTGCGCGTAGCCATCCAGACACGTCTGTTTCACTGAACGGGACGAGAACAAGATTCGCAGATACTACCATGGGGTTAGGGGTATCAAGCAGGCTATGAAATGCAATTTTAATTTATTTTACATGACCTAAAATGTTATATGTAAAATATGCGATGTTAGATGAAATGTCAATATGCAGTATACATGAGATGCACGTGTCTACGTAACAAGTCAGGATAATTTATAACTATGAATCAAAACAAGTTCAAGCAAGCGGGTCGGGTCGAATGCAAAGTAAAATGTAAAATACCATTCGCACCCAAAATATGATAAATCAGGAAAATACCACAGATAAATAAATACGGGGACTGGAATTGGTATAAATGAACTAGGTTATTACATGAATATCTTATTTGTTTAATAAGATTAAGAAAATATTTTCCTAATATAGAATTTAATTTTATCATATGATTTAATTTGTGATTTTTATCACCATTGAAATTTAAATCGAAAGATTCTCTGTTAGAGAAAAATCTTTCCATATTAGAAAGATCAGGAAAATATTTCCCAAATAGAATTTAATTTTATCAGATGATTATCTTGTTAGAAAAATATTTTCCTAACATAGAATTTAATTCTATCAGATGATCATCTTGTTAGGAAAATATTTTGCTAACATAGAATTTAATTCTATCAGATAATTTAATTAGTTATTGTTTTATCACTATTGGATTTTAAATCCAAAGATTCTCTAAGAAAAATCTTTCCATATTAGAATGATCAGGAAAATATTTCCCATATAGAATTTAATTGTATCACATTGAATTTAATTCTATCAGAAGCTAGTGGTTCAAATTGGGGCGCTCACATGCTTCGCATGTGAGCGCTGCCATAAGAATGCGGCAAGAGAACTGATGTGTTTAATACGCGGGTGCTCACGTTTTTAACACGTGGGGGCTATCATAGGATTTAATCCTATCTGAAACCAGTACTTATATGTTTTACATATGAATGCTCACGTGTTTAACACGTAGGCGCTGCTATAAGATTTAATTCTAACTGCAGCAGGATCTCACGTGCTTTGCACGTGGGTGCTGCTATAGAATTTAAATCTATCTGAAGATGCTACTCACATACTTTGCATGTGAGTGATCATGTGTTTAACATGTGGGGGTTGCCCTCTATTTTTATAAGAGAACAACATGCTTTGAGACAAAAATTTTAGCGGGGACAAATACCCTACTACTTTGTCCATGTAGGCATGTACGTGGGTTAAGTAGTGCAAAGTAATGCATCGCCATAGAATTGATGGCTTAGGAGACAGATTTAGGTTTCTGTTGCCTAAGGCTATGTCCATCTTCATGAGTCGTAAGGATCTCAAGAAGGTTTTTCTCTATATGAGTCGTGAGAATCTTATAGGTGCATATTCTTCTTAGAAATCGTGAGGATTCCTAAATGTCCATCGCCTCCGTGAGTCGTAAGGATCTCACTTGGATATTTTCTCCTTACGAGTTGTGAGGACCCGTAAGTGGCTTCTTCACTTTATTGGCATACAACTTTGACGAATGTGGCCTGTGGTTAGTATACAAGAGTCAGTATTGACCTCCTTGTAGGGCAACGATGGCTTAGAAAACAGGTTTAGATCTTTCGCTTAAGGCTTTTCTACTTTATGAGACGTGAGGGTCCCAAAAGAAGATTTTCCCTGCGAGTCGAGAGGATCTCGTATGTGTAGTCGCCTTAGAAGTCATGAGGACTCCTAAATGTATTTTCTCTTGAGAGTCGTAAGTATCTCACAAGAGTGTTTTTCCCTTACAAGTCGAGAGGACCCGTAAGAGGCTTCTTTTCCTCCCCGTTTGTCTTGAAATGGATTAGCTTAGTTTGTTTATTCATTCCAGAGTGTTCAGTTTATCCTTCCCTTAGGTATGTGCATAAACTCGTCCTAATATCAAACATGCATAACCCCTATCGATATAAGCTTCCGTTAGGTTTGTGATACTGGGTTAAGTCCATCGCACCATTACGTCGGTAGATATCATCTCGATCCACATCCACTCGGGTCACTGGTTTCGAGTAGCCGCGTACTTGCTGTATAACCCAATCCTACCACTGCAGTATACAACGTTTCAGGTAACCTTCCTAGGCAAGTATGTCCGTATTGCCGTGAGATGGTTCAACATTAGGCGATACCGTGGCGCTTTACCTTGAGATTGGGCTCTATTTGGAGCCTCGATGAGTCATGACCGCACCTTTTCGGGATAGGATGACATCTGATGATCTTTAGACTGTATGTATTGCCATCAAGATCCGTGTAATGACCCCAATATTACTATATCTTCGTGTTTTCTTTCTTTAGTAAAATATTGTATTTATTTATTCTTAGTATTTTCCGTATATTTTGTTTTCTATTAAATATATTATTTTATTATTCCATCTATTTTTCCCAAACTCATTTCTTTAAACTAAATCTTAACCTATTTTAAATTAAACGCAAGACTTGACCCAGCCCATAACCCAAATACAATCTCATTTTCATTTTCTTTTATAAAACTATGAGCCCAAAAGCTTACTTTCTTTTCAAGCAACAGCATATATTTATTTCTAATTAAATATGTGCATGAACAACCTTATAGCTCATTGGTTAAGTCCTTACATTATTATTTCATAAGTCACATGTTCAAATCCCCATTCTTACAATTATTTTTTTTATCAATTTTTATCCTTCTCATAACCTACAAATGAGACCTTTCATTTCATCTTCTTTTTAACTCTCAAAATAATTAGAATGGTTATGAGCTATAATTTATTAGAATTATGGTGGCCATAAACCTTTTTTATATGTCACTTTTCTTTCTTTTCTTCATCTCACATTTCTATCATTTCCTATCTCTCTCTTCATCTCTTCTTCATCTCACCTTAGCCATTTCCTTCTGATCAATTCTAAAAATAAAATAAAATCTCTTTTTCCTTGAGCTTGGAGAAGCACCGGTTCCATCAAACATCAAAAACTCGGTTGAGAATTTTATTTAAACGGTGAGCCGGTTGTTATATCGACTCACACAACCTGTAAGTCCCATCCTTTTCCCTCTCCTCAATCTCACTATTTGGATCGTGACCTCGTATCATATCTCACCATGTCAACTTGCGATATCGTAAAATTCCCTATGAAATTGTTTTTCTTAACATAATTTTTTATCATATTTATTAGTAAGCACTGTTACTTCATGTATGAAATATAATTTATCTTGAATTAAGTTATTGCAAATGGGACTTTGTTACTTAGAATGTGCTTTGGTTTCTGTAATTGCATATTATAACTCCATAGCGTTAATCAGGTGCATAAATTGTTGTTTTAGACGGATAATCATGACCGGATCATTTGTTTGCTTCACATATATTAATTCATATTATTTATTGCTGAAATTTTAATTATTTATATTTACTTTTGCATACAAGAAAACAAAATTATAAATAAATAAATTTATCATTTTCAAATGCGATCATACAAAATCTTTATTTTTAAAATAATTTTTATAAATTAATTTCCAGTTCTGGAAATTCTTGGAACATTAAAATAAATAATATATAGAATTCCAAATGTACAGTAAAAATTTCAGATCAAACCGCATAACGGTTTATGAATTACATCATTTTTATTCACTGTTCGTAAAAACAGAATACTGCATTTATCGATCAACTTCTACGACACATAACTTGGTCTGCCAATATCCAAATTGATCAAACTCATGTGTTTTGTATATCTATATCGAAATATCTAGATTTTCATACTTTTAAGTTTTTACTGAAAATCAACATAAAATATAGAAAACTGCGTTACAATATTAAGCGACGAATCTGGACAGAATCTGTTATGATTCGCACATTGTTTTAAAATATAACATAACTCGAACTCACGATATCCGTTCATGACAAACTTTAGATGTATAGATGGATAATTTATAGAACTATAATTTCCTGTATATTATATTACTTAGAAACGCATGAAACAAGTCGATATAGGCTTTGCAATGTAACATATAGTTGCTGTCCAGAAATCTGAATTTCTGTTTTAAACGCTGATATTAAAACGATCATAACTAGAGATTCAGAATTTTTTTTAGTGTTTTGGATAAGTAATCCGAAAGACCTATAATTTTCTAATAATTTTTTGTAGCCTGAAACCCGATAGAAATTAACTCAAAATGCGTTTTTAAAATATGTGACGGTGCTGAACGGATTCTGATCTATTTTGTGCGACGATACGGAAACATGTCTATCTCTCAAACCGATAGTCGTATTTCGGCGGGACTGGAACTCACGTATGCATAACACTTAAGATTATGTTTATGTTTATATTCTAATTTCAAATGACTTGATTAACTAGTCGTACATATCACATATTTACAACATTGTTTTAGGACGTTTCTTGTATACTTAACTTATATCTTGTTCTATGATTGCTTATCTATATGACTTGTGATTAAACCATTACATGCTAGAAATGAATTGATCTTGACATGACTCAATCATGAATACTTGAACCCAATAGGTACACTTGACTCGACTTGACCTGAACCATGAATATGTAATGACCTGACATGAACACTTGACATGAATACATGAACAATTGACTTGAATACTTGAACTCGACTCGATACTTGAATTGCACTCTCTTATGTATTCATGGATTTGGACAAGACTTGTAACTTTAATCACAGACAAATATATGCGGGGTGTTGGGGTAGTTTGAGTATGAATCCAATGGAATCTCATGAGTCACATTAATACAAATCATGTTGCTGTGGTACCGGGCTGAAATGGTATAAATCATGTTGCTGTGGTACCGGACTGAAACGGTACAAATCACGAATTCACGAATGAGGGTCCATGTTTCCAAGCCCCTGGATGATAGCCTGTTGGGTTTGGAATACTTCAATAACAATTGAAGTCCCGCTATTTTGGGCCCGTGATTCCTTACCCCTGGACGATAGCCTTGGGTTCGAGCATACTCTTGAGATTGGTTGACATTCATACTTTCACGTTAGTTACTTTTACCCTTTTAGAGACCTTTTAGGATACTTACATTCACTTCATGTTCACTATACCTACACTTCACGGTCATGCTATACTTGTTTACTATGCTCATGTTATTTTGCCATGCTTACATAGTTGTCATTAATATTATCTTGTTATACTTATTCATATGTTATTTCCATTAATACTATATCACATGCCACCTTGCATATTCATTTATATACTTTCACATCCTACCTTTCTTGGGGATTTACCGAGCGCAAGTTCGCTGACGGGCATTCCACCCATTCAAACAAATCATGTTTTATTTCCATTCATACTATATCACATGCCACCTTATGTTTGTTTCCTTGGAATGTTCGTCAGATAATCTAGAGATTGAGGAGATCGAGCCGAATTAGGAGGATTACACTTAACTTGCGGAGCAGGCCGACTACTAGTTCTTTCTTTTCAGCATTTACTTTCTGTATGCTACCTGTTTAGATACTTTCTTTTATGCATCTTTGTTTTCAGATATCATGTATTCAGTTTGAAACTTGTGAAAATTGGGAATGTAAATATAAAAAGTTGGATTTTCATTATCATATCTTTTTTTGTCATTTTATATTGCTTATATACGCTTAGCGTATTTGTTTCGGGAAATGACCTTCTCAGAATAAATACATCGCGGACTTGTCACATGTCGTTATCGCTCTTTTGGAAAGCGGGGCGTGACAATCCGAAACTGGGAATATTCTGTCACTTCGCTTTTGCTTTGACGATGTCGCGCCGATTCTTCGCTAAAGAGGGGTAGACATCCATATGACCTTTATGCTGTACATATCACCATCGAGATCTAGAGCTAGGATTTTGCCGTTACTCCACTTTTATTTGACCTTTTAGTCCATGTTGACGTTGCGTCTGCTTCGAGAAGGAACATTGAGATGATTTCTAGGCTGTAGATGTTGCCATTAAGATCTGGAGCTAGGATTTTGCCATTACTCCACTTTATTTGACCATTTCGTCCATATTGATGTTGCGTCTGCATCCTGCCGGAATGAGAATAACGTCGAGCTGGAGCGAGGATTTTTCCATCACTCCACTTTGATTTTTTTGAGAGGCTGCCGCTAAATCCTTTAAGGGATGAAGTGGCTCTCGGTAGATTTTGGGCTTATACGGCGCTGCCGTGACTCGAATTTTTACTGAGGCGTTCCTTGATTGGTCGCATTCAGTGGGGCACATTGCTCATTTTCTTTTCTTTATGCCCGTGGATGGTATACAAGCGTCGGTCTTGACATGCTTATAGGGAAGAAATTGTTTTTAATTTTTTTAATTTATTTCCACGATGTTCTATCATTTCAGCTTTTCATATTATGAAAGTCGCGATTGCTCAATCATTTCGGCTATTTTATTGCGGTGCACAAACATTTCGGCTATATCTTTTTTATTTTTACTTTCTTCTTTTATTGCGAGCTGCCCAATCATTTTGGTAATTTCATATGTATATTTTCCCATGCTCGCTGATTTTATTGCGAGTTGGGGACTTGGAATCTGATACTAATCTTGGCATCGGTATCGCTACAGCTGGAATGTTGCCGGGAGCGAATCATCATCTGCCGTGAGAGGACTTAGAATTTGATACCTGATTAGGCATCAGCGTCACTACAATTAGGATATTTCCAGGAGCGACTCATCATTTGTCGTTGCCTATTTGGACAAAGGTGGCTTAGAGAACAGGTTTAGATCCCTGCCGACTAAGGCTTTTTGACTTTATGATCTGTAAGGGTCTCACAAAGGTATTTCTCCCTATGAGTTGAGAACATCTTGTAGGTGTATTTTCTCCCTAGAAATCATGGGGTTTCCTAAGTGGTATTTTCTCTTGCAAGTCGTAAAGATCTTATAAGAGTATTTTCTCCTCGCAGGTCGAGACGCCTTATAAGTGTTGTTCACCATATGGGGATATTTCATGCCATTGGTGGGACTTCGTTGGAATGCATTTTGTTCGTTCGTGCCCATAGATTGTATACAAGAGTCAATATTGAACTTCTTGTAGGGAAACTTAGGGAATATGATGGCTCAGGAATAAGTTCAGATCTGTAACCTATGGTTTTTGAATTTTATAAGCCCTGATGGTCTCATAGAAGGGTGTTTTCTCTTTACGAGTCGAAGGGATCTCGTAAGTGTATATTCACCTTAAATCGTGAGGATTCCCAAGTGTCTTTCACCTTTGTAAGTCATAAAGATCTCACTTAGGTGTTCTTCTTACAAGTCGAGAGGACTTTGCAAATGTATATTCCGAGTTTGCGCCCTTTCGGGTTTTCACAAGTTCGCTGACAGTGCTATTGTTTTTACTCACGGAGCCCTTTCAGGTTTTCATTCGTGTCCATTTTTCTTGTGGACATGCTTTTTTTAAAGGACCGCATCATTGGTGGAGCTTCATAGCCGGTGGGACTTCAGGTGCAGCCTCGCAGATGGTACTTGAGTTGCAATTTTCGCCGGTGGGACTTAAGTTGCAATGTCGATCTCAAGAAGCATATAAGTTTAGGGATATCGCGGTCTAACATTATCATGCATGTGGTGACGTATTAGTTTAGAAACATTTTGGTCCAACATCCTCTTGTTCGGGGCGAATGTTTAGTTTGAGGACATTTCGGTCTAACAACCCCGCGTTCGGGGTGAAACACTAGTTTAGGGATATTTCGGTCCGACATCATCATGTTTGGGACAAATATTTAGTTTAGGGACATTTCAGTCCAACATCCTCTTGTTTGGGATAGATATTAGTTTAAGAACATTTCGGTCCAGTATCCCCACGTTTGGGGCGAAGTATTAGTTTAAGGACATTTCGGTCAAACATCTCCGTGTTTGGGGTGAAGTACTAGTTTAGGGAAATTTCGGTCCAACATTCTTATGCATGGCGCAACGTATTAGTTTAGGGACATCTCATTCCAACATTCCCGTGCTCAAGACGACAAGCTAGTTTAGGGATATTTCGGTCCATCATTAGTTTCGGGAAATTACGGTCCAACTTTCTCATTCGGTCGGAGAGTTACATAACTTATCCCTTCCAACGCTTGCTTGTTGAGGCGCTGCTTCCTGTCCATTGTATGGCCTGTCCATTGTATGCACAGGCACTTCATACCTTAGGCTATCTCTGTAGGGTTACTAGGCACTGTCACAAGGTTCTACAAGGCATCACACATGCCAAAATCAAATTTTTCAAGTGCCGAACAACCCAAGCAAGATCTTAGACTAGAGATTAGGCAAAACAAATAGCAAGTAAACATCTTTACTTCTAAGAGTTTGGGATTACAACCTTTGTAGTCCGTTCCTTCACTTCATAAACTCCGTGTTGTAGTCCCATCGCTGCGATCATCAAGTACCCGGACTCTAGAGGGGCTCCATGAAGAGAAAGATGCAAGCTTACTTCCGATCTTCAATAACTAAGATGATCTACCTTGAAGAAACCCAAGCTTTTGCTTTGCTAATCAAGTATTTAACAAAGCAAACAGCCTAATCTAACCGGCTAGAATTGATGAGGATGATGAAGTAGGAATTTAGCTCTCTTTTGTTTTCAATTTCTCACTCATAATCACTACATGTCAAAAAGCTAGAAAGTTTTTTCAAAAGGAAGAAGAAGAAGAAAACTCTTTGTAATGAATAATGAAAACTTGTGTGAGGTTAGAAATGCAACCATGGGTTAAGAATGAAGACTTAACCCATGTAGAGAATTGACTATGGTAAAGGGTTTGGGTTTGGTTAAGAAATATCTACACAAAATATCACAAGTCAAAGTTAAAGCTTCAAGAAGCTTCTTGAAATCTTCATCCAAGTTTAACCCTAATCCAAACCCTAGCCATATTTAAACTCCACAAAGCATGTTGCATTTGTAACCCTAACATGTTACAATATTATATATCACATATACAATAATTTATTGTAACAAAATAAAATAATACAATTAACATATATCACATATATATTATCCAAGTGAGAAAAGAATCTTTAAGTGAGCTAATATTAGTTAATGTAATATAATATATCAAATATATAATTATACATTAAATTATCGAATCACACTTGATCCGATAATCCGGCTATTTCACAAATAACCGACTAATATAATCTGTATCGGTTCATCGAATTAACACTTGATCCGATTACCTGGCTATATCACATATACCGCGCCGATATCAAATATCGCGAAAATCTAATACGGTATCACATACACGTATTGTTCTCGGTCCCCTGCACATATCACATATGTGCTCGTACTCCGTTTTGCCTGAGCCAGAAAACTTCTGTGTATAACTCTAAAGAATCGTCAATACGCCGACAGTAGGTGATGATCATATCAAACACCCCCAAGCTGCAAGCGGTCAACTAAATGTAACAGCCACCCAGGTATTGAGCGATTCAGAAGATCACAAGCAAGCTTGTACATTCTCATGCGAATCCAATCAGTAACACTCCCGTACAGTCTGGTCTCTTCGTCTGATATGTCGCATATCTCGCCTAAGGCGTAAACGTCAGACCCCAATAGCTTGATAAGTCGTGTCGATATGAGGTCTATAACAGTTCGAGAAACTACTGATAACACTTACCAGTAAATCTCAACAACCCTGGCCAGGGATTTCCAGTTATAGCCAATCGAACACAGCACAACATCAACTCCCTATACCGGAGAGACGAAACCCCCTCCTATCGCTCATTGCCTCATGTGATTCGGGACTGTACCCAAAAGCCACCGTTCTGCATGTTAGTGTATATGCCCTAGGGTCCATTATTGTATCATACTAGTTTGTATATTACTTAATGGAAGCTTGGGATATTCACATGTATATAACAGTCTTGCTAAACATGGTAGTATGCTACTTGGTTTTTCTATCTTACTATGTGAGTATACGTATTGATAGAGCTCTTAGGATCTTGCTTGACTACCAGCGTTGTGATGGCAGTCACACTAGTGGGGGCTGGGTAGTCTACAAGCACATCCTTATTCAGGTCCCTAGTCGTTGGATTATCGAGACAGAGCATCGATACTCCGGAGTAGACTAGTGTGTACGCTTCTCATCCCAGTTGGGGAGATGGTCTGTCCCACAGCCGTTCAGTACGTCGTACTGGAGATAATATGCAGGTGCTCGTTAGGTTACGGGTACACCGGACAGGACTCACAGGGAACTGTTGGTTGGTTTTTATACCAGCCCGTCAGTGAACAGTTCCCAGGTGACATGAGTACAGCATAGTCCGCAGACTTGACACTGCTACTTCGTCTCGAGTGTGTCCCACTGTTCTTAGATTGCTACCCTACCACGGCTCAAAGGAGTCGTGCAAACAGGTAGCAGTTGGGTGCATTCCGAGCACTTGGAGGCAGTGGCGGTTAGACAGGATTCGTCTCTCCCGGTATTGGGGGATGATATCGCGCTGTGTCAGAGAGCCATTACGCAAAGTCCCTGGCCAGGGCAAGCGAGATTTGCTGGTAGGTTCCAGTAGTTTCTCAGGGTGTAATGGGCTTCGCTCCGACACGACTTATACCGCTATTAGGGGACTGACGCTTGCCGCCCCCTAGGCCCAATATGCGATATTCTTAGACGAACGGACCGGACTGTATGGAGATTGTCACATCAGACTCAGTAAGACTCAGTAGGAGTTCGGATGGGTTTCCTCATCGGCCTTCTTATCGACATCTACCTGGGGACCGTTACGTACAGCTAGTGCCGCTTGCGGTCTGTGGTTAACCCACTGCCAGCGTAGTAGTCGAGTCTCTAGAGTCCCACACATAGATTTCCCTACTCCAGGCGAAACGATATAGAGGTCGTATGGTTTTACGACAAGGGTTCGGACGCATACGTGTGTTTACGCACGTACGACTTTCGGACAGTTTTTACCAGTCGGCTTTGGTTTAAGCCAGTTACTGTATCCGGTTATTGGATTTATACAGTCTAAAGTTTTTCCGTATTTTTGCGGAAAGGAAGGGCGTTCTCGTAATTGCGCGAGAAGCTTCTAGAAGGTGTGACTAAGGAGGTTTAGGTGGATATACAATGAATGTGATTAGTGAGTCATATGGATGATTCATCCATGTCATTAAAGCATCATAAATGCTTAATGACTCATGGAGATGAATCATCACTTGATATTTATCAAGCATGGTTGTTAAATGATTTATTTTCTTTTCTTGATAAAAAGAAATGCTTGATATATATTATCATAACTCATTATTCTCACTTCATTATTATCTTCACCTTCTCTCTCCTCAAGCTCTCCCTCTTCAAACCCTAATCCTCCCCTCTCATGTGTGAGTACAAGGATTAGTTAGACTAATTAAACCATAACCCTCACTCTATATCACCTAGCTTCTTTGATTAGCACTTAAAGAAAGTTAGTTGCCTCAAGTTTAGAGGCTAAGCTTGGAGTAAAGCTCTCGGGTGGATCGTCTACTACTTCGAGAAGGCCGAGGAGGAGGAGGAGTTCGCAAAGACGAAGGACATGATTCGTTAGGTATAATCCCTAAACATGGTAGTATAGAACATCTATGTTTCTTGTTAGTTATCGTTTAGCTTCGATTCATGCGGTTAGTCGATGTTTAAGCAAAGAACAAGATCGTTTTTCAAATTTCCGCCTCCCCGCAAGTCGTGGGGTGTTGTACATCGACTTACACTGCATGCCCCCTTGGACGTGGTGAGGTGGAAATCAAAGCACAGTGGGAATCACACAAGACTCTATGACGATCTCGGGTCTACAGACTAACCTGTACCAGTGTCACCAGAGAACTGCCATCTGACGTGAGGTATAATACCATCTAGGAGTTCTCGGCGAGTCCGTCCAGTGTACCCAGTCTCCACTGAGCACCCGTATACCTTCTCTGATGTCAAACAACAATGGATATGGGATCATCCATCGTCCATCATATGGGTCAAGAAGCACATACGCTAGTCTACTCTGGTATATCGATGCCCTGTCTCGATACACCTACGACTAGGAACATTTGAAGGATGTACTTAGCGACTACACTGTCCCCACTAGTATGATCTGCATCATAGTCCTGGTAGTCAAGTACTCATCCTAAGGGCTTTATCAACATGTAACATAGAGACAATCAGAGTACATGTTAAGATAAAGAGTAACCAGATAGCATACTATCATGTCGAGCAAGAAAGTCCTACCTATATATGTCCAAGCATCCACTACAGCATACATCGTATGTTCAGTAATGGCCTCTAGGGCATACATATAACTAACAATCTCCCACTTGCACTAGGGCCATCTGTTGTGGTCTCGCCTACCCAACATACAGCTGTGGTTGAAGTATCTCATACTCAACCATCCCATAAAAGTCTCTACTGGAAAATAGGCCTTTGTGAGTGGATCCGCGTTGTTGTCCTATGTGTCTACTCTCCTAGCCTCGATCTCCCTGGAGATCAACCATCTCCATGATCAGGCGATACTGCCTAAGAATATGTCTGAATCTCTGATGGGACGGGGGTTCCTAGACCTAAGCCACAACTCTATTGTCACACAATGGTAGGAACAAAGTTCACCTCATGAACTAGTGTACATCCAGGCTATTTCTTTGCTAGCATCCTTGGTAACGATGTATCTAGCCTTGAATCGTCTAGTAAGTCACGGTATCCGGCTTGGAACTCTTCCAACATACCGTCCCTCCACTGAGGGTAAAGACAATGCCTGCGACTGACATTCAGTCATCCTTATCACCCTGGAACCTTTCCAATGATTCTCCCCAGGATCGATTGATACCATCTTACTACAACTAGTGAGAATCCTAACATCCAATTAGATCTATCTCATAGATCCCAAAAACCAGGATTTAGGAGGTATCACTTTGATCCTTATGGAGAATCCTTATGATAAGAGGAGATTGACATAGCGTAGCATAGGAAACGCCTTCCCTATCATGAGTATGTCATCCACGTACTATACGAGGATCACCACCATACTCCCTACTACCTTTTTGTATATACTTGGTTCATTTACCATTTTGATGAAGTCAAACTCTTTGACTACTACATCAAAACAGACGTTCCAACTCCGCGATACCTGATTTATCACATAAAACATCTTGCACACGTTTCCGCTGCTCCTAGTGTCTACGAAGCCCTCTGGCTGTGTACTTATAGACACTCTCTTCCAAATCATCTTTTAGAAAAGCAGTCATGACACCCAACCGCCAGATATCGTAGTCATGGAATGTAGCAGTGGCAAGTAGGATCTGGATGGACTTAAGCATAGCTTTTAAAGTCTCAACTTTTCGATGTACACCAAGTAATCTTCTCAAGATATACTTGCTCCTGATGGGGATTTAACCTTCAGAAAAAGCAACCAAAGTCCATACTTTGTTGGTGTATATGGATTCCATCTCAGATCACCAAGCATCTAGCCATTCTTATAGAGTCCCCACTCTTGATGGCCTCCTCGAAACAAGTTGGGTCATCATCTCATGATGCAATCCTCGCTCCCACTGTCATAAAGAAAACGAAGTATCTCTCAGGTGGATGAGGAACCCTACTAGATCGGCGGAGAGGCTGAGGTTCGTTAGAAACTATTGAATCCTTTGGGTTTACCAAATCATCAGCTGCAGTTTGTATTAGTTGGAACTACTTCCAGTTCTACCTCATGACCACTAATTTCTTCACAAGAAATTCCCTTTCACAAAAGTGGCATGCTGAGAAACAAAACATCTTTTGTTCCTCGATGTGTTAGAAGATATTCCCTTGCGAATGTTTGGGATATCCAACAAACTTCCACAGAACTGACCTTGCCTCGAGTTTGTCCGGATTTTGCTTTGGACAACCCCAAATCTTAACATCCTTAAGAGATGGGCTCTTTCCATACCATATCACATATGGAGTGGTAGGCACCTGATTTGGTTGGAACCCTATTCAATAGGTATGCAGCTTCTCAAGTGTATAACCCCCAAAAGAAAATAGGAAACTCAGTAGTACTTATCATAGAGCGCACCATATCAAATAGGGTGTGATTGCTCCACCCCGATACACCGACGTGCTGTGGTGTATACGGAGGAGTAATGCTGAGTGAGAATCTCATTCTCCTTTAGAATAATCCAGGAATTCCGTGCTCAAGTATTCTCTTCCCTGATCACATCAATGGATATAATACTTATACCCGTTTTGGTTCTCTACTTCTAACTCATATTCATTGAATTTCTCAAAAGGTTCAGACTTGTGTTTCAACAGGAACATGTGTCCGAACCTTGAAAGATAATCAGTGAATGTAATGAAGTATAAAGAACCGGTCCTGGCATAAGTAGACAGGGGACCTTACATACATCAGCATGTATCAATCCCAAGAGTTCAGTAACTCTTTCTCTGTTTCCAATAAACGGAGCTATGGTCATCTTATCTTTGTGACATGACCGGCAAGTTTCACATAATGTAAATTCAAACCGATTTAAATATGCATCTTTATGTAACTTTAGCTAGTCGGATCGCATTGATATGACCTAGTCTACAATGCCTCAAGAAGGATCCGTTCATTTCTGAACTCTTCCCCTTGTGTGTGTTATGTACGTTAAGAACTGTGGTTTGTTTTAGAACGTCTATGCTTTTAGATAACGTGCCTGAACCGATCAACTCTTGATATAGGAATTGTTCAAAACATTATCCAACAATACAAAATTATATCCTTCTTTACTAATAAAGTGACTGATATGATGTTGTATATCAGGTTCGGTATCTAGTAACATTCGTTCAGAATCAATGTATTCTGGTAATACAGGGTGATAACTGCCAATAGACTTGGCTGCAACACTTGCATCATTTTCAACTCTTGAAAATTATCACCCGTTCTCAGTTCTTTACCTTTCTGTAACCCATGTAACAGATTACATATCCGGGATCCTGATCTGGTATCAAATACCCAGGACGTAGAGAATACTGAGAAACAGTTCTTTGTGATGAAACACACCCGAAGAAGATGCATCAGTATGCACTTTCTTTGTTTGGGCGGTACGGGAATTCTGGTAATCCCCAATTTCTTGCTCGGTCTTATAACATTTATAAGTTGGAGCGGGACCAATGTTCCCTAGCGCAGTATAACAAGCGGGTTCGGTCAATACATCCGTATTATTATCTTGATTAAGACGTGATATGATCGCTACCTGGAGAGAGAGAGAGAGAAGAAAACACTCAGCGTATGCTCTTAAAAGATTAGATTGGTTATTAATATATCTAATCAGGACGTCTCCCACTGTTTTAGTCAAATCTTCCTTTAAACTCTAAAAGGAAAGACTAGCCGGGATTAATTACACTCTACAAGTTCGCCAATCTTTCAGCCAGGCCAGTGCCGGTATTTGAGGGAGGTTCCCCGTGCTTTCGCACGGACCTAATTAAAATAAACCTCATTTTCCCAGGGGCGTAACCCCGTTGACACCTTTTTAGACACCTACTTGATCGGCTAATTGTAATGTGTAAAACTCTACTCACAGCGGGTATCGAGATCTAACTATCTCATAGGAGGTATGCAATCTCATTATAAATTTCAACACTTGAAATTCCCGATAATATTTTGCCCCTAGTACTTATGATCTTAACTATGGTCAACATATCATAAGCACTAGTCAAGTTCTACCCGTCATTTCATGATTCATTAGACCCACCTACATGAACCTCAGCTATGGTCGACATAATCACATGACTGTCCTAATTAATCACATTATATGCTGTGTAGGAAGACATCACTTAGCTACCGTACACTATGCCTCAACTATAGTCGACATACGCAGCACGAATACTAAGTACTCTACTTCCTAAAATGACGGAGGGTTACGACAGGTTTTTAAGAAAACCTTTTGCGTAATGAACTTGATATCATTGTAGAATCGAGTGATTTTTGAAAAGGAGTGGTTTTGAGGCTTTTACTGGTTTTTCTAAAGAGGTCACTCCCGGTAAAGGGATCTCGGCCCTTTCTTTATCGAATAAGGTGCTGGATATTCTACAAGGAATACTGCTGTGCAAAGCAAGAACTATAAAAGCAATCAAAAAGCAAACCGAATTTGTAGCATCTGCTAGTTTTGCTAAAGAGGTCACTCCCGGTGAAGGGATCTCGGCTCTTTCCTTATCGAATAAGGTGTTGGATATTCTACAAAGAATACCGCTATGCAAAGCAAGAACTAGAGCTACCAGTTTTCAAAACAAGTTTCTACAACATCTTTAGGTTTCTTTTATTTCATTAATCGCATTAATGAAGTCATATTTTATTATACTTCACAAGCATCACATTCAAAACGAAATCAACAATATACAATATATATCTCATATATATAATATAAACATTCGTCTCAGGAAGTAATATGATCTCATCACAGAACATTGCAGCAGAAGAACATATATGAAATATTGGATATACTAGATTGTCCGTGTTTTATTGCGAGCCTGTATAAAACACAGATTCCACGGTCGTGATGAACAGCCAAACCCACACCCCTAGACCCCTACGAGAGCGGCAAGTCACACTGCTAATTCTAGGGTTACGAGACCCGGTCTCGACTCCTTGAGATGGTCTCCCACTGGACCCTAGAACCCGGTTACTTGTGCTCCCCGCTTTGGGTCTATCCTAATGCGGAAAAGTAAATAATATATAATGGTGACATCATCCTCAGCCCGGAAGTGCCCCAATAAAAGAATATTACATACAAATGAATTTTACATGAATGAAAATGAAAAACTATCATCTCACATAAAACCCCCGGCTATTCAAAACACGATGATCCAATA
Source organism: Agapanthus africanus (assembly GCA_030015575.1). Classification (NCBI taxonomy): domain Eukaryota; kingdom Viridiplantae; phylum Streptophyta; class Magnoliopsida; order Asparagales; family Amaryllidaceae; genus Agapanthus; species Agapanthus africanus. The sequence goes on from JASDDO010000024.1 coordinate 162,832,926, forward strand.
TAACATATCACAGCAACACATAACATCACATGTCATCAACATAAGTAAGTATGCGTATCCCGATTGTCGTTGATGTATAGCAACAAAGCTGGCAATACCCCACATACTACGCTTACGGTCACAGAAAAGAAAGTGTAAAACTACAACATTTGGAATCCGCAATTACTTTAGACATCTTAAATCCAAAATATCACATATTTCGCATTTCATGCCTAACTATATGAATTCCACATATTGTATCACATTCCAGATAAATAGACAATGTTAAACTTTCCGATCGAGTAAACAAACACCCAAGATTTCCCAAATAGCTCAACACTTGAGCAGAATTAAAAAATCCCAGAACATGTCACAGCCCCAATGAACCAGCCGTAGAAGGGTCAAACCAACGCCTCACATGTGGCAACGCTAAACTACCACAAACCCTAGGGTTCAGTGGCAGTTTTGACGGTCACATAATCGAGTTAAGGTTACGTTCTTCTAGAGGGTCCACAGATACGCTTGCATGATTTCCCGAAAGTTTCAAACTCGTGAAAAAATCCAACACCTGAAAATTTTCCGTCAGGGGAAAAAGTGAGTTATTGATATCCGTTCGAGCTTTTTAACACGTTCTAAATTACCCGGAAAAAATAAACGATGTTAAACTTTTCGATCGAATCAATGAATTCTAAATATCTCCAGAACACTCAACACTTGAGTAATATTAAAGATTCCCAGAAGCATAATGTAATACCTACGGATCCACTCCTGAAGTACGATCCCCCAATCCCCATGTTCTGCCGCGGAACCACCGCCAATAGCTTGGTTTGGTCGCGGTTCCGCGGTGTCTTGGTGGATTCAGGGAGTCATACTTCACAGATATCCATAGAATCACATGCTTATTTTTCTGAGTATTTTTAATACGGAAAAAACCACCTTTTTAAAAAAATTCCAGAGAGAGGGTTTAAAACGATGTTTCGGGGTTCGATTGGACTTTAAACTTTGTCTAGACAACGCTTAAAGCTCTAACTTGGCTCTGATACCACTGTAGGGTTACTAGGTACTGTCACAAGGTTCTACAAGGCATCGCACATGCCAAAATCAAATTTTTCAAGTGCCGAACAACCCAAGCAAGATCTTAGACTAGAGATTAGGCAAAACAAATAGCAAGCAAACATCTTTACTTCTAAGAGTTTAGGATTACAACCATTGTAGTCCGTTCCTTCACTTCATAAGCTCCGTGTTGTGGTCCCATCGCTGCGATCATCAAGTACCCGGACTCTAGAGGGTCTCCATGAAGAGAAAGATGCAAGCCTGCTTCCGATCTTCAATAACTAAGATGATCTACCTTGAAGAAACTCAAACCCAAGCTCTTGCTCTGCTAATCAAGTATTTAACAAAGCAAACAGCCTAATCTAAGCGGCTAGAATAGATGAGGATGATGAAGTAGGAATTTAGCTCTCTTTTGTTTTCAATTTCTCACTCATTATCATCACATGTCAAAAAGCTAGAAAGCTTTTTCAAGAGGAAGAAGAAGAAGAAAACACTTTGTAATGAATAATGAAAACTTGTGTGAGGTTAGAAATGCAACCATGGGTTAAGAATGAAGACTTAACCCATGTAGAGAATTGACTATGGTAAAGGGTTTGGGTTTGGTTAAGAAATATCTACACAAAATATCACAAGTCAAAGTTAAAGCTTCAAGAAGCTTCTTGAAATCTTCATCCAAGTTTAACCCTAATCCAAACCCTAAGCATATTTAAACTCCACAAAGCATGTTGCATTTGTAACCTTAACATGTTACAATATTATATATCACATATACAATATTTATTGTAACAAAATAAAATAATACAATTAACATATATCACATATATATCAATATTAGTTAATGTAATATAATATATCAAATATATAATTATATATTAAATTATCGAATCAACACTTGATCCGATAATCCGGCTATTTCACAAATAACCGACTAATATAATCTGTATCGGTTCATCAAATCAACACTTGATCCGATGACCCGGCTATATCACATATACCCGGCCGATATCACATATCGCGAGAATCTAATACGGTATCACATATACGTATTGTTCTCGGTCCCACACATATCACATATGTGCTCCTACTCCGTTTTGCCTGAGCCAGGAAACCTCTGTGTAGAACTCTAAAGAATCGTCAATACCCCGGTAGTAGGTGATGATCATATCAAACACCCATAAGCTGCAAGCGGTCAGCTAAATATAACAGCCACCCAGGTATTGAGCGATCAGAAGATCAACAAGCAAGCTTGTACATTCTCCTGCGAATCCAATCAGTAACACTCCCGTAGAGTCTGGTCTCTTCGTCTGATATGTCGCATAGCTCGCCTAGGGGTGGTAAACGTCAGACCCCAATAGCTTGATAAGTCGTGTCGATATGAGGTCTATAACAGTTCGAGAAACTACTGATAACACTTACCAGTAAATCTCAACAACCCTGGCCAGGGATTTCCAGTTATAGCCAATCGAACACAGCGCAACATCAACTCCCTATACCGGGAGAGACGAAACCCCTCCTATCGCTCATTACCTCCATGTGATTCGGGGTTGTACCCAAAAGTCACCGTTCTGCACGCCCCCTTGGACGTGGTGAGGTGGAAATCAAAGCACAGTGGGAATCACACAAGACTCTATGACGATCTCGGGTCAACAGACTAACCTGTACCAGTGTCACCAGAGAACTGCCATCTGACGTGAGGTATAATACCATCTAGGAGTTCTCGGCGAGTCCATCCAGTGTACCCAGTCTCCACTGAGCACCCGTATACCTTCTCTGATGTCAAACACCAATGGATATGGGATCATCCATCGCCCATCATATGGGTCAAGAAGCGCATACGCTAGTCTACTCTGGTATATCGATGCTCTGTCTCGATACACCTACGACTAGGAACATTTGAAGGATGTACTTAGCGACTACACTGTCTCCACTAGTATGATCTGCATCATAGTCTTGGTAGTCAAGTACTCATCCTAAGGGCTTTATCAACATGTAACATAGAGACAATTATAGTACATGTTAAGATAAAGAGCAACCAGATAGCATACTATCATGTCGAGCAAGAAAGTCCTACCTATATATGTCCAAGCATCCACTACAGTATACATCGTATGTACAGTAATGGCCTCTAGGGCATACATATAACTAACAATCTCCACCCGCTTAGACTGCCTCATTCATCATCACTGCAATCGGGCTATCTTGCGGAAAACACCGAGCACTTTACACGTCAACTGCTCTCTGCTCATCAGTGTCACTTTTTGATGCTAACGGAGAATCTTCTTCATATACGAAAGAACGAGATATCGCGTCACTCATTTTGCTGAGTCTTCTTCCTTCTTGGATGAATGAACTTAACTTAGGGGCTTTTTCCCTCGTCATCTATTTTCGGAGTGGGACATGGCTTCTACACCCGTTCCATGATTTTCGATTCAAGTGGGCTATTCCACTTGAATGAAGGACCAACTTGTAGGTCCTTTAATATCCTTTTTGTTCTTTGAAGAAAGGACCACCTCACACAGAGATTCCTCCGCCAGCGAGCAAGATGTCCTCTGTGCATATTCCGGGGAGCGGGTATTCGCGTCCCTATCTCTTCAAGGGTAGAACCCACGCTGTCGCTATTTTGATGACAGATTGCTTCAGAGACACTCATTTTTTGTTGGTGAGCGTTGGCGACAAACGCCGCCTTGCCTTCGCTTTCTATATATCTTCATCAGAAGAGGAAAGGTCTTGACCCGTCTGATCCAATCGAGCCAGTTTGTATATGAGCTTTTGGAAATTCGTCGGCTTGAAGAAGGCCATATATTGGAATGCTCTTGAATTTTGGTCAAGGGTAGCTATGAACATTCTCACTAATATAGCTTCGTCAATGCGATACTCGCATTTAGACCAGAGATTTCGCAATCGGGTGACAAATTGAACTCATGGATCATTGGGTCTATCCCTTTCGTTTACCAACGCCGCCACAGTAGTTCGTGTATTCGCACTGGCGAATCTCTGACAAAAGAGCATCTCTATCTCATCGAAGGTCTTCACAGAGTCATTTGGGAGTTCCGCATACCATTCGAAGACAGTGTCTGCCAGACTGCTGACGAACTGTCGAAGGAGCGGTATTCATTTCTTCCAGTGTTGCCGCACATGGATTTAAAATGCGCAATGTGCTGGCGAGGATTCCTGGTCCCTTTGTACATATAGAACGTCGGAAATGTATATCCTGGCGGGTATTGTACTTGATCGTACTATGCCGGATACGGTCGATCAGTCTTGATCGACTTATCTGCCACTTCACTGGCATAGTGAGTGTTAGGATAAAAAATTACACCCCGATTGACTAAGTCAAAGTCGGAAGAGGATGGGTCTTGACCTATCTGATCCAATCGAGCCATTTTATTTATGAGCTCTTGGAAGGTCGTCGGCTTGAAGAGGGCCATATATGTGAACACCTTTGAATTTGGGTCAAGAGTGGCTATGAACATTCCCACGGATGTAACTTTGTCTATGCGCTACTCGCATGTTGACCAGAGATTTCGCCATCAGGTAACATATTGAACCCAGGTCTTGTTCGGTCTAACCCTTTCATTGACCAACGCCGCCACGGTAGTGCCTTTATTCGCACTGGCGAATCTCTGACAGAAGAGCATCTCCATCTCGTCGAAAGTATTCATGGGGTCATTAGGTAGTTCTGCATACCATTCGAACGCAGTGCCCGCCAGATTGCTGACGAACTGTCGGAAGAGCAGTATATCATTTCCTCCAGTGTTGCCTCACATGGATTTAAAACGTGCGATGTGCTAGCGAGAATTCCCAGTTCCTTTGTACATGTGGAATACGGAAGTATGTATTCTGACGGGTACTGTACTTGATCGTATTACGTCGGATACGGTCGACCAGTCTTGATCAACATATTTGCAGCTTTATTGGCGTAGTGAGCTTTGACTTGTTGAGCGATATATGTTCCCAGCTTTTCCTTTGGGATCATTTCTTCCTTAGCCGTTGATGAAGCTTGCAGAGGATTTGAAATGTCACCCTTGTCTCTAAGAGCGACTACCGGCGGTTCATCTGCCAATGGTTCCGGTTGGACCATTATTCCAGCCATATTCTGGATCAGAAGGGCCATCTGGTTCATCTTAGCGGACATCTCTACCGCTTCCTCATCTCTTTTCTTGAGAGCGCTCTTCAGGAAATCAATATCCGAATCCTGACCTATTCTTTCTTCAGGTGCGTCTTCGGGGCTTGCCTTAGGCGGTGGACTAGCAAGTGTTGCCGCGTGAGTAAGCATCTCCTGCAGCTTTTCATATTGCTGCCGAGCCTTTGTCAAAGACCGAGTATGCGGTTCGTGACTTGTAGAAGCACGAATTTCGTCTTTGGAGTTCACCATATAGACTATGTGAACTACTATGCCCCTAGGCTTGGGGCGTTTGGAATTTTGGCCTTTGGAGTTTGCCTCAGTCACTTGAGCTTTATCTGGCTTCTCTTTTTTGTAAGAAGCTGCTTTGGGTGGAGCCATCGTATCAGGACCCGCCTTGGGATGAGTCCCATTGTATTTGAAAGGTTATTTGTCAGAATTTGACTGACGTTTAGGGGAAGAGCCGCAGAAGATAACTGGGTTCTTCACTTCCTTCCACACCTTATATACATATGAGAAAAGTTCTTTTAGGGAGCAAACTATTTTCTGCTCTCGTTGGATCTCCATGGTTTGTGGAGACTTTTTCAATACCGCGGTTGGGAAATTTTGTCTGACCTTTCGCAGCAGCTCGAAACTGTTCCCGGTTGGAATAGCAGCATTCTCCATTAAGCTGAAGCAGGTGGAATCAACACTAACGGAGAACTGCCCCCAACTTGTCTTGCGCCGATATCGACGTCGATCATGTCTTACGACCGGAATTTGATTAGCTTCAGAGTTTTGCTGATCCTGCCCCATGTTTTCTTTGAGAGCTTGAATATTCTGCACCCTGTGTTGACCTTAGTCTTCAGTACGTGTTAGTCGTATGGAAACTGTTGTTATCGGCAAAACTGGAGATTAAGGAGCCAGGCAGTGGAAGACAGACTTCTTTTAGGCTTTCTCGTTCGGCGTTGAGGCACCGAGGGTGGGAGGTGAGAGTATAGACCCAAAAATAAGCCTATTGATTTCTTGAAGAGCAGGATTGCAGAGATTTAAGGCTGCAAGTGGCCCATACTTGACTCCACCATATGTGATAGAGCCTGAGTTGCGGTGAGTTAAAGCAAACGCCATTCTAGGAAGAGACAAAATGCCAGTTTCAGTATCTCATCACCCATGGGAAACTATAAATATATATACCGCAATTATTTGATCGCGGAAAAACACGACACACGAAGTGTGGAGTGGAAAGAGAAAAAGGTCCTACCTGGCGTGCTAGAATCTGTTTACCGCCGAAAACAGAGACGAACTGGGATTGAACGTCTTACCTGAATTTGGGGGCAGATACTATTTGGACATATCCATCCACCTTTCCGAAAATACCAAGTTGATTTATGGCACCGTATATCTGAGGTTTGGATAGATGCGACCGATGTAGCAGACTTTATCAGATTCCCCATCATTTGTGAAGGGTTTTTGATTGTGGAGACGCTCTTCCCTGCAGGCGCAAGCCCCTGCAGTTAATTACGTTATCGTGTTACGATAACAACTTTCTGCTGCTTTGGTAGGTCACTTCGTGTCGTGTTATGTTTGTTTATATGTGGTTGCCCGTGGATTGTATACGGAGACTACTTTATATCATCGCCCGTAATACGCGAGTTAGTCCAAATCGATATCTTTATATTTGGGTTTGAACCTAGGTTGTATGTTCCATTAGTTCAAGGGATATTTTATTTTATTTAAGGACCGTTAATCTGATTTTAGATTAAGATCAACTTAAATATATGAGCATATATGCTCAATTTAGTTTAACTAAGCATACGTTAGTCTTATATGAGACTAAGATCAACTTAGAAATGTGGTTAATGATCATAGAATTTTGTTATGATCCATCAACAGAGTATATAGGCTCGGCTGCAAGGAAATTTCAGAGACTTGGCCAATTTTAGGCCCAGTCCTGGGTTTTTCCCCTCATTCAGCAGTGCTAAGCACTTAGTCTTTTGACTATGGATATAATATCCAATTCCTGCTCTAGTGCTCATGTGTATATCACGTGAGGCGTTTAGACTTGGGCGTTGCCTTATCAGTGCTAAGTGCTTAGTCAATTTTACTATATAGTGTTAAGCACTTTTATGCAGCGCTCACGTGTGGAGCACGTGAGGCACCAAGTTTTCATTTACGGGTGCTCACGTGTGAGACACGTGAGACGCTTTCTTTTTTCATTTGCGGGCACTCATGTGTGAGGCACGTAAGGCACTGAGCTATCATTTATAGGCGCTCACGTTTGTATCACGTAAGGCGTTGAGTTCTTGGACGCTCATGTGTGAGGCACGTGAGGCGCTGTCTTCCGCTCTTTTGAGCGCTCACGCATATATAACGTGAGGCGCTGAGCTTTCATTTATGGGCGCTCACGTGTGTTTCATGTGATGCGCTATCTTCTACTCTTTTGAGCGTTCACGCATGTATCATGTGAGACACTAAGATTTCATTTATGGGCGCTTATATGTGTTTCACGTGAGGCGCTAGGCCCTTAAAGATTTAATCTCCGTTTATTTTTTGAAAAGAAGTTAAATTTATGTTAATGGTGTTTTGACTATTGATGATCACCAAGATTTCTATTTTGAAGATCCGGGATCGGGTTTTTGAGAACTAAGTTTTTCTGTTCCTTTTTTTTTTATAAAAACTAAGTTCTTTATATAGGGTTAAACCCTGTTTTTAGAGAAATTAAATTCCTGGAATATAAACTCCCCTTCTTTTCTTCATATTTCTTTTCTCATATCTAGTTTTTCCTCTAGATCTTGAGTTTGAAGAGAAAAATCTTTTCGATGAGAATTAAATTCTCAACATACGGAAGATTTGTTTTGCTGGTCTCAGATCCAGAAAGAACTTAGTTCTTTATGGAGGGTTAAACCCTTGCATTTACATATATTAGGCAAAGGAAATATTTTTTTATTTCTGCTTTTTCTTTACCTAGATTTTGAGAGGAGAAGGAACTTTTCTTCAGCAAGAAAATTAAATTCTCAGTTGTAGCTTTTTTTATCACCTTATAGAGTTAATTCTCTCCTTGAGACTTGAAGTCTCGGGGCTTTTATATAGATGAGGAAAACTGTTGATCAGTTTGAGAAAATCTCTCATTGAGAGATACCAATTGATTTAATTGATCTTAAAATCACCTGGGGAATTTTGTCCGCCGTTGGATCTTTGATCCGGTGATTTTCTGTTGGTATTAACGAGAGTAGGAAAATATTTTCCTAACAAAGAAATTGATTTGATTTTATGATTTGGTCGGTGATATTATAATCACCATTGGATTTTAAATCCAAAAGTTCTCTTTTTAACGGAGAAAAATCTTTCTCGTTTTGGAAAGATCGAGGGGATATTTCCCCAAATAGAATTTAATTATATCTGAAACTAGTGCATCAAAATGATGTGCTTACGTGTTTAACACGTGATCCCTAATGTAAGTTTTAGCCTGTCTATATTCAACGCTCAAATGCGCTCACGTGTTTAACACGCGAGGCCTATTTAGTTTTTGGTTATTTACTTTCAACGCTCATGTGCGCTCACGTGTTTAACACATGAAGCCTGTTTGGCTTTTGGTTATTTACTTTCAGTGCTCATATGCTTTGCATGTGAGAGCTCACTGTTCCCCGCCGAAAGACGGTGCTACACGGACGTCTTGCCTGAGATTCAGGGCAGATACTAATTGGTGCTATCCGTCCACCTCTCCGAAGATGCCAAGTTGATTTATGGCACCATGTATTGAAGGTTTAAGTGGATGTGGCCGATGTAGCAGACTTCGTCAGATTCCCCCTCGCTTGAGGGTTTTTTGATTGTGGGGACGCTCTTCCCTGCAGGCGCAAGCCCCTGCAGTTAATTACGCTACCGCATCGCGGTAACCACTTTCTCCTTCTCCAGATATTCACTTCGTATCGTGGGTGTTTGTTTTGTTTGTGGTTGCCCGTGGATTGTATACGGAGACTAATTTATGTCGTCGCCCGTAGGACGTGGATTAGTCCAAATCCGTATTTTCTTAGATTTGGGTTTGGGGTTTTGGTTTAAGGATACATTAGCCGTATTTGAGGCTAAGATCAGCTTAAACGTTTGTTAAGGATACATTAGTCCAGTTTGAGACTAAGATCAACTTAACGGGATCGTTTAGATCCGACAAAAGAGCATTTAGAGCTCTATTGTTCCAGTTTAGGGACATAGTGGTCCATTGAATGTATGGTCGTCAGGACCGACCATCTCTCTGACGACGTTGAAGGATTACAACGACAGGTGTCAGAGGAGTTCAGAGATGTACCCTTGAACCAAAGTTAATTGGGGGATCTATAGTCCAATTTGGGACTAAAGTCTGTTTGAAGGTTTAAGGATATGTTAGCCATATTTGAGGCTAAGATCAACTTAAACGGGATCGTTTAGATCCGACAAAAGAGCATTTGCAGGCTCTATTGTTCCAGTTTAGGGACATAGTGGTCCATTGCCGGTTTAGGGACATGGTGGTCCATTACAATCTGTGGAATATATGGCTGTCGGGACCCATCACTTCTCTGAAGACGTTAAAGGATTACAATGACAAATATCAGAGGAGTTCAGAGACATACCCTTGAACCAATGTGGATTAAGTGATCTGTAGCCCAATTTGGAAACTAAGATCTATTAATTAGGTTATGAGCACCGTGGCTCAGTTGAGTCTGAATTGAGGACTTATTGCCAATTTGGGCTAAGTCCAATTAAGTTAGAAATATTGGCTCTTGTTGGACCATTAAACATTTATCTGGGTTCAAACCCACATTATTTAGCAATGCTAAACATTTTCATCTTTGATTTTCTCAGTTTTGAGATTTATTTGGAGGAGGGACTTTTGCCTCTGGAAAATTAGCCAATTTGGCTAAAAGTAGTGTTAAAAACTAGAGAAAACAGTGTTAAATACTGGAAATAGATCCCTCAAATTAGTGTTAAACACTAAAAGACAATCAGTGTTAAACACTGGAAATATAGAATCCCAAATTAGTGTTAAACACTAGAAAATAACAGTGTTAAACACTGGAAATAAGATTTTCAAATTAGTGTTAAACACTAAAAGATAATCAGTGTTAAACACTGGGAATAAAGCTCTCGAATTAGTGTTAAACACTAAAGAAAAAAAGGGTCACGTGTGGACACATGAGGGCGCCCAAAGGTGGGACCAGATTCCTTTTCTTCGTTCTGCAATTAAGTGTTAAACACTTTTTATATTTTATGAGCATCACGTGATAGGGATTTATACGCTGACTGTTGAAGCGTTTGCCAAGGGGGGAGTCACGTGGGAGCACGTGAGGCGTTGCCTCAAAGCTGTTTCCTTTTTATTTTTGGGGATCTTTTTCAAGGGTCATGTGGGGACAAGTGACCTCAGCTCTTTTCATATACAGAGATCTTTTAAGTCTCCTTATTTTAAGAATTGAATTCTCTGTAGGGTTAACCTTAATTATGATTTTGAAGGAATTAAATTCCTATTGTGCAAGAATTAAATTCTTATATAGGGTTAAACCCTAATTTCCTTTTAGAGGAATTAAATTCCCATATATGTAAAAGAATTAAATTCTTGATTAGGGTAAAACCCTAATTTCATTTTTTAAGAGGAATTAAATTCCTGTGAATTTGAGAGAATTAAATTCTCAATTAGGGTTAAACCCTAGTTCTGTCCACTTGAAGGAATTAAATTCCTGTAATTTTGGGAGAATTAAATTCTCATATAGGGTTAAACCCTAACTTTGTTTTGGGAGAATTAAATTCTATAAACTCAATTCCCCCTCTAAGTTTTGGATCTGCATGGCAGGATCTCAACCCGATGAGAATTAAATTCTCAACTTATAGGGAGATGTGTTCTTTGCAGATTTTCAACCAGAGGAAGAATTAAGTTCTTTTGCAAAAGAGTTAAACTCTTAGATTTTGAGAATTAAATTCTCTGTTTGAAGGTTTGATTCCATTCTCTTTTCTCACCTAGGGTTTTCTTTGTTGAGAATTAAATTCTCCTTTCTTTTCTCTCTGCTTTTTGGAAATTTCAAGATCCTAAAATTCTATATCCTCCTCTTCTCTTCTTAGCTCCTATTTATAAGAGAAGGAAAAGAATCAATTTGTTTAGTAAATCTTTCATTGAAAGATTTTGTTTGTTTTCATATTTAATATGAGCCTTTAGATCATACAGTGAATTTTATTCACTGTTAGATTTTAAATCCAAAGATATTCTGTTTGTTATTTCCGGTGAGATTTAGAGAAATCTTTCCTTGTCTAAGATTTTCCCATAAATTGGTGATTTTTAATCACCCTTGGATTTTTAATCCAACGGTTCCCATAATCCTTTTCCATTTGGAAAGATTTAGAATTTTAATTCTATTTGGAAAGATTTAGAGAAATTTAGAATTTTAATTCTATTAAACTGTAAGGCTTTCGAAACCAGTCACGTGTTGACACGTGACCCTTGGTCACGTTTGAGCACGTGACCCCTAATTGAGTTCTTTTCAGCCGTTTGTTTTTATTTCTGTTTTAACTATCACATGTCAACACGTAACCATTGGTCACGTGTAGGCACGTGACCCCCAATTGAGTCCTTCTTCAGCCGTTTGTTTTTATTTCTGTTTTAACTATCACGTGTCAACACGTGACCATTGGTCACGTGTGAGCACGTGACCCCCAATTGGGTCCTTCTTCAGCCGTTTGTTTTTATTCATGTTTTAACTATCACGTGTCAACACGTGACCATTGATCACGTGTGAGCACGTGATACCTCATTTAGGTAATTCCTGATTTTTTAATCAGAGAACAGTGCATAGCATATTTGCTCATAACTTTCGATCCCGGATGAATTATGAAGCCCATAATATATCAAATCGAAGGATTTTTCGAGATGCTTCCAATATCATCAGAATCTAGTTGTTTCTCCTTCGGGAGTTTATCAAAATACATGCCGGAAGATACTGGTTCGCATTTTCTTAAGCGTATCGCTGCCATTTGATACCTTGGACTCTTTTGCGCAGAAATTTTTGGCGGGAATAAATGCCCCCCACTACTTTGCCCACGTAAGTATATACGTGGATGAAGTAGTGCAGAGTAATGCATAGCGTATTGCCACGCCCCGCTTCCCAAAATACGGAATACGAGGGGTTGACAAGGTCAGCCATGCTCCTACGGTTAAGAAAATATCTTGTCGTAGTCACACTTCGGCTTCTACCTTTACATGGTAATCAGTAAATAATGCGCAGGTAATGAGAAATGCAGTAACTGAAACAAAACAATATAAAGAACCGACCTGAAGGGGAACAAAAGGGAATAACTCTGGATAGCTAATCAAGATGTCTGTGATGTACGTCTGGCCCCGGTCCCGGCTAAATCCACTCCTCACACTGAGCATGCATACTCAGGTCGTCAGAGCGACACAATAGCAATATAATATAAAGATATATGTGACAACTCTAGCAGTGATAATAGATATGTATAACAGTAAATCAGAACGGTATAGATATGAACATGCAGTAATCAATGAAGTGTCTAATGGATCAGGTGAACAGTAAAACAGTAATATAATATGTCAGGTATGTCAACAACGGTAATTAATGTATATCAATGTCATTATCCCTATCAGTCTCTAAGTCTCACTGTACAGGTCACTAAGCCTATCGTCAGTCCAAGTGTGAGAGTCAACCACTCGCGAGTGTCCTCCACCCAAGGGTAGGATCCAAGGGCAAGGGACCACGGGCCCAACATGTAACTCACGGTAATAATCATGTACCCTTTAAATCTCTATATATCTCCATATATATAAGCCGGCATGAGACTCCCGAGATTCTGTTGAACTCACACTCAAATTACCCCACACCCCGTGGTCTACATCAAACGCTAACCATAACCTCAAATATCAATCGGTCTGTGACAAGTCTGCACGAGAACTGGAGACAGGATCTCCATCAAGCACGTCCCGACTAATACCCAAGATAAATGGCAGTGTCTGGTGCCTTATCTGTGACACCCATGCAAGAGCTTCCATAAGTGTCCCATACCACTTATAGTCATACGTACACGCGTCCCACAGACGTCGACAATGCAATAGAATAATAAGGTTCACTGATTGTGTATAAGTACGTGTCACTTTCACTTATTCACTTATGCACGAACACTAACGTACTTGCCACAATCATCACTAATACCTAACACTGGGTAATGCACATTATCACTAGGTTATCAATGCAGTGACATATGTATGATATGACGCGTAAACAATATATAAAGCATGATTAGGATGTCATGAATCAGTAATCTACCACTTGCACAATTTATCATAAATCATACTGGTATAGTTTAGCGAAACAATGAATGAGGAATAAATAGTATGTTTGATTATCTAACCAGCGAATTTGGTTTCAAGATAATCGGGTTTCAGGATCATTAGTTATGGCCATTTCATTTTAAGCGTTCACGGCTGGAAATCCGGTTTCAGAATCGAAAGTCCGTTTCGCAACGTATTTTAATCCCAGTTGGGATCAGAATTTAGTGATGCTACAGTTGAATGAAATCTAGGGTTTCCAATAAGGTTTTCAACGCAATAGACGGATCTTCAATCGCGTCTGTACGTCAGGAGATATACACTTTTCAATACTAGTGTGTCAATTCTGATTCTGTTGGGACTGTTATACGTCCCCTTCTTTTAAATTACAGATTAAATAGCAAACGATGACGAAACAGGATGAAACCACTTGTGTTATCTAGATAACAGATTCACCTTTAATAAACTGCAGAGTTCCTCAGCCTACGAGTTAAGGAAACAGGGTGGTACCCATTACGGGACAGTGAACAACAACTAGAGTCGCTCTGGACTGCAGTCCAGAGTCGCACTCCGAACCAAATATTGTCACAATTTAAGTACAGAAACCATTAGAGCTTGCACAGAGTTAAATTTCGTCGAGTCGGCTTCGATTTGAGCCCTTGAACTCATCTTTCCAGTATGTACATAATTTACAGTGATTTTAATCATTTTCAGATGCGGGAAATTTCTAGTTTTATCGGTATATTTGGGGGTATTCATTTTAGTCACTAATAGTCGTATTTTCCAGTAAAAATTTATACATAGTATTCAATATCACATGGGCCAGTAAATGCCCTCGCGTTCCGTCAAATTAAATGAGGATTTTCATTGGAATTTTACATCGAACAGGTACGTCACATAATTTATCGGGAAAAGTAAATATAGAATATATACGATTATAGTTTGTAGGTAACACAAATTAGCATGTAGCAAGTAGGGAACTTGCCTGGAGACGCACGGCAGTGGAAACGACACACGCGCGACACGGCAACGACGATTCCAGCACGGCACGGCCCACTAGTGACAAAAGTCTCGACCTTGGCTCGAGCTTGAATTTGATGTTGATGCGGTGCAACAAGGAGGCTCGTGGGTGCGGGCTGGCGGTTGTCGAATGAGAAGGTGACGACGGCAAGGGAATAGCAATGGTGTTCGAAGGAAGAGGCGTAGGAAGGAGGAGAGAGAGAGAGATTTATAGAGAGAGAGAGAGAGTGAGAAAGAGAAAGACAGAGAGGGATAGAGTTAGAGAGAGAGGGAGACAGAGATTGAGAGAGAGACGGGGGGAGAAAGAAATTCAGAGAGAGAAGGACACAGATTGAGAGAGAGAGAGAGTATAACAGAGAGAGGGGGAGTGAGAAGTTGCAGAGAGAAAAAGAGAGAGAAGTTGCAGTGGGGGACATAGAGAGCTTGGGAGAGATATGTAGAGGCTCGGGGGTGGATGTTTTGGAGGCGTTGGTGATGATGCTGATGACGAGGAGGGTGCAGGGGTGTCGACGATGAGACGAGAAGCTCACCGGTGCCGGGGGCAGGTGGTGGTCGAGCTCGGGTGTAGTGGATTGGGTGTGCAGGGGAGTTGGGTGTGTAAGGCTGGAGGCGAAGGGGGTAGTGTAGGGAGCTCTGTTGGTGGAGAGGAGTGAGCGAGGGAGAATGGTGAGGGTTTGCAGTCGTCGCCGGCGACGAGGGGAGCGGGTGTGCAGGGACTAGAAGGGGTGAGAGTTTGAGAAGGAGAGAGAGAAATGGGTTCGAGGGTGTGAGGGAGAGGGAGGAGTGAACCATTGGGGAGCGGGTCGTAGGGGTAACGGCGCTTGAGCGCGGGCGTGGGCGTCGGCGGAGGAAGTGGATCGCGTGAGCGGGGGAGGCGGAAAGAGCCGTTGGGAAGAAGAGGGAAGAAGCGGGTCGGGTGGGGTTAGGAGGTGCGGGTCGGGTAAGGGCTGAGCGGGCTGCTGGGCTTGGAGGGACGGGTTGGGCAAATTAATTTATTTAGAAAAGTATTGTTGGGCTGAGTGAGTTTGAGCCGCAGGGAAATAAAAGAAAAAGAAAACGAAAGGGGCCGAGGGAATGGGAAGGGCCAGGCTAAAGTTTAAAAAGGAAATTAATTTAAATAAAAGGAATGGGCTGGGTTTTAGGAAATAATCAAAAATGAAATGGAGTTCTGGGCCGGAATAGAGGTTTATATAATTGGGAAAAGAAAATGAGGGATTGGGATTAGGGTTTGAGAAAAGTGAGGGGGAAAATAAAATGGATTGGAAGTTTTAAAATATTTAAAATAGTTTATAGATATAAATAAATAAATTGTAATTAACCCTCTTTATAAAAAATATGGATATTGGTGTATAAAAGAACCGGGTATTACACGTATGATCAGTTTCGGGTTGGTATATAACTTTCAGAATCTTGATCTGAGAAGATAACGAGCGGACACGAGCGTCGTCATTTATCATTGACTCAAATCTCGACTCTTAAGAGATATAGTTCCAAACCCTGAGGTCCATAAGCTGCACCCTTATGTTTCTTTATGTTTTACTCTGGCGTGAAGTAGTTTATATGCTCATGAGTAACTTCTCCATTTCAGTGGCATGTAGTTTCGGCAAGTGCGGCCCATAAATGGTCCATCTTGACCTCTTTGCAGGGCAGTGATGGCTTAGGAGACAGGGGTAAGATCTTTCACCTAAGACTTTTCAACTTTATGAGCCGTGAGGGTCTCATAAAGACTTTTCTCCTTACGAGTCGAGAGGATCCTGTAGGTGTATTTTCTCCCTAGGAGTCGTGAGGACCTCCTAAGTGTGTATTTTCTCTTGAGAGTCGTAAGGATCTCACAAGAGAATTTTTCCCGCTTACAAGTCGAGAGGACTTGTGAGTGGTTGTTTCCCTTCTTGTCGATGTTCGACTTCAGAGAGTGTGACCCGTGAATAGTATGCAAGAGTCCGTTTTGGACTGACTTGCAGGGCCCCAGTGCTTAGGAAACAGGTTTTTTTTAATCCCCATTGCCTAAGGCTTTGCCTTACGAGTCGAGACGAATCGAGAAGTTCTTGCAAGGATGTCATAACGTCACAGTTAACCTCTGCTCTTTACGACAAAGGTCCGTTAGGGTCTGTGGTACTAGGTTTTCGCCCGTCGTACCGTCGCGTTGGCTGATGTATCCCTCGACAGGAAATATTGCTGTTCGAGTAGCCTTGCGACTGTCGTGTCTCTGATCCCTGCGGGGGCTGGACAAGACGTCTTCAAGCAATCTTCCTAGGCAGTTTGACCGTCAGAAGAGCAAGCGTTAGGAATTTTGCCATGCCGCTTTTTACTTGAGGTTAGGCTCATTTTGGAGAGCCCCAATGAGTCATAACCACTCCGCGCTGATGTGGGATGATCTCCGATGGTCTTTCAGGTTTTATATGAGTTGCCTTCAAGACCCTGAAGCTAGGAATTTAGCATTTGCTTCGTTTGCTGGCACTGCGTCTGCTGTATCGAGACGAATGTCGCGGTTGTCTCTAGGTTGTTGGTGAACCGTCGAGGCTCGGAACTGGGAATTTTTCCATGGCTCCATTGTTTGATTGTCGCGTTTGAACCCTACTGGAGGAAGAATGCTGGGGTGACATCTCGTCTGCTGTATCGAGACGAACATCGAGGTGGTGATCACTCCGTGCTAGTGTGGTATGATCTCCGATAGTCTTTCAGTTTTCATATGAGTTACCGTCAAGACCCTGAAGCTACGAATTTGGCCTTCGCTTCGTTTTCTGGCATTGCATCTGCTGTATCGAGACGAATGTCGCGGTTGTCTCTAGGTTGTTGATGAACCGTCGAGGTTTGGAACTAGGAATTTTGCCGTGGCTCCGTTGTTTGATTGTCACGTCTGAATCCTGCTGGAGGGATAACGCAGTGGTGACATCTCATCTGCTGTATCGATACGAACGTCGAGGTGGTGACCACTCCATGTGGGATGATCTCCGGTAGTCTTTCAGGTTTTATATGAGTTACCGTCAAGACCCTGAAGCTAGGAATTTGGCCTTCGCTTCGTTTGCTGGCATTGCGTCTGCTGCATCGAGACGAATGTCGCGGTTGTCTCTAGGTTGTTGATGAACCATCGAGGTTTGGAACTAGGTATTTTTCCATGGCTCCGTTGTTTGATTGTCGCGTCTGAATCCTGCTGGAGGGAGAACGCTGTGGTAACATCTCATCTGCTGTATCGAGACGAACGTCGAGGTGGTGACCACTCCATGTGGGATGACCTCCGGTAGTCTTTCAGGTTTTATATGAGTTACCGTCAAGACCCTGAAGCTAGGAATTTGGCCTTCGCTTCGTTTGCTTTAGCGTGTCCGGATCCTATTGGAGGAAGGACAATGTGGTAACATCTCGTCTGCTGTATCGCGACGAACGTCGAGGTGGTGACCACTCTGCGCTGATGTGGGATGATCTTCAATAATCTTTCAGGTTTTATATGAGTTACCGTCAAGACCCTGAAGCTAGGAATTTGGCCTTTGCTTCGTTTTTCTTTGGCGCGTCCGAATCCTGTTGGAGGAAGGGCGCTGTAGTGACATCTCGTCTACTGTATCAAGACGAACGTCGCTATGGGGACCACTCCGCGCTGTTGTGGGATGATCTCTGATAATCTTTCAGGTTTTATATGAGTTACCGTTAAGACCCTGAAGCTAGGAATTTGGCCTTTGCTTCGTTTTCCTAGAACTGCGTCTGCTGTATCGAGACGAATGTCGTGGTGGAGCTGGGATTTTGCCGTCACTCCGCTTTGTTTCGACCATGAGGTCTTCTGTTGATGTTGCATCTGTATCCTGATGGACCGCGAGGGAACGTCGTTGTTGACATCTCGTCTGTTGTATCGAGACGAATGATGAGATGAAGCTGGGATTTTGCCGTCGCTCCGCTTTGTTTCGAATGTGAGGTCTTTTGTTGACGTTGTATCTGCATCCTGCTGGACTGCGAAGGAACGCCGTCGTTGACATCTCGTCTGCTGTAACGAGACGAATGCTAAGGTGGAGCTAGGATTTTGCCGTTACTCCGCTTTGTTTCGACCGCGAGGTCTTTTGTTGACGTTGCTTCTGCATCCTGCTAGACTGCGAAGGAACGCCGTTGTTGACATCTCTTCTGCTGTATCGAGACGAATGCTGAGGTGAAGCTTGGATTTTGCCGTCGCTCCGCTTTTTTTTGACCGTGAGGTCTTTTGTTGACGTTGTATCTGCATCCTGCTAGACTGCGGAGGAACACCGCCGTTGACATCTCGTCTGCAGTAACGAGACGAATGCTGAGATGGTCTCTAGGTTGTCCGTGAACCGTCGAGATTTGGAACTAAGGACTATGCCGTGGCTCCGTTTGATGGTGTAGCATCTATGTCCTGCTGGAATGTGGAGGCACACCGTTGTTGGTCTCCAGGCTGTAGATGTGGCTATTGAGATTTGGAACTAGGGATTATGCCATGGCTCCGTTTGATGGCGTAGCATCTATGTCCAGCTGGAATGAGAAGGCACACCGTTGTTGGTCTCCAGGCTGTAGATGTGGCCATTGAAATTTAGAACTAGGGACTATGCCGTGGCTCCGTTTGATGGTGTAGCATCTATGTCCTGCTGGAATGAGGAGGCACACCGTTGTTGGTCTCCAGGCTGTAGATATGGCCATTGAGATTTGGAACTAGGGACTTTGCCATAGTTCCGTTTCGTTGCGACTCTGAGGTCAATTGTTGACGTCATGCCTGCATCTGGTTGGAGTGAGGAGAAACGCCGTTGGTGATCTCTAAGTTGTCGATGTTGACACCGAGACCCTGAAGCTAGGGATCTTCTCCTACTTCATTTGTTGATATTGTGTCTGCAATATTGCGGCAAATGTCGAGGTTGTCTCTAGGTTGTCTATGAACCGTCGAGATTTGGCTTCTCTTTCTGATGGAGCCTTTTGGGAAGGTATGGTTCCCTCTTTGTTTGTGCCCCTGGATTATATACAGGGATCGATGTGATCTCACCTGTAGGGCAAAAAATTTCATTCTTTCATCATTTTTTATTCTTTCCGCGATGCTCTATCATTTCTGCTTTTTATATCGCGAAAATCGCGATTGCCCAATCATTTCGGCTATTTTTCGCGGTGCCCAATCATTTCGGCTATTTTTCTTTTTACTCGCTGCTTTTTATTACGAGTTGCCCAATCATTTCGACTGTTTTTGTATGCATACATTTTTACTTGCTGATTTTGTTGCAAGTTGCCCCATCATTTCGGCTATTTCATATTCATTTTTTTGGCTCGTTGATTTTTTTCTCGCGAGTAGGGCATTTGGGATCTGATACAAATCTTAGCATCAGCATCGCTGCGACTGGAATATTGCCAGGAGCGAATCATCATTTGCCGTAAAAGGACTTGGAATTTGATACCGTTTTAGGTATCATCATCGCTACCACTGGGATATTAGCAGGAGCGAATCATCATTTGCCTCTGTCGATGTCGAACAAAGGTGGTGTTCTCGCCGAAAATTTCCGCACAGAAGAGTCCAAGGTATCAAATGGAAGCGATATGCTTAAGGAAATGCGAACTAATATCTTTCGGCCTGTATTTTGAAAAGTTTCCGAAGGAGTAACTATTAAATTCTGATGGTATTGGAAGCATCTCGAAAAACCCTTCGATTTGATATATTATGGGCCTCATAATTCATCCGGGATCAAAAGTTATGAGGCATCACGTGTCCTCACGTGATGGACCTTTAAGAACCCGCTGGAGGAGTTAAAAGATATAATAAAAGCTCAGAAAAGACCCCAATAGGGCATCACGTGCTCATACGTGGCCATGGGTCACGTGCAGACACGTGATGGGCTTTTAAGGCCTCTAAAATAATAAATAGAATTAAATTCTAAAATCTGTTCCCTGATTAAAAATCAGGAAATACCTCAACGAGGTATCACGTGCTTACACGTGACCAATGGTCACGTGTGGACACGTGATGGTTAAAACAACAACATAAACAAGCGGCTGTTAAAGGAACCAATTTAGGGGTTACGTGCTCACACGTGACCAAGGGTCACGTGACAGCATATGACAGGCTTTAGAAGCCTTGCAGTTTAATAGAATTAAAATTATAAATTTCTCTAAAATCTTTCGAAATAGAATTAAAATTCTAAATCTCTCTAAATTTCTCTAAATCTTTCCAAATGGAAAAGGATTATAGGGACCGTTGGATTAAAGATCCAAGGGTGATTAAATATCACCAATTTATGGAAAAATCTTGAACTTGGAAAGATTTCCCCTTAAAATCTAACCGAAATAACAAAGGAATATCTTTGGATTTAAAATCCAATGGTGAATAAAATTCATCTAATAATCCAAAGGTCCAGATAAATGATGAATGCAAATCAAATCTCTAACGAATACAAATCAAATCTTTCAATGAGAGATTTGCTAAACAAATTGATTCTCTTCCTTCTCCTATAAATAGGAGCCAAGAAAGAAGAGACGGGGGGACTGCTTTTTTGAGAGAAAAACAGAGAGAGGAGAATTTAATTCTCAAGAGGGAAGAAAAGAAAGGAGAATTTAATTCTCAACAAAGAAAACCCTAGGTGAGAAAAGAAAGGGAATCAAAACTTCAAACAGAGAATTTAATTCTCAAAATCCAAGAGTTTAACTCTTATAAAAAAAAAAGAACTTAGTTCTTCTTCTGGTTGAAGATCTGCACAGAGCACATCTCCCCATAACTTGAGAATTTAATTATCATCGGGTCGAGATCCTGCCATGCAGATCCTAAACTTAGAAGGGGAATTGAGTTTTGAGAATTTAATTCTCCCAAACTCACAGGAATTTAATTCCTCCTAAAATGAAACTAGGGTTTAACCCTAATCAAGAATTTAATTCTTTTACATATCTGGGAATTTAATTCCTTTAAAAAGAAATTAGGGTTTTACCCTAAATAAGAATTTAATTCTTTCACGATAGGAATTTAATTCCTCCAAAATCATAATTAGGGTTAACCCTACAAAGAATTCAATTCTTAAAATATCTCCGTTCATGAAAAGAACTAGGGTCACGTGCCCCCACGTGACCCTTGAAAAGATCTCCTGCAAAGAACCTTGAAGCATCACGTCACATGTTCCCACGTGACTCCCAAAACGTAGAAAGAAAAAGCAAAGGAAATGAAAGCTTTGGGCGCTCTCACGTGTTATCACGTGACCCCTCAGCAAATGCTTTAACAATTGGCGCAAAGATCCCCATCACGTGCCAACACGTGATGCTCTAAAATAAAAACAAAAGTGTCTAACACTTATTCGCAGATTTGAGGATAAACCAAAAGGAGATCTGGCTCCACATTTAGGACGCCCTCACGTGTCACCACGTGACCCCTAATGAGCATTCTAACAGACCAGAGCGGGGGCCTCCATCACGTGCTCACACGTGATGGCCGTCAGAATTAAAAGAGTTAAACACTGATCTGCAGAATAAAATAAGGGAAATCAGGGCGCTCTCACGTGACCCCTCTCTCCTTAGTGTTTAACCCTAATCTGAAGACTTTGTTCCCAGTGTTTAAAACTGATTTGCTTTAGTGTTTAACACTAATTTGAAATCTCTGATTACCAGTGTTTAATACTGATTTGCTTTAGTGTTTAACACTAATTTGAAAGCCCTGTTGCTAGTGTTTAACACTGGTTATCTTTTAGAGTTTAACACTAACTTGCTAATCTTATTCCCAGTGTTCAACACTGTTGGTCTTTAGTGTTTAACACTAGCTTTAGCCCAATTGGCTAAGTTTCTAGAGGCAAAGCCTCTCCTTCAATGGACCAACAGAGGGCCAATATTTCAAACATAATTGGACTTAGCCCAAACTGGCCATAAGTCCTCAAATCATCTTGAACTGAGCACATCTGCTCTTTCAACCAACTCATTGGTTCAAGGGTACATCTCTGAACTCCTCTGATATTTGTCGTTGTAATCCTTCAACGTCTTCGGAGAGGTGACGGATCCCGACGACCACACATCAAGACGGACTGTAGGGTCCTTAAACCTACGGACTTATGCGTCCTTAAACTAAAATACGGAATGTGGGGTCTTTAAACCCACGGACTTATGCGTCCTTAAACTACCTATGGACCACCATGTCCCTAAACTGGCGATGGACCACCATGTCCCTAAACTGGAGATGGACCACCATGTCCCTAAACTGGCAATGGACCACTGTGTTCTTAAACTGGAGATGGACCACTATGTCCCTAAACTGGAACAATAGAGCCCAAATGCTCCTTTGTCGGATCTAAACGATCCCGTTAAGTTGATCTTAGTCTCAAATCAGACTAACGTATCCTTAACAAATATTTAAGTTGATCTTAGCCTCAAATATGGCTAACGTATCCTTAAACCAAAACCTTCAAACAGACTTTAGTCCCAAATTGGACTATAGATCTCCCAACCAACTTTGGCTCAAGGGTACATCTCTGAACTCCTCTGACATCTGTCGTTGTAATCCTTCAACGTCGTCAGAGAGGTGATGGGTCCCGACGGTCATACATTCAATGGACCACTACGTCCCTAAACTGGAACAACAGAGCCCAAATGCTCTTTTGTCGGATCTAAACGATCCTGTTAAGCTGATCTTAGTCTCAAATTGGACTAAAGTATCCTTAACAAACGTTTAAGTTGATCTTAGCCTCAAATATGGCTAACGTGTCCTTAAACCAAACCTCCAAACCCAAATCTAAGAAAATACGGATTTGGACTAATCCACGTCCTACGGGCGACAACATAAATTTGTCTCCGTACACAATCCACGGGCAAGCACAAACAAAACAAACACCCATGACACGAAGTGACCAGCTGGAGAAGGAGAAAGTTGTTACTGCGATGCGGTAGCGTAATTAACTGCAGGGGCTTGCGCCTGCAGGGAAGATCGTCCCCACAATCAAAAACCCCTCAACGAAGGGGAATCTGACGAAGTCTGCTACATCGGTCGCATCCGTTTAAACCTTCGATACATGGTGCCATAAATCAACTTGGCATCTTCGGAGAGATGGACGGATAACACCAATTAGCATCTGCTCCGAATCTCAGGCAAGACAGTCCATGTTTTGGCCGCCATTCGGAGGGGAACAGATTCTGGCATGCCCGGTGGGACATTTTCCTCTTTCCACTCCACACTTCGTGCGTCGTGTTCGCGAACGAATCGCGGTTTACTGTGGTTGCATGTGGATTCGAGGTACTAAGATTTGGTGTCTTGCTCCGTGCAGAAAACAAAAGATCAATGGCTTCAAACTGCACAGCCTGCAACTGCAACTCTCGCTCGGTCCTTGTTGGAGGAGTGACTTATGGGCCCCAAGCGGCCTCCCTTTTCAAGATGCCAGTGGAGCAGGTAACTCAGGCCACAACTGGATTATTCTTCGGGACCATGCTCCCACTGTTGAGCTTCAATACCACAATGACGTTACAAGAATCCCCAAAGATGTTGGTCTTTGATCGGCTTACCACTGCCGCGACCCCTCTCAACGGGTCGCCCAACTTCAATACCTCAGTTTTCTACAGATTGGGCCAGAGCGTCTACAAGCCCGCGATACCCGAAGTTGCCATCCCAAAGCGGATATCCATCCCGGCTCAAGCGGACGAAATCATTGGAAAGGCTTCTCCTTCCAAAAAGTCAGTTTTTACAAGGATGGCCATTCCGGCTTCTGCTCAAAGCTGCTTCCTCTGCCCAGAGGTCTGTCTTTGACAGATTAGACATTGCTTCTCAACGGGTGTCAGTCTTCGACAGGCCAGCACCAATAACGGTCTCTCCTCAAAGCAGGGGGCATGAGGAGGTCACCCCTACAGCCGAAACAACTCCATCCACACGCACGCTCGACGTCGCCACAGGCGCTGAGTGAGGAAGGCTGGGGGCAACTCCCCATCTGGGATAATTTCGCCAACTCCAACGGTGGGGATCGATGTTGCTGTTCCAACCGGGAACAGCTTTGAATTGCTGAACACGGTGCGCAGAAACTCTCCTACTGCGATGCTGAAGAGAACTCCTTCACCTGTGAAGGATACCCCAGAGAAGAAGCTGGAGCAGCCCCCTCAACGGCTACCCTCTAAAATTTACAAGGTCTGACGACAGATCCAGGAGTTGGTGATTGATCAAGACTATCTCCGCCGACAGAAAACGATGAATGTTCGGCAAGGGAAGGATTACCCCGTCAAGCCACAAAAAGCAACGGCTACTTGGGCACCCACTACAACGGCCCCCTCAACTTCAACCACTCAAAAGAAAAAGAGGCCGCAAAAAGCCCCTGTGAACATGGCGAACCGTAAACGCGCTGAGCACAAACACCCCAAGTCTGGGGGCATGGTGGTGCACACTGTTTATATGGCTTCTGGGAAGGAGGAAAGTCGTGCTTCGACGGGTCACCGACCGCTCACCCGATCCGTAACGAAAGCCCAGGAGCAGCAACAGAAGCTTCGGGAGATGATGACTGCAATGGCCGCACTTACCGGGCCAAAAGAAAGCTCGGAGGCATCATCAGAGCAACGTCATGAACAAGAAACTGACGCTGACTACTTACGCAGAGTCCTCGAAAAGAAGGTTAAAGAAGCCGCAGATCAAGCGGCTAACATAAAACAAATGGCGCTTCTCTACCAAGATATTGTAGGGATGATGATCTAACAAGATCCTCCTGTTGAAAATCCTCCGATTGTCCTTGAAGATGACAAAGGGGAGACATCGAACCCTCTTCCGGCTCTTTCAGCGGCCAAGGAGGAATCCATTTCCAAGGCCGCACTGGATGACTATATAGCTCAGCAGATACGAGTTCATCATGCGAATGAAGCGGCTGCGTAAATTGTTAGAACCGGACGACCTGATCCAAGCTGGTATGACCAAATCAGTTACCCGCCGGGATATACGATCCCTAAGTTCCACGTAGATAAAGGGACAGGGAATCCACATCAGCATGTCGCTCAATTCAGGTCCTTATGCGGCAACACTGGAGGCGATGACAAACTGTTGCTTCGCCAATTCGTCGGCAGCTTAGCAGAAACGGCCTTTGAATGGTATTCGGAGCTACCTAACAACTCTGTCAAAACATTTGCGGAGATGGAGCTATTATTTACACGAAGAGTCGCGAGTGCTAGTGAACACACCCCGATCACCGCATTGATCAACGCCAGGGTAAGGCCAGGCGAAACATGGGTCCAATACGTAATACGGTGGCGAAACTTATGGTCGAAATGCGAACAGCAGATCGAAGAAGCACCGGCGGTGGGCATGTTCGTGGGTACTCTTGACCCTCAAGCGGCCATCTCCCAGTTCATAATGTTCTTCATGCCAACTACTTTCCAGGCCTTGATTGACAAGTTGGCCCAAATGGATCAGATGGGACATAAACCGTCTCCTCCAAAGCCAGGATCTCGAACTGAGAAAGGGAAAGCGATTGTCGTTGCTAATACTCAACAACAGTAGAGCAACTTAAAGCCGGTTGTCCGTCAAAATAATATGCGTCCACGCCCATCCCTCGAGGAGACACTGGGACGTCCTTACTCGTTCCCTCAGGATAAAACGAGAAGACTGTTCGAGCTGGCAGTGCGCAACAGACTCATCAATCTGCCGAGTCCAAAGCATCCGTTGCAGCCAGGCGATGTCAACAATCCCAATTATTGCCCTTACCACCAAACGGTAAGTCACCCGATCGAGGATTGCTTCATCTTTAAAGGATGGATCGAAGATCGGTACCTACAAGGCAAGTTTGCGATGTCCGAGAAGTGGAAAATAAACTCACCACAACCGCACACTCCAAAGAAGACGGACATACCGGGGGCAACGTGCTCTTTTGTTGAGGAAGCTCCATAGGAGGTGGCTCTTTCGGCTAAGACCAAAAGGATGCCGAATGATCTTCAGACATGCCCGGCGATCAGATGGAAGAACCCGTTGGAACCTGAGATCATCGAGGGAATGCTGAAACCGCGCCCAACTCCAAACACGGGTGGTGATGGTCAGAGCGCTTACACCCAGCCGTCAAAGTTTTCGAAGAAGAAGAAGAAGACCGAAAAGCCCGTGCAGCCTGGTGACAAGCGCACGGACCTGCAAAAACAGATTGACGCGTTGGAAGAATATAATCAGAAGGCGTGGACCCCAGTCACACTCCGAGAATTCCTCAGCCACGTCCTCGAGGACGAAAATGATGGAGAAGACTCATCAGATGGATCTGAGGACTACGTAGCAAGTTGTCATGTGATCTCTCACTCATTGATAGATGATAAAGAGGCTCCTTGCACCGAGAAAACGGGGGCGGGTCCTGAACCAGAACTTCTGTGGACATCAGACGAGATGATCGATGCCTTCCTGAACGAAGCCCGTCTTAAAAGCAAAGCTGATCGAGAGCGCGAGATGGCCATATTCGAGAAAGCCAAACGCCGGCGACTAGATGAAAGGGTCGAAACACTCCCACCGGATCAAAGTACATCCGCCACAAATAAAAGTAGGTTCAAGATGAGGAAAAGATTCGCCAAAGCCATATCAATGGGAATGAAGCTCCCCTCTTTCAGAGGGAATTCTCCTACCGATATATATCTTGATGAAGCAGACATGCATCTTAACTTCTGCTTATATCATCAAAAGATTGCACACCCTACTGAAGAATGCAATGCCTTTAAAAACTGGTGGCAGGGATACGTTGCTCACCGGCAGCACGTTCAACGATTGAAGCGCGAAGCTCTTCGGAAACATAACACGACAAATGAGCATATGAAAACTGCCGGCAACGGTTACATGGTTGACGGCAGAAGATCGCAAGCTCTCATCTTCGGGAGCAATTCTGAAGAAGAAATGACTCTCAGCCCTCCCTTCAAAGAATCCACCTCAGGAAAAGAGGAAGAAAAGAAGAGCTGCGAGAACGTTCAGCTGCGCAATCGCACGCTACCCGAAAAGAATCTCGAACCCGCAAACAAGGGATCGAACAAAAGGGATAAGGGGAATGGAAAAGCAACTTTCGTCGCCAACGCTCAACAACAGCCGAGTAACCCAAGACCGTTTCGTCGTCAAAACAACAAGCCTCGATACCTCAATTAGAAGTTGAAACGTCCTCACTCGTTTCCCAAAGATAAAACAAAGAGATTGTTCAAGCTAGCAGTGCGCAGCGGGCACATCACTCTGCCAGATCCAAAACGTCCGTTGCAGCCAGGTGACATTAACAGTCCTAACTATTGTCCCTACCACAGAGTAATGGGTCACCCACTCGAAAAGTGCTACGTCTTCAAAAACTGGGTTGAAGACCAATACCAACAAGGCAAACTCGCGCTGTCCGAAAACTGGAAGGTGAGCCCGCCACAACCACATGCCTCGAGAAAGATGGATATGCCGGGGGCATCATGCTAATTCATAAGGAAAGCCCCATAGACCGAAAAGTCAGTAAACTAGAAATTCGCCTCAAATACGGCGATGCTAGACCGAAAAGTCAGTAAACTAGAGATTCGCCTTAAATACGGCGACAACGGACCACAATGTCCTAAAACCTGCAAATGACCGAAACATCGTTAAACTATTATCAACCCGCGGCATCCTTAGGCCGGCGTGGTAAAAAAAACGGTATGTCCACAAGCAAAATGGGCACGGATGAAAACTCAAAAGGGCTCCGTGAGAAAAAAACAGCAGGGCTACCGCCGAGTTTTGTGAAAACCCGAAAGGGCGCAATCTCGTTAGAATAAAAAAAAAGAAAGAATAAACAAAATCAAAAGAAAAAAAAAAAGAAAACGGTATGCCCATAAGCAAAATGGGCACGGATGAAAACCCGAAAAGGCTCCGTGAGTAAAAACAGCAGGGCTACCGGCGAGTGTTTGTGAAAACCCGAAAGGGCGCAACCTCGTTAAAAGACACTTACAGGGTCCTCTCGACCTTATAAGGAGAAACCACCCGCGTAAGATCCTTACGACTCACAAGGGAGCAACACACTAAGGGATCCTCACAATTCCTAAGGAGAAAATACACTTGCGAGATCCTCACGACTCGTAAGGAGAACTCTCTTATGGGACCGTCAAAGCTCATAAGATTTGAAAGTCTTAAGTTACAGAAACCTTAACCTGTTCTTAAGCAACCCCCACAACCTTCGATATTGCCCTACAAGCGGCTCATATTGACCCTTGTATACAATCCACGGGCATGAATAAATATTTCCCTAACAAAGTCCCATCCGTGACTAGGGATATGCTTGTACAGCAAACAACACTTGTAAGTCCCCTTGACTTATAAGGAGAAAACCCTTTTGTAAGATCCTTATGACTTACAAGAGAACATGCACTTAGGAATCCTCACGATTCCCAAAAAGAAAACACACCTACAAGATCCTCATGACTTGTAGGGAGAAATACCTTTGTGAGACCCTTACGACTCATGAAGTCAAAAGCCTTAGCCGACAGGACCCTTAACCCTGTTTACTAAGCCTCCTTTGTTCAACATCGACAGAGGCAAATGATGATTCGCTCCTGGAAATATCTCAGTTGCAGCGATGCTGATGCCTAAACCGGTATCAAATTCCAAGCCCTTTCAAGGCAAATGATGATTCGCTCCTGGCAATATCCGAGTTGCAGCGATGCTGATGCCTAAACCGGTATCAAATTCCAAGTCCTTTCACGGAAAATGATGATTCGCTCCTGGCAATATTCCAATCGCAGCGATACTGATGCCAAGATTGGTATCAAATCCCAAATCCCCTACTCGCGAAAAAAATCAGCGAGCCAAAAAAAATGCATACGAAATAGCCGAAATGATGGGGCAACTTGCAAACAAAATCAGCAAGTAAAAATGTATGCATGCAAAATAGCTAAAATGATTGGGCAACTCGCAATAAAAAGCAGCGAGTAAAAAGAAAAATAGCCGAAATGATTGAGCACCGCGAAAAATAGCCGAAATGATAGGGCAATCACGATTTTCGCGATATAAAAAGCTGAAATGATAGAGCATCGCGGAAAGAATAAAAAAATGAAAGAATGAAACTTTTTGCCCTACAGGTGAGATCACGTCGATCCCTGTATACAATCCAGGTGCACAAACAAAGAGGGAACCATACCTTCCCAACAGGCTCCATCAGAAAGCGAAGCCAAATCTCAACGGTTCATATACAGCCTAGAGACAATCTCGACATTTGTCGCAATATTACAGACACGATGTCAACAAATGAAGCAAAAGAAGGTCCCTAGCTTCAGGGTCTCGACGTCAATATCGACAACTTAGAGATCACCAACGGCTTTTCTCCTCACTCCAACCAGATGCAGACGTGACGTCAACAACCGACCCCAGAGTCGCGACGAAACAGAACCATGGCAAAGGCCCTAGTTCCAAATCTCAATGGCCACATCTGCAGCCTGGAGACCAACAACGGTGTGCCTCCTCATTCCAGCAGGACACAGATGTTACACCATCAAACGGAGTGACGGCGAAATCCCAGCTCCACCTCAGCATTCATCTCGTTACAGCAGACGAGATGTCAACAGCAGCGTTCCTTCGCAGTCCAGCAGGACGCAGATGTAACGTCAACAAAAGACCTCATGGTCGAAACAAAGCGGAGTGACGGCAAAATCCCAGCTCCACCTCAGCATTCGTTTTGTTACAGCAGACGAGATGTCAACGACGGTGTTCCTCCGCAGTCCAGCAGGATGCAGATGCAACATCGAAGAAAGACCCCATGGTCAGCAAAGCGGAGTGACGGCAAAATCCTAGCTCCACCTCAGCATTCGTCTCGTTACAGTAGATGCAATGTCAACAGCAGTGTTCCTTCGCGGTCCAGCAGGATGCAGACGCAGCGTCAACAAAAGACCTTACGGTCAAAACAGACGAAGCAAAGGCCAAATTCCTAGCTTCAGGGTCTTGACGATAACTCATATAAAACCTGAAAGACTATTGGAGATCATCCCACAGGGAGTGGTCATCACCTCGACATTCGTCTCGATACCGCAGGTGAAATGTCACCCCAGCGTTCTTCCCCCAGCAGGATTCAGACGCGCCAAAGAAAACGAAGCGAAGGCCAAATTCCTAGCTTCAACGTCTTGACGGTAACTCTTATAAAACCGGAAAGACAATCGGAGACTATCTCGCACCAGCGCGGAGTGGTCACCACCTCGACGATCATCTCGATACCGCAGATGAAATGTCACCCCAGTGTTCTTCCCCCAGCAGGATTTGGACGCGCCAAAGCAAACGAAGCGAAGGCCAAATTCCTAGCTTCAACATCTTGACGGTAACTCATATAAAACCGGAAAGACAATCAGAGATCATCCCACATGGAGTGGTCACCACCACGACATTCGTCTCGATACAGCAGATGAAATGTCAACAACAACATTCTTCCTCCAACAGGATTAGGACACACCAAAGCAAACGAAGCGAAGGCCAAATTCCTAGCTTCAACGTCTTGACGGTAACTCATATAAAACCGGAAAGACAATCAGAGACCATCCCACATGGAGTGGTCGCCACCACAACATTCGTCTCGATACAGCAGATGCAATGCCAGCAAACGATGCGAAGGCCAAATTCCTAGCTTCATGCGTCTTAATGACAAGTCATATAAAGCCTGAAAGACAATCAGAGATTATCTCGCACCAGTGCGGAGTGGTCACCACCTCGACGTTCATCTCGATATAGCAGACGCAACATCACCAAAAGGAGCCACGGCAAAACCCCTAGTTCCAAACCTCGACGGTTCACCAGCAACCTAGAGATAACCATGACATTCGTCTCGATACAGAGGACGCGATGCCAGCAAACGAAGCAAAGGCCAAATTCCTAGCTTCAGGGTCTTAACGGCAAGTCATATAAAGCCTGAAAGACTATCGGAGATCATCCCACACCAGCGCGGAGTGGTTATGACTCATCGGGGCTCTCCAAAATGAGCCTAACCTCAAGTAAAAAGCGGCATGGAAAATTCCTAACGCTTGCTCTTCCGACGGTCAAACTGCCAAGGAGGATTGCTTGAAGACGTCTTGTCCAGCCCCCGAAGGGATTAGAGACATGGCAGTCGCAGGGCTACTCGAACAACACGATTGCCTATCGAGGAATATATCAGCTCATGCGACGGTACGACGGCCAAAACCCTAAGTACCACAGACCCTAACGAACTTCTGTCGTAAAGAGCAGAGGTTAACTGTGACGTTAGGATATTCTTGCGAGATCTGCTCGATTCGTTTTGACTCGTGAGGAAATTGATGTCTTTGCGAGAACTTCTCGATTCGTCTCGACTCGTGAGATAAAGCCTTAGGCAGTAGGGATTAAAAAACCTGTTTCCTAAGCACTGGGACCCTGCAAGTCGGCCCAAAACGGTCTCTTGCATACTATCCACGGGTCACGCTCTCCAAATTCGAATCTCGACAAGGAGGGAAACAACCACTTACGAGTCCTCTCGACTTATAAGCGGGAAAATTCTCTTATGAGATCCTTACGACTTTCAAGAGAAAACACACTTAGGAGTCCTCACGACCCCTAAGGAGAAAATACACATGCGGGATCCTCTCGACTCGTAGGGAGAAAAGTCTTTATGAGACCCTCACGGCTCATAAAGTTGAAAAGTCTTAGGTGGCAGATCCTAACCTTATCTCCTAAGCCATCACCGCCCTGCAAAGTGGTCAAGATGGACCATCTATGAGCCACACTCGCCAAAGCTACATGCCACTGAAATGGAAAAGCTACTCATGAGCATATAAACTACTTCACACCAGAGTAAGATATAAAGAGATAGAAGGGTGCGGCTTATGGAGTTAAGAGTTTGGAACTATATCTCTTAAGAGTCGAGATTTGAGTCAATGATAAATGACGACGCTTGTGTCCGCTCGTTATCTTCTCAGATCAAGATTCTGAAAGTAATATACCAACCTAAAATTGGTCATACGCTATGCATTACTTTGCACTACTTCACCCACGTATATACTTACGTGGGAAAAGTAGTGGGCGGCATTTGTTCCCGCCGAAAATTTCCGCGCAAAAGAGTCCAAGATATCAAATGGAAGCGATACGCTTAAGGAAATGCGAACCAATATATTCCGGCCTGTATTTTGATAAGTTCCCAAAGGAGTAACTATTAAATTCTGATGGTATTGGAAGCATCTCGAAAAACCCTTCGATTTGATATATTATGGGCCTCATAATTCATCCGGGATCAAAAGTTATGAGGCATCACGTGTCCTCACGTGATGGACCTTTAAGAACCCGCAGGAGGAGTTAAAAGATATAATAAAAACTCAGAAAAGACCCCAATGGGGAATCGCGTGCTCACACGTGACCATGGGTCACGTGCAGACACGTGATGGGCTTTTAAGGCCTCTAAAATAATAAATAGAATTAAATTCTAAAATCTGTTCCCTGATTAAAAATCAGGAAATACCTCAACGAGATATCAAGTGCTTACACGTGACCAATGGTCACGTGTGGACATGTGATGGTTAAAACAACAACATAAACAAGCGGCTGTTAAAGGAACCAATTTGGGGGTCACGTGCTCACACGTGACCAAGGGTCACATGACAGCATGTGACAGGCTTTGAAAGCCTTGCAGTTTAATAGAATTAAAATTATAAATTTCTCTAAAATCTTTCGAAATAGAATTAAAATTCTAAATCTCTCTAAATTTCCCTAAATCTTTCCAAATGGAAAAGGATTATGGGGACCGTTGGATTAAAAATCCAAGGGTGATTAAATATCACCAATTTATGGAAAAATCTTGAATTTGGAAAGATTTCCCCTTAAAATCTAACCGAAATAACAAAGGAATATCTTTAGATTTAAAATCCAATGGTGAATAAAATTCACCTAATAATCCAAAGGTCCAGATGAATGATGAATGCAAATCAAATCTCTAACGAATACAAATCAAATCTTTCAATGAGAGATTTGCTAAACAAATTGATTCTCTTCCTTCTCCTATAAATAGGAGCCAAGAAAGAAGAGACGGGGGGACTACTTTTTTGAGAGAAAAATCGAGAGAGGAGAATTTAATTCTCAAGAGGGAAGAAAAGAAAAGAGAATTTAATTCTCAACAAAGAAAACCCTAGGTGAGAAAAGAAAGGGAATCAAAACTTCAAACAGAGAATTTAATTCTCAAAATCCAAGAGTTTAACTCTTATACAAAAAAGAACTTAGTTCTTCTTTTGGTTGAAGATCAGCACAGAGCACATCTCCCCATAACTTGAGAATTTAATTATCATCGGGTCGAGATCCTGCCATGCTGATCCTAAACTTAGAAGGGGAATTGAGTTTTGAGAATTTAATTCTCCCAAACTCACAGGAATTTAATTCCTCCTAAAATTAAACTAGGGTTTAACCCTAATCAAGAATTTAATTCTTTTACATATCTGGGAATTTAATTCCTTCAAAAAGAAATTAGGGTTTTACCCTAAATAAGAATTTAATTCTTTCACGATAGGAATTTAATTCCTTCAAAATCATAATTAGGGTTTAACCCTACAAAGAATTCAATTCTTAAAAGATCTCTGTTCATGAAAAGAACTAGGGTCACGTGCCCCCACGTGACCCTTGAAAAGATCCCCTGCAAAGAACCTTGAAGTATCACCTCACGTGCTCTCACGTGACTCCCAAAACGCAGAAAGAAAAAGCAAAGGAAATGAAAGCTTTGGGCGCTCTCACGTGTTATCACGTGACCCCTCAGCAAATGGTTTAACAATTGGCGCACAGATCCCCATTACGTGCCAACACGTGATACTCTAAAATAAAAACAAAAGTGTTTAACACTTATTCGCAGATTTGAGAATAAACCAAAAGAAGATCTGGCTCCACATTTAGGACGCCCTCACGTGTCACCACGTGACCCCTAATGAGCATTCTAACAGACCAGAGCGGGAGCCTCCATCACGTGCTCACACGTGATGGCCGTCAGAATTAAAAGAGTTAAACACTGATCTGCTGAATAAAATAAGGGAAATCAGGGCGCTCTCACTTGTCCACACGTGACCCCTCTCTCCTTAGTGTTTAACACTAATCTGAAGAATTTGTTCTCAGTGTTTAACACTGATTTGCTTTAGTGTTTAACACTAATTTGAAATCTCTGATTACCAGTGTTTAACACTGATTTGCTTTAGTGTTTAACACTAATTTGAAAGCCCTATTGCTAGTGTTTAACACTGGTTTTCTTTTAGTGTTTAACACTAACTTGCTAATCTTATTTCCAGTGTTCAACACTGTTGGTCTTTAGTGTTTAACACTAGCTTTAGCCCAATTGGCTAAGTTTCTAGAGGCAAAGTCTCTCCTTTAATGGACCAACAGAGGGCCAATATTTCAAACATAATTGGACTTAGCCTAAACTGGCCATAAGTCCTCAAATCATCTTGAACTGAGCACATCTGCTCTTTCAACCAACTCATTGGTTCAAGGGTACATCTCTGAACTCCTCTGATATTTGTCGTTGTAATCCTCCAACGTCTTCGGAGAGGTGACGGGTCCCGACGACCACACATCAAGACGGACTGTGGGGTCCTTAAACCCACGGACTTATGCGTCCTTAAACTAAAATACGGACTGTGGGGTCTTTAAACCCACGGACTTATGCGTCCTTAAACTACCTATGGACCACTATGTCCCTAAACTGGCGATGGACCACCATGTCCCTAAACTGGAGATGGACCACTATGTCCCTAAACTGGCAATGGACCACCATGTCCCTAAACTGGAGATGGACCACTATGTCCCTAAACTGGAACAATAGAGCCCAAATGCTCTTTTGTCGGATCTAAACGATCCTGTTAAGCTGATCTTAGTCTCAAATTGGACCAACGTATCCTTAACAAACGTTTAAGTTGATCTTAGCCTCAAATATGGCTAACATGTCCTTAAACCAAACCCCCAAACCCAAATCTAAGAAAATACGGATTTGGACTAATCCACGTCCTACGGGCGACAACATAAATTTGTCTCCGTACACAATCCACGGGCAAGCACAAACAAAACAAACACCCACGACACGAAGTGACTAGCTGGAGAAGGAGAAAGTTGTTACCGCGATGCGGTAGCGTAATTAACTGCAGGGGCTTACGCCTGCAGGGAAGAGTGTCCCCACAATCAAAAACCCCTCAACGAGGGGGAATCTGACGAAGTCTGCTACATCGGTCGCATCCGTTTAAACCTTCGATACATGGTGCCATAAATCAACTTGGTATCTTTGGAGAGATAGACGGATAACACCAATTAGCATCTGCCCCGAATCTCAGGCAAGACAGTCCATGTCTTGGCCTCCATTCGGAGGGGAACAGGTGGCTTAGCAAACAGGGTTAGGGTCCTGTCGCCTAAGGCTTTTGACTTCATGAGCCGTAAGGGTCTCACAAAGGTATTTCTCCCTACAAGTCGTGAGGATCTCGTAGGTGTGTTTTCTCCTTGGGAATCGTGAGGATTCCTAAGTGCGTGTTCCCCTGTAAGTCGTAAGGATCTTACAAAAGGGTTTTCTCCTTATAAGTCGAGAGGACTCACAAGGGTTGTTCGCCGTGCGAACATGTCCTTAGTTACGGATGGGACTCGGTTAGGGAGGTGTTTATTCGTGCCTATGGATTGTATACAAGGGTCAGTATGAGTCGCTTGTAGGGTAATATCGAAGGTTGGGGGGGTTGCTTAAGAACAGGTTCAGGTTTCTGTAACTTAAGACTTTCAAATCTTATGAGCCGTGAGGGTCCCATAAGAGAGTTCTCCTTACAAGTCATGGGGATCTAGCAAGTGTAATTTCTCCTTAGGAATCGTGGGACTCCTAAGTTTGTTTCTCCCTTGTGAGTCGTAAGGATCTCACGTGGGTGGTTTCTCCTTACAAGGTCGAGAGGACCCTGTAAGTGTCTTTTAACGAGGTTGCGCCCTTTCGGGTTTTCACAAACACTCGTCGGTAGCCCTGCTGTTTTTACCCACGGAGCCCTTTCGGGTTTTCATCCGTGCCCATTTTGCTTATGGACATACCGTCTTTCTTTTTTTTTTATTTTTATTTTTATTTTTTTTCTTTTTTTTTGACGAATCTGCGCCCTTTCGGGTTTTCACAAATATAGCCGGTAGT
The DNA here is from genome assembly GCA_030015575.1 of Agapanthus africanus. Classification (NCBI taxonomy): domain Eukaryota; kingdom Viridiplantae; phylum Streptophyta; class Magnoliopsida; order Asparagales; family Amaryllidaceae; genus Agapanthus; species Agapanthus africanus. Next base: position 162,869,338 of record JASDDO010000024.1, read on the forward strand.
CCTGCTGTTTTTACTCACGGCGCCCTTTCGGGTTTTCATCCGTGCCCATCTCGCTTGTGGACGTTCTATTTTTTTTTACCACGTCAGCCTGAAGATGCCGCGGGTTGGGAGTAGTTTAACGACGTTTCGGTCATTTGCAAGTTTTAGGACACTGCGGTCCGCCGTTGCCGTATTTGAGGCGAATTTTTAGTTTATGGACTTTTCGGTCCATGGGGCTTTCCCTATGAATGAGCATGATGTCCCCGGCATATCCATATTTCTCGGAGCGTGTGGTTGTAGCGGGCTCACCTTCCAGTTTTTGGACAGCGCAAACTTGCCCTGTTGGTGTTGGTCTTCAACCCAGTTTTTGAAGACGTAGCAGTTTTCGATCGGATGGCCCAATACTTGGTGGTAAGGGAAATAATTAGAATTGTTGACATCATTCAGTTGTAGCTGGTGTTTCGGCTCCGGTAGAGTGATAAGCCTGTTGCGCACCGCTAGTTCGAACAGCCTCCTTGTTTCATCCCGGGGAAATAAGTATGGACGTTTCAACTTTTCATAGAGAGGTTGCCGCTTGTTGCTTTGGCGAACAACCGGTCTAGGGCCACTCAATTGTTGTTGAGCGTTGGCGACGAAGGCTGTTTTTTCCTTCCCTTTATCCTTTTTGTTCGATCTCTTGTTTGCGGTTTCGAGATTCTTTCCGGGTAGCGTGCGATTGCACGACTGAATGTTCTCGCAACTCCTCAATTCTTTCGTTTTATAGATGGATTCCTTGAAGAGAGGGTCGAGGGCTACTTTTTCTTCGGAGTCGCTCCCGAAGGTGAGAACTCGCGGTCCCTCGGGATCAACCCTATGACAATTGCCGGCAATTCTTTTACGCTCATCTGTCGCATTTTTCCGCTGTCTACAAGCTTCACGCTTTGTCCTGTTGAAGTGTTGCCTGTGAGCGACATACTCTTGCCACCAACACTTAAAGGAGTTGCAGTCTTCAGTAAGATGTGCGATCTTCTGATGATATAAGTAGAAGTTAGGATGTACGTCCACTTTATCAAGATGTATACCACCAGGAGAATTTTCTCTGAAAGAGGGTAACCTCATCCCCATTGATATGGCCTTGGCGAATCGTTTCCTTATCTTGATCTTGCTTTCATTTGCGGAGGATGTACTTTGATCTGGTGGGAGTGTTTCGACCCTTTTGTCCAGTCGTCGGCGTTTGGCCTTTTCAAATATGGCCATCTCACGCTCCCGGTCGGCTTTACTTTTTAGATGAATTTCATTAAGGAAGGCGTCGATCATTTCGTCTGACAGCCATAGAAGTTCTGGTTCAGGACCTGCCCCCCGTCTCTCGGTGCAAGGAGCTTCTTTATCGTCTATCGACGAGTGAGAGATCACATGGCAGCTTGCCACATAATCCTCAGGTTCATCCGACGAGTCTTTGTCATCATCTCCGTCCTCATGGACGTGGCTGAGGAATTCTCGGAGTGTGACTGGGGTCCGCACCTTCTGATTATATTCTTCCAGTGCGTCAACATGTTTTTGCAGATCCGTGCGCTTGTCATCTAACTTCGCGGGCTTTTGGGTCTTCTCTTTCTTCTTCGAAGACTTTGACGGCTGCGTCTAGGTGTTTTGCCCGCTGCTATCAATTCTCGGTGTTGGGCATGGTTTCAGCATCCCATCAATGACCACGGGCTCTGGCGGACTTTTCCACCTGACGGCTGGGCATGTGTGAAGATCCTTCAGCATTCTTTTCGTCTTGGTTGAAAGAGCGACCTCCCATGGAGCTTTTTCTATAAAAGAGCACGATGCCCCCGGCGTGTCCTCTTTTTTAGGAGCATGAGGCTGTGGCGGGTTCACCTTCCAGTTTTCGGATAACGCGAACTTGCCCTGTTGATACTGATCCTCGATCCATCCCTTAAAGATGATGCAATCTTCGATTGGATGGCTTACTGCTTGGTGGTAAGGGAAATAATTAGGATTGTTGACATTGTCTGGCTGCAGCGGACGTTTTGGACTCGGCAGATTAATGAGTCTGTTGCGCACTGCCAGCTCGAACAGTCTCCTCGTTTTATCCTGGGGAAACGAGTAAGGACGTCCCAGTCTCTCCTCGAGGGATGGGTGTGGACGCACGTTGTTTTGGCGAACAACCGGCTTTAAGTTGCTCGGCTGTTGTTGAGCATTGCCGACGACAATCGCTTTTCCTTTCCTCTTCTCATTTCGAGAGTCTGGCTTTGAAGGAGACGGTTTATGTCCTATCTGATCCATTTGGGCCAACTTGTCGATCAAGGCTTGGAAAGTAATTGGCTTGAAGAACATCATGAACTGCGAGATGGTCGCTTGCGGATCAAGAGTGCCCATAAACATGCCCACCGCTGGTGCTTCTTCGATGCGTTGTTCGCATTTCGACCACAGATTCCGCCATCGTGTTGCGTATTGAACCCACGTTTCGCCTGGCCATATCCTGGCGTTGATCAGTGCTATTATCGGGGTGCGTTCACTAGCACTCGCGAATCTTTGTGTAAACAGTAGCTCCATCTCCGTAAATGTTTTGACAGAGTCGTTAGGTAGCTCCGAATACCATTCAAAGGCTATTTCCGCTAAGCTGCCGACGAACTGGCGAAGCAGCAGTTTGTCGTCGCCTCCAGTGTTGCCGCATAAGGCCCTGAATTGAGCGACATGCTGATGTGGATTCCCTGTCCCTTTATATACGTGGAACTTAGGGATCGTATATCCCAACGGGTAACTGATTTGGTCATACCAGCTTGGATAGGGTCGCCTGGTTCTAACAATTTGCGCAGCCGCTTCACTCGCCTGATGAACTCGTATCTGCTGAGCTATATAGTCGTCTAATGCAGCTTTGGAAATGGTTTCCTCCTTGACAGCTGAAAAGGCAGGAAGAGGATTAGATGTCTCCCCTCCGTCGTCTCCAACAATGATTGGAGGGTCTTCAGCTGGAGGGTCCAGCTGTAACATCATTCCTACCATGTCTTGGAAGAGAAGCACCATCTGTCTTATGTTAGCCGCTTGCTCTGCGGCTTCTTTGTCCTTCTTTTCGAGGACTCTGCGTAAGAAGTCGGCATCGGTCTCTTGTTCGTGATGTTGTTCTGATGACGCCTCCGAGCTTTCTTTTGGCCCGGTAAGTGCAGCCATTGCAGTCATCATTACCTGAAGGTTCTGTTGCTGCTCCTGGGCTTTTTTCACGGATCGGGTGAGCGATCGGTGACCCGTCGAAGTACGGCTTTCCTACTTTCCGGAAGCCATATAAACGGTATGCACCACCATACCCCCAGACTTGGGGTGTTTAGATTCAGCGCTTTTACGGTTTGTCATGTTCATAGGGGCTTTTTGCGGCCTCCTTTTCTTTTGAATGATTGACGTTGAGGGAGCCGTTGCAGCGGGCACTTAGCCAGTTGTTGCTTTTTCCAACTTGATAGAGTAGTCATTCTCCTGCCGAACCTTCATCTTTTCCTGTCGGTGGAGATAGTCTTGATCCACTATGGAGTCTTGGACTTGACGCCAGACCTTATAAATTTTAGACGACAGCCGTTGAGGAGGTTGCTCCAGCTTCCTCTCTGTATCATTCTCCACAGGTGAAGGAGTTCTCTTCAGCACTGCAGTAGGAGAGTTTCTGCGCACTTTGTTGAGCAGTCCAAAGCTATTCCCGGTCGGAACAGCAGTATCAACTTCCACCATTGGGGCTGATGGAGTTAGCCCAGAGGGGAAGTTGCCCACAACTTTTCTTACTCGGCGCCAGTGGCGACGTCGAGCGTGTCGTGCGGATGGAGTTGTTTCAGTTATAAGGGTGACTTCATCATGCCCCCTGCTTTGAGGAGAGACTGTTATTGGGGCTATACTGTCGAAGACTGACACCCATTGAGAAACAATGTCTAATCTGTCAAAGTTAGACCTCTGGGCAGGGGAAGCAGCTTTGAGGACCTCACCTGGAGCGGAAACCGGAATGGCCATCCTTGTAAAAACTGACTTCTTGGAAGGAGAAACATTTCGAATGATTTCGTTCGCTTGAGCCGGGATGGCTATCCGCTTTGGGATGGCAACTTCGGGTATCGCGGGCTTGTAGACGTTCTGGCCCAGTCTGTTGAAAACTGAGGTATTGAAGTTGGGAGACCCGTTGAGAGGGGCCACGGCAGTGGTAAGTCGATCAAAGACCGACTTCTTTGGGGATTCTTGCAACGTCATTGGGGCATTGAAGCTCATCGGTAGGTGTTCCCCTCCGAATGGCGGCCAAGACATTAAGACGTCTGGCCTGAGATTCGGGACAGATGCTAATTGGTGCTATCCGTCCACCTCTCCGAAGATACCAAGTTGATTTATGGCACCGTGTATCGGAGGTTTAGACGGATGCGGCCGATATAGCAGACTTCGTCAGATTCCCCCTCGTTAGAGGGGTTTTTGATTGTGGGGATGCTCTTCCCTGCAGGCGCAAGCCCATGCGGTTAATTATGCTACCGCATCGCGGTAACAACTTTCTCCTTCTCCAGATGGTCACTTCGTGTCGTGGGTGTTTGTTTTGTTTTTGGTTGCGCGTGGATTGTATACGGAGACTAATTTATGTTGTCGCCCGTAGGACGTGGATTATTCCAAATCCGTATTTTCTTAGATTTGGGTTTGGGGTTTTGGTTTAAGGATACGTTAGCCGTATTTGAGGCTAAGATCAACTTAAACGTTTGTTAAGGATACGTTAGTCCAGTTTGAGACTAAGATCAACTTAACAGGATCATTTAGATCCGACAAAAGAGCATTTGGGCTTTATTGTTCCAGTTTAGGGACATAGTGGTCCGTTGCATGTATGGCCGTCGGGACCCATCACCTCTCCGACGACGTTGAAGGATTACAACGACAGCTGTCAGAGGAGTTCAGAGATGTACCCTTGAACCAAAGTTGATTGGGGGATCTATAGTCCAATTTGGGACTAAAGTCTGTTTGAAGGTTTAAGGATATGTTAGCCATATTTGAAACTAAGATCAACTTAAACGGGATCATTTAGATCTGACAAAAGAGCATTTGGTGGCTCTATTGTTCCAGTTTAGGAATATGGTGGTCCATTGCCAGTTTAGGGACATGGTGGTCCATTGCCAGTTTAGGGACATGGTGGTCCATTGTTCCCATTTTGAGGACGAATATTGGTTTAAGGACACGTTAGCCATATTTGAGGCTAAGATCAACTTAAACATTTGTTAAGGATACGTTAGTCCAGTTTGAGACTAAGATCAACTTAACGGGATCGTTTAGATCCGACAAAAGAGCATTTGGGCTCTATTGTTCTAGTTTAGGGACATAGTGGTCCATTGCCAGTTTAGGGACATGGTGGTCCAATACCAGTTTAAGGACACAGTGGTCCATAAAATGTATGGCTGTCGGGACCCATCACCTCTCTGAAGACGTTGAAGAATTACAACGACAAATATCAGAGGAGTTCAGAGATGTACCCTTGAACCAATGAGTTGGTTGAAAGAGCAGATGTGCTCAGTTCAAGATGATCTGAGGACTTATGGCCAGTTTGGGCTAAGTCCAATTATGTTTGAAATATTGGCCCTTTGGACCATTAGACATTTGTCTGGGTTCAGCCCCTTATAATTCAGCAGTGCTAAACAGAGCTTTGGGGGCTCTGACAACATTTTTTCTTTGATTTCCTCAATTTTGAGATTCAATTGGAGGAGGGACTTTTGCCTCTGGAAAATTAGCCAATTTAGCTAAAAGTAGTATTAAACACTAGAGAACAACAATGTTAAACATTGGAGATAGAACTCTCAAATTACTGTCAAACATTAAAAGACAATCAGTGTTAAACACTGGAAATATAATCTTCAATTTAGTGTTAAACACTAGAAACAATCAGTGTTAAACACTGGAAATATAATCCCCAAATTAGTGTTAAACACTTAAAGACAGAGGGGCCACGTGTGGACACGTGAGAGCGCCCAAAAGGGAGGACCAGATCCCTTTTCTTCGTTCTGCAATTAAGTGTTAAAGACTTTTCATTTCCTGGCCATCACGTGTGGGAACGTGATAGGCATCCATCCATTGGATATTAAAGGAATTTGTTAGGGGTCACATGGGGACACATGAGGGCGCCCTAAATGTGGAGCCAGATCTCCTATGTTTTATCCTCAAATCTGCGAATAAGTGCTAAACACTTTTCATCTTTATTTTAGAGCATCACGTGTTGGCACGTGAGGGGGATTTATGCACCGATAATTACAGCACCTGCTGAGGGGTCACGTGGAGATACGTGAGAGCGCCCAAAGCGTCTTTTATGTTGTTTATCTTTCTGCATTTTGGGAGTCACGTGGAAGCACGTGAGGCGTTGCCTCAAAGCTTCTTTTCTTCAAGAATCTTTTCAAGGGGCACGAGGGGCACGTGACCCTAGTTCTTTTTATGAACAGAGATCTTTTAAGAATTGAATTCTCTGTAGGGTTAAACCCTGATTATGATTTTGGAGGAATTAAATTCCTATTATGAAAGAATTAAATTCTTATTTAGGATAAAACCCTGATTTCTCTTTAAAGGAATTAAATTCCCAGATATGTAAAAGAATTAAATTCTTGATTAGGGTTAAACTCTAGTTTTGTTTTAGAAGAATTAAATTCTCAAAACTCAATTCCCCTTCTAAGTTTAAGATCTGCATGGCAGGATCTCGACCCGATGAGAATTAAATTCTCAACTTATAGGGAGATGTGCTATGTGCAGATCTTCAACCAGAAGAAGAACTAAGTTCTTTTTTGTATAAGAGTTAAACTCTTGGATTTTGTGAGAATTAAATTCTCTGTTTGAAGTTTTGATTCTCTTTCTTTTCTCACTTAGGGTTTTCTTTGTTGAGAATTAAATTATCCTTTCTTTTCTTCCCTCTTAAGAATTAAATTCTCCTCTCTCTGTTTTTCTCTAAAAAAGAAGGTCCATCTCTTCTCTTCTTGGCTCCTATTTATAGGAGAAGGAAAAGAATCAATTTGTTTAGCAAATCTTCCATTGAAAGATTTGATTTGTTTTCATATTTAATATGAGCCTTTAGATCATTCAGTGAATTTTATTCACCGTTGGATTTTAAATCCAAAAGATATCCTGTTTGTTATTTCGGTGAGATTTAGGGAGATCTTTCCTTGTCTAAGATCTTTCCATAAATTGGTGATTTTTAATCACCTTTGGATCTTTAATCCAATGGTCCCCATAATCCTTTTCCATTTGGAAAGATTTAGAAGCTTTTAGAATTTAATTCTATTAAACTGTAAAGCTTTCGAAGCCAGTCACGTGCTGACACGTGGCCCTTGGTCACGTGTGAGCACGTGACCCCCAATTGAGTCCTTTTCTCAGCGTTTATTTATGCTTCAGTTTTAACCATCACGTGTCAACACGTGACCATTGGTCACGTGTGAGCACGTGATACCTCATTGAGGTATTTCCTGATTTTTTAATCAGGGAACAGTGCATAGCATATTTGCTCATAACTTTTGATCCCGGATGAATTATGAAGCCCATAATATATCAAATCGAAGGGTTTTTCAAGATGCTTCCAATATCATTAGAATTTAGCTGTTTCTCCTTCGGGAGTTTATCAAAATACAGGCCGGAAGATACCGGTTCGCATTTCCTTAAGCATATCGCTGCCATTTGATACCTTGGACTCTTCTGCGCAGAAATTTTTGGCGGGAACAAATGCCCCCCACTACTTTGCCCACGTAAGTATATACGTGGGTGAAGTAGTGCAAAGTTATGAGTAGCCATGGAATTGAGGGCTTAGGAGACAAGTTTAGGGTCCTTGTAGACTAAGACTTTTCAACTTTATGAGCCGTGAGGGTCTCACAAAGACTTTTCTCCCTACGGATCGAGAGGATCTCGTAGGTGTATTTTCTCCTTAGGGGTCGTGAGGACTTCTAAGTGTGTTTTCTCTTATAAGTCGTAAGGATCTTATAAGAGAATTTTTCCCTCTTACGAGTCGAGAGGACCCGTAAGCGGTTGTTTCCCTCCTTATCGAGATTCGACTTCGGAGAGTGAGACCCGTGGATAGTATGCAAGAGGTTGTTTTGGGCCGAGTTGCAGGATCCCAGTGCTTAGGAAACAAGTTTTTTAATCCCTGTTGCCTAAGGCTTTACCTCACGAGTCGAGACGAATCAAGCAGTTCTCGCAAAGACATCAATTTCCTCACGAGTCGAGATGAATCGAGCATTTCTCGCAAGAATATCCTAACGTCACAGTTAACCTCTGCTCTTTACGACAGAAGTCCGAAAGGGTCTGTGGTACTTAGGGTTTTAGCCGTCGTACCGTCGCATCAGCTAATATATTCCTCGATAGGCAATCGTGCTGTTCGAGTAGCCCTGCGACTGCCGTGTCTCTGATCCCTTCAAGGGCTGGACAAGACGTCTTCAAGCAATCCTCCTAGGCAATTTGACCATCGGAAAAGCAAGCGTTAGGAATTTACCATGCCGCTTTTTACTTGAGGTTAGGCTCATTTTGGAGAGCCCCGATGAGTCATAACCACTCCGCGCTGGTGTGGGATGATCTCCGATAGTCTTTCAGGCTTTATATGAGTTGCCGTCAAGATCCTGAAGCTAGGAATTTGGCCTTTGCTTCGTTTGCTGGCATTGCGTCCTCTGTATCGAGACGAATGTCGTGGTTGTTTCTAGGTTGCTGGTGAACCGTCGAGGTTTGGAACTAGGGATTTTGCCGTGGCTCCTTTTGGTGATGTTGCGTCTGTTGTATCGAGACGAACGTCGAGGTGTTGACCACTCCGTGCTGGTTCGAGATGATCTCCGATCGTATTTCAGGCTTTATATGACTTGCCTTTGAGACCCTGAAGTTAGGAATTTAGCCTTTGCTTCGTTTGCTGGCATCGCGTCCTCTATAACGAGACGAATGTCATGGTTGTCTCTAGGTTGCTGGTGAACCGTCGAGTTTTGGAACTAGGGATTTAGCCGTGGCTCCTTTTGGTGATGTTGCGTCTGCTGTATCGAGACGAACATCGAGGTGGTGACCACTCCGCACTGGTTCGAGATGATCTCCGATTATCTTTCAGGCTTTATATAACTTGCCTTTAAGACCCTGAAGCTAGAAATTTGGCCTTTGCTTCATTTGCTGGCATCGCGTCCTCTGTATCGAGATGAATGTCGTGGTTGTCTCTAGGTTGCTGGTGAACCGTCGAGGTTTGGAACTAGGGATTTTGCCGTGGCTCCTTTTGGTGATGTTGCGTCTGCTGTATCGAGACGAACATCGAGGTGGTGACCACTCCGCACTGGTTCGAGATGATCTACGATTGTCTTTCAGGCTTTATATGACTTGCCTTTAAGACCCTGAAGCTAGGAATTTGGCATTTGCTTCATTTGCTTTGTCACGTCTGAATCCTGTCGGAGGAAGGACGCTGTGTTGACTTCTTGTCTGCTGTATCGAGACGAACGTCGAGGTGGTGACCATTCCGTGCTGGTGCGAGATAATCTCCGATTGTCTTTCAGGATTTATATGACTTGCCGTCAAGATCCTGAAGCTAGGAATTTTGCCTTTGCTTCATTTGCTTTGTCACGTCCGAATCCTGTCGGAGGAAGAATGTTGTGTTGACATCTCGTCTGCTGTATCGAGACGAACGTCGAGGTGGTGACCATTCCGTGCTGGTGCAAGATGATCTCCGATTGTCTTTCAGGCTTTATATGACTTGCCGTCAAGATCCTGAAGCTAGGAATTTTGCATTTGCTTCATTTGCTTTGTCACGTCCGAATCCTGTCGGAGGAAGAACGCTGTGTTGACATCTCGTCTGCTGTATCGAGATGAACGTCGAGGTGGTGACCATTCCGTGCTGGTGCGAGATGATCTCCGATTGTCTTTCAGGCTTTATATGACTTGCTGTCAAGATCCTGAAGCTAGGAATTTTTCCTTTGCTTCATTTGCTTTGTCACGTCCGAATCCTGTCGGAGGAAGAACGTTGTGTTGTCATCTCGTCTGTTGTATCGAGACGAACGTCGAGGTGGTGACCATTCCGTGCTGGTGCGAGATGATCTCCGATTGTCTTTCAGGCTTTATATGACTTGTCGTCAAGATCCTGAAGCTAGGAATTTTGCCTTTGCTTTATTTGCTTTGTCACGTCCGAATCCTGTCGGAGGAAGAACGCTGTGTTGTCATCTCGTCTGCTGTATCGAAACGAATGTCAAGGTGGAGCTGGGATTTTGCCATCACTCCGCATTGTTTCGACCATAGGGTCTTTTGTTGACGCTGCATCTACATCCTGCTAGACTGCGAAGGAACGCCGTTGTTGACATTGCGTCTGCTGTAACGAGACGAATGCTGAGGTGGAGCTGGGAATTTGCCATCGCTCCGCTTTGTTTCAACCGTGAGGTCTTTTGTTGACGTTGCTTCCACATCCTGTTGTACTGCTGAGGAACGCCGTTGTTGATCTCTAAGTTGTCTGTGAACAGTCAAGATTTGGAGCTAGGGACTATGACGTGGGTCCGTTTGATGGTGTAACATTTGTGTCCTGCTGGAATGAGGATGCCCACCGTTGTTAGTCTCCAGGCTGTAGATGTGGCCATTGAGATTTGGAACTAGGGATTTTGCCATGGTTCCATTTCGTTGCGACTCTGAGGTCAGTTGTTGACGTCACGTCTGCATCTGGTTGGAATGAGGAGAAACGCCGTTGGTGATATCTAAGTTGTCGATATTGACGCCGAGACCCTGAAGCTAGGGATCTTTCCTTTACTTTATTTGTTGACATTGTGTCTGCAATATTGCGACAAATGTCGAGGTTGCCTCTAGGTTGTCTATGAACCGTCGAGATTAGGCTTTGCTTTCTGATGGAGCCTGGTGAGGAAGTATGGTTCCCTCTTTGTTTGTGCCCCTGGATTGTATACAGGGATCGATGTGATCTCACCTGTAGGGCAAAAGTTTCATTCATTTTCATATTATTATTTTATTTCCGCGATGCTCTATCATTTCAGCTTATATATCGCGAAAGTCGCGATTGCCCAATCATTTCGGCTATTTATTTTATTTTCACTCGCTGCTTTTTATTGCGAGTTGCCCAATCATTTCGGCTATTTATTTTATTTTTACTCGCTGCTTCTAATTGCAGTTGCCCAATCATTTCGGCTATTTTGTATGCATACATTTTTACTTGCTGATTTTGTTGCAAGTTGCCCTATCATTTCGGCTATTTCATATGCATTTTTGGCTCGCTGATTATTTTTAGCGCGAGTGTAGAACTTGGAATCTGGTGCCAATCTTAGCATCAGTATCGCTACAACTGGAATATTGCCAGGAGCGAATCATCATTTGCCATGAAAGGACTTGAAATTTGATACCGGTTTAGGCATCAACATCGCTACAACTGGGATATTGCCAGGAGCGAATCATCATTTGTTTCTGTCGATGTCGAACAAAGGTGGCTTAGCAAACAGGGTTAGCATCCCGTCGACTAAGGCTTTTGACTTCATGAGCCGTAAGGGTCTCATAAAGGTGTTTCTTCCTACGAGTCGTGAGGATCTCGCAGGTGTGTTTTTTCCTTAGGAATCGTGAGGACTCCTAAGTGTATGTTCTCTTATAAGTCGTAAGGATCTTACAAGAGTGTTTTCTCCTTGCAAGTCGTGAGGACCTACAAGTGTTTGTTCACCGTGTAAACATATCCCTAGTCTCGGATGGGACTTTGTTAGGGAAATGTTTATTCGCGCCCGTGGATTGTATACAAGGGTCATTATGAGCCGTTTGTAGGACAATATCGAAGGTTGTGGGGGTTACTTAAGAACAGGTTCAGGTCTCTGTAACTTAAGACTTTCAAATCTTATGAGCCGTGAGGGTCCCATAAGAGAGTTCTCCTTACAAGTCGTGAGGATCTCGCAAGTGTATTTTCTCCTTAGGAATCGTGGGGACTCCTAAGTGTGTTGCTCCCTTGTGAGTCGTAAGGATCTCACGCGGGTGGTTTCTCCTTACAAAGTCGAGAGGACCCTGTAAGTGTCTTTTAACGAGGTTACGCCCTTTCGGGTTTTCACAAACACTCGCCGGTAGCCCTGCTGTTTTTGCTCACGGAGCCCTTTCGGGTTTTCATCCGTGCCCTTTTTGCTTATGGACATACCGTTTTTTTTATTATATTTTTTTTATTCTCTTTTTCCTAACGAGGTTGTGCCCTTTCAGGTTTTCACAAACACTCGCCTGTAGCCCTGCTGTTTTTACTCACGGAGCCCTTTCGGATTTTCATCCGTGCCCATTTCTCTTATGGACATACCGTTTTTTATTATTATTATTATTTTTTTATTCTTTATATTTTTTTATCTCGTCAGCCTGAGGATGCTGCGGTAGTAGTTTAAAGACGTTTCGGTCGTCAGCTAGTTTTAGGACATAGTGGTCCGTGGTTAGTTTAAGGACGTTTCGGTCCGTCATCGCCGTATTTGAGGCGAAGCTCTAGTTTACTGACGTTTCGGTCTATTATCCAGTTTTAGGACGTAGTGGTCCGTTGTTAGTTTAACGACGTTTCGGTCTATTATCCAGTTTTAGGACGTAGTGGTCCGTTGGGCTTTCTCTATGAATAAGCATGATGCCCCCGGCATATCCATCTTTTTTGGAGCATGTGGTTGTGGCGGGCTCACCTTCCAGTTTTCGGACAGCGCGAGTTTGCCTTGTTGGTATTGGTCTTCAACCCAGTTTTTGAAGACGAAGCAATCTTCGATCGGATGACTTACCGCTTGGTGGTAAGGGCAGTAATTAGGATTGTTGAGATCGCCTGGCTGCAACGGACGTTTTGGACTCGGCAGATTAATGAGCCTGTTGCGCACTGCCAGTTCGAACAGTCTTCTCGTTTTATCCTGAGGAAACGAGTAAGGACGTCGTAGTCTTTCCTCAAGGGATGGGCGTGGACGCATATTGTTTCGAAGGACAACCGGCTTTAAGTTGCTCGGCTGTTGTTGAGTATTGGCAACAACGATCGCTTTCCCTTTATCAGTTCGAGAGTCTGGCTTTGGAGGAGACGGTTTATGTCCCATCTGATGCATTTGGGCCAACTTGTCGATCAAGGCCTAGAAAGTAGTTGGCTTGAAGAACATCAGGAATTGCGAGATGGTCGCTTGCGGATCAAGAGTGCCCACGAACATGCCTACCGCAGGTGCTTCTTCAACAAGTTGTTCGCATTTCGACCACAGATTCCTCCATCGAATGGCGTACTGGACCCACGTTTCGCCTGGCCTTATCCTGGCGTTGATTAGTGCGGTGATCGGGGTGCGTTCACTAGCACTCGCGAATCTTTGTGTAAACAATAGCTCCATCTCTGCAAATGTTTTGACAGAGTCGTTAGGTAGCTCTGAATACCATTCAAAGGTCGTTTCTGCTAGGCTGCCGACGAATTGGCGAAGCAACAGTTTGTCATCGCCTCCAGTGTTGCCGCATAAGGCCCTGAATTGAGCGACATGCTGATTTGGATTCCTTGTCCCCTTGTACAAATGGAATTTAGGGATCGTATATCCCGGCGGGTAACTGATTTGGTCATACCAGCTTGGATAGGGTCGTCCGGTTCTAACAATTTGCGCAGCCGCTTCATTCGCCTGATGATCCCGTATCTGCTGAGCTATATATTCGTCCAGGTCAGCTTTGGAGATTGTCTCCTCCTTGGCTGTTGATAGAGCCGGTGGAGGATTTGACGTTTCTCCCCTGTCATCTTCAAGGACGATCGGAGGATCTTCAGCAGGAGGATCCTGCTGGATCATCATACCCACCATATCCTGGAACAGAAGGGTCATTCGTTTTATATTGGCTGCTTGTTCCGCAGCCTCTTTATCCTTCTTTTCCAGTATCCTGAGAAGGAATTCAGCGTCAGTTTCTTGCTCCTGGAGTTGATCTGAGGACGCTTCAGGGCTTTCTTTTGGCTCAGTGAGTGCGGCCATCGCATTCATCATTTCTTGGAGCTTCTGCTGCTCCTCCTAAGCTTTAGTCACCGATCGCGTAAGCGGTCGATGACCTGTAGATGTACGGCTGTCCTCTTTCCCGGACGCCATATAGACGGTATGGACCACAATGCCCCCGGACTTAGGGCGTTTTGGTTCACCGCTTTTGACATTTCCGCCAGCATGGGGACTTTCTCCGGCCTTCTTCTCTTGTGAGTAGTCGGTGTGGAGGGGGCCGTTGTAGTGGGCACCCGAGTGGTTGTCGTCCTTTGCGGTTTGACAGGACAGTTCTTTTCTTCTTGAACTTTCACCCTCTTCTGCCGGTGAAAGTGATCTTGAACGATTACCGAGTCCTGAACTCGTCGCCAGACCTTGTAAATTTTGGAGAACAGCCATTGAGGGGGCTGCTCTGGCCTTGTTTCTGTAGCATTCTCCGCGGGTGGGGGAGATCTTTTCAGCGCGGCAGTCGAAGAGTTTCTGCGCACCTTGTTGAGTAGTTCAAAGCCGTTCCCAGTTGGAACAGCAGCATTAACTTCCACCATTGGAGTCGGTAGAGTTAGCCCTGAGAAGGAGTTGCCCCCGGCCTTCCTTACTCGGCGCCAGTGGCGACGTCGAGCGTGTCGAGCTGTTGGGACTGGCTCGGCGATAGGGATAGTTTTGTCTTGCACCCTGTCTGGATGGGACGCCGCTGGTGCCAGCCTGTTGAAGACTGATATCTTTTGAGTGGCGGTGTCCAATCTGTCAAAGACAGACCCTCGAGCAGGAGCAGGAGCCGGAATAGTCAGCCTTGAAAAGACCGACTCTTTAGCAGGAGAAGTCGTCTTGACGACTTCAGGAATGGAGATGGCTGTCTTCTTTGCGATGGCCACGTCAAGGGTCATGGGCTTCTTGGCAGGCCCATTAGAGTTCAGGTTCAGCCTGGTAAAGACCGAGGCTGCCGGCTTGACATTGGACGACCCGTTGAGAGGGGCCGTTGTAGCAGTGAGTCGATCGAAGACCGACTTCTTTTGAGCTTCCGGTGCGGGCACTGGAATGGTGAAGCTTGCAGGCGGGAGCATGGTCCCGAAGAACGGACTGGTGGTGGCCTGAGTCACCTGTTACACTGGTATGGCAAGGATGGAGGCCACTTGAGGCCCATAGGCTACACCTCCAGGTGAGGCAGAGCGTCTGTTGCACTTGCATTTCGAGCAGCTCGAGCAGTTGGATGCCATTGATACTTGATTTCTGCGCCAGGCAAAAGTCCAAATCTTAGTAACTTGAAACCCAAAAGCAACCATTAACAAACCGCGATTCGTTCGTGAAGACGACACACGAAGTGTGGAGTGGAAAGAGGAAAAGGTCCCACCGGGCGTGCCAGAATCTGTTCCCCTCCGAATGGCGGCCAAGACATTAAGACGTCTGGCCTGAGATTCGGGGCAGATGCTAATTGGTGCTATCCGTCCACCTCTCCAAAGATGCCAAGTTGATTTATGGCACCGTTTATCGGAGGTTTAGACGGATGCGGCCGATGTAGCAGACTTCGTCAAATTCCCCCTCGTTAGAGGGGTTTTTTTATTGTGGGGACGCTCTTCCCTGCAGACGCAAGTCCCTGCAGTTAATTACGCTACCGCATCGCGGTAACAACTTTCTCCTTCTCCAGATGGTCACTTCGTATCATGGGTGTTTGTTTTGTTTTTGGTTGCCCGTGGATTGTATACGGAGACTAATTTATGTTGTCGCCCGTAAGACGTGGATTATTCCAAATTTTCTTAGATTTGGGTTTGGGGTTTTGGTTTAAGGATACGTTAGCCGTATTTGAGGCTAAGATCAACTTAAACGTTTGTTAAGGATACGTTAGTCCAGTTTGAGACTAAGATCAACTTAACAGGGTCATTTAGATCCGACAAAAGAGCATTTGGGGTCTATTGTTCCAGTTTAGGGACATAGTGGTCCGTTGCATGTATGGCCGTCGGGACCCATCACCTCTCTGACGACGTTGAAGGATTACAACGACAGCTGTCAGAGGAGTTCAGAGATGTACCCTTGAACCAAAGTTGATTGGGGGATCTATAGTCCAATTTGGGACTAAAGTCTGTTTGAAGGTTTAAGGATACGTTAGCCATATTTGAGGCTAAGATCGACTTAAACGGGATCTTTTAGATCTGACAAAAGAGCATTTGGTGGCTCTATTGTTCCAGTTTAGGAATATGGTGGCCCATTGCCAGTTTAGGGACATGGTGTTCCATTGCCAGTTTAGGGACATGGTGGTCCATTGTTCCCATTTTGAGGACGAATATTGGTTTAAGGACATGTTAGCCATATCTGAGGCTAAGATCAACTTAAACGTTTGTTAAGGATACATTAGTCCAGTTTGAGACTAAGATCAACTTAACGGGATCGTTTAGATCCGACAAAAGAGCATTTGGGCTCTATTGTTCTAGTTTAGGGACATAGTGGTCCATTGCCAGTTTAGGGACATGGTGGTCCAATACCAGTTTAAGGACACAGTGGTCCATAAAATATATGGCTGTCGGGACCCATCACCTCTCTGAAGACGTTGAAGAATTACAACGACAAATATCAGAAGAGTTCAGAGATGTACCCTTGAACCAATGAGTTGGTTGAAAGAGCAGATGTGCTCAGTTCAAGATGATTTGAGGACTTATGGCCAGTTTGGGCTAAGTCCAATTATGTTTGAAATATTGGCCCTTTGGACCATTAGACATTTGTCTGGGTTCAGCCCCTTATCATTCAGCAGTGCTAAACAGAGGTTTGGGGGCTCTGACAACATTTTGTCTTTGATTTCCTCAATTTTGAGATTCAATTGGAGGAGGGACTTTTGCCTCTGGAAAATTAGCCAATTTAGCTAAAAGTAGTGTTAAACACTAGAGAACAACAATGTTAAATATTGGAGATAGAACTCTCAAATTACTGTCAAACACTAAAAGACAATCAGTGTTAAACACTGAAAATATAATCTTCAATTTAGTGTTAAACACTAGAAACAATCAGTGTTAAACACTGGAAATATAATCCCCAAATTAGTGTTAAACACTTAAAGACAGAGGGGTCACGTGTGGACACGTGAGAGCGCCCAAAAGGGGGGACCAGATCCATTTTCTTCGTTCTGCAATTAATTGTTAAAGACTTTTCATTTCCTGGCCATCACGTGTGGGCACGTGATAGGCATCTATCCATTGGATATTAAAGGGATTTGTTAGGGGTCACATGGGGACACGTGAGGGCGCCCTAAATGTGGAGCCAGATCTCCTTTGTTTTATCCTCAAATCTGCGAATAAGTGTTAAACACTTTTCATCTTTATTTTAGAGCATCACGTGTTGGCACGTGATGGGGATTTATGCACCGATAATTACAACACCTGCTGAGGGGTCACGTGGGGACACGTGAGAGCGCCCAAAGCTTCATTTCTGTTGTTTTTTCTGCATTTTGGGAGTCACGTGGGAGCATGTGAAGCGTTGCCTCAAAGCTTCTTTTCTTCAGGGATCTTTTCAAGGGGCTCAAGGGACACGTGACCCTATTTCTTTTTATGAACAGAGATCTTTTAAGAATTGAATTCTCTGTAGGGTTAAACCCTAATTATGATTTTGGAGGAATTAAATTCCTATTGTGAAAGAATTAAATTCTTATTTAGGATAAAACCCTGATTTCTCTTTAAAGGAATTAAATTCCCAGATATGTAAAAGAATTAAATTCTTGATTAGGGTTAAACCCTAATTTTGTTTTAGGAGAATTAAATTCTCAAAACTCAATTCCCCTTCTAAGTTTAGGATCTGCATGGCAGGATCTCGACCCGATGAGAATTAAATTCTCAACTTATGGGGAGATGTGCTATGTGCAGATCTTCAACCAGAAGAAAAACTAAGTTCTTTTTTGTATAAGAGTTAAACTCTTGGATTTTGAGAATTAAATTCTCTGTTTGAAGTTTTGATTCCCTTTCTTTTCTCACTTAGGGTTTTCTTTGTTGAGAATTAAATTCTCCTTTCTTTTCTTCCCTCTTGAGAATTAAATTCTCCTCTCTCTGTTTTTCTCTCAAAAAGAAGGTCCCTCTCTTCTCTTCTTGGCTCCTATTTATAGGAGAAGGAAAAGAATCAATTTGTTTAGCAAATCTCTTATTGAAAGATTTGATTTGTTTTCATATTTAATATGAGCCTTTAGATCATTCAGTGAATTTCTTTCACCGTTGGATTTTAAATCCAAAAGATATCCTGTTTGTTATTTCGGTGAGATTTAGGGAGATCTTTCCTTGTCTAAGATCTTTCCATAAATTGGTGATATTTAATCACCCTTGGATCTTTAATCCAACGGTCCCCATAATTCTTTTCCATTTGGAAAGATTTAGAAGCTTTTAGAATTTAATTCTATTAAATTGTAAAGCTTTCGAAGCCAGTCATGTGCTGACACGCGACCCATGGTTACGTGTGAGCACGTGACCCCCAATTGAGTCCTTTTCTCAGTGTTTATTTATGCTTCAGTTTTAACCATCACGTGTCAACACGTGACCATTGGTCACGTGTGAGCACGTGATACCTCATTGAGGTATTTCCTGATTTTTTAATCAGGGAACAGTGCATAGCATATTTGCTCATAACTTTTGATCCCGGATGAATTATGAAGCCCATAATATATCATATCGAAGGGTTTTTCGAGATGCTTCCAATATCATTAGAATTTAGCTGTTTCTCCTTCGGGAGTTTATCAAAATACAGGCCTGAAGATACTGGTTCGCATTTCCTTAAGCGTATCGCTGCCATTTGATACCTTGGACTCTTCTGCGCAGAAATTTTTGGCGGGAACAGTGGGAGCATGGTCCCGAAGAATAGTCCAGTGGTGGCCTGAGTTACCTTCTCCACTGGCATCTTGAAAAGGGAGGCCGCTTGGGGCCCGTAAGTCACTCCTCCAGCAGGGACGGAACGAGAGTTGCAGTTGCAGGTAGTGCAGTTTGAAACCATTGATCTTCTGTTTTCTGCACGGAGAAAGACACCAAATCTTAGTATCTCAAATCCACATGCAACCACCGCAAACCGTGATTCGTTCGCGAAGACGACACACGAAGTGTGGAGTGGAAAGAGGAAAAGGTCTCACCAGGCGTGCCAGAATATGTTCCCCGCCGAAAGACGGCGCCACATGGACGTCTTGCCTGAGATTCAGGGCAGATGCTAATTGGTGCTATCCGTCCACCTCTCCGAAGATGCCAAGTTGATTTATGACACCATGTATCGAAGATTTAAACGGATGCGGCCGATGTAGCAGACTTCGTCAGATTCCCCCTCCCTTGAGGGGTTTTTTTATTGTGGGGACGTCCTTCCCTGCAGGCGCAAGCCCCTGCAGTTAATTACGCTACCGCATCGCGGTAACCACTTTCTCCTTCTCCAGATGTTCACTTCGTATCATGGGTGTTTGTTTTGTTTGTGGTTGCCCGTGGATTGTATATGGAGACTAATTTATGTCGTCGCCCGTAGGACGTGGATTAGTCCAAATCCGTATTTTCTTAGATTTGGGTTTGGGGTTTTGGTTTAAGGATACGTTAGCCGTATTTAAGGCTAAGATCAGCTTAAACGTTTGTTAAGGATACGTTAGTCCAGTTTGAGACTAAGATCAACTTAACGGGATCGTTTAGATCCGACAAAAGAGCATTTGGGGCTCTATTGTTCGAGTTTAGGGACATAGTGGTCCATTGAATGTATGGCCGTCGGGGCCTATCACCTCTCTGACGACGTTGAAGGATTACAACAACAGGTGTCAGAGGAGTTCAGAGATGTACCCTTGAACCAAATTTAATTGGGGGATCTATAGTCCAATTTGGGGCTAAAGTCTGTTTGAAGGTTTAAGGATACGTTAGCCATATTTGAGGCTAAGATCAACTTAAACGGGATTGTTTAGATCCGACAAAAGAGAATTTGGGGGCTCTATTGTTCCAGTTTAGGGACATAGTGGTCTATTGCCAGTTTAGAAACATGGTGGTCCTTTACAATCTGTGGAATATATGGCTGTCGGGACCCATCACCTCTCTGAAGACGTTGAAGGATTACAACGACAAATATCAGAGGAGTTCAGAGATGTACCCTTGAACCAATGTGGATCAAGTGATTTGTAGCCCAATTTGGAAACTAAGATCTATTAATTAGGTTATGAGCACCTTGGCTCAGTTGAGTCTGAATCGAAGACTTATGGCCAATTTGGGCTAAGTCCAATTAAGTTAGAAATATTGGCTCTTGTTGGACCATTAAACATTTGTCTGGGTTCAAACCCACATTATTTAGCAATGCTAAACATTTTCATCTTTGATTTTCTCAGTTTTGAGATTCATTTGGAGGAGGGACTTTTGCCTCTGGAAAATTAGCCAATTTGGCTAAAAGTAGTGTTAAAGACTAGAGAAAACAGTGTTAAACAGTGGAAATAGATCCCTCAAATTAGTGTTAAACACTAAAAGACAATCAGTATTAAACACTGAAAATATAGAATACCAAATTAGTGTTAAACACTAGAAAATAACAGTGTTAAACACTGGAAATAAGATTTTCAAATTAGTGTTAAACACTAAAAGATAATCAGTGTTAAACACTGGGAATAAAGCTCTCGAATTAATGTTAAACACTAAAGAAAAAAGGGGTCACGTGTGGACACGTGAGGGCGCCCAAAGGTGGGACCAGATTCCTTTTCTTCGTTCTGCAATTAAGTGTTAAACACTTTTTATATTTATGAGCATCACGTGTTGACACGTGATAGGGATTTATGCGCTGACTGTTGAAGCGTTTGCCAAGGGGACACGTGTTAACACGTGAGAGCGCCCAAAGCCTTCATTTCCTTTGCTTTTTCTTTTTGCGTTTTGGGAGTCACGTGAGAGCACGTGAGGCATTGCCTCAAAACTGTTTCCTTTTTATTTTTGGGGATCTTTTTCAAGGGTCACGTAGGGACACGTGACCTCAGCTCTTTTCATACACAGAGATCTTTTAAGTCTCCTTATTTTAAGAATTGAATTCTCTGTAGGGTTAACCCTAATTATGATTTTGGAGGAATTAAATTCCTATTGTGCAAGAATTAAATTCTTATATAGGGTTAAACCCTAATTTCCTTTTAGAGGAATTAAATTCCCATATATGTAAAAGAATTAAATTCTTGATTAGGGTGAAACCCTAATTTCATTTTTTAAGGGGAATTAAATTCCTGTGAATTTGAGAGAATTAAATTCTCGATTAGGGTTAAACCCTAATTCTGTCCATCTTGAAGGAATTAAATTGCTGTAATTTTGGAAGAATTAAATTCTCATATAGGGTTAAACCCTAACTTTGTTTTGGAAGAATTAAATTCTATAAACTCAATTTCCCCTCTAAGTTTTGGATCTGAATGGCAGGATCTCAACCCGATGAGAATTAAATTCTCAACTTATGGGGAGATGTGCTCTTTGCAGATCTTCAACCAGAGGAAGAACTAAGTTCTTTTGCAAAAGAGTTAAACTCTTAGATTTTGAGAATTAAATTCTCTGTTTGAAGGTTTGATTCCATTCTCTTTTCTCATCTAGGGTTTTCTTTGTTGAGAATTAATTCTCCTTTCTTTTCTCTCTGCTTTTTGGAAATTTCAAGATCCCAAAATTCTATATCCTCCTCTTCTCTTCTTAGCTCCTATTTATAAGAGAAGGAAAAGAATCAATTTGTTTAGTAAATCTTTCATTGAAAGATTTTATTTGTTTTCATATTTAATATGAGCCTTTAGATCATACAGTGAATTTTATTCACCGTTGGATTTTAAATCCAAAGATATTCTGTTTGTTATTTCCGGTGAGATTTAGGGAAATCTTTCCTTGTCTAAGATTTTCCCATAAATTGGTGATTTTTAATCACCCTTGGATCTTTAATCCAACGGTCCCCATAATCCTTTTCCATTTGGAAAGATTTAGAATTTTAATTCTATTTGGAAAGATTTAGAGAAATTTAGAATTTTAATTCTATTAAACTGTAAGGCTTTCGAAACCAGTCACGTGCTGACACGTGACCCTTGGTCACGTATGAGCACGTGACCCCCAATTGAGTCCTTTTCAGCCATTTGTTTTTATTTCTGTTT
The DNA here is from genome assembly GCA_030015575.1 of Agapanthus africanus. Lineage (NCBI taxonomy): Eukaryota > Viridiplantae > Streptophyta > Magnoliopsida > Asparagales > Amaryllidaceae > Agapanthus > Agapanthus africanus. Next base: position 162,891,232 of record JASDDO010000024.1, read on the forward strand.
TAACTATCACGTGTCAACACGTGACCATTGGTCACGTGTAAGCACGTGACCCCCAATTGGGTCCTTTTTCAGCCGTTTGTTTTTATTTCTGTTTTAACTATCACGTGTCAACACGTGACCCCCATTTGGGTCCTTCTTCAGCCGTTTGTTTTTATTCATTTTTTAACTATCACGTGTCAACACGTGACCATTGATCACTTGTGAGCACGTGATACCTCATTGAGGTAATTCCTGATTTTTTAATCAGAGAACAGTGCATAGCATATTTGCTTATAACTTTCGATCCCGGATGAATTATGAAGCCCATAATATATCAAATCGAAGGATTTTTCGAGATGCTTTTAATATCATCAGAATCTAGCTGTTTCTCTTTCTGGAGTTTAGCAAAATACAGGCCGGAAGATACGGGTTCGCATTTTCTTAAACGTATCGCTGCCATTTGATAACTTGGACTCTTTTGTGCAGAAATTTTTGGCGGGAACACTCACGTATTTAACACGTGGGGCATGTTTGGCCTTTGATTATTTTTTTCAGCGCTCATAAGTTTTGCATATGAGCGCTCACGTGTTTAACACGTGAGGCATGTTTGGCCCGTGGTTACATATGTCTGGCGCTCATATGCTTTATATATGAGCGCTCACGTATTTTAACACGCGAGGCCAAACTGTGGATTTTAATTCTCCGACTCCTGCCCTGTATTTTCTTCAGATGCGTCTTCAGGGTTTGCCTTTAGCGGTGGACTAGCAAGTGCTGCCGCTTGAGCAAGCAACTCCTGCAGCTTTTCATATTATTGTTGAGCCTTTTTCAATGACCGAGTATGTGGTCTGTCTTGGGGCGTTTGGAGTTTTAGCCTTTAGGGTTTATCTCGGGCGCTTGAGTTTTATTTGTCCTCTCTATTTTGTGAGAAGCTGCTTTGGGAGGAACCATCATAACAGGAACCGCTTTGGGATGAGTCCCCTTGCATTTAGAAGGAGAGTTGTTAGAGTTTGGCTGACGTTTAGCCACAGACAATGACTGAGTTCTTCACCTTCTTCCATACCTTATATATGGATGAGGAAAGTCTCTTTGAAGAGCGAACTGGCTTCCCCGCATAGAGTCTTTGCTCACGTGATGTCACGTGAGCTGCGCACTTATTTGTCTTCTTAGTGCTCACGCGCACTTCACGTGGGCCGCTTTCTTAAAATGGTCACGTAGATATCACGTGAGACATTATATTTAGGTGCGCTCACATGCTATCACGTGAGCTGCTGAGTGTTAGGCTCTCACGTGCCTTCCACGTGAGGCATTAAGTTCAGGGTGCTCACGTGTCTTTCACGTGAGCGCACGTGATGCGCATTTCTTCCTTAGAGATTAAATCTCTGTTCATCATCTTAAAGAAGTTTAACTTTTATTAATGGTATTTTGACCATTAACGATCACCAAGATCAATATTTTGATGATCTAGAATCATATTCTTTAAGAATTAAGTTCTTAATTATGAAGGAACTAAGTTCCTGAAGTATAAACTCCATCTTTTTCATGTTCATCTTTCATCATCGTTCTTTTTAACACTGCTCTTTCCCGAATTTTTGATTCTCAAGAACTAGATCTTCCATATGAGAATTAAATTCTCTTTTTAGAAGATTTGTCTTATGGATGTTAGATCCAGAGGAAGAACTTAGTTCTTTTGAAGGGTTAAACCCTTATATATGATATGATGGGTAAAAGAGAGATATTTTTATTTCTGTATTTTCTTTACCTAGGGTTTGAGCAGGAAAGAAGATCTTCTTCGAAGAGAATTAAATTCTTTGTTCTTGAAACTTATGGGTAGGACTGCTGTATTTTTACAGAAGCTTATGGGGAGGTTTTTTCTATATCAGATTTAATCTCCTCGCTCCTATTTATAGGAGAAGGAAAAGATCAATTTGTTTGAGAAAATCTCTCATTGAGAGATCCTGATTGATTTCATAATGAATCGAATTGATCTTAAAGATCAACCAGTGAATTTTATTCACCATTGGATTTTTAATCCAAACGCTCTCTGTTTAACAGAGAAAATATTTCTTATTTGTTTAACAAGATTAGAATAATATTTTCCTAACATAAAATTTGATTCTATCATATAAATATCTTGTTTGTTTAATAAGATTAGGAAAATATTTTCCTAACATATATTTAATTCTATCATATGATTTAATTGGTGATTATTTTATATCATTGGATTTTAAATCCAAAATTTCTCTGTTAGAGAAAAATCTTTTCATATTAGAAAGACTAAGGAAAATATTTTCCAAATAAAATTTAATTCTATCAGATAATTATCTTGTTTTCTATCAGATGACTATCTTGTTAGGAAAATATTTTCCTAACATAGAATTTAATTTTATCAGATGATTTAATTGGTGATTGTTTTATCGCCATTGGATTTTAAATTCAAAAGTTCTCAATTAGAGAAAAATCTTTCCATATTAGAAAGATCAGGAAAAATATTTCACAAATATAATTTAATTCTATCACATAGAATTTAATTTTATCATAAGCTAGCGCTTTAAATTGGGGCGCTCACGTGGTATCACGTGAGCGCTGCCGTATACATATATGGCAGCGGCGTTCACATGCTTTGCATGTGAGCGTTGCCATAAGAATACGAAAAGGGAACTCACGTGTTTAACACGTGGGTGCTCACGTGTTTAACACGTGGGGGGCTATCATAGGATTTAATTATATCTAAAGCCGGTACTCACATGCTTTGCATGTGAATGCTCACGTGTTTAACATGTGGGCGCTTCTATAGGATTTATTCCTAAATGCAGCAGGTAATCGCATGCTTTGCACGTGAATACTCATGTACTTTGCACATAGGTCTGCTGTAGGATTTAAATCTATCTGAAGTCTTTACTCACATGCTTTGCATGTGAGTGACCACGTGTTTAACATGTGGGGGTTGCCCTCTATTTTTATAAGGGAACAACAAGTTTTGAGCCAAAATTTTTTGCGGGAACAAATAGCTTTGAGCCAAAAATTTTGGCGGGAACAAGGAGCACAGTTAACCCCCTTCAGACATAGAGCTTCATGTGATCAACGCCATCCAGTAGCACAACCCGGACCTACACGAGAGAGTTCACTTGAGCGGCCAAGGCATTTCACCTACGGTATATCATGCCCATCGCGGTCCAGAGTTGCATCCTCCTCGCGTTCATTGGAGGATATTGATCCAGGAGCCCGACCCACCTGTAGCACCCATGCCGCCTACGGTACCTATGCCCCATGCTCCTTCTCCGTCCACTGCGGCACCAGCTCCCTCTCTGTCTACGCCGATATACCATGAAGATGGCTCTGCTCGTACTCCAGCGGATGATCGAGTACGCGTCTTCTCGGCCCCTTCTTCATCTGATCGCACGTTGGCTTCGAGTTTACCGAGGAAGTTGACCAGAGCAGAAGCCAGCACTGATATTGAGGCGAGGACAGTCTTGATCCGTCAGCTGGTGTTTCAAGGACAAGAAATACCGGTTTTAAGTTTAGTTAATAATATTTCGTTTCAATAGAACTTTCATATAGTTTAATATCATGAATATCATATTGCCAATTTTCGTTTCAATACAAATTTCATATAGTTTATTATAGTGAATATCATATACATATCATATAGTGACATATCATATCTATATGATATGATATCATATCGTGGATATCATAGTTATATGATATCGTGAACATCATATCTATATCATATCATTAATATCATATCTATATCGTGAATAACATATCTGTTGGATATAGGTGCCCTCAAGGCAATTATCGTAATTATAAGGCAATTATTGAATTCATGAGGACCTATACAGAGAACAATCTTACCCGAGATAATAGTATGCTATCTGGTTTGTCTTTATCTATCATATGCATACGTATTACTAGATATCACGTATCGCTAATATACATGAGATAAAGTCCATAGGATTTTTGCTTGATTACCAGGATTATGATAGGGATCGTACTAGTGGGGCCTGGTAGTTTATAAGTACGTCCTTAAATGTCCCTAATCGTAGGAGTATCGAGGCTGGGCATTGGTACTCCAGTTTAGATTAGTGTATACGTTTCATGACTCTGTACGGGGTGATAGCTAATATCATAGCCATTGATGTTTAACACCGATGATTGTATACAAGTGCTCATTGGATGAGTTACACTGGACGGATTCACCGAGAACTCTTAGTTGGTACTATACCAATGTCAGATAGCAGTTGTCTGGTGACATGAGTACATGGTAGTCCCTAAACCTGAAATCGTTACAGTGTCTTGTGTGTGTTCCACTGTATTTAGATTACTACCCTACCACGGCTCTACTGAGGCATGCAAATAGGTTTTAGTTGGGTACAGTCCCGAAGCACATAGAGGCAATGAGTGGTCGAGAGAATTCGTCACTCCCGGTTTTGGGAGTCGATATCGCACTGTGCAAGACATGACTATAACCAGAAGTCAGTGGCCATGACAGTAGAGATAAAATGGTAAGTGTTACCAGTTGTATCTCTTTGGTTATTAGTCTTCTGTCAGCACGACTTATAGGGTTATTGGCGGTCTAGCAGATTCCACTCTCCATACCCGGTATGCGATACTTTTAGACGAAAAGACCGGACCGTATGGTGACTGTCACTTATAGATTTTGTCGGGTCCGAATAAGTTCGCTCGTCGGCCTGCCTTTATCTTGCTCATACCTGGGTGGCTGTTACGTATAGCTAGTGCCACTAACGAGCGTGTGGGTTAACACGTGAAGGGATTGAATCTGAAAGTATTTCAAAGTCAATCGGATACAATCCTATATAACCTACTGCGAGCATATTGACAGGTTTTTAGAGTCCCGCAACGAAAGTGTCTGTCTGAGAAAAATGTGATGTGACGTGCGTATAGGGATACACGTATGAGTTCGATTAAATATATATATATATATATATATATATATATATATATATATTGGATATACGCGTTTAATCGGATGACTGTTATACCAGCCTGTTTAAAATCCGGAATATCAAGTCAAGTGTTGACTTGATAACCGTTTTCATGATGCAGATTCTAGTATAGTGTATATGATACACGCACTCTCTACGGTATATAATACTGAGAAGATATTAATGGTATTTCGTGTATGTGATACATGATGTGTACGTGTATGGAATATATATATATATATATATATATATATATATATATATATATATATGTATGTATGTATGTATATTATTTATTATGCTTAAATAATGTTGGGGTGACATAGTGGAAAAAGAAAATGGATGATTCATTCTTTCATTTTTCCAAACCATCCCAAATGCATCTTCTTCCTCAAACCATAAGAGCTTGAGCTTTCTAGATTAATAGAATATATTGTCATGATGAGAGAGTGTGGAAAATAGAGAGTACCCAATATTCACATCGTTTTTCTCTACGCATAGTGAGCTTCTAGAGGAAATTTCTCCGACCGGTGACAGAGGTGGAGTTCGGACGGCTCGCTTTCAACGCAGATCATCTACGGTGAGACGGTCAGAGTTTCTACACACCCGGGAGCTTACGGAGTTTAGACGAGATCTTCCGGGATCAGTCGGACACGCTACAAAAATTGTAGCACCTTCTATACTCTTTCTTTGCTCCTTTTGTTTTTCTAGAGCAGTGTTTGAACGATTTTCGGCATACAATCGATCGCGCTCTTTGGAAGAAAAAAATTGTCCGATCAGTTTCGCTTCCGCTGTGCACATGCGCGGAACACGTCCGACCTTACAATATCTATATCATACCGTGAATATCATATCTATATCGTAAATAACTTTTCATTAGGAACATTATTGGAGCTGCTCGATTTCCCTTAAAACATTGTTACAAAATAGTTTATTATCATGAATAACATATCCATATCATACCGTGAATTCATAATGCTAATATTTTATCTATTGTTAACACAGTAGGAGCTGCTTGATTTCTCTCCGCCTCCGAGGGCGGCGCCCCCCAGTTATTAGATTACGCGCACTTGTTCCCGATCGTCGCTTTTTTTCAAATTCCAAATGTATTAAATTATGATGTAAATTAATGGAATATAATGGATTTGATATTTTCGTTAATTTGTTTTGGTTTCGTGACGATTTGGATGAATGTATTGGTTGTAAGTCCACGGTAGCGTCCCCGCCGTCTAACAGACGCCAAATGCGGATCAAAAACTTTTACAACTTGGCGTTATCGTGTACTATAACCCGGATCTGCCATTATTGCTAAACTAACAAACTACAAAGTGGGTAGAAATGTTATACCGAACGATCCGAGTCCTTCGGTCTTCAACCATCATCCCACGATGTGTTGCGGCTGCTCCAATCTTCTGAATCTCCAGTCTCCTTCTCCAGGTGGCACCACGTCGACGGATCTTTAAACGGGCTCCCGCCTCTGAACCGAGGCAACTCGATCATCAAGTTTGCTAAAAGAGATGACCAAAATTGATGTAGAGAATGAGTAGAACATTTTGTCTCGCTTCGTCCAAAACTATGGACGAACGGTATTGAAGTTGCCTTTTGGAATCGGGTAAATTAGAAATTGATCACATCTAATTTGTATGCACAAAAAACTATCATAATCTTTTTCCCAAAATAATTTCTTAGCCTCCAAATGATTTGGCCGGCCAATATAAGGTGGGGGGGTGAGTGTAGGAGCAAGGGAGAGGGTGACCATAAACTAGAAACCTTATCTTAACATTTAATGAAAAGGATGACACACTAAAAACAATTAATGTAAAATGGTGATTCATTAACCTAGTCACCATTTTAACTAATGCTAATGAATGAATCACAATTCTAGTCACCAATCTAGAAACTTCTAGAATCTTCCACACTCATCAAGAAAAAATAAATCCGTCTTTAACCTAATGATAAAGACGGGTGATATAAAACAGGAAACTGACAACTTCCAAAAGCGATCCCGAAACGAATTTCAGGATAACCCCGTAACAGTATAAACATACCCGCATTTGTATTACGACCGAATACAAATGCAACTGAGACAAAAATATTATATCTACACAGTATAATACTTGGATCCGGCTTAAACCAAAGCCTGCCAGTATTATCTGCCCGAAATATGACACGTGCGTAAACGCACGTGCATTTTTCGAACCCTGCCATAAAACCATACGGCGTCTACAACGTTTCGCCCGAACTTGGGAAACTGTCTGTGAGGAACTCTAATGACTCATCAACACACTGGCATTGGGTATAACCACTAGCACGTCAGAGGTACAAGCTGTACGTAACGTTTGCCTATGTATTGATTGGAAGGGAAGCTGACGAGCGAACTCATCCAGAAACCCACCTGAGCCTGACAGTGACAATATCCGTACAGTCCGGTCCGTTCGTCTAAAGAGTATCGCATATCGAGTATAGGGGGGTGGATAAAGTCAGACCCCTAATAACGCGATAATTCGTGTCGGTATGAAGCACATCACCATCTGAGAAACTATTGATCCAAATCAGTAATTCTCCACTAGCTCGGCCGAGAATTTCTAGTGATGGCCACCCGTGCACTGTGCGACATCAACCCCCAATACCGGAAGAGACGAATCCCCGACGATCCGCTCACTACCTCCATGTGGCTCGGGACTGTACCCAACTAAAACTTGTTTTCATGTCTCCTTTGAACGTGGTAGGGTAGTAATCAAAGCACAGTGGGAACTCACACGAGACAAATGACGATCTCAGGTCGACAAACTAACCTGTACACATGTCACCTGGGAACTGTTATCTGACGATATGTATAATACCAACTAGCATGCTCCCGGCAAGTCCTGTCCGGTATACTCATAACCCAATGAGCACCTGTATACATCTTAGGTGAACCAACTGACACCAATGGCTTGTGAGACCGGCCACCGCCCCTCGTCAGGGTCTCGACTGTATACACTAGTCTACTCTGGAGTGTCGATGCCCTGTCTCGAAACTCTCACGACTAGGGACACTTTAAGAATGTGCTTATAGACCCCAGCTCCCACGTATATGATCGTCATCATACTGCTGGCAGTCAAGCAATAATTCTACGGGCTCTATCAACATGCAATAGTGAACTAAAGCATGTATACGATGATAAAGACAAACCAGATAGTATACTATCATCTCGAGTAAGACAGTCATATCGGTATAGGTCCTCTCTCAATCATTGCAATCACATACCGGGGATCCAATAATTGACTTAGAGGGCACTATATCCAACATTGGTTTCGTGGTGATTCGAATGGATATATTGGTTTTGTAGCAAATTTTCATGAATTGAATTATGATTACGATGAATATATATGTGTTATATCATTATATTGTATTGTATGTGTATGGATCTAGCTATAATCTGGAAAAAAAATTCTCTGTATGTTATTTTTTTGTCGGGCCATAACCGACGGAATAGGTGCGAGCACGACGAATTAGATTCATATAACCGACGAAATAAGTGAAAAATCTGGATGATTTTGGATTAAAATTTTCAGGTTTCTCGACATTTTTCCGTCGGCTATCAACCTACAAAATAATATATCCAACGGAATAAATATTGAGCCCGACGAAATACACCCTATTACGTCGCAATTTTATCCATCGGAGTAAAACCGACAAAATATCTTTATTTCGTCAGGTAATTGGTTTTCCCGTCGGCTGACACCTGACGAAATAAGCCTTCATTTCTTGTATTGTGTGCTCAAGAACGGTGCCCTAACCTTATTATTGCACCGGAATGCGTCAATCTTGTGTCCCAAGTGATGACTTTATCATTGCTTGGAAGCACAATAATGTCAAAATTGTCTGGTAGTTCATAATCCAATCTATGGCCGATTGCATCTTGACCTGCAACAAGAAAATACTGTTAAGATTTTAGTTTAACACCAAGTTTCAAAAAATCAACGAAATAATTCAAGACATGGCCCAGCATCGACCGCAATTTGAACTGTAACAAACAAAATAGCAATATTATCTTACTTTGGGCTCAAGTTTTAAAAATTCAATGAAGTAGATCGGTACGGTCTATGATCGATTGCAATCAATTAAAGAAGCCTCGGATCATAACAAATTGCAACAGACTGAGATGTTTCGCGCATTAAAAGATTTAGTTAAGCTAATCCGTAATAAAACCAGTTGTTGCTGTTACCTCCTTCTCGGTTCCTTCTTCCATAACCCGAGCTCGGAGAAGGAAAAGATAAGAGGGCCCTATGGAGAATGTGGTCAAAAATCCATAATAGAATCCGACCACAACGACCGAATTTATTATCTTCATGCATATGGATAATAGATTATGGAAAAGATTTCAAAATTATCACAAACCTCCCCTTTTTCTTTTCTATTTCAATTTTCTATGATGGACCAGTGTAGCAACTTGTAATTGAATGATTGCGCTTGATTCTGACCCCATAAACCAATAGGGTACTTTAGCTCTTATTTCTCTTTATCCTGAAAATTCTGAGCTCTCTACAGCACTCTTTTGGACTTGGTGTATAAATATTCTTTTTTTGGCTTTGGGAAAACCCGGATTAGGAGAGACAGAACAACGACGAAACTCTATAGGATCCAAAGAAGATGCAACGTGGCAATCCTTCCACACTGGCTATTTCTTTCCTCTCCCTTTATTTTTAGAATTTTCTTCCTTCATTTAGATAGTTTCATAAAAATCATATTTTTTAAAAAATTGTATATTGCATTATAATCAACATAAGCCATAAGATTAGAGATAAGTCATTTTCCCGGACATCAAATTGATAAGTTCAAATCATCCTACTTTTATATTTTAGAATAAGGTGCCACACTGCAATTCCTCACTATTTTATTTTTTCTTCTCAAAGCATGTGCGCATGGGAGGAGATGTTGCAACATATTTTTTAAATAATTTTTTAAATAATTTTCTTGTACGAAGGTGTCGGCGGGCTTTAAAAATTCGCAGGTGACGATCGTGATCATACAATCTGAGCGAACATCGCCATACACCAGAGATGTTGCACCCAGGACGTAGATATCCACACAAACCAAGCTTGAATATAAATTGAAGTTTGATTAAATAAATGGACAAACATGAACATACCTTGTTAACGCTCGGCTCGTTTAGGACTCGTGTGTGATCAGATGGTTTATGACTTATTTAGTAATCAGTAATACACTCATTCTTAAATTTAGAACGTATGCAATTAGTAGCTTTAAATTTAGATTTGGTAGAGTTCTAAACAGGTTCTGAGCTCATTCATCAGGTTATAACAACTATATTAGTCGTTGTTCAATTTCTCAAAAGATAATATTTAACATTTATATGATTTTTGCATATACTCTTGTTATTATCTATTACTAGTTTTCTTGATTTAAAATAAGCTCGGAGAATCTCTCAGCTCGAGCTCGATTGACAAATATTGAGCCAGGCTTGAACAGGTAAGCTCGTTTAAATAATTGAACGAATACGAACAAACCTAAAACCAGACTCGTTTAACAGTACGAGTCCTACTTAAAATAAACAGGAAATATGTTTAGGCGCATGCAAAAGGAAAAATAAAGTTTCAAAATAGGAGGCATTGAATCAATTCCTGTGTCTTGGCATATCCATCTTTGTGCCAAAATATGATATGCTCGAATTTAGGATGTAGTTCCATGAAAATGGCATCCACAAAAAAAAATTATATATATATATATATAAAGAAAAGTAAATTCCACATTCCATGCGCATACCTTTATCAATATTTTGCTTAAAGAATACATTGATTCTCCAAGCAAGAACAAGTTACTCATAACCAGTCAAAGAAATTCGAGGTTATCCGCATGCCAGTGCATGGATAAATTATTCGGTACGCCGGATGTAATACATCCCAAAAGGAGAGAGAAAGAAATGGAGAATTTTGGGCATCCTTCCGGCAATTTGGTGGGTTCATATTGTTATTTTCTCTTACATATCACCGTAAAATTTCTCAATGCCTGGGTAGACACATCATTTTCTTGCACGATTACCATGAGTATAGATGCAGTGACATGTAAAGATCTAGCTAAGAGATTTCATAAGAAAAGTTTCAGTTCGAAATTGCTGGAGTTATGGCCTTCCTCCAATAAATCACAAGCCTTACCAAATTATCCTTAAGTTCATCTTATTATTATATTAAACTTTTGGCGAAAATCTTGCTATTTGATTACATACTGGTTTTGAATGCATAAGTTCAAATAATTAATAAATGATTGTGATTTTGTATTCTACTATCAAAGAAAAAATAAAAACAATATTGATGTATATAATTATTTGAACTTTTTATAGTACCAGTAAATATCGTTGTTAAACTGAGAACAAAAAAGACCCTCTTTATAAAAAAAGCTCACCAAAAAAACATATTCTATATCTGGTTGTGGGACCTAAAAACTTGTATAAATAGAGTTCTCGGGTCGGCCACACTCACAACAACCACCTTCTACATTTAGAGGACTCAAGCTAAGGGTGGAGAAAATGGTGAGCTCTCTCCCTCTCTCTCTCTCTCACACATACAAAATTCACTTGATGCATGGATGAAAAGCCTCCCTCCCTCCCAAAACAAAACCAAAAAAACCCCACCACTCAATGTTTGATATCCTAAAATTTCATCCATATTGCAGTTATGTACCTTAATGATGGTTTTTCATGCATCAATATATCCATACGAACCATTACCACTTAACTACTCTCTGTTAAATTTCTGTTAGAATATTCCGAGAAATATTCTCACGTGCTTAACATGTGAGTATTTTTAGACTTTTTTTCATCTCTGACCACATAACAAATGACTTTTTAAGTAGCCACGTCTTATGGTTTAACCCAAACTAAATTGATTTTTTTTCATTTTTTTGAATTTCTTTTCAACTTGCCTTTCTTCCTTTCTTGACCTACCCTAAATTTTGGTTTCTTTCTTACTCATTTTCTTTTTTTGGGTTGCCCCGGCTTGAGGCTTCTTCCTCCTTTCTTAAGATTCCATGGCCTCATATTTATAAGATTTAATGTTTATTTAAGTAAATCATCAAAATAATGAAGGGGATTTTAAATTTGCAAGTTAGTTAATTAGCGAAAAATAAACTACAACTATTGCTTGAAAAGAAGTTTAAAGTTTACAAGCAAAAGTTGAAGAAATGGAGAAAAACCTTAACTTTTTTTTTTAACTTGGAACTTAAGATCTTCAAAGATCTCGATTTGAGGAAGGGATGATGAAATCCAAACTTTTTCCCTCCTTTTTTGTTTCTCATCACTTGTTGATTTGGAAATTTGGGGCATATGGATTCTTACATCTTGTTGGAGAGAAAATTGGAAAATAAATGGTTAAAAACGAAGGGAAATTTTTTTAACCCAGTCCCTTACAAATATATATAAAGGTATTAACGTCATTTCTTTTTTTCGTTAACATCGTGTGGAGGTAAAGTGCGAGTTCATATTTTGGGGTATTTTAGCTTAGAAAATAAACAATAGGATATATAACTGAAGTATGGATATAACTTTTATTATAAAGAAATTGACCCAAAAATAGAAGAAGAAGAAGGAGGAATCTTCCTCTCCTCCTCTCTCTCCCACTCACATGTTGACCTCATATATGCATGAAATATAAAAACCTAAAACTGCATGGCTTTTATTTTAGGAAATTACACTAAATTATCCTCGACTATGGCTTTGTTTTCACTAAACTACCTTAAAGTTTTTTACCATGCTATACTCCTTAAACTTTGGTTTTAGGAGATTTTGCTTAACTAAATTACCCTTAAATATTACACTTTAATTAAGCTTACCCTAAATTTTTTTAGGGAAAAAAAAGGAACCAAAACTCTAAGGCGGTTAACCGAAAAGAACGATGGTTAAGGACAATGTTCAAAATAGCGATACCGTATAGCATAGTGTTCCACTATTGAATAACGAAAAGCACAAACAGCGTCGCGCATAGCGTAAGCTACATAAATTATTAATTATTACTAATTACTTTGATCATCTCATTTACAATAAATTATATAATTATAAAGATATAAAATTAGCTTGAGAACGTAAAACAATAAGTAATATAACAATATTTTCTAAATTTTCAATCCTTCGTAATAGCATTCAATGTATAGAAAATAAATCAAATAATCTCTATTTGAGAAACATGTCTACTAAGTATGATTTTAACTTAAAAGGTTAGAACTTCAATATTTAGACCGTTTTCATATAGTTTATGAATAAGTACTGAAATCTTAAGAACATCTTATGTGAAAATAGTGTATACATAGCGTAGCGTATATTCTTTGCTAAAAAGTGTAAACTATTTGAAGAAAAAACGTAAGCTACATTGTATTTAAGCTGTTTTTAAATACCACGTACCGAATAAACCAGGCTACGCTACATAACGCAAAATAGCGAGCTCCTTAACGAGCGACTTCAAACATTGGTTAAGGGTATATTAGTGTAAGCTAGCCTTTATTTTTTCTTTACATATTTTTTATATTGGTTTTGATATATTGTTATCAGTCTGAGGAATACAACAATGGTGGAAACCCATCGGAAGAAGGATACGGGCCATACGGCGGCGGAGCGATGGTGCCAAGAGGAGGAAGAGGAGGCAGAGGATGGGGAGACGGAGGATACGACAGTGGTGGTTGGGGAGGACCAGGACCAGCTGCCGGTTGGGGTGGAGGCCCCCCTCCAATGTGGGATGGAGCATACACTGCTGGAGGATACGGTTGGGGTGGGCCTCCCTGGGGAGGCAGATATGGCGGAGGAGGAGGATACGACAACGAAGGATATCGCCGTAGACGCGACCAGAGACTGCAGGTTCAAGGAGGCGAAGGGGAATACAGCGGCGGCCAGAACCAGGGTCAGGGTCAAAGAAAAGTCCTTAATATAGGAAGTAACAACGAGACGAATAAAAAAACCAACAAAGTCAAGCTTAATTTCGACTACTCCAAGCTGAAGCTCCAGAACCAACCCGATGAAATCAATATTCTGAGCCACAGTTACAGCGAAGAAGGTGATAATGACCTCGAATATAAGGAAGAGGGGAATCAGCCTCCTGCCGCCTCGCCTCCGCGGCGTAGATCAGGTCTTGGGATAGGGATTGGGATCGGAATGTGGTAATGAAAGACAGTAAGTTGGACGTATTTGCATCGATCAATTGGAAGAAACTAATCTAATTAGCTAAATAAAATCTAGCTGTCATGTGTTTGGTGGCCGAATATGCCTCTATATATGTCCATTGTATGTGTCTCATGCTTCTCTTTGGAGTCTTATTATAAGCCAAGGTGAAGCTAGCTCTGTAATCTCTTATTGGACTCGTATGAATATTGATATAAAGTAAAAGTTTGCACCTTGGATTAATGGGATTTATAGCCTCTTTTCTTTCTGAATTTGCATCATCTTTTCTTCTGTCTTCTGCTTTCTGTATACCCTCTTTAGTCTTTAATATTAGGGTAAAGTGTCAAAAAGCCCCGGCCTGTTTAAAACTTGTAAAAACCGCTCGGCATTTTGCTCTTGTTAAAAAAAACAGTAGGCCCAATTAAAACCCTCTTTATATTTGTTGTCTATAATATATAAAAAGTTGTATGTAATATCTAAAGAGCTGGAGGGAATAAACACCTAAATGAAATTCGGCCTTGAGGTTTTTTCATAAAGATTTTGAACGGTATACTTTTCCAACAATTTTGAAAATATCAGGGTGTTTAAACAACTCCCGAGCATTATGGGGGCTTTTTGACAATTTATCCTTAGCTGCGAAAATTGGCGTACTCCTGATGATGTAATTTACCCAGTATAGATCAGGCCCATTTGTTGCAACATTTAAATATTTAATGCAATACAAATTACAAAATAATGTGAATTCCATTCAGAAAAGAGAAAGGAATCAAATCCTATAAGAAAAGGCCTAGTCCCTGTGTGTAAATGAGAATAACGGATGAAAGAGGGGCTTTTTCGTCGGCAGGCGTTAAAAAACTACACCCTTCACTATTTTATTAGACGATCGGTCATCTTTATCTTTATCATCTAAGATGTGAATATAAGGAATTTCATGTGATTTTACCACATTTTCACCTTTGGATTAGCAATATGAAAAGTTCTATCGTCGGTAAACCGTTAATTTTGCACCCACTAATTCAACGGTGAAAAAATGGTGGAATCAAATGAAATTTGGTGTATCCATATTTTAGATGATAAAAATGAATAATATGGTGCCGATCGTCGAAAAAAATCATGGAGTGTATTTTTTTGACGCCATAAAAGAAAATTCGCTCTGCTCCTCTCTCTCTCTCTCTCTACACACACATGAGAACAATGGAGAAAAGAGGTTTTATGAGGCTTTTTCGTTAGGTGGCGTAAAAACACTATACCCTCCACTATGCTTCAGCAGTTGCCATTTTGGTCTTCATCGTCTAATACGTTGATACAACAAATTTCATGTGGATTCAACACATTTTCATGGTTGATTCAGCAATGTAAAAAGTTTTATTGTCGGTAACCCGTTAATTTTGTACTTACTAAATCAACGGTGCACTAAATTTCATGTGATTCTAACAGGTCGACACTAAATTTCATGTGATTCCAACACTTTTTCACTGTTGATTTAGCAATGTAAAAAGTTCTATTGTCGGTAAACCGTTAATTTTGCATCCACTAAATCAACAGTGAAAACTGTTAGAATCACATGAAATTTGGTCTATCGGCATATTAGACAATGAAAATCAAGATGGACTGTACCGATCGTCAAATAAAATGATAGAGGGTGTACTTTTTTCCGCCACCTAACGAAAAAATCCTCCTAGGAACTCTTTCCTCCATATATATATATATATATATGAGATTAATGGAGGAAAGAGGCCATAGGAGGGAATTCCCTCCTATGGCGTCGAAAAAATACCCCCTCCACCAATTTTTCCGGCGATCGGCCCCCATCATCTTCATCGTCATCATTTAAGATGTGGGTACACCAAATTTCATGTGATTCTACAACTTTTTCACCGTTGATTTAGTGGGTTCAAAATTAACGGTTTACCGACAATAGAACTTTTTACATTGCTAAATCAACGGTGAAAAAGTTGTAGAATCACATGAAATTTGGTGTACCCACATCTTAAATGATGACGATGAAGATGATGGGGGCCGATCGTCGGAAAAATTGGTGGAGGGGGTATTTTTTCGACGCCATAGAAGGGAATTCCCTCCATTATTCTCTCTCTCTATATATATATATATCGGGTTATTAGCTAGTAGCTGCCGCTAGCTGCCCGCTTGATATGATGGATTTCATGTATCATAAAATTACAAAAATTGGGAACGCTAGATGGACGTATTACAATGGTTCAAATCTTTCAACATTTTATACACATGGTCTTCTTGGCATGAAATACAAGATAAACGGTGGCAATATTGTGTTTTGATGGATTTTCTTAAGGCTAATTTATTGAAAACCCCATTTAGATTCAGTCTCGTAACAGAAAACTAAATTTTCTTGACTCAACGGTAAATGTTAAAAATGTAAAATGTTCATGTCAAATAACCATTTTGCCCTTTTTATAATTTATTCATTAGCAATTTTAAATAATTATTAATTATTAATTTGGAAATGATGGCGGCATCGAGGCGGAGGGGATCGGGACAGGTGGGGTCGGGGTAAAGGGAGTCGAGGGAGGGCGAGGGGGAGTAGGGGCGGGCTGGGGGATCGAAGGTGGCGGTATCGGCAGCACCAGCGGTGATGGCGGGTGGAGGAGAAGGACGGAGGGTTTATTTTATTTTATTTAAAATTTTGGAATTAGGGTTAGAAGAGGGTAATTTTGCGGTTTTAGAAAATTTTTTCTGATGTGGCATGAACCGTGATGAAATGACACAATTAAATAGAATAGTTTAATGTGACGATGGCAAACCTAAAATGAGGTTTTGGTAAATAAGCCCTTTCTGAATGTGCAACCACCATGTAATTATTGCAAGAGAATAATGGAAGAAAGAGGCCATGGGAGGAAATTTCCTCCTATGGCGTCGAAAAAATACAACCTCCATCATTTTTTCCGACAATCGGCACACATCATCATCATTGTTATCATCTAAGATGTACATATCCCAAATTTCATGTGATTCCACCACTTTTTCACCGTTGAATTAGCAATGTAAAAAGTTATATTGTCGGTAAACCATTAATTTTGCATCAACTAAATTAACGGTGAAAAAATGGTATAATCACATGAAATTTGGTGTATCCACATATTAGATGATAAAGATGGAAATGATGTATGCCGATCGTCGAAAAAAATCACGGAGCAAGTATTTTTCCGACGCCATAGAAGGAAATTTCCTCCCAGCATCTTTTCTCCGTTAATCTCTTATTGCAAACACCTTAATTCAAATAATAAAGCTTCGATAATTTGGAACGGTAACAACCGGCAACCCAGTTTCCTTTAACGAGCATTTACATATAATTAGGAATGAAATGTCCAATTTATTTATCTGCATCTGATGGAGGTCCTTTTCGGGTCTCCTTCAGATGTTGTCTTCCGTCAATCTCCCGGTGGATTTGGAAGGTAATCTCTTGTTGCGTGTGGGTCTTAATGGGTTTTGAGGAGATTGGTGATTTGAGGAGTTTAGCGCCGAGTACCTGCAAAGAAGTCCCGGGATGGTTTGGTACCACCGAGTACCCTCCAACGATCAAGTTAGCACTAGATCCGAGCAGAGTAACGGCTAAGTGGAATAGAAAATGGCTTACTTGACCCCTCTGTGATGGGAGTTTATATAGCGGCGGCAACACGCAGCAGCAGGCGTGAGAATCTCGCCGGTAGTTACGCTCCCGACGTCACGTCCGCGTAAAGAGCGGATCGCCCATTAATGGGGATCGTGATGGCGTGGAATCGTGGGGCGTTGATGGCGGAGAATCTGCGGGTGGCGAGATTTGCGGAGCGGCGGTTACGTCTGTGAGTGGCGGAGTTGGTCGGTCGGAGGGACCGAGGAAGACGACCTTGGCGGGGGAGCTCGGAGACGAGCGAGAGGACCGAGGAGTCTTGGTCCTGCGGCGTGGCGAGCTGAGGGGCCTAGAAGGCCAATTTTCAGGGGGCTTTGAGGAAAGCCAGCTCGTGCTTACAGGTCGGGCACAGGGGTGGCCTGGTCGGTCCTTGTGGGCTCTTTCTTCTAAGTTCTGGGATACGTCATCTGCCACGTGTCCTGATCTGGGAGCTCGTCAATATTGAGCATCATCATTAGACTCCCACTCTTGTCCCGACCAGTTAGCGGGTCGGGTCAGGAGTGGACTGCCGGGCCGTCCGGGGCGAGCTCCCTCCTAAGGTTTCATCGAGACGCGTCCTCGGGCTGTCAGCTATCTTTTCTGCCAGCGAATCAGGGCGAGATCTCTGCATTTAACAAAGGTGCGCCGGTTCATGCATCATGCTATTGAAGCGACGGTCCACGTGTCAAGCGTCGGTTGGCCGACGCGACGTGCGCGGACCTGCGACGCCTGTAGGGGTGCGGATCAGCGTAGGAACGAATAGTAGAGCAATCGGAGCCGTTGGACGCGAGGAGGCGTTTTGGCGGGAGTTGAAAGGCGCCGTTGGATGAGGTCGCTTGCGGCGATAAATAGGGGTGAGGCCCATTCCGGGCCCCTACTCCTTCATATTTCCCGTTCTAAGTCATGGTTGCTCGGCGCTTTTCTTCTTTCTTCCGCTTTCGTTTCCCGAGAACCCTTCTTCTCAAGGTTAGATGTCTTCATTTGTCGAGTCAGTAGATATCGTTGGATTAGGTTCTAGGGACCCCTTAGGTGAGCCTGAGTCCTCCCGGGGAGCAGGGGCCGGGTCCTCTTCCCGGGATCGTGCGCTGGGGTAGCCCCCAGGGAGGAGGCGGTAAATGCTGCCTCCGGCACCTCGTGTTGGATGAGGCATGAGGACGAACTCGCCAATGCTCGGGCTCACTTCCACATCCCCTCACGTTATACGTTTCGTCTGGCCAAGGAGGGAGAGAGGGCAGACCAAGTACGGGGCGGGGAGATCACACTGTATTTGGAAGCTTTTTGGGGTGGAATGCGCCTGCCCTTCTCTCCCGAGGTCGTCGCAGCGTTGAACTTTTTCGGGTTAGCCCCTCGCCAGTTGGTGCCGAACTCGTGGAGGATTCTCCTCGGGTTCCTGATCCGCCTGAAGTTACAGGCAATTCCCTTCAGCCTCTCCCTCCTTGATTCTTCTCTCGTCTTCAAAAATCACTATGGTGGTCGAACGGGCGACCCGAGGTGGGTTTACCTCTCTTTCAGAAAGCGACAGGGGGCGCCACCGGGACAGGGGTTGTGGCCCTGCCTTCTTCCATTCACGACTTGAAGAAGAAGTTCTTCTTCGTTTCCCCTCCCAAGGGCAAGGACTGGCCCGTGCCTACTAAATGGTCGAAGGAGAAATGCTTGCCGGGGAACCAGTCCAGTGACCCCGTCGCGGTGAGGGTGGCGTCGTGGGAGCCCATCCCCCGTTTCGATGTGCTGCTGCCTGAGAGGCTCCTGAGTTGGGCCGGGCTCAGCCCCGTTGTGTTCGTCGGTAAGTTTGGCTTGCTTTTTGGCCTGTATATTGCCTGTGCCGCTGACTTCTTGACATTTGGTTTTGTGTAGAACCCATGGACATGGATTCACTCCGATCTTCCATGCACCAGCCGAGGAAGGTCGCGAAGGCTGGGGGCGCCAGCTCTTCCCGCCCAAAGCCTGCCCCGGCTCCTTCTCCCCCGGTGGTCGCGTCCCGTGAGCGTTCGGGGCGGATCCCGCCCCGGGGCCTAGCAGAGCGTCTGGCCGGAAGCGGGCTCGGATTCTCGAGGACCGGCCTCGGAGGAGTAGATCGGCTCTCCTTCGGAGCCACTCAAGAGGAGATCTTCCCGGGGCCCGTCCTCGCGGATCATGGTGGAGGAAGGGGGCCTCCAGTTCACAGTGCCTTCGGGGCTATCCGTCGCGGATAGCCTGCTGCATGAAATAGAGACATCGGCCGGGGGTAGAGTCCCCGGGGGGACCTTCAGGGCTCAGCTGGCGTCCATCGCCCAGGAGTCCGTGCAGGTAAGCGTTTGGTTTTTTTCTTGTGATATTCGGTGCCTCCTTCGTATTTCTGATATCTTTTCTGTCTTTCAGGTTCTCCAGCACGTTGCCCTCACCTTACGCATGGAGGCCGAGGTGATAGCCCCGGTGATGAAGGCTGCGGGCCAGCTCACCTCGTTGGAAGAGAGCTCCAAGCGGGAGCTGGAGGCGGTGATGGCGAGGGTCACCGCCCTGGAGGGCGAGGTGGAGGCCGGGAAGCTGGAGGTCGCCCAGTACCGCGAGGCCGCCGTGGCTGCCGAGGCCAAGCTTGAGGACGCTCAGGTGCTTGCCGGCAACCTGAAGAAGACGGTGAAAACCCTCCGGAAGGAGCTGGGGGCGGCGGCCGAGTCGGCGAAGTCGGCCGACCTGAGAGCGGAGAAGTTGGCCGACCTCTCGACGGCGAAGGCGGTGGAGGGCTCCAAGAAGTCGAAAGACTTCTATGACGACCTGGCCGTTGCCACGACCCTCATCTGACACGAGGCCCTCGACGCCGTTAAGGCCCGGATGCCGGGGTTCGCCGACGAAGAGCTCCGGGCCGAATACCCCCTCGCGGATGCCGATGAGCAAGGGAAGGGGATTCCTAATGAGGGAGTCACCGAGGACCCAGGTCGTCCCGTGGTGGATGTCGAGGGCCCCGAGGTCGCGCCTGGCCCCGAGGCCTAAAGCCCCCGTCTTCCTCCTTCTATTTTGTCGCTTCTGGAATTTTGTAAGCCTCCGGGCATTTTGTAAGGCTGGGGAGCCCAAAATACCCTTTGTAAAGACTTTGCCTTTAGTAATAAAACTTTTTCTTTGGTTTCATCGGTTTGCACTTTGTCTTCTGTTTGTGAAGAATGCTTGTAAAATATCTCTGCTTGCACTGTTGGGCTTCCATATCAGGTCGGCCATCTGTCTAGCGATAGTTCGTCGAGTTGATTTCGATCACTTGCCAAGCGTGCCAAGCGCTGCTGAGAAGGAGGTGTCCCCATGGCCCCGAAGTCGAGGGGGGATCGCTCAGACTCGGATGGACCCGGCGCCCCCTGTCGGCACTTCGGATCTTCTTCATGCGACGGGCAGAGGGCCGTCCGCCGTATTTGTGCCGAGCATGAATGGGAAGCTGCTCGGTTGTCCCTTAGTGAGGGCCTTTCACTTATGGCGTTGCGACCAACGACCACTAGCTGGGGATGGTCGAGCAGGGAAGCTGCTTGGCTGCCTCTTGTGAGGGCTTTGATCCTTAGCGTTGGAGGGGCTGTAAGAAACCCACTAAGGATGACCAGGAAGTGAAGCTGCGCGGTTGCCTCTTGGCGAGGGCTTTGATCTCTGGCGTCGTGGGTAGGGTAACTACCAGCCTGGGATGACCGAGCTGGGTAGCCACTCGGTTGCCTCTTGCGAGGGCTTTGATCCTTAGAGTTGGAGGGGCTTTAAGAAACCCACTAAGGATGACCGGGCAGTGAAGCTGCGCGGTTGCCTCTTGGCGAGGGCTTTGATCTCTGGCGTCGTAGGTAGGCAACTACCAGCCTGGGATGACCGAGTGGGGTAGCCGCTCGGATGCCTCTTGCGAGGGCTTCGATCCCTGGCGTCATGGGTAGGGAGCTACCATCCGGAGATGACCGAGCAGGGTAGCTACTCGGTTGCCTCTTGCGAGGGATTTGATCCTTTAGGATGGGGACCGAACAAGGTTACTGCCCAGTGCCTCTTGGCGAGGACTTTGATCCCTGTCGGTTGTGGTAGGAAGCTACCAGCCGGGGATAGCCGAGTAAGGACTCGACTGCCTCTGGGAGGACTTTGGTCCTTAGCACGGGAGGGGCTGTAAGAAACCTTCCAAGGACCCTTGGCCGGGCAGGGTTACTGCCCGGTGCCTCTTGGCGAAGGCTTTTGTCTTGAAGGATAGCCGAGCGAGGGACCCTCGGGCTCGACTGCCTCTGGGAGGGCTTTTGATCCCTGTCGGTCGTGGTAGGAAGCTACCAGCCGGGGATAGCCGAGCAGGGTAGCTGCTGAGCTGCCTCTAAGGAAGACTTGGACCCTTAAGGAGGACTTGGACCCTTAGCGTTGGAGGGGCCTTAGAAGGCCTGCTAAGGATGACCGGGTAGTGAAGCTGCGCGGTTGCCTCTTGGTGAGGGCTTTGATCCCCGGCGTTGCGAGTAGGGGAGCTACCGGCCAGGGATAGCCGAGCAGGGAGCCGCCCGGCTGCCTCTACGGAGGACTTTGATCCTTAGCGTCGGAGGGCTGTAAGAAGCCAACTAAGGATGACCGGGCAGTGAAGTTGCGCAGTCGCCGCTTGGCGAGGGCTTCGATCCCTGGTTTTGCGAGTAGGGTAGCTACCGGCCAGGGATGACCGAGCAGGGTAGATGCTCGGCTGATTCTTCATGAGGCTTCGCCCGACCATCCAGTTGCAGTTATGGGGAACAGGAGCGGTCGCGGCGAACGCGCGCGCAGCATGCGCATTGAATGTGGGGGGAGGCGAAGCGCCGGGGTCGCGTCATTTCAATTCCGCCAGGGAAGGATCGATGATTGCCACGTGGCAGCGAATTTTCGGGCGAAGGCGGGCGACTGTTGAGTTCTGTTGGGACGCAATGGGCTATATAAGGCTGAAGGAGCACTGGTCCTTCCTTTCTTCGTAAACAAATCGTTGAGGATGCAAGACTTCCCCTTTACCATCCCCGAGATCATCCACTTCGAAAACGTATACCTCTATGATCAGAACTGCACCGAGGACACGATGCAGTTGGTCTACGAGAGCATCGAGGACCACTTCGTTCGGCTGCTCCCCCGACGCTCCTCCCTGCTGCAACTGCTGATGTACTCCATCTGGAGGGCGTCGCCGGGGCTTTACAACCCCCTGTCTGAGCAGCTCTATGATGAGGCCGTGGGCAAGCTGCGGTCTCTGAGGCGCTTCGGCCTGATCTCCGCGAACCGGTTGGCTCGCTCAGAGGCGCTCGTCCGCGAGTGCTACAAGCCGAGGCTCGGGGTCAATGCGTGCGGGGGGAACCGAGGGCAGAGGTTGGATCTCGCGAGGCCTCGACTGGCGAAGATTTTTACTGAGTATCATGAGCATTGCTCTCTGCACCCCCTTCCCCCGCTGTTGTAATTTTCTTTTTCTTTTTCTTTTTGTATGTATGGCTGAGGAGCCCATAATACCTTTTTTGAATAAATAAGATCTTTCCTTCTTTTTTGCAATGTTCCATCGATTTTTATTAAATTAACAACATACCCTAGGAAGAGTTTACATTGCCCCAAAAGAAAAGTACATGCTAATAGATAGATGACCTTATTAGCGTGGCCCGAGCTCCCCGGAGGCTTGTTAGTCTCCGTGCTCGGCACCGGGTACGGGGCTCTCTGAGCGCCGGACTGGTCATCTGTTAAAACGAGCATGTTCTGGCCGATGGTCAGCTCGGCGGGATGGGGACGCTGCTCCTGCTCGCGGTCGGCCTGCCGTTTGTCTCTCAAGTAGGCGGCGAGGTGCCCCGATCGGATGAGCTCCTCGATGTAGTCCCGGAGTTGCTTACAATCCTTCGTGACGTGGCCCAGCATCCGGTGGAAGGCGCAGTAAAGGCCCCGGGTTCGCTTCGAGGCCTGAGGTGGGATTGGAGGGAACTTGAAGAACCCCTCGCCTTGGGTCTCCTCTAGTAACACTGCAAGGGAAACGTTGAGCAGGGTGTACTCCTGGAACTTCGGGTGATAGGGCTGCTGACGCTCCGGCCTCTCCTCCCGAACCCTCTTTTTCTGGTCGGACCGTTCTGCTCGGGGGAGGTTCGCGTTCACCTCGGATTCCAGCTGAATCTCGTGCTCGGTCCACGCCTTGACCTCGACCATGGTCTTGGGCTGGGCCAACGCAAAGGAGCGCAATCACTCCTTGTGCCTCAGACCGGATCTGAGCGCCGTGATGACGGTTTCGTCCCGGTGCTCGGGGACCTCGAGGAGGGCGTTGTAGAAGCGGGTGATGTAAGCCTTGAACGTCTCTTTGTCCCCGCTCTTAATCGTGAAGAGGTAGTCGACCGTGCGCTTCTGCCGACGGTTCCCAACGAAACGGACGAGGAACTGAGTAGCCAGCTCTTCGAAGGTCGAGATTGAGCGAGGCTCGAGCCCTCAGAACCAGTCCCGACCTGCGCGGATGAGGGTGGCTGGGAAGGCCCTACACTGGGCGGCGTCGGAATAGTCCCGGAAGCTCATCCCCGCGATGAAAGCATCTAAATGGTCTTTGTATCGATTTTTCCGTCGAACAGATAGACCTTCGGGGGCTTGTTGCGCGAGGAGACATGGACAACGAGCAGTCCCTCGGTGAACGGCTTGGTGAGCGAGTCGGTGAGTGAGAAAGTCCTTTTCGGGTCTCCTTCAGATGTTGTCTTCCGTCGATCTCCCGGTGGATTTGGAAGGTAATCTCCTATTGCGTGTGGGTCTCAATGAGTTTTGAGGAGATTGGTGATTTGAGTAGTTTAGCGCCGAGTACCTGCAAAGAAGTCCCGGGATGGTTTGGTACCACCGAATACCCTCCGACGATCAAGTTAGCACTAGATCCGAGCAAAGTAACGGCTAAGTGGAATAGAAAATGGCTTACTTGACCCCTCTGTGATGGGGTTTTATATAGCGGCGGCAGCACGCAGCAGTAGACACGAGAATCTCGCCGGCAGTTACGCTCCCGACGTCACGCCCGCGTAAAGAGCGGATCGCCCATTAATTGGGATCGTGATGGCGTGGAATCGTGGGGCGTTGCTGGCAGAGAATCTGCGCGTGGCGAGATTTGCGGAGCGGCAGTTACGCATGTGAGTGGCGGAGTTGGTCGGTCTGAGGAACCGAGGAAGACGGCCTCGGCGGGGGAGCTCGGAGACGAGCGAGAGGACCGAGGAGTTTTGGTCTTGCGGCATCTCGGGGCGAGCTGAGGAGCCGAGGAGGCCAATTTTCAGGGGGCTCTGAGGAGAGCCAGCTCGTGCTTGCAGGTCGGACACAGGGGTGGCCTGGTCGGCCCCTGTGTGCTCTTTCTTCTGAGTTCTGGGACACGTCATCCGCCACGTGTCCTGATCTGGGAGCTCTTCAATATCGAGCATCATCAGCATCTTTCCTCAATTTATTTATGATTTTAAGCAATTTCTACATATACAAACCATTTGGGCATTATTACAAACACCTTATGTGAATTGTTTACTTACCCCTGCATATCATATGTGAGGATCATTTGAGCATCCAATGCAAGACAAGAAAGACCTGATAGGATTCGTATTTGTTATAAGATAAGCCTTTAGTTGATTGATTGTGGTCTAAAGATAAGCTTGAAAGATGCCATTCCTTCTCTCCAGGGAATTTTTCTTTTTAATGCGCCTTGATGGGAATTTGGTTTGATCAGATTCTGAAAACTTTTTGCATTCAGAAGTTTTTGGCAAAGTAGATATTCACTTGAAAAAAATAAATCAATCAAGCCCCCCGATGGGAAGACGGAAGCTAACTCTCGTGTTTTGTTTGGCTGCCATTTTGGAGCTGAGATAACTGTTCAACCCAAATGTTGAGATAACTACAGTTATCTTAACTCCAATCTGATCAAGGTTTTGTTAACTCTATTTTCAGAGTTTGGGGCTAACCCTTCATCTTTGTTTTTGAAGAATAAATCGTAAAATAATGGAAACGGAGATATAAATTTGTGTTTAATTTTTTATTATTGGCACACGATGAAAAAACCCGGTTAGATGTGTTCGATAAGTTCTTGGTCTAAAATCGTCTTAGTTGTGAATACCTATGGTAAAACCTTCTCTTCAATCTAAGAAAATCCCGGAAAAAGAGGCATTAAAATTATGGCGAGTTCCTCTTGTCTATAGTTTCCTCAGTTCAAAAATATTAATGAGAGAGGGTCTACATCAACACAGCCGATCTAAAACTATATAGTTTCTAGTTTTTATAGATACTTGCTTCATAGATCATAATCGATCACATTTGATGGCAGAAGGCTTTGCTTATGACGACCTTAGGCGAAAATAATAGAAAAGGAACAGGTAGTTACAATACCGAGTTAAACTAATTTGATAAGTTTAGATTTTTCTTACAAAGCATTATAAAAATTAGTGTGCATGCCATCATGATCATGATGTGTACTTTCCATTGTAAATTCCATCATTTTTACTTAGGATTAGTCTACTCTTGCATCATTGTTTATTTGGATGTGGTTTTCAAATAATAAATCCGGATGGAAAAAAGACTCCAAATTGTTCATTCCTCCATATTAAGCTAATTTTTTTAATCCTAAACTTAAATACTTGTTTTTTTTTCTTTAAATTTGAACCATGTATTATCTCTTTCTTTCATTTTTCTTCGTCTTCTTTAATTATAACATACAAACAATCATTTTTTTTAATTTTAAACTCCCAATGTTTTTAATCCAGTTATGAAGTGGAAATCCATATCGTGGAATTTACCAAACGTGCATTTGACATGAAACTTTCTAACATTTTTTTTTTGAAAGAATGTAGGTGCATTCCGATATATTATTATCCAAAAGTCAATCCGTCGGATTTTAATTCGGAATATCCAAACATGCCCACCACTCTTGGTCAGAGGTGAATTTTCTCTACTTTTTGACCAAGATTCAATTTTCCTTAAAAGTAATTTATAAGGCATATAACTCAATGTGGTCGCATCATTTAGTGCATGGCAAGACGAAAAAAGGAGGGTAAATTGTCAAAACGCCCCCAGTCCTGTCAGGAGTTGTCTAAAACCTCTTGATTTTTCAAAATTGTTGGAAAATGCGTTAAAATCTTTGTGAAAAACCTATTGGCCACGTTTGTTTCATTTAGGTGTTTATTCACTTTAACCGTTTAGATATTACATGTTTACAGTCAGTCTTTTATATTTCACAGAAAACTGGAATAAAAGGGTTTTAATTGGGCTCATGGGATTTCTTGCAAGAGCAAAAGTCCCAGCAATTTTTACACGAGTTTGAAGTGGGCCTTGTTGACAATTTAACAAAAAATGGACGACATTTTTTGTGAGGGACTTGTGAAGTGGGCCTTGTTGACAATTTACTCGTGTAAAAATGAACGACAATGTGGGGGACTTGTGAAGCAGGCCATGGGCTTCAAGTTTGAGCATAGGCCATGGGCTGTTTATGTCTTATATGCCGATACCATAATGATATTGGGCTTCTTTACTCAATTTTGGATGAATAACTCAAATAATTTTACACCATAGGAGTATTTGTTAAGGCTATAATTGAATACCACATTAGTTTCTAGTGGTCTGAAATATAAAAACGTTATATAAATGGGTTTTCTTAAAATTGGACTTCAAACATGAGTTTAGTAAGATAAAGATTATCTGTGGTTTGAAATAAGGCGAGAGAAAAAAGCACATAAGGGTTCATTATTAGTTTTGAAATGTTATTGTTAAATTTTTTTATCGATTGTTTTGTAGTTTCGTTTAAATCAAATTTAGTTTAAGAACTTCTTTGGAACAAAAACGGCACGAATATTTTCCAATTTGACCAAGAGTTGGGCCATTTAAAATTAGCGTTGGATCTTAGGATATGTTTGCAATAGCACATGGGTCCAGGTTGGGCCTAAAGCAACAACATACTAAGCTTTTTATCTCACTTTTTGGATGCCAGAAATAATGTCAACCCTAATCATCGGTTAATCTTAACTTTTTAAAATATTTGGTTTCATTGTAATATTTTCTTACAAAATCTATCTGAAACGGATTATTATAGTTAACAAAAAGTTCAACAATTATAACTAATTTAAACAAATTTTTTAAATAAATAATAGTTATTTAATACATTAATTGTAAATTAAAGTCATACATTATAGTTAAATTACAAAATCCAATTTTTCAACCATTTTTTACACAACCATGTGCATCGCACGTGCCAAAACGACAGTGAAATATAATTAGGGCTGTGCACGGGTTGGATTGAGCGGGTTTTGGACTAAAAAGGAACCCAAACCTATTAGGATGGGCGGGTTTTCCATCTACATTAACCCCGTCCACTATAAGTGGTACGTAAATCTGAACCCGAACCAAACGGGTGCGGGCGGGTTTCGGGCTCGGGTTCGGATTCCCCTGTTTCCGGCTGGTTACCGTGGTTTGGATAGATTTCGCATATTTAAACTTATCATTTATTTTATATAAAGTACGGAAAAAAAAACAATATTATAATGCTTCAAGTGCAAATTTAAACATACCCAAACACCATACAATATCTAAAATTTAAACATGAAATAAATATTATTACTCAGAGTTATTTATTGTAGCAGTACAGAGCAAAAGTGAGAATTGGAAGGACTCATAAACAGTAAAAAATTAAAGGGCTAGGATAGGATAAGAAATAAAATTTACTGTCCATCTATCTATCATATATGAGAATGATGGAGGAAAACGGCGTAGGATGGAATTTCCTCTTATGGCGTCTAACAAACACATCCTCCAACTTATTTTCCGACCATCGGAATGCATCATCTTCATCATTATCATCCAAGATATGGATACACCAAATTTCATGTGATTCTACAACTTTTTCACCGTTGATTTAGTAATGTAAAAGGTTATATTGTCGATAAACCGTTAATTTTGAACCCATTAATTCAACGGTGAAAAAGTTGTAGAATCACATGAAATTTGATGTACACATATCTTAGATTATAACGATGAAGATGATGCATTCCGATCGTCGGAAAACATGATGGAGGGTGTGTTTTTTCGACGCATCCATGGCATCTTTCCTCCATTATTCTCAATATACCCTCCTATGGCATCTTTCCTCAATTATTCTCCTATATATATATGTGTGTGTGTGTGTGGGGTAAAAGATTCTCTCTTCAAGCTTTATTTTTGTCTTCTTGGGTGCAAAAGCATTAAACCATGGCTGGGTCAAGCTTTTGTCTTCTCTTGATGCAAAATTATCTTTGGCCCCTTCTCTCTAAATCACATTAGCATTAAACCTTGGTTGCAAAAAAAAAAATTGGCCTCTTCTTCTGAATCCCATTGCATTAAACCTCCGTTGGATTATCACCTATTTAGCCTGTAATTGGGTGGAAAATTAATTTCCACCCCTTCCCTTGAAACCCATTTACATTTAAACCTTCACTTAACTCAGAAAATTATACCCATGCCATGATCTTTCTTAGCTTTAAGCACAAATAGTTTACATTTGCTGGGAATTTTAACTGGACTTAATCAACTCATGATTAAAAAAATATGTACTTCAAATTTTGATTAGGTCATCATCTATTAATCAACTCATGATTAAAAAAATATGTACTTCAATTTTTGATTTGCTTGTTTAGTTTGGAGTTGCCTGGAAAATTATTCATTATATAGACACATACATATAGTCCATGGAAAAAGTGTCGGTTGGGCAAAACTAAGAGAACAAGAAATAAATGAAGCAGGGGCTTGCGATTGAGCTCTTGAGTTGGAGCAGGTGTAGGAGCGAGCCAAGTTAGTTTTTTTTTCAATTGTATATATAAATGATACATATACGAGTAATTGGATAATTTTAGAAAAATATCTTTCTAGCGTGTGTGCGCGCGCGATAGGATGAGACGGTAAAACGGGATTCTTAAAGTGAGATAAAAAAAAAATCCAACCGTTGGATTGACGATTGAATTTTTGTATCATGCTCTAAACGTCTAAATAAGTATGTGTATAAAAAAAATTAAACGGTTTGGCGGCTTGTAAGTCATGGATCAAGGTATGCAACTTTTATGCTGTTTTAACAACCATCTATTTTGCGACCATGATATCCATACCTTATAAATGTCTAAATCATCTAATTTTTTTGTATACATATGTTGATTGATATATAGAACAAATTATATAGTGCCGATTGTCATTT
Organism: Agapanthus africanus; assembly: GCA_030015575.1. Classification (NCBI taxonomy): domain Eukaryota; kingdom Viridiplantae; phylum Streptophyta; class Magnoliopsida; order Asparagales; family Amaryllidaceae; genus Agapanthus; species Agapanthus africanus. Next base: position 162,921,018 of record JASDDO010000024.1, read on the forward strand.
TGATTGATGGATGACGGTCGTATTTTTCCATCTCACTTTAAAAATCCCATCTCACCCCTATATATAATGCACATACAAAGTTTTACAACAATTTAATCCATTGCTTTAGATTTAAATTTGTTAGAAATTTTAATATTTTTGGCTCAACCAACTATTATATTTATATGCTACTAAAACATCTTTAATTCGAATTAAAGCATAAGTCTTAAGATAAGAGAAATAAAAGAATAATAAGGGATCTTATTTGGCATTTTCATTTGAAATGATTTTTGAGTTCATACTTTTTCGTTGCAAATACGCCATAATTAAATCAATTTAAAGTTTTCATGCTTTTGTTTTGTTGTAAATTTAAACAGTCGTCTGAAACTAAATTATGATTGTCATGACTGTGAAATATTCGTTAAGAATTAAGTTGGATATTGGATCATTATTTAAAAAATTCATTGTTTTTGTTACGGTGATAATTAGTATTGGTGAAACAAATTATTTTGCTGACATTCGTGAAGGAATTGTTTTGAGAGAAAATGAAGAATTTTTCTAAATTGTTTATAGAGAATTTAAGTCAAGCTTGAAAAATTAGCTTACAGTAAAATTTATTTATGATTTTGGTCATCTATGCGATAGCATATTTTCTGGACAAAAATCCTTATTGCTAGTATATTTATATAGGTCTAGGTTTTTAATCTTTCCATGGTAATAAACATTGCTATGGCTCAAATTTCTAGTAAGCGGGCGGGTTCAGGTTGGTTGTAGACGGGTCGGGTTGTGGAGGGGTAAGGGCTCGGGCTCGAACGGGCTTTATAAGATCTAAAACCCATCCTATTCAAATGCGGACGGGTTTAGCGGATAACGGATCCAAACCGACCCGGTGCACAACCCCATGTATAATCAATAACAAGTAACTAATTTTTATTTATCACTAAGCCAATTTCATGGTCTAGTTCTAGGTGGGCCACTTTGATTTGCTACTAATTAAGGGTATAATGGTTATTTTTTAATTTGAGAATATAAAGTGAGTCTGGGGAACCAACACAAAATCGCAAAGCGATGATAATCCAAGCCCATACCTCAACTTCAACAACCCCAAATAATGATTGATGAGGGTCAAAATAGTACTTTGCAAACTTAATAAGTAATCATTTGTTATTTATGCTTTGTAGCCTACTATGTATGATCTCATTTCTTATCACATTTCATTTTATAATGAATCTAAGGTCGGAATGGTGTGTGTCACATCTATAAACTCTCTCTATCATTAAGAAAAATCTAAGGTCTAAATGTGGATTAATTAGATGATTATGATCAGCGGTTCAAGTGCTGTTGCTGCTCTTTTGAGAGTTTTCCTACTCACCTACTTCGTGTTGATTTGAGTCAGTTTTGATATGATCATGTTATGCTTGACTGTAATCAAACTAATTAGTAAGTGGATCAGATAATTACCCATATCTGATCCATTTATACCTGAACTATTCGAACTCATACCGTTCAAACAATCTATTAATGTGTTGAGTTTTACTTTATCACGTCATTGAGTTATCAAAATTTTCGATAGTGTGGCATTTACCAAGAACACTAATCCTTTGATAACAACTCAAGCCGCTAAAATATGTCACATAAAAATAGTTGAAGAAACTATACTTAATACTTTTCTTAATTATTAAGTATACTAGTCAACATTGAATTAAACAAAATCAATATGGATGATATTACTAGATCGACTTAAAAAGTGGCAGATATTCATTCTTTAAAGGCTTATACTCGATTAAATGCGGAATAAAATTTGATTAAATTGAATAAAATTAACCATTCAGAGCAAACTTGCAATTGCGAGTCTTGATTGCATAAAACATTACTGTTTGAGAAATTTCGGAATAAAATAATTCCTATGATGCCCCGAAAAAATATACTGGAGATGTCTGATCTCAACACGTCGTGGTACTTGGAATAGATATATTATTTCTTTGCATCACTTTATGCATATATTTAATTATGACTTTAATTCCTCTTCATTTGATTAATAGCGATCTTTAATCCTTTCTTTCCTTGAGGTTTCTATTGTCTCGCCGAAAGGAACAAATATGTAACTAGCTTGATTAGAAAGAATGATCATGTCAATTATTTATATAGAAGATACCAAAGGTGGTGAGCTTTACAAGGAAAAAGCAAACCTAAACTTATATAACTAATATCTAATTATACTTAATAAGCTTCACTAATCCTATTCTTTGATTCTCTCTCCATGTAAAGAAGTGGAGAACATTGTAAAGAGCTATCTATTTGAGGCCTAAAGTCTTTCACCCTAAGAAGTGTGTGGTTCCACTACACATCAAATTGATTGGAGGATTCAAAGGATTATCAAACTAAGGCATAATAATTAGCCATAATGACTTAGACTTTATTTATTGAAGGAGGGAATGGAACATTCCAAAATATGTGGGAAGAGAATCTTAGTAGAGCATGAAGCCTTGACCCCATAACAAATAACATACAGGACTCAAAAGAAAGTGAAGCTATTGGATCTTGAACGAACATACGTACACATATATATATACCAAGATATATGAGAATAATAGCTTTCTAATTAGATTAGGGATTTATTATAATCATAAGAAAAGCTTTTATTTTTAATGAATCTTTAGTTAGTAGTTCCAATAGAATCTAGAAAGTTATATTCCCTTGTGTTTCTTTTGCATGTAAGATTAAGATACACCGTCTTCCCTTTCTTTTCCTTTCTTTCGGCATCAATTGTTAGAATATAAAATATGTCCACTCAACACTCGTCATAACTTTGGAGTTTTGGTGTAGTGGAAATGCCATTTTTATTGGAAAAAATTAATAAAGAACATTTTACTATTAAATTATAAGTAAATTAAATTAACCACAAATATAAATAGTTTGTTGAGAAATGAAATTGCTTAAATGAAAAAGAGCACTCTCTGCTTAAAAGTTGTTTCACGTCCCTCTCGGTGAACTTGACCGGATGGATAAGGTCCTAACACGCTACTCCCCAGGATTCAACGGTCGCCGCAAGTAATCGTGTATTCGATTACCGCGACTTATGAACAGCTTCGAAACTATAGCTCTGGTATCACGATTATAATAGAGAGGTAGATTTGATCGGACAAAAATAGAGAAGAAGAAAGAAGAAAACATTTCTTCTCTATATTATATGATTTTAAGGCTTGGTATTTTTTTATATTGAGAAGAGAAGATATATGTTGTATATAGGATTATAAAAGGCTTTTAAAAAATAAACGAGAAGTTTATTGCAATTAAAAGGATTTAAGGAAAAAACAATTAAGCCAATTTAATTGCTATAAAATTTGTCTTAAAAAGGACGTTGACTCGATCAATAATTTCATTTAACCATCTCAAATCGAGCAATATATATATTAAAAAATATGGATTAACATGAGATTTGAACGATATGCATAAATATATCAAAATGCATACGTTTGGTTTTGAAATATCAATATTTTCAACAATTTGGTCTCTATTTCAAAACTCAAATGATAAGATAACAACAAATAATCAAGATGTCAAACGATGAATTGTAATACCAGAGTTAAACATGTTTTAGTCATAATGTCTTTTAGACTATGAACCACAACCTGGAGAATATAAGTATGAACCGCAGAAAACTGGTGAAGCACATAGTTTCTATGAACCATATCTTCTTATTATGATATTGACTTACAACTCACAACATGTTTAAAAATTTCAAAAGTTGTTCATGTGGTTTAGAGCCTATAGGCCTTGCGCTATCTCTGGGTTTTCATGAGTACTCTAAAGAACTTGTCTAGGTCCCCATAGAAGCGGCCACACTTCGAAACTTATATAGGTGAATCCATCAAATGTGAACTGCAATTATACACACAATCCAAACTTAGGTCTATGGATTCTATTAAGAGCTTAGCACATCCTCCAAACATTGCACTTTAGCACTATTTACACCATACGAAGGGACTCTCAATATACAATAAATCATGATAACGCTCTTGAGGGTCAACAAACGGCTTGTTATATCCATATGAACCTTGTTCTTGAACTAGTCAATAACATAGGTTGGGTTACCATCATTCTCAGCCTTTTGTTATAGGGATTAGTCTCGTTTAGTTTCTTATCTAGTGATTTAGTTAGAGAATTTGTCATAATTAACTCTAACATCAAAAGTAAGTGATATCACATAATATTTTAACAATTGCTTTTCAAATTAATACCTTAGGCATTTATGTCTATTTTTCGCATTTAAACTATTATTCCAGCTCTACCTACAACAGTTTAGCTTACCACAATGTATAGATTCGGTGGAAACGGTCTCTCATAATTGGAAAAATCTGTCTCACCATAAAGCTTTTCAATGCACTGAACTCTGATTCCGAAAGTAACTGTGCTATACAATTTACTTAGATAAGTTGCAAGCACCACAAATAAGAAGGAATCGCTATTCACAGATTTTCTTTCAAGATCAAAGATCCAACCAGCTCATATTTCAATTTTAATAAGAGAGATGCTCATAACATTAACGATACTAAATGTAATATATTTAACACACATACAACTTTCTTCTCATCATTATTTGGCTATTCAAATAAAAGCTATATTTTTATCAGCATAACAAAAATAATAAACAGTGCAAATCAACAAGTGTGCCAACTCATCAATGATAATAGACCATAATATTGTTCTTTTAAAATATACACAAATATTATATAGCATAGAAATATGATATATGGTCATAGTCTAAGCCTTTAATTTATAAGCTCTCTGCACAATATAATCATAAAAGCATGAAACAATTAGAAATTTTCAAATATTAAATTTCATGATCCAACTGGATCCTTCATTTTCTTTTCATGATCATGTCCAATAACAAGCAATCAAATGTTACCGGTCCCAATTTCTCTCCTCGAGAAACAAAAATTAGATGCCTTACGCAACATTCACAAGAGCTCCTCATCAAAATTTTAATACCAAACCTCTACTTTTCATATGAAACATTATAAAATATATATGACCTCAAAATCTAGCTGTAGCTCACTTCCAAAATATTAATAAATGGAAACTCAATAATCTCGTTTTAATATAAAACTAAAATCTCAAACAATAGTTAATGTAGAATAAATATATATCAAAATATCATATAAGCTTCAAAAATTTACTAGCAAGTCTTAATCAACATAATCAATAATTCCATCCTTGTCGGATAAATTAAACCAAAATAAAGAAATAAAATCAAATTAAAATTGTTCAGTCCATATAATAAGTATATATTTTCAAAAACTCTTCCTTGTTTAAATAAGGTTTAATCAAATATTCGATAGAGCCAAAACTCTATATTTATGAATTTAGCTTAGTGGTGGACAATTATAATATGCCTCCACATGTTATACACATAAGATTGAATCTATTAATTTTGTTAATAGATCACAATATATTTTGCGTTCATAATAACTTTTTCCACATGAAATATCGATCACTTCTATTATTTGTAAATATATCACAAAAATCTTATAATTTGACTAATCAAATATTTCAATAAATATTTAAAACATAGATAATCTTATGTAAATATCCTAATACAAATTGAATCACAATTTGAAGAATATATATATATATATATATATATATATATATATATATATATATATATATATAGTGTGCGTGTGTGTAGTGTGTGCGTGCACGCGCGCGCGTGTGCGTGCGTGTGTGCGTGTGTGTAGAGTGCGCGCGCGCGCGTGTGTATAGTGCGTGTGTGTGTGCGTGCGCGTGTGTGGGTAAATCCACAATTTACTATAAGAATCTTCGATGAGCACAAAACAAATTTCATTAATCTCAAAATATACAAATATTATTTTCATAATCATTTTATGAAATTTTTTGAGGAACAGAACACTTCCAAACCGATAACGCAAATGCAAAATTGGCTGCATCTCAATCCAAATATACAAGATTAATATTTATCACAAACAATTTTTCTTTATTAAACTTGTTATAAGAAAAGAAGCTATGATAATAATTATCGAAATATTAAGAGGTCCAAATAATTATAATATCAATCAAGATAAATTAGCAAAGATTATATTTGACAAATGGAGCAAATATGCCTACCTTTCATGTGATTGTAATCACTACAACAAACATTCAAATCACTACTTTAAGAAATATAGAAGTCATCTTCCCCCCTCCCATCCACCCACCCACCACACACACAAATTTAATTGATATGATACTACAACATTCAAATCTAAAATTTTAATAGCATCCAAAAATACACTATTTCTAAGTTGTTGGAAAAAATGAATAAATAATTGGATACTATTAAATTAAATTAACCACAAATCAGAAATATAAATAGTTTGTCAGAATAAGAATTAAATGAGAAAATGAAACTGATTATCATGGTTTTCGATGGAGACCTAGGCGGGCAAAGAACGCTCAGTCCTTAGAAATAGTTTCGCGTCTCTCTCGGTGAATTTGACCAAATGCACAAGATTCCAATGCGTTACTTGTCAGGATTCAGCGGGCTTCGCAAGTAATCATGCACCAGATTATTTCCCAACCTCGAAACTATAACTCTAGTATCACGATTATAATAGAGAAGAAGATTTGATGGAACAAAATTAGTGAAGAAGAAAGAAGAAAACATTTCTTCTCTATATTATGATTTTAAGGTTCGGTATTTTTTTATATTGAGAAAAGAAGATATATGTTGTACATAGGATTATAAAAGGCTTTTAAAAAATAAATGAGAAGTTTATTACAATTAAAACGAGTTAAGGAAAAAACAATTAAACTAATTTAATTGCTATAAAGAGCATCTTAAAAGGACGTTGAGTCTCATTTGAACATCTCAAATCAAGCAACATATATGCATCAAATATATGTTGAGTCTTATTTGAACATCTCAAATCAAGCAACATATATGCATCAAATATATATATATATATATATATATATATATATATATATATATATAAATTAAAATATATGGATGAGCTTGAGATTTGAACCATATGCATAAATAAATTAGAAGACATACATTTGGTTTTGAAATACCAATATTTCCAACAATTTTCACATGGTTTCAGAGCGACTTAGGGCGCATATTAAATACGATTTTATTAAAATTAAAAATATCGCTAAGCAAAAGCCCAGGTTTCAGGCCAAAGAGCCTTCGGCCTACGAGGTCATGTTAGAATATAAATTCAATTCTTATCATAATTTCGGAGTTTTGATACTGTAGAAGAGCATTTCACATCTATATTTATGGAAAGGTAGTTTAAATTTGTTCTCTTGGAAATAGTTTTAATTAGTTTTTTTTTAATTAACATGCCATAGGAATTAAACATAGAACACCTTGAGAAACTTTGACAAGTAGGGCCGTTAATTAAAAAGTTCCAATCTCCGATCGTTAAAAAATCGTTCTGTTAAAAGATCATTTGAGATCATTCGGCAACTATACGAGTCAAGTTTGAACAAAACTCTAAACTCAATCAAACAAACAAACAAAAGACATGGTAGGCTCAAGTTTGGTTTGTGTTTAGGCTTGGCTCGTTTAACGGCCATATAGGCTCGGATAATTTGTATTTTATTTGATGTTCAATTGTATAATAAATTGATTACTCATTCATAAATTTTGATCATAGTTATCAACTACCAGTTGATATTAGCTCAAGGCTTGGATCATAATAAATACTGAATCAAATATTGTAATGTTGCAATATTGAAGGCTTTAGATAATTAATTTTAAATTTAGTTTGGTTATAATAACTATATTCTTGCTGATATGATTTTTTTGTATACTCTCATATAAAAAATTTATTGATAGGTTTCTAGATTTTAAACAAGGCTTGGAAAACCTCGAGACTCAGCTTGGGCTCGGTGAGAGTTCGACTTTGTTCTAATACTAAATGAGCAGAGGTTGAACTAATTTGTAAGCGTGTTTCAATGATCAAAGGAACACGAACAATCTAATCTCGGCTCAATCAACTCGTTTAACAACCCTACTGTCATTCTTTCTCATGTTCATTTTTTTTCTTTTTATATAGAAGATTGGCACTACTTAATTAAGAGTAAATTGATCTTAGTTTGATTGTCATGTTATAAATTAATGATTAAATTCATGGAAAGGTTGTTTAATTTAATCAACTCTATTTTAGTTAGATGATTAATAAGGATATAAATTCCTATTTTCTTATAGCTAATTTTGCATACCAAAACTCAAGGTGCTCAATGCTTTATCCGTTACTTCTTTACAAAATGAGAGAAGAAAGGGAAAAAGAAAGAAAATAAAAAGGAAATAAAACTGTGAATTCGCAGAATTTCCATTAACTTGTCGTTTTCCTAAGACCTTAATTTTCTCATGAATCGAATTTTGGGTATTCAGTAAATTTAAAACTCAGGGGTGCATGATTATTCTTCGCAAAACAATATAATTCCGAAACTTTATGCTACTCTTTTCGGTATCTCTTGTCCTTCTAGAAATTAATATGATTACTCTGTGCTATCATAACGCCGGTAAGTGCATTAAATATCTCTCGCACTTTACGCAACCGAAACCCAAAAGATTAGATATGCCGTAATTTTTTAAACTTCCTCTCACAACCGTTGAATGAAAATATCCTTTTAATACTATATTTTTTGAGATAACAGATGGGATAAATTAGTCATCCCTCATTAATGAGGTATCCCGGACTTGAACTCGGGTCTCTCCCATGGGCAGAACCAAGCCCTTGCTTTTAATACTATATTAGCCCAGGGAAATATCATTTAATTTCCATCACCATTCACTTAATTAATTAAGCTTTGTTTATAATTCACTTAAACATATTTCTAAAATTAATCATTCATAATCCCCTTTCCTCCTTTTTCTTACATACCTCACACCATCAGTCGATGAAATAGATCACCCTTCATTATCATCCTTTTCTTTCCACAAAAATTTCCTTCTTATCTTGTAGATGTTCCATTCAAGTTGGTATTTCATTAAAAGACACACAAACACACACACCAATCGCAGAAAGAGCAACATTATTTAATACGGTTCTTCTTCCTAACAATGAAAATCTCCCTTCCAACCATCTAACCTCCTATCAACCTTATCATTCATCGACATGGCTCCCTTTTTTTTTCTTCTTAAAGATAAACCGTGCACTAAGAGTAACAAATGAGAACTTTGGACTTATTTATTGGAGATTTCATGATTATAGTTTAGTGGTCCAAATGCCGCACATTAGAAGGCCTTCGTTTTGTGTCGTATTCAAAGCAAATATAGAAGAGAAATACAAATTTTGCACTAATTTGTAGATATATTGGACATAATTGTAGATATATTGGACATAATTCTATTGTGTTTTGTGCGCTTGTTTGAATTTGATCATAACTACAAATACAAATTTTGCACTCTCAAGCATAGCAGCAACTAAAATTTGTGAATAAAAAACTTATGACAAGCTGGCACATTTATCCAGTTAGTATTATCATTGGAACCACATGTGACTTACAAAACTATGCAGCAAAACACAACCCAAATTTTTTGTAAGGGTCAAATGCGTTAAAACCTCGATCTATATCTAGTCTTTTTTTTATTTTTAATATCTAGTCTAGCATTCAAGATCCTTTAAATAGTTTATTAGCCTATATCAACACTTCTGAGTCAGTCAATGAGCATGCACATATATCCCGAGTCATATTGAAAATGACTATAAGCTGTTATATACCAATAAACTAATACTCAAGATAAGTGATATGGGTAGATGCTTGCGATATACATGGAGCATGCTTTATGGAAATTAAACCACTAGTACAATATAGGGTTGCCCTGTGGATGGGAAAATTTGTAGGGGCGATTTTTTTGGCCTCTACGGTGTAAAAACATGTCCCTATGGTAGGCACAGTGGGGGCATACTTAATTGAAAAATCATTAAAATCTTAATTCAGCTATTGCTCCTACGGTGTTGGAAGTGAAACTCGGTCTACCGTAGGGATAAGTAAAAGGTATTTAAAGAAAAAAAAATAAACAACAGAAAACACTCCTACAAACTGTACATATTAGAGACTGTTTATTACGGTCTCTAATATAGGTTTAACGGTCGCTGATGATTATTAGTGACCATTCAAAAATTAAACGGTCGCTAATATACAGTCGCAGAAGACTTGGTCGCTAACACGTGTATTAGCGACCGTTAATGAACGATCGCCAAAAAAATGGTCGCCGATACTTTATTGACGACCGTTGATAACGGTCTCTAATTAGTCACCACGTGGACATTCAAAAAATTCTTAACTGTTTCACATATAAGTGAACGGTCACTAATGAGGGTATTAGTGATTGTTCCTGTAGCAAGAACGGTCTCTAATACCCTTTTAAATTTAAAACAATTAAAGAAAAATCAGTATCCCATACAATAATATACAAAAATCATAATTAATATATTACGCAATAATCCCGTTTCGCATACAAACCAACATATAATCACGATACACACGATATAAACTCAAACAACTCAAAACAAACCAATTAACATATAAACGGTTGCTACGCACAATATATCCAACAATATCAATTCAAACAAACAATCCAATTAATATATAAATACGATATAATTCAAACACATAAAACAAAAGTGTCCTGGTTACAAACCAATAAAGTACTATATGTCCAATAATACGAAAAGGTCTCCAAATCGTGTGCAATCCCATATCACCCAACCCATGCAACCCTGCAAATCCAAACAAATAAATAAATATACGAACTTACATCATAATTTTTGAAATTAAATATCGCGCTAGCTACTGCTAACAAAACACATGTATATGCATACCTCACCAAAATTCCACCGCTCCCATCGCCAAAAATCTTAAGTTTGCTTCAGTTAACTTCTCAAAAGTATCTTTAGAGTACATCAACAGCACTCGTCAAAAAAATGGCTTTGCGAAGCTAACAGAAGCAGACTAGAAATTTTAAGTCAGCGGTTGTCGGAACTCTGTAAATACAAAGAAATAAATAAAAACATGAACTTAAATCATAATTTTCGAATTTAAATAACGCGCTATCTACACCAACACATATACATACGTACGTACCTCATTAAAGCCTTCCTCCGAAAAAATGTATCGTCGAAATACCCTCCCTGTGTCGGATGCGGAGTCTGAGGGTGGTGCACTCCCTGTGTCGGAGGCACATGCTGAATATTATACAACGGCCATTGTTGCGGAGGCTAGTACAACATACCCTGTGGTGGAGGAGAGTAGAACGAAGGTCCCTGTAATGGACGAGGGTAGAAAGACGGTCCCTGCATCGGAGTAGGGTAATATGTAGGCTGCGATGGTAATGGACCCTGTGCTGACCATGGTTGCGAAGGATGACTGTGTTGTTTCTTCCATTAATCAAATCATGCCTCCATACTAGCTCTCCATGCCGCTTCTTCTTCCGCCCTCTTCTTTTCTGTTTCATCCCTTCTTCTGAGATGATCCTTTAGTTCTTCGATTTTCCATGCCTCAGCCGATTGTTGGCGGGAGCGAACGATCGACGTATTTGAAGTTCCACTGGAAATCGACCGTAACAGACCAACAAGACCGCCTTAAATGGAATGCGGCTGTGTTCCCTTGAGCGAGGGAAATTTTGTTCTATAATCGATACCTCGGCCTCTATAGAAAGAGGAGCATTAGCCGGAAATTCGGGATTTAATTCTTGATAGCGCCTCTATGCTTTCCCCAATTCATCCTTCGATAAATGAAACATTATTTATCTGGACCGTGAAAATCCCAACATTCTCGTAAATCTATCACGATAGATTTTGATTCCCAGAATGTAGGAGGTATCACCTAGGGAAGAAATATTGGACAGCTGTGAAGAACATTCTGAATTACCTGAGAAAGACTAAGCATATATTCTTAGTATACGGTAATGGAGACCTTTAGATAGAGTCCTTTACCGATTCAAGCTTCCAAAGTGACAAGGATAACAACAAGTTTGTCTCAGGTTATGTGTTTACCTTCAATGGAGAAACGGTCCGTTGGAAGAGTTCCAAACAGGACACCGTAGCAGACTCGACGATTGAGACTGAATACATTACTGCTTGTGATGCCGCAAAAGAGGTTGTCTAGATGAGAAAGTTCATTTATGAAAATGAAGTGGTTCTGTCTATTGTTGATCCAATACCTTTATATTTTGACAACAATGTGGCTATAGTATTAGCGAAGTAATCACGGTTCCATCAGAAATCCAGAAACATCTTGAGGCGGTATCACCTGATCTGGGAGATCGTAGATCACCGGGAGATCAAGATCAGGAGAGTAGATACAAAAGACAACACGGCGGACCCACTCACGAAGGTACTTCCTCAGACTCAGCTTGAGCGGCTATTGAAGATAATTGGTCTTTGATACGTTAATACATGGCCTTAATGCAAGTGGGAGATTGTTGGATATATTTGCTCTAGAGGCCATTATTGTTTAGTAAAGGATTGCATATTATGTGTGGATACTTGAAATATATATGTACATGGTAGTCTTGCTCGATATGATAGTATGTTATCCAGTTTATCTTTGCCTCAACATGTGTATATATTTTATTTATATATTATGTATTTTGATTGGTTGGAAAAGGTGTGTCTATGTGTGTTCTAAATATTGCAATCAATAACGGTGTCGCAATAGCTAACCGTTAGTGAGTACGGGTCGTCTACAGGGAAACAATGAACTGCTTTTCTTATTGTAGACGAGTTAATAGAAGAAATGTGGAATTGTTATCATTTATTACTAAGAAGGATTGAAAAGTTTATAATAGAAGGGATTGTAGGGTTTATAGGATTTAGTAGTTAATGGATGAAGTTTTAAAAATAATTTTTTTTATCTTTTAATTATTTATTATTAGAGAAATAGCGATGAATGTGGATTATGGTTCTTGGAGGGAATTAGGGTTTCCCTTGACCGACCCATGTCCTTCCATTGATCTATATTTATCTCAAGCCCTCAACAAAGCCAGTATTAACGAATTTCAAATCGCGGTCGTGAATATCATGAATTGATAGCATGCCCGATAAGAGGGTTAATACTTATTTTGCTAAAATTTATAAAAATTAAAACTTAAAAAGAAATTAATGAATTTTGTTCATCCATTATACTACTCTATCCTACAAACCCTGATAAGCGAAAATTTACTCGCTCATTAGGATAAACGAAGTAAAAGAAAAGTTGAAGGTGCTGGGTTCCCTAGCACGACAGCGGGGTTTCGGGTGGCATCGACCATGCCAAATCAAAAATTTGCCGTATTAAGGAACCCAAATGCTGGGATGTTTAACTAGAGAATCATACGAAAACATCATGCAAACACTTTATATCTAAGTGAATGAGAAATACAGCCTTTGCAGACCGGTCCTTCACTCCTAAAGCTCCGTGTAGTAGTCCTTTCGCTCCAAGTAGTGAACACCTGAACTCTAGTAAGGATTCACATAAAGAAATGAACATGCTTGCTCGAAATCTTCGAGGTCGAAGATGATCTATATCGAGAAGACTCAAGCTCATGCCATCTCTTCACTAATTGTAGATTAGTGAAGCAAAACACCATAAACTAAATGGCCAATAGTAGAGGATAATGAAGTAGGAAATGTGCTCACTTTAGATTTTATTTTCTCACAATGTTTTCTCACTTTAGAGAAAGCTCGCAGGCTTTTTTTTCTCATGAAGAAGAAGATGAAGAATGAATAAGAGAGAATGAACTAATGTGGTAAGAATAGCAACCATGGGTGAGTTAGTGTCATACACTAACTCATGTAGAGAATAAACCATGGGTTACAATAATGGTTAGGTTAATAAATATCTACAAGTAAAACAAAACCAGTGGACTAAGTCAAAAGATACTACAAGCTTCTCCAAGCTTCCAAGCATGTGACTAATTTCCTACTAATTTTGATTAATTTTAAATAAATAAAACCATACATTATCATAAACTTGGTGTGAGTCTCATACACCCATGTCACATGAGGCATCAAGCATGACACAAAATAATGTATATTAATATATATCACATATATACTATATGCACACAAGTGAGAAAAGAAATGTTAAGTGAGCTAATATTAGTTAATGTATGTTAATATATCAAATATATAATTATACGTTAAATTATTAAATCAACACTTAATTTAATAATCCGGCTAAATCACATACAACCGACTAATATCAAATGTAACAATCTATTGAATCAACACTTGATCCGATAACCCGGCTATATCACATATAACCGATCGATATCACATATCGCGAGAATTGAATGCGGTATCACATACGCCCATTAATCTCGGTCCCGCACATATCACATTTGTGCTCCTACTTCGTTTCGCATGAACCAGGAAACCTCTGTGTAGGACTCTAAAGACTCGTCAATACGCCAGCAGTAGGTGATGATCATATCAAACACCCACAAGCCACAAGCGGTCTGCTAAATGTAACGGCCACCCGGGTATTGAGCGATCAGAAGATCAATAAGCAAGCCTGCTCATACTCCTGTGAATCCAATCAATAAAGCTACCGTACAGTCCGGTCTTTTCGTCTGATATGTCGCATATCTCGCCTGGGGGCGGTAAACGTCAGACCCCAATAGCTTGATAAGTCATGCCGATGTGAGGCTCATAACGGGTCGAGAAACTACTGATAACACTTATCAATAAATCTCAGAAACAGCCCTGGCCAGGGACTTCCTGTTATGGCCAATCGAGCACAGCGCAACATCAATTCCCAATACCGGGAGAGACGAAATCCCCTCCTATCGCTTATTGCCTCCATGTGACTCGGGACTGTACCCCAAAACCACCATTTTGCACGTTCTCTTGAATGTGGTAAGGTGAAAATCAAAGCACGGTGGGAATCACACAAGACTCTATGACAATCTCGGGTCGACATACTAACCTATACCAGTGTCACCAGAGAACTGCCATCTGACGTGAGGTATAATACCATCTAGGAGTTCTCGGCGAGTCCGTCCAGTATACCCAGTCTCCACTGAGCACCCGTATATCATCTCTGATGTCAAACACCAATGGATATGAGATCATCCATCGCCCATCTACATGGGTCAAGAAGGTATATGCTAGTCTACTCTGGTATATCGATGCCCCGTCTCGATACACCCACGACTAGAGACATTAAAGGATGTACTCACGGACTACCTTTGTCCCACTAGTATGATCCGCATCATAATCCAGGTAGTCAAGTAAACATCCTAAGGGCTTTATCAACATGTAACAGAGAGACAATCAGTGTACATGTTAAGATAAAGAGTAACCAGATAGCATACTATCATGTCGAGCAAGAAAGTCCTCCCTATGTATGTCCAAGCATCCACTATAATATACATCATATGTTCACTAATGGCCTCTAGGGCATACATATAACTAACAATCTCCCACTTACACTAGGGCCATATGTTGTAGTATCCAATACCCAACAATCAGCAGTGGTTGTAGTATCTCATACTCAACCATCCCATAAAAGTCTCTCTTGGGAAAAGGCCTTTGTGAGTGGATCCGCCATGTTGTCTTCTGAGTCTACTCTCCTAACCTCGATCTCCCTGGAGATCAACCATCTCCATGATCAGGTGATACTACCTTAGAATATGTCTGGGTCACTGATAGGACGGGGGTTCCTAGGCATAAACCATAACTCCGTTGTCACACAATGGTAGGAACGAAGTTCATCTCATAAACTAATATACATCCAGACTGCCTCTTTGGTAGCATCATTGGTAGCGATATATCCAGCCTTTAACGTCTAGTTTGCCACGGTATCTAGTTTGGAACTCTTCCAACATACCGTCCCTCCACTGAGGGTAAGACAATGCCTGAGACTGACATTCAGTCGACCTTACCACCCTGGAAGCTATCCAGTGATTCTCTCCAGGATCGATTGATACCGTGTCACTACACCTAGTGAGAATCCTAACATCCACTTAGATCTATCTCATAGATCCAAAACCTAGGATTTAGGATGTATCACCTTGATCTTTTATGGAGAATCCTTATGATAAGAGGAGATTGACCGATTATAGCATAAGAAACACCTTCCCTATCAAGAGTATGTCATCTACGTACAATACGAGGAAGACCGGCTTACTCTCTGCTACCTTTTCGTATATAAAAGGTTCATCTACCATTTTGATGAAGTCAAACGTTTTGACTACCACATCAAAACAAATGTACTAACTCCGCGATGCCTGCTTTAACCCGTAAAGCAACTTGCATACGTTTCCGCTGCTCACACTGTCTATGAAGCCTTCTGGCTGTGTACTTATAGACGCTCTCTTCTAAATCACTATTTAGAAAAGCAGTCATGATACCCAACCACCAGATATCATAGTCATGGTATGTAGCAATGGCAAGTAGGATCCGGATGGACTTAAGCATAGGCACTGGAGAAAAGGTTTCATCATAATCCATACCTGGTCGATGACGAAAACCTTTTACAACAAGACTAGCTTTGAAAGTCTCAACTTTTCCATCTACACCAAGTAATCTTCTCAAGATATACTTGCTCCTGATGGGGGTTTAACCCTTCAGATATAGCAACCAAAGTCCATACTTTGTTGGTGTATATAGATTCCATCTCAGATCGCTTGGCATCTAGCCATTCTTACAAAGTCCCTACTCTTGATGGCCTGCTCGAAACTTAGTTGGGCCATCATCTCATGATGCAATCCTTGCTCCCACCATCACTGCGAAAACCGAAGTATCTCTCAGGAGGATGAGGAACCCTACCAGATCGGCGGAGAGGCTGAGGTTTGTCGGGAGCTATTGACTCCTCCGATTCTACCAAATCATCAGTTGTAGTTTGTATAGCTGGAACTTATTTCAGTTCTACCTCATGACCACTAATTTCTTCCATAAAAAATTCCTTTTCTAAATATGTGACATGCCGAGAAATAAAACACCTTTTATTTCTCGGTGCGGTAGAAGATATTCCCTTGTGAATGCTTGGGATATCCAACAAACTTCCACAGAACTGATCTTGCCTCGAGTTTATCCAAATTTTGCTTTTAGATATAGGCCGGACAACCCCAAATCTTAACTTATTTAAGACATGTGCTCTTCCCATAGAATATCTCATATGGCGTGGTAGGTACCTGATTTGGTTTGTGTTAGTTATATGTATGCCCTAGAGGTTATTATTGTACATGTGATGTATATTATAGTGGATGCTTGGACATATATAGAGAGCACTTTCTTACTCGACATGATAGTATGCTATCTGGTTGCTCTTTATCTTAATATGTATACTTGTCTCTTTATACTGTCTCATGGTTACATGTTAAGCCCTTAGGATGTATACTTGACTACTAGGACTATGATGGAGATCATACTAGTGGGGCCAGGGTAGTCCACAAGTACATCCTTTAATTGTTCCTAGTTGAGGGTGTATCGAGACAGGGCATCGATACTCCAGAGTAGACTACCGTATACGCTTCTTGACCCATATGATGGGCGATGGATGATCCTACATCCATTGGTGTTTGACATCAAAGATGGTATACGGGTGCTCAGTGGAGACTGGGTACACTGAACGGACTTGCCGAGAACTCCTAGTTGGTATTATACCTATCGTCAGATAGCGGTTCTCTGGTGACACTGGTACAGGTTAGTCTGTAGACCCGAGATCATCATAGAGTCTTGTGTGATTCCCACCGTGTTTTGATTTCCACCTTACCTCGTTCAAGAGAACGTGCAAAATGGTGGTTTTTGGGAACAGTCCCGAATTACATGGAGGCAATGAGCGATAAGAGGGGATTCGTCTCTCCCGGTATTGGGGGTTGATGTTGCGCTGTGCTCGATTGGCCATAACTGGAAGTCCCTGTCCAGGGCTGCTATGGAGATTTACTGATAAGTGTTATCAGTAGTTTCTCGACCCGTTATGAGCCTCACATCGGCATGACTTATCGGTTATTGGGGTCTGACGTTTACCACCCGTAGACTGGATATGCGAAATATCAGACGGACAGGCCAGACTGTGCGGCAGTGTTACTAACAGGCTTTTGCAGGAGAAAGAGCAGACTTGTTTGTTGATCTTCTGATCGAACAATACCCGGGTAGCCGTTATGTCCAGCTAGTACCGCTAACGGCTTGTGGGTGCTTGATGTGATCATCACTTACTGTCGGCGTATTGACGAGTCTTTAGAGTCCTACACAGAGGTTTCACTGGCCCAGGAAAAACGAGGTGGGAGCACATATGTGATATGTGCGGGACCGAGAATAATACGAGTATGTGATACCGTATTCTATTCTCGCGATTTATTCGTATCTTTCGGTTATATGTGATATAGCTGGGTTATCAAATCAAGTGTTGAATCGATAGGTTGATACAAAATAATATTAGTCGGTCATATGATATATAGCTGGATTATTAAATCAAGAGTTGATTTAATGATTTAATGTATAATTATATATTTGATATATTAACTTATATTAACTAATATTAGCTCACTTAAGCATTTCTTTTTCTCACATGTGCACACTTAATATATATGTGATATATATTAATTGTGTTTTATTTTTGTGTCATGGTTGATGATATATGTGTAGGGTTGTATAGCACGACAACAAGGTTATAGAAGGCATCACACATGCCATATTATAAAATTTTGGTGTGCTATGAAACCCTAACCAAGATCTTAACTAGAGAATTAGGGTAAACATTGCATGTAAACAACTTTACATCTAAGAGATAGGGATTACAACCTTTGTAGTCCGTTCCTTCGCTTCATAAGCTCTGAGTTGTGGTCCCTTCACTGCGATCATCAAGCTTCCGGACTCTAGAGAGGCTCCATGAGGTGAATGATGCATCTTGCTTAAAGTCTTCGAAATCCAAGACGATCTACCTTGAGGAAACACAAACTCAAGCTAACTCTTCACTAATTATGAACTGGTGAAGCTAACACACTAATCTATATGGCTAGTATAGAAGATAATGATGAAGTAGGAATTTTGTTCTCTTTAGTTTTCTTTTCTCACTTTATTTCATCACAAATGAAAAATCTAGCAAGCTTTTTTCAATCAAGAAGAAGAAGAAGCAAGTGATGAATTATTGTTGTGTGGTTAGAAATACAACCATGGATCAAGTATATCATCCTTAACCCATGTAGAGACTTAACCATGAGCTATGGTTAAATGTATGGTTGATAAATATCTTAAGTTAGACAAAAAGAGTGGACAAAGTCAAAGAAGACTACAAGCTTCTACAAGCTTCATCCTTGATCAATATCCATAATATTTGAATTACTTAATGATAAATATAAACCCTAGCATGGTTTAACTCTAATAAACCCTAGTTGCATTTATAACCTAGCATGTTACAATTATACATATCACACATATATAATATAGTAACAAAAGAATACATTTAACATATATCACATATATATCAATGTATCCAAAATGAGAAAAAGAATTATTTAAGTGAGCTTATATTAGTTAATATAATATAATATATCACATATATAATTATACATTAAATCATCGAATCAATACTTGATCCGATAATCCGGCTATATCATATATAACCGACTAATATATAAATTGTATCATTTAATCGAATCAACACTTCATCCGATGACCCGGCTATATCTTATATACCCGGCCGATATCATATATCACGAGAATAGAAACGGTATCACATATCGTATTTTTCTCGGTCCCGCACATATCGCATATGTGCTCCTACTCCGTTTTGCCTGAGCCAAAAAACCTCAGTGTAGGGCTCTAAAGAATCGTCAAAACGCCGGTAGCAGGTGATCATCATATCAATCACCCATAAGCCGCAAGCGGTCAGCTAAACGCAACAGCCACCCGGGTATTAAGCGATCAGAAGATCAACAAGCAAGCCTGCTCACACTCCTGTAAATCCAATCAGTTAATACTACTGTACAGTCCGGTCTCTTCGTCTGATATGTCGCATATCTAGTCTAGGGGTGGTAAAACGTCAGACCCCAATAACCGATAAGTCATGTCGATGTGAGGCTCATAACGGGTCGAGAAACTACCGATAACTCTTACCAGTAAATCTCCATATCAGCCCTGGCCAGGGACTTCCAGTTATAGCCAATCGAACATAGCGCAACATCAACTCCCAATACCGGGAGAGACAAAACCCCTCCTATCGCTCATTGCCTCCATGTGATTCGGAACTTTACCCAAAAGCCACCGTTTTGCACGTTCTCGTGAACGTGGTAAGGTGGAAATCAAAACACAGTGGGAATCACACAAGACTCTATGACGATCTCGGGTCTACAGACTAACCTGTACCGGTGTCACCGGAGAACTGCTATCTGACGATAGGTATAATACTATCTAGGAGTTCTCGGCGAGTCTGTTCAGTGTACCCAGTCTCCACTGAGCACCCATACACCATTTTTGATGTCCAACACCTATGGATATGGGATCATCCATCGCCCATTGTTCCCCTCCGAAGGACGGCGACGACGTGGCGTCTCGCCTGAAATTCGGGGCAGATGCTAATTGGTGCTATCCGTCCACCTCTCCGAAGATGCCAAGTTGATTTATGGCACCATGTATCGAAGGTTTAAACGGATGTGGCCGATGTAGCAGACTTCGTCAGATTCCCCCTCGTTTGAGGGGTTTTTTTTTTATTGTGGGGATGCTTTTCCCTGCAGGCGCAAGCCCCTGCAGTTAATTACGCTACCGCATCGCGGTAACAACTTTCTCCTTCTCCAGATGGTCACTTCGTGTCGTGTGTGTTTATTTTATGTTTTGTTGCCCGTGGATTGTTTACGGAGACCGAGTTATGTCATCGCCCGTAGGGCGTGGACTAGTCCAAATCCGTATTATCTTAGATTTGGGTTTGGGGGTTTGGTTTGAGGATACGTTAGCCGTACTTGAGGCTAAGATCAACTCAAACGTTTGTTAAGGATACGTTAGTCTAACTTGAGACTAAGATCAACTTAACGGGATCGTTTAGATCCGACAAAAGAGCATTCGGGCTCCATTGTTCCAGTTTAGGGACATAGTGGTCCATCGTATGTATGGCCGTCGGGACCCGTCACCTCTCTGACGACGTTGAAGGATTACAACGACAGATGTCAGAGGAGTTCAGAGATGTACCCTCGAATCAGAGTTAATTGGGGGAGATTCATAGCCCAGTCTATTTGAAGGTTTTAAGGATACGTTAGCCATATTTAAGGCTAAGATCAACTTAAACGGGATCGTTTAGATCCGGCGAGAGAGCATGCGTGGCTCTATCATTCCAGTTTAGGGACATAGTAGTCCATCGCTAGTTTAAGGACATTGCGGTCCATGGGTAGTTTAAGGACATTGCGGTCCATTGTTAGTTTTAAGACATCTCGGTCAAGGTTAAGGACGTCGTAGTCCGTGGGTTTAAGGACCCCACAGTCCATTGTTAGTTTTAAGACATCTCGGTCAAGGTTAAGGACGCCGTAGTCCATGGGTTTAAGGACCCCACAGTCCATTGTTAGTTTTAAGACATCTCGGTCAAGGTTAAGGACGTCGTAGTCCATGGGTTTAAGGACCCCACAGTTCATATCAATATGTGGTCATCGGGACCCGTCACCTCTTTGAAGACATTGAGGGATTACAATGCCAAGTATCAAAGGAGTGAAGAGATGTACCCTGGAACCGGAGTGGATTAAATAGTCCTTGGCCCAATTTGGGATCAAGACCAATTAATTATGTTATGAGCCCGCTAGCCCAGTTAATTACGAATTGAAGACTTATAGCCAGCTTGGGCTAAGTCCAATCATGTCTGGAATATTGGCTTCCTGTTGGTCCATTGAAGGAGAGACTTTGTCTCTGGCCATTTAGCCAATTGGGCCAATGCCTAGTGTTAAACACTACAGACCAATCAGCGTTGAACACTGGGAATGAGATTGACAAGTTAGTGTTTAACATTAGAAGATAATTGGTGTTAAACACCAGTAACAAGGCTTTCAAATTAGTATTAAACACCAAAACAGATCAGTGTTAAACACTGGCAATGGAGATCTCAAATTAGTGTTAAACACTAAGGTAATCAGTGTTGAACACTGCAAATAAAGTTCTCTGATTAGTGTTGAACACTAAGGCCCAACAGTGTTTTAACACTGGATTCGGGAGTTCCAATTTAGTGTTAAACACTAAGGCAAGAGGGGTCACGTGGCAACACGTGAAAGCGCCCTCCCTTCATTTGTTCTTCTGAGGAGATCGCATTTTTTTGGAGCATCACGTGTCATCACGTGACGGGTGTCTAAATGAGGTATGTTAAAGTTTCTGCCAAGGGTCACGTGGGTCACGTGAGGCACTGCCTCAAAGGGCTTTCTGTAGATCTTTTGGGGGGGGTCACGTGGTGACACGTGACCCTTCTTTTCTGTAGTTGTTTAGAAGATCTGTTAATCCCTTTCAGGAATTAAATTCCTCGTAGGGTTGAACCCTGACAATAGAGGAATTAAATTCCTACTTCCTTTTGAAAATTTATATTCTGGGATAGAGTTGAACTCTGAATTTTCTGTAGGAATTAAATTCCTCATATATGTGAAGAACTGAATAGGGTTAAACCCTAATAAAAGCTTTAAGGAATTAAACTCCCACTCTCTGTTAAAGAATTATGATTAAGGGAATTAAATTCCCGTTGTTTCAACAGAACTAAGTTCTTAATTAGGGTTAAACCCTGTTTCTTTTTATTCTGAAGGAATTAAATTCCCATGACACAGGGTCAAACCCTAATTTTATTTTAAAGGAATTAAATTCCTATAGTTCTGTGAGAATTAAATTCTCGTGCTTCCATTCCCTCTCTATGCTTTGGATCCGTATGGCAGGATCTCAACCCATTGAGAATTAAATTCTCAACTTCAAGGGGAGATGTGCGCTTTACAGATCCTCTATCAAAGAGAGAAGAAATATGTTCTTCTGTTTTGCATCAGAGTTGAACTCTGTTGAGAATTAAATTCTCTTTCTTTCAAGGAGCCTTCCCTTTCTTACCTAGGGTTTTCTTTTGCAGAAGATCCAAATTCCTCAAAGTATCAAGGCTCTCTCCCTTTTCTTCCCTCTGCGTCTATATCTCTTTTGTATGTCTCTTGGCTCCTATTTATAGGAGAAGCAACCGAGTCAATTAGTTTTTGACGAATCTTCATTGAGAGATTTGATTTGCATCCATCATTCATTTTGGTTTGGATTATTAGGTGAATTTTGTTCTCCATTGGATTTCAAATCCAGGGATTCTCCTTTGTTATTTCTGTTAGATTTGAAGGGGAGATCTTTCCAAATTCGAGATTTTCCCATAGATAGATGATATTTAATCACCTCTAAATCTTTAATTCAATTGGTTGCTTTTGGAAAGACTTGAGAGTTCTTTTATCAGAATTTAATTCTGTTAACAAATTGGCTTTGAAGTCGGTCACGTGTGGCCACGTGACCCTTGGTCACGTGTGGGCACGTGACCCCCTTGGAACGAGCCTTCTTCTTTCTTTCTGCGCTCTGCTTTCTATTTGTTGCTTAACCGTCGCGTGCCATCACGTGACCCCTGGTCACGTGTGAGCACGTGACCCTTGTCTGGACTCTTTTTCTTGGTTTAGCCGTAGAACAAATCTGCTGCTTTTGATTATCACGTGCCAACACATGACCCTGGTCACGTGGGAGCACGTGACCTCCTTTGAAGCCTTTTTCTTGATTTGATTCAGGGAACCGGTTTGCCTTTGAAGCCGCTTTTGATTGTCACGTGCCAACACGTGATCCAGGTCACGTGGGAGCACGTGACCCTTTCTGAAGCCCTTTTCTTCGATGTAATCGGGAAGCTGAATTTGCCTTGCTGATGCTTTTAGGTGTCACGTGCCAACATGTGACTGCTGGTCACGTGTAAGCATGTGACCCTCTTCTGAAGCCTTTTCCGTGAGCCTTCCTGATTTTAAATCAGGAAACAAATGCCCCCACAGCGTTGTTCTCACGTGTTCGCACGTGAGTGCAACGCTGTCACCTTTTGTGACCGTTGGATTCCTCTAGGGATCTGGGGAGATGAAACGTCTCCATCTCCTTCTATAAATACCCATGTTTCTTCAGAAGAGCCTTCACTTTGCTTATTTTCTTCTTCTGAGAACTTTTCCCTTGAGAATTTAATTCTCTTCTTCCAGAGCTTAGTTCTCTGCCTCGAAACATTTTCAGAGTTTAACTCTGTTTAAAAGGACTCTTCCTCCTCAGGTAATGGTGATCGAAGCACCTTCATTTTGACAGCACTCTCTGGATTTTAAATCCATATCAAGGGTTTCACAAAGAACCCATTTTTCTCTAAGTTCTTTAGCCAAAATATGAGACCACTTAACCTCCAATAGTAGATCTATTAGGGTTTAGATGATCCTTAGGGAGATGATGATGGCGGTTCAAATCCATGGAATTTAATTCCATCCCAAAAATGTTTTCTGGGAATTTAATTCCCTTTTCTTAATAAGGAATTTAATTCCAATGAAGGACTCGATTTCTTCACACGGAGGCTTCTTGGGGTCTCTTGGCCCGAGGTTGTTCTTCTGCAATTAATGAAATAGGGGTTTTGTAATGATGTCTTCTGTGGGAATTTAATTCCTTTGATCTTGTTGGATTCATTATAGAGCCCGAGACAGATCATGTTGGGGGGAATGTGCATGGTCATCATTCTTTATTTAACGAGGGTATTCCCTTTGTTTTATTGTAACTGTTTGGTCTCATTATTAATGAGCCGTCATCCGGATTCTGTGGGGCCCATGTGTTTTGTAGCCAATGGTCCCAGAAAACTCTGTTGTTGCTTTCTTTAACCTGTCTTCATGTTCATGCATGAATATATATTGCTGACTTTTCTTTTAACGGTCTTCCTTTATTGGATTTCAGGTGCGATGGCTTCTGTTCCACGCTTTCCCTTTTCTCGCTCGGAGGCTGCTTTTCCTCAGTCACCATCTGATGAGGAAGCGATGGCGATGATTCGGGCCCATGACCCGAACTGCACCAACCTTTTTCAATGGGGATCTTGGTATAGTCAGATTATTCAGGGTCGCCGGAGTTTTCTTTGCGCGGTACCGACGGAGCCCACTTTCCCATTTTTACCGATGGATCCTCCGAGGACGGATTTTGCTGTGGAAATGCCCAACTGGACTCTAACGGGGAGGCTCGAGCCTTTGACGACCGGTATTCCGAACCATCCGATCCCGGCCATAGACATCTTGGGGCGGCGTATCTGCCAGGGTGAGGCCCACCCGTGGGGGCAAATTTATAAGATATGGCTTACTCCCCGGCATCCTACGGGCTACCTTCTCTGGGCTCGCTACATCCTTTCTGCCCATCGTGCGCGGTTGCAGAAAGTCGGGCTTTATCAGGCCATATACGCGTCACTATTCCATTATAAGTCCCCGCATGTCTGGTGGGTTAAGGCGTTTTTAAACCAATGGAATCTTCCTACCAACACTTTCATCCTAGGAGATCGCGAGGTCTCGATCTCTCTAGCAGAATTCTATGATATTTCGGGGTTGCCAATCAGGGGTGATTTGTATGAGGAGTTGTTGCCTCCTGACGAGTACGTTTTTGAACCCGAGCCCGCCCTGGTTGACGGCCTGTCTGCTGAGAATGCTGTTCGCCACAAGCGCCCCAGTTTAATCAAGGCGCTAGGCATCTTCGACCGATTATTCACCGAGTCCGAAGAGCAGGGTGTTACTTTCAAGAGCTTCATTGCTCGTTTCCTTCGTGATGACGCCTTATCGAAGACAGCCCCGAAGTTTGCCAACATTGGGGACCCCTTTGGGTTCGGTCCGAAGAGGTTGCCGACCACCGAATCAGATTTACCTCAGTACTACATCCCTATTATATCGCCGATATCTTTTGAGTCCATTGCTGTCCCAGGCATGGACGAGAAGACGTTCTTTGTGGGGTTTGTTAGTGTTTGGCTCAGTTGGTTCGTTATCCCCATGCATCGCCGCTTCATGAAAGCCTCAGTTATCTACCCGGCTCATCGTATTGCTGAGGGGACGCGGTTGGCCATCGGCATCCCGGCCTTGGCGCACCTCTATCATGGATTGGGCACCGCAGCTAATACATCTACACCCGGTGTGGATGTAGTGAACTTTTCGCTTCATTATTTCACGTCCTGGGTCGAAATGCATGTGCTGGGGACTTTCGCTATGCATCAGAGGCCCGCCTTTTACGACGCCTATCCCTTCCCGCGACTTATGCGACTAGTGGGTGCTTCTACTGCCGACCCGACTCAATTCGGGGCTATTCGGGTGCTGATTTCTCCTCATGCCACCGCTGGCGGGTTGGTTTTTAATGATCGGGTCTTGTCTACTCCTTCGGGTCCCGTTCAACAACTCTGGGACCAGTCGAAAGATAACGCACCTTCTTTGAAGCCCCGGGAGGCCGCGCATTTGTATACAATTAGACCGGGCTACTTGGTGTTTCTCCAGGACAGTGCAGCTCTTTTTATGCGGTACAATCCGCATCGATTCGCCCGGCAGCTTGGATACGACCAGGGTGTTCCTTTCGAGGCTTTTATAGTCGCCCCGATCCCTTCGCTCGATGCTGTTCGCGATGCCGCTCATCATTTCATGAGGCTGAGCACCGGCTCCCGTTTCATGGTCCCTGAAGCTGAATACATGCCCCGGTGTGTGGGTGCATTTACGGGCTGGTATCTTCATCGGATCAGCCCAATTATTGTTGAAGAAAGAAGGGTGCTTCTTGGTCACGACGCCCCTCCTCAGGTTTCAGGAGCTAAGCTACGACCGAGGGTTCCAGTCCGCTTCCCTTTGAGGGAGATTGGCACCGCGCTCATTCCGGGGGAGTCAGGGGTAGACCTTACTCCAACAGCTGGTATGCCCATGGGTTCTCGATCGCGGGGTAAACGGGCCCCAGTGGTACCACCCCTGCCGGTGGTGGCACCGCCCCCTGTGGCGTCGACAATGGCGATGTCATCCTCGGTTGTGGCACCGAGCGAGAGTAACAGGGATGAGGGCGCTGAGGGCGATGTGGGCCAGCGCCGCCCTAAGGCTTCGCGAGGGAGGAAGCGGTCATCCTCAGCGACCGGCTCTGGGTCTAAACGGCGGAGGAAAGCGGCCACCACCCCGCTTGATTCTGTGGCGGAGTCTGAGCCTATCCTTGAAGACGAACCATTGGCCCTGCAAGAGTCAGACGCTGGGCTTCTCTTCCCGAGTTCGGTTGATGAGGAGGCCGCGCAGTTGGCTGAGGCCATACGGCGTTCAAAAGACGCGTCTCATAATGCCAAGGTTCCGAAGAAATCTTACCCCGCTGTAATTTTTTACGAAGACCCTTCGTGGATTCGGCGGCGATTTATCGGCCCTCTGGAGGAATGGGGGGAAAGGGCTTTGAAGCAGGCCGCTTCAGAAGACGCCGCTGATGCGCTTTCTTTATGGACCGGCGGTCATGAGTCTACCCTTGAACCCCGGCGAGCCCACCTACTTGAGAAGGAGCAACGGCTTGAAGAAGCCATATTGAGGGCTTCTTTGCGTATAGGTACGTTGTGCTTCTTTTACAGTCTTTCCGATTATTTATGCCCGTGCATATGTATCGTTATTCTTATTTGAATCGTGCAGAACCTTCGACGCTGGGGGAGCTCCCTACGGGCCCATTAAAGTTGAAGCCCGCCGAAATTCTCAATGAAGCCTTGCTTGATGTGGAGGGGGCTGATGACGCTGCTCCTCTCATAGTAGAGCCTCCAGCGGCGGTTCTTGATCAGGGAGCGCTTGCCCCTTTGGGGGAGGCTCCTTTGGAGGTCGCCGCCCCAATGACTCTTACTGAGGGCGGCCCAGAGGCCGGAAGAGAGGTATTCGGGACTACTCTTCCTTTGTTGGAGCCTGAGTTCACGGCGGAGACCGTTGAAGCTGTTATCCCCCCGGCTCAGAATGGGAGGAGTGTTGAAGGTATCCCTCTGCGTTTTAATTTAGCAACCCCTTCATAGTCTGAACTCTTTTATCTTTCCCAGAATTGCGCGGTTTGGCGGCCACTATCGCGGATCTGTTGCCTCGACAGTCATTTCAGCGTTTATTGGAGATGGCAGCTCCGCAGGCGATCTCCCCTCAGCGTATTGTCCTTTCCTCTGGGCAAGGTTAGTGTCATTCTCCATTTTTTTACCATAGCATTGTTACTATTTCGCGAAATGACGTTGATGTCTCTTATAGTTTTGGAAGCTGACGATGAGGTCGAGGTCGTTGAAGGGACAGGGGAACCTTCAGCTCCTACTTGCATGACTGTCGGTGAGTGGCATTTTATTATAGTCCCGTTCGTTCTGCGTTTAAGAGTTTTACTAACATTTCCCAAATTTGAACAGCCCTGCCAGTCTCTATGGCTTTGGAATCGCGCATCGTGATGCCGCCCGGTCCTTATGCTTTGCGGGCTTCAGAACGCTTGGCCCAATTGAGCCTTGTCTCCCTATCATCTTTCGTCGAGGAGCTCCGTGCTGGTAGCGCGACCACAGCCGAAGCATTTGCCGCTGAAGCTAACGGCTCTCTTCCTTTTCTCGCCACCTATTATAGCGAGGAGGTGGTGCAGGTCTGGGTGGAGTTCTGTAGGAAGGTGGAGGCTTGCTTGTACGCTCTCGAATGTTCTCGCCTTTCCTCGGAAGCCGTGGCTGCAAAAGCGGAGTTGCGGGGTTTGATAGCACGATGTGCGGCCAACATGACGTCATGCGAGAAGAGTCTTGGCCGCAAGTTCTCGGAGAGAGAGCTGGCTTCTAAGACGCTGAGCGAGCTTCATGCCAGCCTTACAGCCAAGGCCAACAAAGCATACGAACTCTGGCGAGTGCTCCAGGAGTCCATAAAAGAGGTGGTGGCTCTCGATAAGGCTGCCACATTCACTCGTGAGAGGGTCGAGGCTCATAAAGCCACCGAGAAAGAGCTCGAAGCTCGGCTTGCTTCGTATCAGGCTCAGCAAGCTCAGGCGGAGGCTCGTCTTCTGGAGATCTTGCGTCATGAAGCTGTGGCTCAGCAACAGAACGATGAGCTAGTAAAATTATTGCACCGCCCGCCGGGCTGAGGACTTGTATCTTTTCTCCCTTTTTTGTATATACTCATGAATGAGAGTATCTCTTTTTTTTGGTTTCTTTCATGAATTGTACTTTGTATCTGTTTTGGTTTATGAATAAAAGATACATTTTTCTTCTCAATGGTGTGTCCCCTTTTTAATTGAATGTATTCTGCGGATATTCTATCTTGATCTCCTTGCAGGACAGCGATGGCTCAGGATTCAGGGTTAAGATCTGCTTCCTAAGACTTTTGCATTTTATGAGCCACGAGGGTCTCACAAAGAGTTTTTCTCCCTATAGGTCGAGAGGATTCCATAGGTGTAAGTTCTTCTTAAAAATCGTGAGGATTCTTAAGCGGGTTTCCCTTGAGAGTCGTAAGGATCTTACAAGAGGGTTTTTCTTCCTTACAGGTCGTGAGGACTTGTAAGTGCTGGATGTGGTCATCCTTGTCCGTGTTTTACGAAGTCAGGGGTTTCTCCAGGTATTGTAGTTTAAAGACATCACGGTCAAGGTTAAGGACCTCATAGTCCGTGGATTTAGGGACTCCACAGTCCGATGTTAGTTTTAAGACATCACGGTCAAGGTTAAGGACCTCATAGTCCGTGGATTTAGGGACTCCACAGTCCGATGAGTGGTTGCAGGGACCCGTCACCTCTTTGAAGACGTTGAGGAATTACAACGCCAGGTATCAAAGGAGTGAAGAGATGTACTCTTAAACCAAGGCAAAATCCGTAGGGAATCGGGGTGGTTGATCGTTAGTTTTAAGACATCACGGTCGAGGTTAAGGACATCATAGTCCGTGGATTTTAAGGACTCCACAGTCCGGTATTTGCTCTGGATGCTTCACACGGGTTCACTGCAGCGCTTGGCGAGGACCAGGCTCCGCTCTGGGCGTTTTCCGTGGGGTCAAAGAGTGACGTTATCCACGTTCCACGTAACCAGGAATTTTGCACTAGATGCTTCACACGGGTTCACTGCCGTGCTCGGCGAGGACTAGGCTCCGCTCTGGATGCTTCATACGGGTTCACTGCCGTGCTCTGCGAGGACCAGGATCCGCTCTGGACGTTTTCCACGGGGTCAAAGAGTGACGTTATCCGCGTTCCACGTGACCAGGAATTTTGCACTAGATGCTTCACACGGGTTCACTGCCGTGCTCGGCGAGGACTAGGCTCCGCTCTGGATGCTTCACACGGGTTCACTGCCGTGCTCTGCGAGGACCAGGATCCGCTCTGGACGTTTTCCACGGGGTCAAAGAGTGACGTTATCCGCGTTCCACGTAACCAAGAATTTTGCACTAGATGCTTCACACGGGTTCACTGCCGTGCTCGGCGAGGACTAGGCTCCGCTCTGGATGCTTCACACGGGTTCACTGCCGTGCTCTGCGAGGACCAGGATCCGCTCTGGACGTTTTCCACGGGGTCTGAGAGTGACGTTATCCGCGTTCCACGTGACCAGGAATTTTGCACTAGATGCTTCACACGGGTTCACTGCCGTGTTCGGCGAGGACTAGGCTCCGCTCTGGATGCTTCACACGGGTTCACTGCCGTGCTCTGCGAGGACCAGGATCCGCTCTGGACATTTTCCACGGGGTCAAAGAGTGACGTTATCCGCGTTCCACGTAACCAGGAATTTTGCAGTAGATGCTTCACACGGGTTCACTGCCGTGCTCGGTGAGGACTAGGCTCCGCTCTGGATGCTTCACACGGGTTCACTGCCGTGCTCTGCGAGGACCAAGATCCGCTCTGGACGTTTTCCACGGGGTCAAAGAGTGACGTTATCCGTGTTCCACGTAACCAGGAATTTTGCATTAGATGCTTCACACGGGTTCACTTCCGTGCTCGGCGAGGACTAGGCTCCGCTCTGGATGCTTCACACGGGTTCACTGCCGTGCTCTGCGAGGACCAGGATCCGCTCTGGACGTTTTCCACAGGGTCAAAGAGTGACGTTATCCGCGTTCCACGTGACCAGGAATTTTGCACTAGATGCTTCACACGGGTTCACTGCCGTGCTCGGCGAGGACTAGGCTCCGCTCTGGATGTTTCACACGGGTTCACTGTCGTGCTCTGCGAGGACCAGGATCCGCTCTGGACGTTTTCCACGGGGTCAAAGAGTGACGTTATCCGCGTTCCACGTAACCAGGAATTTTGCACTAGATGCTTCACACGGGTTCACTGCCGTGCTCGGCGAGGACTAGGCTCCGCTCTGGATGCTTCACACGGGTTCACTGCCGTGCTCTGCGAGGACCAGGATCCGCTCTGGATGTTTTCCACGGGATCAAAGAGTGACGTTATCCGCGTTCCACGTAACCAGGAATTTTGCACTAGATGCTTCATACGGGTTCACTGCCGTGCTCGGCGAGGACTAGGCTCCGCTCTGGATGCTTCACACGGGTTCACTGCCGTGCTCTGCGAGGACCAGGATCCGCTCTGGACGTTTTCCACGGGGTCAAAGAGTGACGTTATCCGCGTTCCACGTGACCAGGAATTTTGCACTAGATGCTTCACACGGGTTCACTGCCGTGCTCGGCGAGGACTAGGCTCCGCTCTGGATGCTTCACACGGGTTCACTGCCGTGCTCTGCGAGGACCAGGATCTGCTCTGGACGTTTTCCACGGGGTCAAAGAGTGACGTTATCCGCGTTCCATGTAACCAGGAATTTTGCTGATTATATCCGCATTTCACGGGATGGAGGTTTGACTGTTGGCGATATGTATACCACCGAGCCATGGAACTGGGAGTTGCCGACGTTCCGCTTAGCTTGAAGTTGTGTCCGTCGTTACGAGACGAATGTTGGGATGATCTCTAGGTCGCTTGTGGCCCGTCGAGATTTAGCTTCTTTCTTTGGTGAAACCTAGGGGGGGAGGTATGTTCTCTTTTTGTTTACGCCCTTTTTTTATATTTTATTTCTTTTTCCGCGATGCTCCATCATTTCAGCTTTTATATCGCGGAGGTCGCGATTGCCCTATCATTTCGGCTATTCTTCGCGGTGCCCAATCATTTCGGCTATTTATTTATTCTCTACTCGCTGCTTTTTATTGCGAGTTGCCCCATCATTTCGGCTATTTTTGATGCATACATTTTTTCTTGCTGCTTTTTATCGCAAGTTGCCCCATCATTTCGGCTATTTTGTAGGCATGTGTGGCTTGCTAGCTTTTTCGCCGCAAGCTTGGATTTTAGACACCGATTTCGACATCAGCACCGCTACAACTGGAATGTTGCCGGGAGTGAATCATCATTTGCCTTTGTCGATGTTGAACAAGGGTGGCTCAGCAAACAGGGTTAAGGGTCCTGTCGACCAAGGCTTTTGACTTCATGAGCCGTAAGGGTCTCACAAAGGTATTTCTTCCTACAAGTCGTGAGGATCTTGCAGGTGTATTTTCTTCTTAGGGATCGTGAGGATTCCTAAGTGTGTGTTCCTCTGTAAGTCGTAGGGATCCTACAAGAGGGCTTTCTCCTTATGGGTCGAGAGGACCTACAAGGGTTGGATTTTGCTGGGGAAATGTTTATTCGCGCCCGTGGATTGTATACAAGGGTCAGTATTGAGTCCCTTGTAGGGCAATATCGAAGGTTGTGGAGGATTTGCTTAAGAACAGGTTTAGGTTTCTGTAACTTAAGACTTTCAAATCTTATGAGCCGTGAGGGTCCCATAAGAGAGTTTTCCTTACGAGTCGTGAGGATCTCGTAAGTGTATTTTCTCCTTAGGAATCGTGAGGATCCCTAAGTGTATTGCTCCTTTGTGAGTCGTAAGGATCTCACGCAGGTGGTTTCCCCTTACAAGGTCGAGAGGACCCTATAAGTGTCTTTTAACGAGGTTGCGCCCTTTCGGGTTTTCACAAACACTCGCCGATAGTCCTGCCGTTTTTACTCACGGAGCCCTTTCTGGTTTTCATCCGTGCCCATTTTGCTTGTGGACACACCGTTTTTTATTCTTTTTCTCTCTTTTTTTTTGTGTCAGCCTAAGGATGCTGCGGTAGTAGTTTAGGGACGTTTCGGTCCGTCGTTAGTTTAAAGACGTTTCGGTCCGTCGTTAGTTTAAGGACGTTTCGGTCCGTCGTTAGTTTAAGGACGTTTCGGTCCATTGTTAGGGGAAGGCCGGCTGCTGCTTGTAAAGTCTGAGCTTAGGAAGATAGCGAGCGGACATAGTCGTCGTCATCTATCATTGACCCAGGCTGTGGCTCATTAAGCATAGTATTTCTTTAATAAGCGGCCGTTTATTGGCCTGAAAGGCCTTTCACCGTGCATGTCCATGAGTAGATAGGCTCCACCCTGGTAGACCTTGTCTATGATGTACGGGCCTTCGTAGTTTGGCTCAAATTTTCCCCGCTTGGCACGATTGGGGATCATAGGTCTTTTGACCACTACTACGAGTTCGCCTTGGCGGAATGTCCTCGGCCTGGTCAATCTTTCGTACGAGCGCGTCATCTTTGCTTTGTAGGCTTCTAGATGTTGTTGCGCTATGAGCCGGGTTTCGTCGAGGGCATCAAGCTCCTCAAGCCGAAGGTGAGCATTTTCTTCGTCCGTCAGCTCGTGGTGGACTGCCACTCATAGAGAGGGTAACTCTATCTCGAGGGGGAGCACTGCTTCCGTCCCAAATACCAACGCGTACGGCGTTGTGTTCGTGGCCGTCTTGAATGTAGTTCGATAAGCCCAAAGGGGTTCTTGCAGCCTCTCGTGCCAGTCTCTCTTATTCCGGGAAACGGTCTTTTTTATGACCTTCGTCAAGGTCTTATTGAAGGCCTCGGCCAGACCATTAGCTCGTGGGTTGTAAACTGAAGAATATCTCCAGTCTATATTGTGCTGCTGCGTGATGCGGCTAATCTTATGGCTTCGGTAGGCTGGCCCATTATCGGAGATAATCCGCCGTGGGGTTCCAAACCGATAGATGACGTGCGTCTTGAAGAAATGGAGGATATTCTCCGTCTTCATTTCCCTCAGTGGTACTGCTTCTGCCCATTTGGAGAAGTAATTAGTTGTCGCCAGGATAAAACGATGTCCCCGGGACGATGCTGGCTCGATGGGGCCGACTATGTCAGTCCCCCACATTTCGAATGGCCAGCTAGCCACCGTTGGGTGTAGTGGATTCGGATGTTGGTGGATAAAGTCTCTATGAATCTGGCACGAGTGGCATTGCTTCGCATACTCGAGGCAGTCCCGGATCATCGTGGGCCAGTAGTAACCCATCCGTTTAATTTTTAACTTCATCTTTGGGCCTGCTTGGTGAGAACCGCAAAGTCCGTCGTGAACTTCCTGAACGACTCTTTCTGCTTCGTCAGGTCCTAAGCATCTCAGCCATAGAGAATCAAACGATCTCTTGTATAGAGTATCGTTAACGAAAGCGAAAGATAGAGCTCGTTTCATGAGCTGATGTCTTGAGGACGCTTCTTCGGGCATTCGGTGGGACTTAAAGTAGTCTATGAAGACTTCCCTCCAGTCCTCAGCCTTCTCACGGTCTTTTATTTGTAGGGTCGTCTGCTCAGTCGCCCCTTTTTCTTTGTATAATCCCGGAGATATTTCTGCCGGGGCGAGCACTCGACGGCTTTGTACCACGATTCTTACATCATCGAGGCTTTCGTCAGCCAGCTCTTCAGCAAGTTTGGCCAACGCGTCTGCTTTGCTGTTTTCCGCGCGCGGTATGTTCTCCAAAGTATAGGAGGGAATTTGGGTCAATAGTTGTTGTACCTTTTCTCCGTACTTCACCAACTCCGGTTTGCACGTTTGGTAGTCATCATTTACTTGACTAACGACCAGTTGAGAATCCCCGTATATAAGGAGGTCTTCAATTCCCAGGTCGATGGAGATTTCGAGGCCTGCTATCAGAGCTTCGTATTCAGCTTCATTGTTTGTCCTCGGCTCTGTTAAGGAGAAGGCGAAGCGCATTATCCCTCCTTGTGGAGTTGCAAAGACGAGGCCTATCCCCGATTTGATCATTGGGATACCTTGTTTCTGTTTCTTTACGGAGGACGCTCCATCGAAATAGAGTTCCCATCGGGTGCTACCGCCGCTAATCGCATCAAATGCATGCTCGTCCGGCAAATCACAGTTCAGAGGAGAATCGGCCGGTATCGGGTGCTCAGCGAGGAAATCGGCAATGGCCTGGCCTTTCACTGCCTTGAGAGGTTGGTACGTTATCGAGAACTCCATCAAGAGCAGGGCCCATTTAGCGAGTCGTCCCGTCAATATGGCTTTTGACATCAAGTATTTAAGGGGATCCACTTTTGAAATGAGACGGACTTCATGCGCCAACGCATAGTGCCTGAGCTTTGTTATCGCGAAGATTAACGCCAAGCAATGTTTTTCAATGGGAGAGTAGTTGCTTTCTGCCCCCAGTAGAACTCGACTTAAGTAGTAGAGTGCTATCTCTTTCCCCTGATCGTTCTCTTGTGCCCATAATGCGCCCAAGGAACCTTCGAGGGCGGTCGTATAAAGAATGAGGGGTTTTCCCTTGACCGGCGCAGCCAACACCGGAGGGTTCTGCAGGTACTGCTTGATCTCGTCTAGCGCACCTTGCCATTTGTGATCCCAAATGAATGGGGTTCCCTTTTTCATCAGGTGGCTGTAAGGGCGGCATTTGCCTGAAAGATTGGCGATAAATCGCCGGATGTATGCGAGCTTCCCTTGGAGAGACCGCAACTGTTTGAGGGTTCTTGGCGGAGGCATTTCCATGATCGCTTTAATCTTTGACGGATCTATTTCAATACCTCGGTGTCGAACGATGAATCCCAGGAATTTGCCCGAGGAGACTCCAAACGCGCATTTGAGGGGATTCATTTTCAAATTATATTGCCGAAGGCGTTGAAATACAGTCTCCAGATGCTTTAAATGATCATCATATGACATGCTCTTTACTACGAGGTCATCGATATAGCACTCGACGATGTCATGTATGAGGTCATCGAAGATCTTTGTCATGGCCCTTTGATAGGTAGCGCCAGCGTTCTTTAGACCAAAGGGCATAACCCTGTAGCAGAATATACCCAAAGGGGTCCGGAAAGCGGTGTGCTTCTGGTCTTCGGGATGCATCTTTATCTGATTGTATCCTGACGAACCGTCCATAAAGGAGAAAACCTCGTGAGTGGACGTGTTATCTATCATTAGCTCGGTTACTGGTACTGGGAAATCGTCCTTTGGACAGGCTGTATTGAGATCCCTGAAATCCACGCATATGCGTACCGTCTCATTCTTCTTCATTACCGGGACGATATTGGCGATCCAATCGGGATATTGGACTTCTTGGATAAATCCAGAATCGATCAGCTTCTTGACTTCGGCGTTGATGCTCATCTCAAGCTCGAGTCGCATCCTTCTTGGCGCCTGCTTGACTGGCTTGATATCTGGGGATATTGCTAATTTATGCACAGCAATCTCCGGATATAATCCTGGCATCTCGGAGTAGTTCCACGCGAAGCAGTCTTTATGCCGTAGAAGCACGTTCTTTAACGCAGCCACCCTTTCTTCAGATAGCAGCTCGCTGACAAATGTCGGTCGCGGGTCATCTGCCGATCCCAACTCAATCTTCTTGAGGTTATCAGCAGTAGTATGTATGCCGTCTTCCAGTTCTTTTGGAGCTGGCGGAAATTCTGAGACCACCTCATCATCGTTGTTCTCAAAGCACCAGGGAAGGTCATCCATGTTCTCGGGCTCTTCTTTTAATAACGTAATCGTATAACAGGTACGAATCCGCTCCCAGGACTGAGGTGGATCCGGTTCTGCTCATGCGGCCTTGGGTTCGTGCTTTTGTGGCGGCGTTACCCTCCATCTGTTAGATAAAGCGAATCTGCCCTGTTGGTACTGGTCCTCGACCCAGTTCTTGAAGGTGAAGCAGTCTTCGGTAGGATGTCCTATGGCTCGGTGATAAGAGCAATAGCTCAGACGAGAAGCCTTGTTAGCTTGCTCAGGGTGTCTAGACTCTGGAAGCGCGATCATTTGATGTTTTAAAGCTAGCTTGAGTAACCTCTCCGTCTTGTCTCGGGGGAAGGAGTACGCCCGACTCATCTTCTTCATGAGGGACAAATCCGAGCCGTGCAATACCCGATCACGTAACCCTCTAATCCTGCGTCGTTGTTGTCGGCTCCTCTTTCCGCTTCTTGATTTATTTCCGTCTCCGCATCGGGCCTTTCGTACAACGGGTTGACAAAGACGAACATCTTTGTCTTTCGCAGCCTGTTGAGATAGACGTTGCGTCCTGGCCTTCTCGTAGATGGCTATTTCGCGGTTGTGGTCTTCCCGAGCTTTCTGACCCACTTTCCTGATAGGCTTGTCCATTCGTTCTTTAAACGACGGACTCGGCGCTTCAATCGCGGGGTCTAGTTTTGATGAGGGGTTGGCATCTCCTGACAGGGCGTCCTCTTCTTCTCAAAGGTATATATAGCGTAGCTGCTGTGAGCCCGTTCCCGTTTTCCGGTTCTCGCGTATCCAAGCCCGAGTGTTTCCATTTTCCCGTTGGGCAATTTGCGTTGAGTCACAGGGACATCCCAAATCTTATTGTAGAACCGAGCCTGCCGAACAGTCTGTTTTAAGGGTACTCCTTGGCGCTTCAATAGCTTCTTTAATCCATTTGTATAGTATCTGGGCAGACGGATGGGTTGGAGCCTGTCGAGTGTAGCATCTGCGCCATGCCAGATCTCTTTCTCTATTTTCGACTCTGAGGATCGGTAGAATAGGATCACCTTCTCACCCCTTCGCCTGGGAGGGACGTAAAATGTTTGCAGGTCCTGCACATTGTGAGCTTGAAGCGTGTCGAGATCCTTGTAGTGTTCTCGCGGTACCATGGTGATTTGCAAACTATGGTCATCGCCAGGGGGTGCTTGTATTGACAGCCGATTGGAGAACACGGCATTAACTTCATCTTCTGAATCACTTTCGAAGACCAACATGGGGGCGGGCGTCCCTAGGTTGCTGCGTTGAGATGGCCCTGCATAAACTATCTCTTCCTCTTCTTCGGTATCGCTCCCGAAAACAGGGATGGTGGCGGCGGTTTTGTTCTCCGGGTTGCGACACCTTTCTGTACCCTCGAAATCTGGCAAAAAGTACTTCGCATCTTCGTATTTGCGGACTTCGTTCACGGAAAATGGGTTTAACTCTCCTGTTACGGTATACTCGAAACCATCCTTAAATTACTTCATACACTGATGTTGTGTAGAAGGGACGATGTTGTACTCGTGTAGCCAAGGACGACCGAGCAAGGCGTTGTAGCAGGTCTTGGCGTCAATGACATGGAATTTGATGTCTGTGACGAGAAGTCCAAAGCGTAATGTTAGTATCACAGATCCGAGAGTCCGTGACGATTGTGAATCAAAACCGGAGATAGTAATTTTGTCACGAGCGAGGTGTTGCACACTCATGCAAATTTCCTTCAACACCCGAACATTAAGGAGATTGACGAAGGATCCATTATCCACCAGGATCTTGCCTATCTTGATATCATGGCAGTATCCAGAGACATATAGGGGACGGTTGTGGTCGCACGTCCCGAGAAGGAGGTCTTCGTCACCGAAAGTGATGTCGG
Organism: Agapanthus africanus; assembly: GCA_030015575.1. Lineage (NCBI taxonomy): Eukaryota > Viridiplantae > Streptophyta > Magnoliopsida > Asparagales > Amaryllidaceae > Agapanthus > Agapanthus africanus. The sequence continues at coordinate 162,959,505 of JASDDO010000024.1, forward strand.
TCGTATGCACTTCCTCCAGTTCATCCTTCATCCTTTCAGTGGCGATGAAGGCTTGGAATTGCTCAGGTTCTTGTAACGCCTTAATTAGTGAGTCTCGCGCTTCTTTTGATAATAGGAGGGCATCGAGAATGCTAAGCTGAGAAGGTAGCTTCCTTAGGTGCGCGAGGATGTTATAGTCCACCTTCCCCTTCCTGGGAGGGTCTTTGGTAGTTAGTTCTTTCATGACTTGGTCATCTAAAGTGATATCCTCAGTGACCTTTTCCTTTCCCTTATCTTTTCTATTCGCGGGCCCGAGATTCTTTTCTGTGAGTGTGCGATTGCGCAGCTGAATGTTTTCGCAGGCTTCCGATTTCTCCTCTTTCCCTAAAACGGATTCTTTAAAGAGAGGGCCCAGAGCCATTTCTTCATCAGAGTCGCTCCCAAAGGTGAGAACTTGTGACCCCCCGGCGTTAACCATGTAACAGCTGCCAGTAGTTCTGTTGTGCCCATCGACAGTACTTCTTCGCTCCCGACGGATCTTGCGTTTCATGCGCTTAACATGTTGCCGACGAGCAACATATCCTTGCCACCATATCTTAAAGGCGTCACACTCCTCCGTGGGGTGTGAGATTTTCCGATGATATGCGCAATAATCAGGGTGCCTCTCCACCCCATCATGTGTGTTTCCTTCCGAGGGTGGTAGCTTCATCCCCATTGACATGGCTTTAGCAAACCTTTTCCTCGTCTTGAATATCTTCTTGTCTACTTCGGATGCCTTTCGCTCCAGCAGGGGTAGTTCAACTCTTCCGTTCAGTCGCCTGCATTTGGTTCCTCCTGACGCTGCCATCTCACGCTCCTGATTCGCTTTACTCTTTAGACGAATCTCGTCTAGAAAGGAATTGATCATTTCATTTGTCGGCCACGCACGCTCTGGTTCAGGCTCTGCCTCCAGCTTCTTAGTGCCAGGAGTTTTCCCATCATCGGCAAACGAGTGGGAGATTACGTTACAACTCGCCACATATCCTTCGGATTCATCCGACGAGCTCTTTCCATCATCTTTCTCTTGAAAGATGTGGTTGAGGAACTCTTGCAGTGTGACAGGAGTTCGCGCCTTTTGATTGTATTCTTCCAGCGTGTCGATTTGCTTTTGCAAGTTCGTGTGCTCGTTTCCCAGCTTCACGGGCTTCTTGGATTTTTTCTTTTTCTTCGAAGATTTTGACGGTTGGGCGTGAGTATTTGGGCCCTTATCGCGAGTCTTCGTAGTTGGGCGGGGCTTCAGCATCCCTTCGATAATTTGAGGTTCAAGAGGGTCCTTCCATTCGATCGTAGGGCACGCATGAAGGCCTCTCAACATTCTTTTGGTTTTAGTTGATAGCACGACCTCCCATGGAGCTTCTTCAATAAAGGAACAGGTTGCCCCCGGTGTATCTACTTTCTTAGGAGTATGCGGCTGTGGTGGGTTTACCTTCCACTTTTCGGATAGTATAAACTTCCCCTGGAGGTATTGATCTTCAATCCATCCTTTGAAGACGAAGCAATCTTCAATCGGACGACTTACCGTTTGATGGTAAGGGCAATAGTTAGGGTTATTCACCTCGGTGGGTTGCGGCGGTCGCCTTGGATTTGGTAGGTTTATAAGTCTGTTACGTGCTGCCAGCTCGAATAACCGTTTCGTTTTGTCTCGTGAGAACGAGTAGGGACGCTTTATCTTCTCATTATAATACCGGCGTCTTTCTTCCAGTTGATCTGCCGGTTTCGGGGCGTTAGGTTGCTGTTGGGCATTCGCGACAAAGGTTGCCCTTCCTTTACCCTTGTCATTCCGAGGTTCCGACTTCGGGGGAGGTGGTCTATGACCCATCTGGTCCATCTGAGCCAACTTGTCGATTAAAGCCTGGAACGTGGTTGGCTTAAAGAACATCATAAACTGGGAGATAGTTGCGTGAGGGTCTAGGGTTCCCACGAACATGCCCACTGCGGGTGCTTCCTCAATGCGTTGCTCGCATTTCGACCACAAATTCCGCCAGCGTATAGCATACTGGACCCAAGTTTCGCCTGGTTTTACCCTGGCGTTAATCAATGCCGTTATTGGAGTGCGTTCGCCGGCGCTTGCGAATCGCTGAGTGAATAACAACTCCATTTCAGCGAACGTTTTGATAGAATCGTTCGGGAGTTCCGAATACCATTCGAACGCTGTTTCTGATAAGCTGCCCACGAACTGGCGAAGTAACAGTTTATCGTCACCGCCGGTGTTACCGCAGAGGGCCCGGAACTGGGCAACATGTTGATGGGGATTGCCGGTCCCCTTATACACGTGGAATTTTGGTATCGTATAGCCTGGCGGGTATTTGATTTGGTCATACCAGCTTGGATACGGCCGCCCCGTTTTTACGACTTGACCAGCTGCCTCAGTCGCATGATGAACCCAGATTTGCTGGGCTATGTAGTCAACCAAGTCAGCCTTAGAGATTGCCTCCTCTTTGGCCGTTGAGAGGGCCGGTGGTGGATTTGACGTTTCTCCTCGGTCGTCTTCAAGAACGATTGGGGGATCCTCGGCGGGTAAGTCCTGCTGGATCATCATCCCTATCATATCTTGGAAGAGAAGGCCTATACGCTGTATGTTGGCTGCTTGTTCAGCAGCCTCTTTGTCCTTTTTCTCCAGTATCCGGCGAAGGAATTCAGCGTCGGTTTCTTCTTCCTGGCGTGCGTCTGAGGACGTTTCTGGGTTTTCTTTTGGCCCGGTAAGTGCGGCCATAGCATTCATCATTTCTTGGAGCTTTTTCTGTTGCTCTTGAGCTTTGGTCACCGACCGTGTAAGCGGTCTATGACCCGTGGACGCACGGCTGTCTTCTTTTCCTGACGCCATGTATACGGTGTGGACCATCATGCCCCCAGACTTAGGGCGTCTGGGCTCAGTGCTTTTAGCTGTCATTGCAAGCTGGGGGATCTTCTCTGGCTTCCTCCTTTTGTGAGCAGTGGAGGTTGAGGGGGCCGTTGAGGTGGGCGTCCAGACAGCCTTTGGGGGTTTAGCCTGGTGACCAGCTTCCGGTTGGATTTTCAGCTTCTTATGCTGGCGTGAGAAGTTTGGATCGATGATCGAGTCTCGGGCCTGCCGCCAAACTTTATAAATTTTGGAAGACAGCCGTTGAGGGGATCGGGGCTGTTCTGATTTTATTTCCACAACCTTTTTCAGTGGGGGAGGAGACCTCTTTAGCACTGCAGTAGGAGAATTCCTTCGCACCTTATTTAGCATCTCGAAGCTGTTCCCCGTTGGAACAGCAGCATTAACTTCTGCCATCGGGGCTGGTGGAGTTAGCCCCGAGGGGGAGTAGCCCCGAGCCCTCCTTACTCGGCACCAGTGGCGACGTCGAGCGTGTCGAGCGGACGGCGTTGGGTCAGCGGTAAGAATGGTTTCGTCTTGCCCCCTGTGTGGGTGGGGGGTCGCTGTTGGGGTTAGCCTGTCAAAGACCAATGTCCTTTGGGCAGCAGGAGCGGGAGCTGAAGCCGTCAATTTTGTAAAGACCGACTTTTTGGCCGGAGAAGCCGCCTTGGCGATTTCGGGGGTAGGAGCGGCCACTTTCTTAGAAGCAGCCTCCTCTGAGATTGTAGGCCCCATGATGAGTTCGCAGGATTTCTGGCCCAATCTAGAGAAGACCGAGGCGTTGACGTTGGGCGACTCGTTGAGAGGAGCCGCGGCAGGGGTAAGACGATCAAAGACCGACTTCTTGAGAGCTTCCTTTGTCAGCACCGGCGCCGTGAAGCTTGTTGGTGGGAGTATAGTCCCAAAGAACAATCCGGTAGTGGCCTGAGTCACCTGGTCCACCGGCATTGTGAATAACGAAGCAGCTTGGGGTCCGTAGGCTATACCTCCTGGCGAGGCAAAGCGTTGGTCGCAATTGCAGTCTGAGCGGTTGGAGGATTTCGCAGAAGTAGAAGCCATCGATCTTTTGCTTTCTGCAATAAGCAAGACGCCAAGTCTTAGTATCTTGAAACCCAAGGGCAACCATTAGCGAACCGCGATTGGTTCGCGAATCACGACACACGAAGTGTGGAGTGGAAAGAGGAAAAGGTCCCACCGGGCGTGCCAGAATCTGTTCCCCTCCGAAGGACGGCGACGACGTGGCGTCTCGCCTGAAATTCGGGGCAGATGCTAATTGGTGCTATCCGTCCACCTCTCCGAAGATGCCAAGTTGATTTATGGCACCATGTATCGAAGGTTTAAACGGATGCGGCCGATGTAGCAGATTTCGTCAGATTCCCCCTCGTTTGAGGGGTTTTTTTTTTATTGTGGGGACGCTTTTCCCTGCAGGCGCAAGCCCCTGCAGTTAATTACGCTACCGCATCGCGGTAACAACTTTCTCCTTCTCCAGATGGTCACTTCGTGTCGTGTGTGTTTATTTTATGTTTTGTTGCCCATGGATTGTTTACGGAGACCGAGTTATGTCGTCGCCCGTAGGGCGTGTACTAGTCCAAATCCGTATTATCTTAGATTTGGGTTTGGGGGTTTGGTTTGAGGATAAGTTAGCCGTACTTGAGGCTAAGATCAACTCAAACGTTTGTTAAGGATACGTTAGTCTAACTTGAGACTAAGATCAACTTAACGGGATCGTTTAGATCCGACAAAAGAGCATTCGGGCTCCATTGTTCCAGTTTAGGGACATAGTGGTCCATCGTATGTATGGCCGTCGAGACCCGTCACCTCTCTGACGACGTTGAAGGATTACAACAACAGATGTCAGAGGAGTTCAGAGATGTACCCTCGAACCAGAGTTAATTGGGGGAGATTCATAGCCCAGTCTGTTTGAAGGTTTTAAGGATACGTTAGCCATATTTAAGGCTAAGATCAACTTAAACGGGATCGTTTAGATCCGGCGAGAGAGCATGCGTGGCTCTATCGTTCCAGTTTAGGGACATAGTGGTCCATCGCTAGTTTAAAGACATTGCGGTCCATGGGTAGTTTAAGGACATTGCGGTCCATTGTTAGTTTTAAGACATCTCGGTCAAGGTTAAGGACGTCGTAGTCCGTGGGTTTAAGGACCCCACAGTCCATTGTTAGTTTTAAGACATCTCGGTCAAGGTTAAGGACGTCGTAGTCCATGGGTTTAAGGACCCCACAGTCCATTGTTAGTTTTAAGACATCTTGGTCAAGGTTAAGGACGTCGTAGTCTATGGGTTTAAGGACCCCACAGTCTATATCAATATGTGGTCATCGGGACCCGTCACCTCTTTGAAGACATTGAGGGATTACAATGCCAAGTATCAAAGGAGTGAAGAGATGTACCCTAGAACCGGAGTGGATTAAATAGTCCTTGGCCCAATTTGGGATCAAGACCAATTAATTATGTTATGAGCCCGCTAGCCCAGTTAATTACGAATTGAGGACTTATAGCCAGCTTGGGCTAAGTCCAATCATGTCTGGAATATTGGCTTCCTGTTGGTCCATTGAAGGAGAGACTTTGTCTCTGGCCATTTAGCCAATTGGGCCAATGCCTAGTGTTAAACACTACAGACCAATCAGCGTTGAACACTGGGAATGAGATTGACAAGTTAGTGTTTAACACTAGAAGATAATTGGTGTTAAACACCAGCAACAAGGCTTTCAAATTAATATTAAACACCAAAACAGATCAGTGTTAAACACTGGCAATGGAGATCTCAAATTAGTGTTAAACACTAAGGTAATCAGTGTTGAACACTGCAAATAAAGTTCTCTGATTAGTGTTGAACACTAAGGCCCAACAGTGTTTTAACACTGGATTCGGGAGTTCCAATTTAGTGTTAAACACTAAGGCAAGAGGGGTCACGTGGTAACACGTGAGAGCGCCCTCCCTTCATTTGTTCTTCTGAGGAGATCGCATTTTTTTTGGAGCATCACGTGTCATCACGTGACGGGTGTCTAAATGAGGTATGTTAAAGCTTCTGCCAAGGGTCATGTGGGTCACGTGAGGCACTGCCTCAAAGGGCTTTCTGTAGATCTTTTGGGGGGGGTCACGTGGTGACACGTGACCCTTCTTTTCTGTAGTTGTTTAGAAGATCTGTTAATCCCTTTCAGGAATTAAATTCCTCGTAGGGTTGAACCCTGACAATAGAGGAATTAAATTCCTACTTCCTTTTGAAAATTTATATTCTGGGATAGAGTTGAACTCTGAATTTTCTGTAGGAATTAAATTCCTCATATATGTGAAGAACTGAATAGGGTTAAACCCTAATAAAAGCTTTAAGGAATTAAACTCCCACTCTCTGTTAAAGAATTATGATTAAGGGAATTAAATTCCCGTTGTTTCAACAGAACTAAGTTCTTAATTAGGGTTAAACCCTGTTTCTTTTTATTCTGAAGGAATTAAATTCCCATGACACAGGGTCAAACCCTAATTTTATTTTAAAGGAATTAAATTCCTATAGTTCTGTGAGAATTAAATTCTCGTGCTTCCATTCCCTCTCTATGCTTTGGATCCGCATGGCAGGATCTCAACCCATTGAGAATTAAATTCTCAACTTCAAGGGGAGATGTGCACTTTACAGATCCTCTATCAAAGAGAGAAGAAATATGTTCTTCTGTTTTGCATCAGAGTTGAACTCTGTTGAGAATTAAATTCTCTTTCTTTCAAGGAGCCTTCCCTTTCTTACCTAGGGTTTTCTTTTGCAGAAGATCCAAATTCCTCAAAGTATCAAGACTCTCTCCCTTTTCTTCCCTCTGCGTCTATATCTCTTTTGTATGTCTCTTGGCTCTTATTTATAGGAGAAGCAGCCGAGTCAATTAGTTTTTGACGAATCTTCATTGAGAGATTTGATTTGCATCCATCATTCGTTTTGGACCTTTGGATTATTTGGTGAATTTTATTCTCCATTGGATTTCAAATCCAGGGATTCTCCTTTGTTATTTCTGTTAGATTTGAAGGGGAGATCTTTCCAAATTCGAGATTTTCCCATAGATAGATGATATTTAATCACCTCTAAATCTTTAATTCAATTGGTTGCTTTTGGAAAGACTTGAGAGTTCTTTTCTCAGAATTTAATTCTGTTAACAAATTGGCTTTGAAGTCGGTCACGTGACCCTTGGTCACGTGTGGGCACGTGACCCTTGGTCACGTGTGGGCACGTGACCCCCTTGGAACGAGCCTTCTTCTTTCTTTCTGCGCTCTACTTTCTGTTTGTTGCTTAACCGTCACGTGCCATCACGTGACCCCTGGTCACGTGTGAGCACGTGACCCTTGTCTGGACTCTTTTTCTTGGTTTAGCCGGAGAACAAATATGCTGCTTTTGATTATCACGTGCCAACACGTGACCCTGGTCACGTGGGAGCACGTGACCTCCTTTGAAGCCTTTTTCTTGATTTGATTCAGGGAACTGATTTGCCTTTGAAGCCGCTTTTGATTGTCACGTGCCAACACGTGATCCAGGTCACGTGGGAGCACGTGACCCTTTCTGAAGCCCTTTTCTTCGATGTAATCGGGAAGCTGAATTTGCCTTGCTGATGCTTTTAGGTGTCACGTGCCAACACGTGACTGCTGGTCACGTGTAAGCACGTGACCCTCTTCTGAAGCCTTTTCCGTGAGCCTTCCTGATTTTAAATCTGGAAACACCCATCATATGGGTCAAGATGCGTATACGTTAGTAATCTGGAGTATCGATGCCCTGTCTCGATACACCCTCGACTAGGAATAGTTATAGGATGTACTCGTGGACTACCCTGGCCCCACTAGTATGATCTCATCATAGTCCTGGTAGTCGAGTACAGATCCTAAAGGCTTTATCAACATGTGAGAGCAAGACAGTAAACTAATACAAGTCAACATGTTAAGACAAAGTGAAACCAGATAGCATACTATCATGTCGAGCAAGAAAGCCCTCTCTATATATATCCAAGCATCCATTATAATATACATCATATGTATAACAATGGCCTCTAGGGCATATACATAACTAAGAATCTCCCACTTGTACTAAGGCCAGCTGTTGTAGTATCTCATACCCAATATCCCGAAGAGTCTCTCAAAATGTATCTGGGGTATGGCCTTCGTGAGTGGATCCGCAACGTTGTCTTTCGTATCAATTCTCCTGACCTCGATCTCCCGACGATCAACTATCTCCCGGATCAGGTGATACCGCCTCAGAATATGCCTGGATCTCTGATGGGACCTGGGTTCCTTGGCCAATCCCACAGTTCCATTGTTATCACAATACAGAGGCATTGGATGCTCAATGGACGGAACCACACCAAGTTCAGTGATGAACTTCTTTATCTAGACAGCCTCTTTGGCAGCGATGTATTCAGCCTCCATCGTCGAGTCTGCCACGGTTTCCTGTTTGGAACTCTTCCAACACACTGCCCCTCCATTGAGAGTAAAGACAAAACCCGAGTGCGACTTAGAGTCGTCCTTATCACTCTGGAAACTCGAATCGGTAAAAGACTCCACCTTGAGTCCTAACTAGTCGATAAGTATATTCTTAAATGTTCCTAACCATAAGAGTATCGAGACACGACATTGATACTCCGGAAGACTAGTGCATACTATACTTACTCATTAGAAAGTAATGATTGTTCTCATAGTCATCTGGTGTGGTGACTTCAAAGCATTGTATGCAGGTGCTTATAGATGATAAGTACTCCGAACGACTCACATTGAATTTCCAGTTGATAATTATACATAACTGTCCGATGGAAATTCATATAGTGACAACTAATATGACTTAGTCTCTAAACCCGATACTTGCCATAGTACCTTACGTGTGCTAGGGATTACTTTAGTTACTACCCAACCACTGATTCATTGATACTGTGTACAATAGTAGTAGTTGGGTATAATCGAATACATATGAAGGTTGTGAGGAGTTAACATGGGATTCGTCTCTCCGGTATATGCAGAACAGTGTTCTGCAGTATACGATATATCAGTGACCTAAAATCTCTGGCCAGAGTAGTAGAGATCAAATGATAAGTGGTTATCAATTTGATCTCAGGGTTACGTGATAATATCAACACAATAGTTATTTGAATTATTAGGGTTTGACAATACTACCAAGCCTTAAACCAAATAAGAAGCACAAGTAGATGAAAAGACCGAACCCTACGGTAGTTGCCACTGATAGATATTAATTTTCTTGAATAGCATTTTCCTATTCCAACAGTCATCGACAGTTTATCCAGACAGTCTAAATATGTAGCCATCATCTCCATAGACTTGTGGATTTTACTTTTCACAGAATTAGTTTGAATTGTTCGAATTAATTATTCACTGCTGAATAAATGTCGAGCCTCCGAAGTCACACATAGATGATCTCCTACTTGCCAAATATATGTTGGAGTCAAAATTTGCACCCCGGTTGACCGAGTCAAAGTCAAGGTCAACCCCAAACAAGGTGGGCCTAAGCCCAGGTCAAGAAGGCCCATGCCCAAGCCAAGCCCGCGGCCAAGCCTCCCCACGCCAACAACAAAATCATGTAACAAATAATTTTTATGTAATTTTTGTGCATGAATGTATGCGAAATGGGCAGAAAGCCAAATTTTTGTAAGCTCATGGCTTATGTGCAAAAGAAATGGCACATGAGCCATGGGATGGCTAAAATGCCATTTTTGTAAAGCCCAATGGGCTATATGTAAAGTGTATAGCCTATAAAGGTAAGAATAATGAAAATATCCCAACAACTTTTTTCTATCTCCAAAAATTTAGATCTGAGATCTTTTCTCATTCTTCAAGGTTCCAAAACCTTCTTCTTTCTTTTGAATTAAATCAAGAGTTTTACTCTTCATTTTATAAAACTGAATAGTTTTTCACCACAAAACCCATAAAGGGGAACTCAGATCTTCCATTAGATCTCAAAAAGAAGAGATTTTAAAATTTCATATCTCTTGATCTTCAAGATCCAGCAACCAGAGGAGAAAGAAGAACCCCTTTGATCATTCCTGAACTTTTTTAGGAGTTTAACTCCACAAATCGGGAGCACAACTCCCAGTCCAGGGGACCAAGGTCCCCTTTCTGTTTGACGCCCAGCGTCCGGCGCCCAGTGCGCTTGCGCCCACGTGTCGAGCACGTGGTGCGCCCAGCGCCCAGGGCGCTTGAGCCCACGTGCCGAGCACGTGGTGCGCCCAGCGCCCCGAGCGCTTGCGCCCACGTGCGGAGCACGTGGTGCGCTAGCGCCCAGGGCGCTTGCGCCTACGTGCCGAGCACGTGGTGCGCCCAGTGCCCAGTGCGCTTGCGCCCACGTGCCGAGCACGTGGTGCGCCTAGCGTTCAGAGCGCTCGCGCCCAGCGCCTGCGTGCCATGCACGCGAGGCGCTGGCCCCCACGCATCCTTTGGATGCCCTTTCCCTTTATATATACATATACATGTAAAGATACACACATACTCTACAACACTGTCCTTCCCAAAAAATTTTTTAGGCCGAGGCGCTGCCCCGCACCCCGCAAGGGGGCTGCTAGCCCCCTTGACCCCCAGCCCGCTATCCGGGTAGCGGGACCCCCGTAAAAACTCCGCGTGGCTCCTGATATATCCAAACCCCCTTCTAAAACAACACATACGTACACTACATATTGACTTCGCATGACCAGTTTAACCCATTAATCGGAGGTTCCCTCGCCCCAAAGGCGAGGGGTAATTAACGACAGCTTAGTCCGCGGCTGCCGGAGATTCGGATCCCCACAATCAATAAACCCCGGCCTATCCTAGGCAGGGGGAATCTGTAGTACGCTACGTATTCCCATCTCAATGGGGTGACGAAAAACACCCTACAGATTCTGGCACGCCCGGTGGGACCTATCTCTCCTCCCATATTTCGGGTTAAACGTTCATGCGAACTCAATCAATATACATGTCTATAATTATACTAAAATTATGCTCTTTCATGCAGGTTTTCAAGCAATCACTTCCCAACAATGTTTCCAAAGATGAACTCAGCTCTCAGCACGGCTCCCGTCTCCTACACGATGAAGATAGACTCCAGGACGGTCCTTCCGGCCAGTCTTGGGCGACAATGGGAAGAGCCGCCGCTACCATTTGGCTCTATTCTATTTGTGTCAGCTAACACTGTCCCAGCTCCTCAAGCCCCGGTGGCAGACAAACCGGTCTCAAAAGGCAAGAGGCCAAATGTCGTGGTCTTGAAGGCGCCCCAACTCAAACGCAAGTCGGTGTTTGAACGACTCTCCTTGGCCCCAGCTGGGGGCAAGGCCATCAACACCAACAAAGCAATAAGGCATCTCGAGCAAGCTCCAATGGTGCCCCTGACAACTGCTCGATCGGGTGTCTTCTCTGAGCTCCCCGCCAATCGACTCACGGTGGCTTCCCAGGAAACAGATGCCCGCCAAGCCCTTAAAAGTAAAAAGCTATGGCAGAAAAGGCTCAGATATAGAGCCAACCAAAGGGCTAGGGCTCCTGCTAGGCTGAACCTCATGAGGTCCGAAGAACAGGGTTACCCCTCTGAAGATGAGGAAACGGCTGGATATGTGGTCCACACTGTCTACATGGTGGGTACGCGCAGCAAGAGCAAGGATGGGGCCACCACATCCCAAATCCAATCTGGTGTGAATACGACTGCCACACTCCAAGACCAGCCTCCTCTGGAAGGTAATGAAGACCCTCTCGATGAGGATGATAGGCAGAAAGACCCCTCAGTCCATGTAGAGTCAAGCTCGGAAAGCGAAGATGAGCCAACTTTCCATCCTAAGACCGCAGAGCAGCAACTTCTCCAGGAGCTCCGAAAGCAGCTCAGAAACAAAGACAAGGAGATGGCCAAGTTCTACTCAAAAATTGACGACTTGACAAACGTCTTCTTACAGCTCACGGCCCAACTCGCCTCTCAGCCGCCCAATCAAGCGCATGGTTCTACTCATGAACCGGGAAATGGTGTCCCGAGACAGCCGACGCCTATTCCCTCAAATCCAAAGGTGGGTGGACCGCATGAAACTCAGTCGCATCCTATCTTGGAAAATGTCTTGGCTACCGAGGACAGCAACCCGCTAACTCAAGATCAAATCATGGATTTGGTTTCCAACAAAGTCAAAATATTGGTAGCCGAAGCTGGAGAGCAAAAAGATGCCAGCAGTAGTGGGAGACCATATCCTGCTCGGTACGATCTTGTGGAGTTTCCCATTGGCTATGTCGTCCCCAAATTTGAAAGGTTCGATGGGACGGGAAATGCGAACTGGCACATTGCCCAATTTAAAGCATCGTGCGCAAATACTGGGGGCAATGATGCACTCCTTCTCTGTCAGTTTGTTAATAGCTTGACGGATGTTGTTTTCGATTGGTATGCAAGCATACCAGATGACTCGATCACAACGTTCGCTCAAATAGAATCCATGTTCAAGTAAAGGTTCATGAGTGTCAGCGATAAAATCACCATTGCCGACCTCGTAAGAATAGAGCCAAAGGATAATGAAAGCAACATGGATTTTATATTCCGATGGCGCAATCTCTCTGTCAAATGTGAACCGCCGTTGGAGCTAGACCAATCTGTCAGTCTTCTTATAGAAAATCTGAAGGACTGGATGAAACCTTTCCTGTGCACCGCAGGCCTTAAAACATTCCAAAAGCTGACCAAAAAGGTCCAAACGTTGGAATTCTCAAAGCCCAAGTCCGTTCAGGATCTTCAGTTCACAAACAGACCGAAACCTTAGAGGGACGACAACCGAAAAGGCGAAAGTTCTAACAGCACCGATTCTCTAAATAAGCAGAGAGCGAGCGGAGCAAAAACTAACAAAACTCGAGAGCCAACTTTGGAGGAAAGAAGAAATAAGGTCTACTCATTCCGAAAGGACAAGGTCCACAAATTTTTTAAAGATGCTCTGAAGAATGGCCTGCGGCTACCAGAACCAAAAAGGCTAAGTGAAGCGAACAGGACTGATCATCCCAACTTTTGCCCATACCACCGAGTGCTGGGACACACTATTGAAGACTGCTGCATCTTCAAGGATTGGGTCGAGAAACAATACAAGGCGGGAGAAATATCATTGTCCCATGGTGTGTTAACGAACAATCAAGCTGCGACCGCCAATTTTATACAAACGAAGACCGAAGTCCTTCGGGGACCTAATTCTCTCAGACACCTGCCTTTCTCTAAAAAGAGCGGACCAAGGCAACAAGTTAAGAGCCAAGCGAGCCACATTGCCAATGAAGAAGCAATAGACGGGTACACAACCCATACGGTCTATATGATGGAGCTCAAAGGAGCAAGTCCTCCTACGCTTTATAACCATGACAATGACGCGGTTGTTGCCATCCAAAATTGGCCCGATCCAAATGATGAAGAGCTCACTCAGGCCGTTGAGCTAAAGGAACCCGTAGTTCATGCTGAACCAAGTTCAGGCGGTAGGGATGACCCCGTTGTCATACCCGGAACTATAGAACAAGCATTATTCTAATGGCTTCAAAGGCAACTTCAGGACAGGGATGAGAAGATGGTGTTCATACCGCAAAGCGAACGGAATCACCGAGTGCCGGCAACGGCGCCATTTGATTGATCTCAAAAACTATCTATAACCGCAATCAAGAATGGCGTCGCTTGGTAGCTAGCCGGTGAGTACGGGTCGGTCCACAGGGATGTTTTGAATTTCCTAATCGCTCAAACGGGTTAATTCCGATGGGAGCCGGATTGATTATTAAATCTAAAACTAAATCTACCTAAAAACTAAATTAATCTAGATCTAAATCTTGCTAGGGTTAGGTTTAGGAATGGTTTGGAAATGTAAATAAATCTCAACGCTTTCTATACCCAAATTAGGTTCTAAAAGGAGTTATGGTAATTATCAATAAAGGGGATTAGATCCATTCGGGAAGGTGTTCCTTCCTCTAGGTTCTTGTCATTCCTTTAGAGATCCTTACCCTAACCTCCATGGAAAACACGCGCAACCGGGCCTTTATACTACGGTATCACCGCTACCTCGAGGGATAGGGTACCGTAGGGCGTGGTGTGTGCGTGTATGCATGGAGTCCTATTGATTATATAATGGGCAAGAAAGGGATGAGAGATCTCATCTCTCAAAAGGCTTCCCTAAAGCTAACATCTAAGGCAAGGAATTAAAATCTAAAGTAGAGCAATTAAATAAAACTACTTATAGATGGCTCTCTCCAAACATCAACACAGGGTTGTCAGATTTGAATTCATGAATTGAAAAGAGGCACCGATGCTCTCCAAAAGAATTCTAAAATTTATTAATGAAGGGATGCATAGAGAGGCATAGCCTTTACAATGATTTAGAGTTTCTATTTATAGAGGATAGGAAACCCTAGGTTACAATTGATCCGCATGTCTACATTTTACCAAAATATCCCTAGGAAGACCGGTCAAAGATTCTACACAAATTGGTAAATTTTTCTGCCCCTAATTCCTTAGACCCACCGCGGTACAGCGGCCCCAGCCAAGGTTTGGCCGCGGTTCCGCGGCCAACCTGATGGCTTGGGTTCTGCAAAACTCTGGTCCGGCTTCTCTTGACCGTTACTTCCTGTTTCTGTATGTCTTTTCTTAATTTGGCTTCTAGGTTCTTCCAGATCTTCCAGTGAACAATTGCAGTGGACTTTTAACCGTTCGCTTTGTAATCTTGGACCTTTCGCTGCCTTGCACTTTGTAAACTTTATCTTTTATGTAGGCTTGATCAAGATCTTTCTCTTTGTTGGTCAAAGTCTCATTTTTGCGTCGTCTTTTATCTTTTTCACTGTTTTAGATCCAAGAACCTATAACCTGTAATATGTAGTAGACATGTGTCAAAAGCACCTGTTTATTTATAAAACGAATAAGAATGGGGAATATAATAATGCAATATTATGGTATGAACAAATACCCCCAAACTTATCTTTTGCTCGTCCTCGAGCAAACTTATTTTTATTCTCTACAAAAAACCTAACCGCACTTTCGCAGGGAAACACGATTGCATTGAGCACGTGCAACAAGCCGTTAAACCTCTAGGTGTCCCTAGTAGGAGGAGTGTTGTCTCCTGAGGGTTTTCAGCGGATACTACCCACAAAATCCTATCAATTTGGCTTATCGACTTTTATTCTCCAATTAGGTTTTCTAACAAGGAACTCTATTATCTTCGACTCTTAAATTATCCACCCAAATTCTTCCCACTTCCTCATCATTTAACTTAAGATTATGTATGTTTTATAGACTTACTTAGCTTTCGGCATCTCTTAAGTTTTCCTTCTAGGGTTCCATCTCCACTTAGGAATTTCTATCAACTCTACTAAAGATACAAGTTCTATTCTTCACTCCTTTCTCTCATCTGAACTCCAATCATATATCCCCACGTGTGTGTATAAATCACCCCTACACTTGGAAATTCAAATCAAGCAATCATACCCTTGTCCGTTGTCCAAAGTACTTATCATAGGTGATTTTTTAATTGAATTTTGCTTACACATCCTTCATACGACCGTTAATACTTCTTGAGATACCAACAACCGATTACAAGATATGTTTGCACTTTAAAGCGTAATTCCTAGTCTTGCAACACCCAAGGCTTTTAGCAGTGACTCCCAAACCAGTTGGTCTAAGGCCCTAGGTGATGAAGCACCCTCGCTAAATATTTTTTTTCTATTTTAGCAGCCTTAAGTAATCACAAAAACCAGTGTTCATTTTTTTCTATTCTTTATTCACACTTGTATCTTTTTTTTTATTTTCTTTTCTTCGTACTAAGGACATTAGACAAGAGCATTTCAAGGTCTCTTCTACTATTCCAAGTTTCAACGTGCGTGATTGTGCAAATTGTAGGGTATATATTTTCAGAATCTAGACTTAAGTTAGGAATTATTTTTCAAACTTATACTCTAATAAAGATATCAATACTTTTCCTTTGTTTCAACTTAGCCC
Source organism: Agapanthus africanus (assembly GCA_030015575.1). Classification (NCBI taxonomy): domain Eukaryota; kingdom Viridiplantae; phylum Streptophyta; class Magnoliopsida; order Asparagales; family Amaryllidaceae; genus Agapanthus; species Agapanthus africanus. The sequence continues at coordinate 162,975,282 of JASDDO010000024.1, forward strand.
AAGAAGTGAACTCAAAATTTGCCTATTTCTAAATAAACTACAAAGACATATACTCTCTACCGTTAAACTTTAAGGAAGGTTATTTTTAGGGTTTTTAATTTACTAAGTCTAAGATCTAGTTGTTCCTAGCTAGTTAACCTATCTGTCAAACTCAAGTCAATAAGGCCAAAATTGAATACAATAATTTTTATAATTTTGAATTTTTCAAATTTTTATGGGTTTTAAAATAAGTAATGCAAATGCAAAAATATGTACAAATGAATGCGAAGGAAGACGTACCGAGCAGATGGCCAAGGTCCATTCTAAAGTCGACGAGCTGGCAAATGTCGTGGCGGATCTCACGACCCAAGTCGCCCGATTGCAATTACAGCAAAATCAATTTTTGGTTCGTGAGCTGGGGATTGATATCCGGAAGCAGCCGACCGATGCTCCCTCCAGCCCGAGAGCGGAACACCTTTGTGAAAAATGGACGCGATCAGCCTCCAGTCCCTCCGATGTGTACACTGAACGTGATAAGCGGACAATAGGAGAACCAAAGACTGGTCGTCTTCGGGGTCCAGCATCAGTAAGGGCATCTCCTCCAATGGAGAGAAAGAAGAAAGTATACTCCTTCAGGAGGGATAAAGTCCGCGAAATATTCGTGGACGCCTTGAACAACGGTTTTCAACTGCCTATTCCGAAGAGGCCACAGGAGATGAACATGACCGGCAATCCCATATACTGCCCATATCATAGAATGGTGAGTCATACCATTGAAGACTGCTATGTTTTTAAAGATTGGGTGAAGAACCAATACAATCTCGGGAAAGCCTCACAGTCGTCAGATGAACCGACAAGCCACAGAGCTACGATCATCAACACAGCCCCGCCAAGGTCAAAATTCAAGGAGCGGGGATAAGCAAAGAGGACCACCATGTCGTTAAACCGGGAACAATCGATCACCACGTCGTTAAACCGGGAACAATCGACCTCTAAGTCGTTAAACTGAGAATGTAAAAATATGTAAATAAACAAAAATAATAAAAAACCGAAATGATAAGGCAACTCGCAATAAAAATCAGCGAGTAAAAATAAAGAGGAAAATAAACAGCCGAAATGATGGGGCAACCGCGAATAAAAGCCGAAATGATAGGGCAATCGCGACCTTCGCGATAAGAAAAGCTGAAATGATAGAGCAATCGCGGTAAAACAAAAAAAAAACAAAACAAAGGCGAATGATGAGTCGCTCCTGGTACCATATTCCAGTGCAGCGATGCAGACGCCAACCGAAATCCGATTTTCCAAAATTCCCCCGGCCCTACGGTTGGTCCCCATGCTGACCACCGTATACAATCCACGTGCTCAAATAATTCTCATCATACCCGTACCCCGCAGCAGCCACCAGTTACACGTCTGGTCTCCTCCTTTGGAATTATGCTCCATTGAGAAGACCCACTCATGTGTCCTTACGATTTGAGGAGAACAAACCTTCATGGGATTCTTACGACTCACAAAGGAAAAACACACTTAGGAGTCCCCACGACTCCTAAGGAGAAAATACACCTGCGGGATTTTTACGATTCGCAGGGAGAAAATGCTTTTATGGGACCCTCACGGCCCATAAAATTGAAAAGCCTTAGGTGATAGGGATCCAAACCTGTCTCCTAAGCCATCGCTTTCCAATAGGCAATGGCGAATGATGAGTCACTCCTGGTACCATATTCCAGTGCAGCGATGCAGACGCCAACCAAATTCCAACTCCTATACTCCAATGGCGAATGATTAGTCGCTCCTGGTACCATATTCCAGTGCAGCGATACAGACGCCAACAAAGTCCCGAAATTTTTTCGGCCCTATGGTCTGGATCATACATTCTGCAAAAACGTATACAATCCACGGGCGTAAAACAATCCCAATCTCTCCCAAGTCCTACCGGTGAGACCACATTCAAAGTCCCACAAAAAATAATAAAATAAAAATAAAAAAATAAAAAGGTATGTCCACAAGTAAAATGGGCACGGATGAAAACCCGAAAGGGCTCCGTAAGTAAAAACAGCAGGATTGCCGACGAGTTTGTGAAAACCCGAAAGGACGCAAACTCGAGGAAAAAAAAGAAAAGAAAAAAAGAAAAAAAAAGATGAAATGCACTCACAAAGTCCTCTCGACTTTGTGAGGAGAAAATTTCCGTGTGAGATCCTTACGACTCACAAAGGAGCAATACACTTGGGAGTCCCCATGACTCCTAAGAAGAAAATACACTTACGGGATCCTTACGACCCGTATGGAGAAAATGCTTTATGAGACCTTTACGGCTCACAAAATTGAAAGGTCTTAGGTGATAGGGACCTAAAACCTATCTCCTAAGCCATCGTTTCCTAATAAGTAAACGCAAATGATGATTCGCTCCTGGTACCATATTCCAGTGTAGCGGTGCTGATGCCAAACAAAAACCAATTCCAAAATCCTCCTGGGACAAATGATGAGTTGCTCCTGGCATTGTTCCAGTGCAGCAATGCAGATGCCGAAAGAAAACCAATTCCCAAATCCTCCCGGGGCAAATGATGAGTTGCTCCTGGCATTATTCCAGTGCAGCAATGCAGATGCCGACAGAAAACCAATCCCCAAATCCTCTCAAGACAGATGATGATTCGCTCCTGGTACCATATTCCAGTGTAGCGATGCTGATGTCAACTCAAATCAAACAGATCAAACTAATCAATTCCAACATCGACCACTGCGTCAAACAACAGACACCCCGTGCCGGGGACACGTCAACCAGCCGATACTCCGCCTCAGGGAAACGTCAAGCAGACACTCCGTGCCCGGGGCACATCGACAACAGACACTCCGTCTCGGGGATACGTCAACCAGCCGATACTCCGCCTCGGGGAAACGTCAAGCAGACACTCCGTGCCGGGGGCACATCGACAACAGACACTCCGTCTCGGGGATACGTCAACCAGCCGATACTCCGCCTAGGGGAAACGTCAAGCAGACACTCCGTGCCGGGGGCACATCGACAACAGACACTCCGTCTCGGGGACACGTCAACCAGCGACACTCTGCATCAGGGAAACGTCCAACACAGACACTCCGCATCAGGGAAACGTCCAACAACGACACTCTATAACGGGTAAACGTCAAGCAGACACTCCGTCTCAGGGACACGTCAACCAGCGATACTCTGCATCGGGGAAACGTCTAACACAGATACTCCGCATCAGGGAAACGTCCAACAACGACACTCCGTAATGGGGAAATATCAAGCAGACACTCCGTCTCGGGGACACGCCAACCAGCGGCACTCTGCATCGGGGAAACGTCCAACACAGACACTCCGCATCAGGGAAACGTCCAACAACGACACTCCGTAACGGGGAAACGTCAAGCAGACACTCCGTCTCGGGGACACTTCAACCAGCGACACTCTGCATCGGGGAAACGTCCAACACAGACACTCCGCATCAGGGAAACGTCCAACAACGACACTCCGTAACGGGGAAACGTCAAGCAGACACTCCATCTCGGGGATACGTCAACCAGCGACACTCTGCATCGGGGAAACGTCCAACACAGACACTCCGCATCAGGGAAACGTCCAACAACGACACTCCGTAACGGGGAAACGTCAAGCAGACACTCCGTCTGGGGACACGTCAACCAGCGACACTCTGCATCGGGGAAACGTCCAACACAGACACTTTGCATCGGGGAAACGTCCAACACAGACACTTTGCATCGGGGAAACGTCTAACACAGACACTCTGCATCAGGGAAACGTCCAACAACGATACTCCGTAACGGGGAAATGTCAAGCCGACACTCCGTAACGGGGAAACGTCAAGCAGACACTCCGTCTCGGGGACACGTCAACCATCCGACACTCCGCCTTGGGGAAACGTCAAGCAGATACTCCGTGCTGGGGGCACATCGACTACAGACACTCCTTTCCGGGGACACGTCAACCAACAGACACTCCGTCTTGGGGAAACGTCGACCAGCGACACTCCATGCCGGGGGAACGTCTACCAAATCACTCTGGGCCAGAGAAACGTCTACCACAGACACTCCATCTCGGAGATGCGTCAAGCGTCGACCGTCCATGTCGTAAAAAAGGGCAGTGCATCCCAAAAAGTGGGAATCGAAGCAAGTCGCCTCTACGCGAAAGATGATCCATCAATTTCATGCACACGATTCACATGTGTGGTGTGCATTTATTGATGGGGGGCACTTTGTTGGAGTCAAAATTTGCACCCCGGTTGACCGAGTCAAAGTCAAGGTCAACCCCAAGCCAGGTGTACCCAAGCCCAGGTCAAGCGGGCCCATGCCCAAGCCAAGCCCGCGGCCAAGCTTCCCTACGCCAACAACAAAATCATGTAACAAATAATTTTTATGTAATTTTTGTTCGTGAATGTATGCGAAATGGGCATAAAGCCAAATTTTTGTAAGCCCGTGGCTTATGTGCAAAAAGAAATGGCACATGAGCCATGAGATGGCTAAAATGCTATTTTTGTAAAGCCCAAGTGGCTATATGTAAAATGTATAGCCTATAAAGGCAAGGATAATGAAAATATCCCAACAACTTTTTTCTCTCTCCAAAAAATTTCGATCTGAGATCTTTTCTCCTTCTTCAAGGTTCCAAAACTTTCTTCTTTCTTTTGAATTAAATCAAGAGTTTTACTCTTCATTTTATAAAACTGAATAGTTTTTCACACAAAACCCATAAAGGGGAACTTAGATCTTCCATTAGATCTCAAAAAGAAGAGATTTTAAAATCTCATATCTCTTGATCTTCAAGATCCAGCAAGCAGAGGAGAAAGAAGAAGAACCCCTTTGATCATTCCTGAACTTTTTTAGAAGTTTAACTCCACAAATCGGGAGCACAGCTCCCAGTCCAGGGGACCAAGGTCCCCTTTCTATTTGACGCCCAGTGTCCGGCGCCCAGTGCGCTTGTGCCCACGTGTCGAGCACGTGGTGCGCTAGCGCCCAGAGCGCTTGAGCCCACGTGCCGAGCACGTGGTGCGCCCAGCGCCCCGAGCGCTTGCGCCCAGTGCGCTTGCACCCACGTGCCGAGCACGTGGTGCGCCCTGCGCCCAGGGCGCTTGCGCCCACGTGCCGAGCACGTGGTGCGCCCTGCGCCCAGTGCGCTAGCGCCTTGTGCGTTAGCGCCCACGTGCCGAGCACGTGGTGCGCCTAGCGCTCAGAGCGCTCGCGCCTAGTGCGCTAGCGCCCAGCGCTCAGAGCGCTCGCGCCTAGTGCGCTAGCGCCCAGCGCTCAGAGCGCTCGCGCCTAGTGCGCTAGCGCCCAGCGCTCAGAGCGCTCGCGCCTAGTGCGCTAGCGCCCAGCGCTCAGAGCGCTCGCGCCTAGTGCGCTAGCGCCCAGCGCCTGCGTGCCATGCACGCGAGGCACTGGCCCCCATGCATCCTTTGGATGCCCTTTCCCTTTACATATACATATACATATACAGACACACACATACTCTACAACACTGTCCTTCCCAAAAAAAATTTTTGGCCGGGGCGCTGTCCCGCACCCCGTAAGGGGGCTGCTAGTCCCCTTGACCCCCAGCCCGCTTTCCGGATAGCGGGACCCCCGTAAAAACTCCGCGTGGCTCCCGATATATCCAAACCCCCCTCCAAAACAACACATACGTACACTGCATATTGAGTTCGCATGACTAGTTTAACCCATTAATCGGAGGTTCTCTCGCCCCAAAGGCGAGGGGTAATTAACTGCAGCTTAGTCCGCGGCTGCCGGAGATTCGGATCCCCACAATCAATAAATCCCGGCCTACCCTAGGCAGGGGGAAACTGTAGTACGTCTGGCAAGCGCGCGGGTATTCCCATCTCAATGGGGTGACGAAAAACACCCTACAATATATAACTATAAAAGAAGAGAAAGTATATGGTTGATATAAAAAGGTATTTAATTAAATAAATATATTTGATGTACAATTAATTAAATAAGGGTAAAATTGTCAGATACGATTTGACATGCTACTCAAGATAATATATGATATTAAATGAGCCAATAATACATGCATATATATATATATTAATTATATTATGAATATAGTAAATATATAAATGTAATTATAAATATATAAATATATATGTTGATAGAGACACACACACACACAAGATATTATTGTTATGCATTTGATGTGTATCAAATATTATATGCATATATATGTGTGTGGGCCAATATGTATTAAGTGTTAACTAATTAGTTTGTTTAAGGGATTAAACAAATTAATTAATTATGAGAGTTTAAATAGAAAAAATTATATCCCTATATATATGCTGCTATTTGATACAAACCCTAACCCCTAATTATTATTCCTCTCATCCTCTTAAAAGTTTTGGCCCATCTCTCCTTTTCTTTTGGTCAAAATTTTCATGGTAGAAACGAATTAAAATTTTGATTTTTAATTCTCTTCTTTCTTTTATAATTCTCTCTGATTAATTATATCAGCTAACTAATTAATTAGAGTTCATTAATTTTTGAGATTCGTGTGGTGGCAAGCAAGAAGATCATCAAGACGTAATCAAGCCATCTTGATTGGATATGAATCGTTAGCACAACGAACGGAACGCAAATTCGAATTTGCACTAAGGTATTATCTTTTCAAATCAATTAAAGATTAATTAATTTAGTTTTTAATTAACATAATTTATAAATCCTAATCGATGTTGATATAAAAATTTTAATTTTCCCTTTCGCTATCGTTACACCAATTTTCACCAATAATGATGGTACATATATTACTGACACACGCACGCATACACACACAAGCACGCGTGCGCACATACACAAACTGACATACACACAGAGAGAGACACACATAAACACACATACACACAACAACAACATAACAACTACAACAACAAGCATTAAAACAAACCTGAGCGACAAGCCCATAGATCAATATATAACACATCATTTTAATTCGCAAGATTTGATTTCTAAACTTGGAATTTCTCAACTATACATATAAACTAAATCCAGTAGACCGTTTCTTACTCGTTTATTACACAAACTTGAAAACTTTACAGATTCGACAGGTCCCTCCTTCGGCCGCGGCTCCACATGCCCCTCCTTCGGCCGCGGCTGCGCAAGCCACCATTTCGGCTGCGGCTACGTAAGCTACTCCTATGGTTTTGGCTCTGCAGGACGCCACTCATCCAGGTTTTTCCGTGCATGTCACTCTTTTGGCTCCACAGCCCACCCCTACTCCTGCACAGACCACTCCTTCATTACTCTAGATTTTGTCAGCAAGAAGAAGATGCGCTGGATTTACCAGATACTTGGAGGTGGAGCGTCTGGATGGAGCTATCATAAATTTATTTATATTTTTTGGATTTCTAGAAGATGTATGTACTTTATTTGATATATGTTTATTTTGGACATTGATTGTTATATATGATATTTATGATCATGACTTTATATATATATATATATATATATATATATATATATATATATATATATATATATATATACAGGGGCAGGGAAGAAACGGGGGCAGGGAAAAAAACGGGAAAAGAATTTTTTAAAAAATTATATGAAACTTTGCCCGTACGGTTGTCACCATAAGGTCAATAGATGCACCTGAGGCTGTAATCGTAAAGGCAAAATATCATAAAACTGATATTTTGCTTTTACGGTTGAAGCCGTAGGTCCAAATGTATGCCCCTGCGGGCATAAATTAAATTTTTAAATTTTTTTTTATTAAAATTGTCTGTTCCTACGATACAATCCGCAGTGCCAAATTTATGCCCCTACGGTGAATGCGGTAGGGGCATAAATTACAATTTTTTAAAATTAAAATCAAAGTCTGCTCTTACGGATTATTGTAATTTTCTCCTGCGGTTTCGACCGTAGAGACAAGAACTTGCTATTTTTTCCCATAAATTAAAAAAATAACCATCTCTACGTACGTTGGAATCCGCAAGCACGGTTGCTTCTTATGTCCGTAGAGACAAATTTTCATCTGCGGGGACAGAAACTTGTCCCTACGGCCTTTTGACATACGGATGGCTTTTTTGCCTCTACGTACGTTCATGACCGTAGGTGCAGTATATTGCCCCTACGGTTACAACTGTAGAAACATGCCCTGTTTGCAGTAGTGAAGCTCCATAGAAAGGGGGAAAAAGACCTTTTCCCCTTAACTTATAAGATAAAATCTATTTTGCTACTTTAGTCTTATATATTGAAAGAATGTGAGCTACAAGGTACATAACTAATTCAGCAAATGCTAAAGACAACTTTGTAGACGTAAGCTGCGTAGTAGCTAGACTTGAGATGTTCCTTTGCAGCAAGAAGGTTTGCAAAGGGACTATTCTCTCGTCCACTTATGCAATAATTAATTTCCATACTTTCAGCAGTTCGTACGTCGAAGCAACTCGTGATCCTTGTGCGTTGTCATTTTGCTTATTATTTGAATTAAAATCTTATCAACATAATCGACGGGCATAATTTTCTCAAACATTATTGGGGCCGGGGAGAAAAAAGAAAAGAAAAAGAAGAATTAAAGAGATGATATGAGCTACTACAAAACAAGCTATAGCTAGGTGAAATGATGATGCGTGGGTGATAAATGAGTTTGCCCATTCCCACTCTCTAGCCTCCTCTCCTACATATAGGGGGATGCTGACCCTATATACCTAAACATAATCATCATACATACACATACATGCATGTTATTAGCTCACGAGAACGAAAGGCATGCTCCCGAAACACATGACTATATGATGAGGGGTCACCTCATTCAATGTGGGCCCCACTTCCAATCCAAAGTCACAAATCAACAAGTGGCCAAACATTGCCGAACCCTAACGCGTGCTTTTTTCGCTTTTCCCCATGACCCAAAAACTTCCGCAGCACAAAAAACACCCACCTCCAATTATACACCCCCACGTAAATAATAATATGATTTGAATAATTGAAACGAAGATATTTCCTCAAAAAGTTAGTGGATAAGTATTTGCCCATCAAAGATACGAGACCTATCTTTATTGATTTCAGATAAGATCACAATACTATCCATTGCCTTCAGCTGTTATTCTGCTATATTCCCAGTGCATGCTGTCTTTTTTCAGCTGCTGCAATTTCAGAATTCTACAGTGTGATATATGAAAATTTTCACTTTTTTCACCGGGGGAAAAGGACCGGAATTAATTGAGTTTTTGCATTGCGCTTCCCCGTTTACCAAATGCAGCGCTTATCCGTTGGCGATCCATTGGAATTCCGACACGTGTCCCAATTGAATCTGACGTGTTGGCAGTTGCAGCCACGTAGAGGCCGTAACGGAATCCGATGTCACGTGACTTTAATGAGTGATGGGGGCCATAAGAGAGTTTACTAGCGGAGTTATGGGCAAAGAAGAGTTAGAGGAAGGGTTGGACCATTTTTCAGCTGGAAGATTTGGGGGTCCATTTATTATTAACTCATGCTTTAAATGGTCTATGTAATTGATTAGCTATAGCCACTTTGCCCTTATATATATATATATATTCATTTATGGATAAGACTTATTTACTCTCGGTGCATAATCGGTTATGTCTAGGTGTCATTTACGAGAATAGATAAATTAGATATTATTATAATGTGTTTTTACTTGTAGGCACTTCAAAACAAAGCAAATTATTTTCTAACCTCCCAAAACTTGGTATTTACTTTTTACCCCCAAAACTAATAAGATACATCATTTTACTTCTTTACGATTTCTGTTAGAAAATAACCCAGTTAACTTTAACTTTAATTTTTCTATATAGATTTTTGGTTTACCATTTACTCAAAGGCAAGTAAGACAGCGGAAGTATTCAACTTCTTCATAACTTGAGAAGAATGTTGAAGATGCTTATGATTTCATGGCCGATTTTGAGAAAAGTGCAGTAGAAGCCTAATTCTTAATTTCAATTTGGGGAAAAAATTGCGTATTTCCAAATAAGAAAAGAGATTGATATATTTTAAAGAAAAACATGATGTTATTCAATTAAAAGTTGATGGAAATCGTAAATGGGTAAAATGATGTATCTTATTAGTTTTATGGGGGTAAAAAGTAAATACCAAGCTTTTGGGGTAGAAATGAGATTGCTATGTTTTATGGAGGCTACAAGTAAAATACCCTATTATAATCAATGAAGCAATTGATTAATACAAGACAAGGCGAAAGAAAATCTCATAGGAATTTTTTTCAATATTCTCTACTTTATCTCCGTGTGTAAATGATAAAAACAGTCAGCTCTTTATCAAAAGAATAAATGGAGTAATTATCTAAAAGACACGATTAAACAGGTTATGCCATGAGAGTAAATTAATCTTATCCTTCATTTATATAACTTAAACATGGCAAGAATATGACCCCCTGAATGTTCACAGAGCCATATGGCTCTATATTGTGAATCCTCTCACAAGAGTCACGGTGGGGCCTACTCTTCCTCTAAATATGCAGCTTAGTACCCAGATTAGGTAATACATAAGCATGTTCTCTAACAAGGGCATGAGTTCTTATATATTGGTTGTTCTATGTTATGGATTGCACAGTCACTAGTTTGTTGAGATAAAAACATTATACATTATACGTCACCGAATCCCATCTCTCTTTCAAAAAGATGCTTTTATTTATTAATTTTTTTGGGTTGCCAAGAATCCATAGTTTTTACAGCATGGTCATCTAAAAAGCTTGTCATGAATATATCTTTTCCAAGTACTTTTAAAGATATTGAAGGGGGAAAAATGAAGCTTTTAAGCTTAGATTTATGCTCCATGGCCCATGGAATTTTGGATAGAGAATTGGAAAGTGACTTGGCATGAGATAGACCCTCTGGTGATTAATATTTCAACCAAGTACAAAACTTAGAGGAGATTCCTAGGTTTGAGATATTGTGATATTAGAACGCTACGAGAATAATGGAAGAAATGTGCCATAGGAGGGAATTTCATCCTGAGTGGTCAAAAAAATACATCCTCCATGATTTTATCCGATGATCCGCATCCATTATCTTCATCCTTATCATATAAGACGTGGACGCATTAAATTTCATGTGATTCTACCACATTTTCACTGTTGAATTAGCATTGTAAAATGTTCAATTGTCGGTAAACCGTTAATTTTGCACCCACGAAATCAACAGTGAAAAAATGGTAGAATCGCATGAAATTTGGTGTATCCACGTCTTAGATAATAAGGACGAAGACGATGAGTGCCGATCGTTAGAAAAAATGGTGTATATTTTCAACCCCATAAGAGTAAATTCTTTCCCATGGGCTCTTTCCTGCTTTATTCTCATATGCTATAGACATTACTATTTATTGATTGATTTCTTAATATTGTGTTAATCAATATATGCTTATTTGTATTCAAAGGTGACAATTTTGATACCATCTATAAAAACAGTCCAACTGGGTGCATGTTGATTGGCGTATATATATGATTTAGCAATGAATTCCATTCCATTCATTAAAACAAATATTGTACAACTCGTTCATAGTAAAATTTGTAGGTACATTATTTTAAAATTGGATCAAGTTGTTTGAATGATATCCAATATCTAATTTATTTCTAGATTCGAAGAAGCAAGCATTCTGTATCATATCTAAATTGGAAAGAAAAAACAAAAAAGAGGTATCATCTATATATTATTATAATGCAAACTTCAAGGATGTTGCTCAGGCCATGATTTGATACTCTCTCCTTTTTAATAAAAAAAATCTTAGAAATAAGAAAAATCTTTCAATCTATTCATTATACTTAAGAAATAAGATATCAACATCATCAACCGATTAAATATTTTAATTGATTAAAATGTATTCAAATTTCAAATACCTTTCTTCTTCTCTCTCAACATACATTCAGACATCAATATCCAAGCCGTCTAATTGAATTTCAAAAGATATTATTAATCCTTAATACTTAATTCACATAATATTTATTCAAATCATAAAATACCTACCATATATCCCATGTGCAAAAATACAAGTTGGTCAGAATAAAAAGCAATTTCAAAGTATGCAATCACAATTATTTTTAAAAAAACAGATAAAAAACATTTTACCAAACAGATCCAAAAAAGAGAGTACAAGAGATATTAGAATGGTGATGAGAAGAATGTGCAGCATGCACTAAATAAGCTGAGATATGAGTATATCCTAAAAACATTTAAGGTATATCTGTTGTATTTCTGAACAGTTTGCATAATATGTATAAACAGATTATATTAACCGTAGGATAATTAACAGCCGTGTCCAAAATTTGTAAAAGCAAACGATACATAATTAGAATAAACAACAACAGATGAAATGATTTTACCGACTGAATCGCCCGCTTACAAGGACTAGCCTTGAAGAAGGTTTCGCCCCACATACCGGTGCGATGGGTGTTGTGATTTTCTCCGCAGGATAAGATGGCCAAGCTCCGTATGGGCACATGCCTTGAGGAGCTACTCCGACCACCACTTTAGTCACTACTGCCGAAGTAGTTTTCACCGCCGAAATCGAAAGAGAACGGTAGAAATTTTCGAGAGAGACTAAGAATATTTCGCAGAGCAAAAACAGCCTCTGTATATTTTTCGGTGTGTATTATTCATTGACTTTCTCAGTTGAGCAAAAACAGCCTCCGTATATTTTTCGGTGTGTATTATTCATTGACTTTTTCTGTATATATATAGGCACAAAGTAAACAACCTTTTAATTGCAATTTTAATAAGCATATTAATTCAACAATTAACCGCTATTAAACTTTACCGTTTTTAGAGACTTCCTAAATTCAAACCGTTCGCAATTAACCACAATTTTAATTCAGTTTAATTGGATTTTTAAATCAACAATTTTATTTGTTCGAATTTAAATCAGCAAGTGGAACGTCGGGTCAGGTACCAAAAAGATAACCCGAAACCCAAGCCCGGGGCACGGGCACGCACGTGTGGCTTCCCAATAGCACATTTATTGTTCTTATAAGGTATACAACAGCTTATGCTAGTTAACCACTTCCCTTTACTATTCACTAGCCGATATAGGACTAAAAACTCTACTACAAAAGAGCATTTCTCAAGATCCCTTTTACTCTCTTTTTCATTCATGAAATCCAACCAAGTTGGTTTCCTTTCATGGAAAATTACCCATATAAATCCAATAAATTTCAACAACCCTCCACAATTTCATAGAAGAAAAACTATCTTAGATGTACCTAGTTTTCAGTAAAAGTACATACCGGTTTGAACCATTACTTTAGTTATCCAATTTTTACCAACATAGAAACAAAGTAAAATGATATCTTGAACTTGTTCCTTTGTTGTGATGGTGTCCATTGGTAACGGCTTGATACGGACTATAGCAATAATCTATAGGTTTTGACATTTTTACAGCCGTATGTCACAATCCTGATTCTTAAATGTTTTCAAAGAATAAGTCTCTTCTTCTAATTGCGGCCACGCAATTACTTTCATATAGTTGGGCATCTCCAAAGATGTACTGCTCGCATCCCTTCTTAAAGACTTGATCCCATTCAGAGTCAGATTCTTTTACTCAACTAGCAGTAAACAATACCTTCCAGATTTAACAGGAATAAACTCAGATACATTAAAGTATCACTCTATTATAGGTGTTCAATCTACCCAACAGTTTGTTATTACCAGATTGAACCTATTTTATGGGATCTCCATTTAGATAAGTTGGGTTGCTACTGTCAATGAACTAGAAATGGGTTTCAATTCCATTCCCAACCTGGATTTTAAGATCAGAGATAACTCAAGTCCTTTAGTCAAGGAATCTTCCGTATTGTCCTTAGATCGAACAAAATCAACAGTCATCACTCCTTCAAACACTTACCCTCTCACAGTTTTGATCCCGACCTGGATGTGCCCCCTTGTCTTTCGGTTGTACTTAGAGCTTTTAATCTTTGCAATTGTGGTCATATTGTCACAATGTACAGAGATAGCAGGAATAGGCTTGCTTATCATAGACAACTCGGACATAATTTCCTTAAGCTATTCATCTTCTATTCCAGTTGTGTACAACGCACACAACTCGGCCTCAAATGTAGACCGAGATAATATAGTCTGTTTTACAGACCTCCAGATGGCTACGCCGCCACTTAGGATAAATACATATGTTGGGACTCTACCCGTGTGCTTTTTTGTGGTTTGAAAGAAATTTTTTAGAAATGCGGCGCACGCAAACTCAGTCTTATTTTAAAATTTATATACCGCAAGTACACGACGTGTTGTAGCGAGCCGACAAGCACGGGTTGATCCACAGAGAATTGATGATCAGGAATTGTTGTTAAAGGTTCAAAGAGAAATAATTGAGTTTTTCACAAGAAATAAGAAAATAAGAAATTATAGAACAAAGGTAAGAAAAAACGGCCGTGGCTCCAGTTCGGATGGTTGAATCGTGGTGAATTTTTCGACACTCTCTTGATTATGAGTTATTCTCTTCTTATGTTGGTTCCGAAATGAAGTATGTTTTATCAAGACGGTGGCGAAGTATAAACCATCAAAATGTCGAAGTTCAATATTAGAAACGAAACAAATCCGTATTATTCTCACTTACCATTTGTGTGTCCAAGAATGAAGTATCAAAACTAAGAATAAGGGTTAGTAAGCATACATCATCAACAAATACACAAATTAGCACATGAGAGCAAAGTGCTTTAGCATTAAACTTGTTAAGTGGGTGGTGATAGTATAGGGTATATGAATGAATAAGGGTGTCAATCAACTTGTTAACAAAATACTCTATGTAAACACTTAGCAATCTTGACACTAGTGTGATTCTGACTTTAACATTGCAAAATGGACATTGAGAGAATATGGTATGTGCTACAAATTACAAGTAACCATCAAAGCAAAATACCATATCACATACATACCAAGTTAACCGTCTTAAGATTACAATCCCTATTAAGCACATGAAACATTCATAAGAGAAAGAAGAAGGCAAAACTATTCATCTCACATTCTCACCGTCGCCACAACCAAAGAGTTACTCAAATATCATATAAAAGAAAATGAAAAATACAAGAGAAAGAACACATAAGAAAAAAAATAAGTAAAAAGAAAGAATGCAAGTTCTTTATTCACAAAAATGGAGGGCTTGAGTTACAAGATAGATATCAACTTCAACCACTTTAATAGAGCATTCAATTGAGAGCTCAAAGAGGGATGAAGAAGCTATCAAGTGTTACAGTATGTTTTTCTCACTCAAAAGCCAATCCAAAACTTAATCTGAGATTTGCTATATATAGGTAATTCAAAATAAAAAATTAACTTTACAAATGGACTGACAAGACAACCAAGGACCCATAGAAGAAACACGAGCCAAAATGGCCAAGTCTTGGCCGCAAATTGTGGTCAAGATGATTAAATTTGCGGCCATGAATTGGAGAGTGGGTCCCATCTTGCATCTGTAGTCTTATGAGATCAAGAATATCTCTCTATTGTCTTAATTTCTTTTAATTCTCATTTAGTTGCAATCTGGAGCTTTTGAACAGAGGAGGGAAAGCAGGTGGGTATGTGTTCACACTTCAAATTAATTCTTTTTCACTACTTATTACATGCTCACTTGACCAAGCCCCTTACATGCCTACTTGTATGACATCCTGATGGTGTTTTCCCACTTGATCCACATGATGGTTCATGCCCACTTGATCATATGAACCATTACTTGTTCACATTTGTCCACACTTGATCATGTTGGACCGAAACAAGATATTTGTTGTACACAACAATATTTGTTGCAAAACCGATAGAGTTGATTTGTATTCTGTCCCGTTTGCAGTTTCGGCTAAAAATTATCGTTTCTGTGCATGTTGTGCAGAGTTTCTAGTGTTTTTGCCTATGTACCTATAATCTGTACTAATGAGTAGACATAAATTAAATAGCATTGTTTATTGACAAAATAATAGGAAATGGACGATATTAAAATGTAATTAATTGTGCCAAACAAATACCCACAAACCTATATTTTGCTCGTCTCGTGCAAAACAAAATCCTAATCTCACTTTCATAGGAAACACGATTGCACTAAGCATGTGCAACAAGCCGTTAAACCTTTAGGTGTCCTTAGTAGGAGGAGATTTGTCTCCTGAAAGTTTTCAGCGGATTATACCCACAAAATCCCGTCAAACTAGTTTCGTGAGGTAATTGTCGATTCTAATTCTAAATTTTAGTATTAAAACTAGAAGTTCTATTATCCTAAGTCAGAAACGTTCAACCTTTATTTTTCATTCCCCACATCTCATTTAACATAAGTTCATATACGTCTTTATGTGATTGTGTGAATAGTGTCGTTAAGTTTTAAAAACTTGGATTAGAATCATCATGTCATAAATATGGACCAGGAAAAACTTCAAAAGGATCAAGCGAGTTTGAAAAGACTTAAGATTTTCTCAAATTTCATTCTCCAGTTAGGTCTCAAATCAGAATTTCTATTATTTTCAAAAGAAAACTAAGTTTTAGCCTTCACCCCTATTTTTCACCTGTTTTTGTTTATACACACCTTTCGTGATCGTACAAAAAGTCTTTTAATCTTATAAATTAAACTTTTATATCTCCGCTAAAAAACTTTTTATAATCGAAAGTCCGTCTCAGCCAAGATTATTCTCCTACAAAGAACCGTGAGGATTTTTAACCTGAAGAGAACACTTGCTTGACTTGTTTCATTTGGCAATTGGGGATTTAGCGAGTTTTAGGTTAATGACTCCTAAACCAAATGGTTTTAGGGTATTAGGTGTAAAGACATCCCTAGGACTTAATTGTCCAAGTCACCAAGGCCACAAAACAAAAGACACATTTTTATTCGTTTAAAAATATTCAGCAAGCTGTGCGAACAGAGATATTACCAGTTTCTCTTTTCATCCCAAAGATTGTTCGTGTGGATAAGGTGTGTAATCACTCCAATAAGATTCCAGATGGGTTATTTTTCAGACTTTAGCCTCCATTAAAACTTTCAAAAATATCCTTTCATATCCACTTCACTTTATAAATTATTCTTGATATTACTTATTTTAGAACAAACCTGTTTGATCCGAGAGATATTTTATCAATTTTACAAAAATTTAAAGACATATCAAACTTGTCATCTAATTTTTCAAAACTCACGATACGTATAGTGTGATGCAAAATATGTATATTAGTTACGGTTAAACTCAAAGGAGGGTTATCTTTCAGGTTTTCAATCTCTAAAATTAGGATTTACTTATTTCTACCTTATCAAACTAAACCGTCGGATTTCGAGTTTAAGTTTCCCCATTAGCTAACTTGACGACAAGGTTTTTATGTTTTGAAAAAAAATTCAAAATTTTATATGTTTTTTCAATATATATACAATGCAGAATTTACACATGGTGCATAAAGTAAATGGAGTACTCACCCCCAAACCTGAGATTTATGATGTCCTCATCATTGTCCCCTCCTCCAGTTGCTGGACTTAGACATCAGGGTGAGTTTTTATTCAAAAAAAAGAAATCTAAGAGCTAATTACGGTATTTACAAGTTAAGAGATTGCGTTAATCCAAAAATTTTGTCTACAAAAGATCAGGGCTGGTAAAAGAAAATGTATATGAAAAAGAAAATGTTAGTGGTATGGTTAGATATTAGTACTGGGCAATGGTGTGTGAAAGGAGGGATCAAAAAATATTGAAGGTGAAGACGGAATTTTGAAGGAGTCAAAGAATTGTTGCCCGGGTGAATTTTATTTTCTAGAGGCATGTGTTGAGTTTTGAGGTCAACTTTTTTTTAAAAATGGAGTTCATCCTCAAAATGGTTGACAAAAGAGAGGTCCCTAAGATGCTCCCTAAGTGATCGTGACTCAAACTCACCAAGAACAGAAAGTTCTTCCACATATATCTCCTCAAAACTCGGTATAAAAGAATATTTATCAAAATTATCTTCCTCCCTATATTCCTTCACAATCATATTCTTATCAATACAGCTCACATCTCCCAATTCAAGTTCTCCCTTAACACACTGACCTATGGGTAGGTTGATATCATAAAAAATGTAGGTTCCCACTCTAAAGTTTCATCAAAAACTATATCAATCGATAATACTAAAGTTGTGGGTTCCTGATTATGAATTTTGTCGAACACTATATCAAAACCATACCAGTCAAATTCACAAGTTTCCTCCTCTAAAATTTCATCACTAAAATCAGTCGGTGCAAGAATCTCATTTTTAAGTAGTATATCAGTTAAATCATTCTCAAGACCACAAGTGACATGAGGCTTATTTGGTACCTGAAGGCTAGTGGCGAACTGACTCGGAGTGTTTTCTTGCTTGTCCTAATAACACTCAGTCAAATCACTTATATTATTATCATCTATGAAATCATCAAAAATTGTTTGATCATTTATCTCACTCAAGTGACTTCCTAGATGACATATATTGGCATTATTGGTTTCAACTTGACCGTGTTCACTTTCTAGAATTTGTACAACTAAATATTTCACTTGTTTGTCGATTCTAGCCAATGATTGGATTGAGCGTGAAACAATTAGTCAGATTGTTGTATGAACATTGCTAGCGTCGAAGCTATTTGATTCTCGACTGCAATCATCACTTCTAAACCTATCTCTGAAGAGGTCAATCTAGCATCCATCTCACTAACATACCCTATTGATGTGTCAATAATTTCAGGAAGGGAGGGTTGTCATTGTAGCGTTGCTAAGGCAGCCATCTTATCGACCTTTTTCTCTAAATTTTCAATCAATTGCTCTACGTTTGAAGTGGGCTTGGTTTCAAGAGTGTTAGATGGGTGATTGATGTAAAAATTCTGGTACGGTTGGCCACCCCTTAAGAAAGGACAATTTTAAAAAATATGGGAAATTTTTTGGCAATTTGAACAAAAGAATTGGGTCTGTGTATAAAAAAAGAATACGGATCATAAAGAATCGAATTGAACTGTGTGTCACCCATATCAACAAGTATTCATAAAATCACAAAAATAAAAAATATCACATCTCTAGCAGTCTATGTTTTGCTAAGTCAACTAGACATACTCAAGAACTTGATTGTCAAAGTAAAACTGTATCGAGAAGCGGGCTCAAGATATACTGATCACAAAGCCATGTAAGTGCAGAGAGAAGGGGAGGCTGTCCAACGCTTTCGTGAAATTTCTTAATTAGAATAACCCCTTCTCTTTTGACAGTCACGCCATGAACACTTACCAAGACATCTCGTGAACAATATAATATTAAGCGGTGTTCTAAACACAATTAAATTACCCTATTGAGCACGAATCCTTAAAGTCATAGGTCTAATTGATTTTAAAAATTACCGTGGGTATGCAAGAATGTAGTTTTGTGATTTGTGGGCCACGGAAAAAATGATAAAATCCTTTACCGTATCTTGTGCGGTTCTTTACTCTTAAATCCGTATTAAGATACAAATGCACAAATCAATAAAAGAATTTAAGCAAATTAGTCAATCAAGCACGTCTTTTTCATTTTAAGCTTAAGTGCTGCAACAAATACGGGTTAGTTCTCTATTGGCTCTTGTGCGGTGAATTTTGCAAAGAATTCCACAGAAGATAGAATAGTGGAATGCATCAGATTTGAGAAAGAAGGAGTTAGAAAATACGTACCGAAAGTGTTGGGTTAAGAAACCCCCATTGTGTCGATCCCGATAGCTTGAAAGGTTCGCTTGTGCGGGTTAAACTACTCGGATTTTTGGCACTGTACTTCTGTGTCTTCGTGTACTTGAAGGTTCAATTCACTCCGCATCTTCGCTGTTCGCAAATCCATTTAAACCTGAAATGTCAGAAATATCGGAAAATTTTAGTGGAAAAGCGATATATATGGCCAATATGCTATACACACACAATTATGAAATTTAGAGTATAAAAATGGAGCAAAAATAGGACAAAGAAGTAAACACAAAAAAGTTAGAGCAAATGGAGCAAGTGGAGCCGCAATTTGCGGCCTAAATGATTAAAACGGCGGCCAACCTTTTGATTTGGGGCTCTGACCTAGTACTGTGTGTTTCTCATCCCTTTAGTGTCCCATTTTTATACTCTAAGTTTTTCAATGAAATTCAGAATGATAACAGATAAAAAAGACAGAGAAAAAAATGTTAGAAAAGTTAGATTTTTGTTTTGTTTTTTGAAAAAAAATTTGTTAGTTTGTATATACAAATAAACCAGAAATAATAACCCCTAATGACTACCACTTCCCCGCCAACGGCGCCAAAAATTTGTTGGGACTCTACTCGCGTGCGCTTTTGTGGTTTTGAAAGGAAGGTTTCAGAAATGCGGCGCACTCGAGCTCGGTCTCGTTTTAAAATTTATAAACCGCAAGTGCACAGCGCGTTGTACTGAGCCAGCAAGTATGGGTCGATCCACAGAAAATTGGTGATTAGAAGTGTAGGGTTCCTAGGCACACTAATGAGATCTCACAAGGCATCAACCATGCCAATTTCAAATTTTACGGTGCCGAGAAACCCTAGACTAGATCGTTAACTAAAGATTAGGCGATAACGATAACTAGTTAACAGCTTAACTAAGAAGTGAACGGAAATACAACCTTTGTAGATCGGTCCTCCACCTCCATAGCTCCATGATGATGTCTCCTCGCCACGATCATCGGATCCCGGGCTCTAGCGTCGGCTTCATCGGAGAAATGGGCGGGCTAGGTCATCGACTTCGATGCCGAAGATGATCTACGTCGAGGCAACACAAGATCAAGCTCCAACTTCACCAAGCCATTAAACTTGTGAAGAAAACACCCTATACTACTTGGCAAGTGGCAGAGGATGAAGAAATAGGAAATGGGTTCACTTTAGAATTGGATTTCTCACTCTTTTTCTCAAGTTGCCATTAATAGAGGCAAGCTTTTTCTTCTTATTGAAGATTAAGAAGAAGAAGAAAAGAATATGATAAGTATTATTCTAAAATAGAAAATAAATGAATACTTATCATATAGAAACCATAGTAAGGTGTAGAGAATAAACCATGGTTAGTTTGAATGGTTAGGGTTAAGCATGAAGACAAAATGGTCACTTAGTCAAACCTTCATGAAGCTTCAACAACAAACAAAGAAAGCCACCATTTTCTCTTTATCATTTCAAAAAGAATAATAAATAAATAAATAGATAATAAAATGAAAACCCTAACTATTACACAGCCATGGTTTAATCTTTACATAAACCCAAGTGAGCATGTATCATCAAACATGATACAAACAAGTGCACAAAAATATATCACATATACATTGTGCATTTCAAGTGAGAAAATCCATTTAAAGTGAACCAATACTAGTTAATGCAAAGTAATATATCAAATATATAATTATACATTAAATCATTAAATCAACACTTGATTTAACGATCCGGTCATATCGCATATGACCGACTAATATCAATAGTAACAACTTATCGAATCAACACTTGATCCGATAACCCGGCTAAATCGCATATAACCGATCACTGTCACAAATCGCGAGAATCGAATACAGTATCACATACTGGTATTATTCTCGGTCCCGCACATATCTCATATGCGCTCATATTTTGTTTCGCTTGAGCCAGGAAACCTCTGTGTAGGACTCTAAAGACTCGTCAATACGCCGGCAGCAGGTGATGATCATATCAAACACCCACAAGCCGCAAGCGGTCTGCTAAACATAACGGCAACCTGGGTATTGAGCGATCAGAAGATCGACGAGCTAGCCCGCTCACACTCCTGTGAATCCAACCAGTAACACTTACCGCACAGTCCGGTCTAATCGTCTGATATGTCGCATATCTCGCCTAGGGGTGGTAAACGTCAGACCCCAATAGCTCGATAAGTCGTGTCGATATGAGGTCTATAACAGTTCGAGAAACTACTGGTAACACTTACCAGTATATCTCAGCAACCCTGGCCAGGGATTTCCGGTTATAGCCAATCGAACACAGCGCAATATCAACTCCCTATACTGGGAGAGACGAATCCCCTCCTATCGCTCATTGCCTCTATGTGATTCGGGACTGTACCCAAAAACCACCGTTTTGCACGCCCTCTTGGACGTGGTAAGGTGGAAATCAAAGTACAGTGGGAATCACACAAGACTCTATGACGATCTCGGGTCAACAGACTACTCTGTACCAGTGTCACCAGAGAACTGCCATCTGACATAAGGTATAATACTATCTGGGAGTTCTCGGCGAGTCCGTCCAGTGTACCCAGTCTCTACTGAGCACCCGTATATCATCTCTGATGTCAAACACCAATGGATATGGGATCATCCATCGCCCATCTGTATGGGTCGTGAAGGTATACGCTAGTCTACTCTGGTATATCGATGCCCCGTCTCGATACACCCACGACTAGGGACCTTGAAGGATGTACTTATAGACTACCATGTCCCCACTAGTATGGTCCACATCATAGTCCAGGTAGTCAAGCACACATCCTAAGGGCTTTACCAACATGTAACAGAGAGACAATCAGTATACACGTTAAGGTAAAGAGTAACCGGATAGCATACTATCATGTCGAGCAAGAAAGTCCTCCCTATATATGTCCCAGCATCTACTGCAATATACATCCTATGTACAGTAATGGCCTCTAGGGCATACATATAACTAACAATCTCCCACTTGCACTAGGGCCATCTGTAGCAGTGGTTGTAGTATCTCATACTCAACCATCCCATAAAAGTCTCTCTCTGGGAAAAGGCCTTTGTGAGTGGATCCGCCGTGTTGTCCTCTGAGTCTACTCTCCTAACCTCGATCCCCTGGAGATCAACCATCTCCATGATCAGGTGATACTGCCTTAGAATATGTCTGGATCACTGATGGGACGAACATTCCTTGGCATAAGCCACAACTCTATTGTCACACAATGGGAGGAACTAAGTTCATCTTATGAACCAATATACATCCAGACTGCCTCTTTGGTAGTATCTTAAGTAGCGATGTATCCAGCCTTTATCGTCTAGTATGCCACGGTATCTAGCTTGGAACTCTTCCAACATACCTTCCCTTTACTGTGGGTATAGACAATGCCTGTGACTGACATTCAGTCGTCTTTATCACCCTGGAACCCTTCCAGTGATTCTCGCCAGGACCAATTGATACCATCTCACTACAACTAGTGAGTATCCTAATATCCAATTAGATCTAACTCAGTACTACTCATCATAGAGCACACCATATCTAATAGGGTGTGATTGCTCCGCCCCGATATACCATCGTGCTATGGTGTATACGGAGGAGTAATTCTGAGAGAGAATCTCATTCTCCTTTAGAGGAGTCCAGGATTTCCGTGCTCAAGTATTCTCCTCCTCGATCACATCAAAGGACATAATACTTATATCCGTATTTTGGTTCTCTATTTCTAAATCATATTCTGTGAATATCTCAAAAGGTTCGGACTTGTGTTTCAACAGGAACATATGTCTGAATCTTGAGAGATCATCAGAGAATGTAATGAAGTACAAAGAACCGGTCTTGGTATGTGTAGACAGGGGACCTACATACATCAACATGTATCATCCCAAGAGTTCACTAACTCTTTCTCTATTTCCAGTAAACGGAGCTATGGTCATCTTATCTCTGTGACATGATTGGAAAGTTTCATAAGATGTAAATTTAAACTGATTTAAATATGCATCTAAATGTAACTTTAGCTAGTCGGGTCACATTGATCTGATCTAGTCTGCAATACCTCAAGAAGGATTAGTTCATTTCTGAACTATTCCTCTTGTGTGTGTTCCGTATACTAAGAACTGTAGTTTGATTTAGAACATCAATACTTTTAGATAACGTGCCTGAACCGATCAACTTTTGATATAGGAAATGTTCACAACATTATCCAACAATACAAAATTTTATCATTTCTTTACTAATAAAGAGACTGATATGATTTTGTATATCAGGTCCGGTATCTAATAATATTCGTTCAGAATCAATGTATTTGTAATACAGGGTGACAGTGACCAACAGACTTGGCTGCAACACTTGCCCCGTTTTTTGCCTCATGAAACTTATCACCCGTTCTCAGTTCTCTACCTATCTGTAGCCCTATGTAACAGATTACATATCTGGGATCCTGATCTGGTATCACATACCTAGGACGTAAAGAATATTGAGAAACAGTTCTGTATAACGAACACACCCGAAGATGATGCATCATATGCACTTTTCTCATTTGGGCGGCACGGGAAATCTGGTATTCCCTAATTTCTTGCTCTGTCTTATAACAATTATAAGTTGGAGCGGGACCAACGTTCCCCAGCTCAGTATAACAAGAGGGTTCGGTCAATTTATTCGTGTTATTATCTTGATTAAGGCGTGATATGGTCGCTACCTGGAGAGAGAGAGAAGAAAACACTCAGCGTGCGCTCTTGCAAGAATAGATTGGTTATTATTTTATCAAATCAGGATGGCTCCCACTGTTTTTATCAAATCTTCCTTCAAACCCTAAAAGGAAAGACTAGCCGGGATTAATTACACGCTACAAGTTCGCCAATCTTTCAGCCAGGCCAGTGTCGGTACTTTGAGGGAGGTTCCCCGTACTTTCGCATGGACCTAATTACAGTAAACCTCGTTTTCCCCAGAGGCGTAACCCCGCTGACACCTTTCTAGGCACCTACTTGATCAGCTAATTGTAATGTGTAAAACTCTCCCAGGAGTAACAATTACTCACAGCGGGTATCGGGATCCAACTATCTCATAGAAGGTATGCAATCTCATTGCAAATTTCAACACTTGAAATTCCCGATAATTTTGCCCCTAGCATCCTATGACCTTGACGTAGGCCAACAAACCATAACGCGCTAGTCAAGTTCAACCCGTCATTTCCTGATTGAATTAAACCCACCCGCACGACCCTTGACGCGGGCCAACAAAGTCGCACGACTACCCTAATCCAATCTGCATCATATGCATAAGCAGATAAATACTAGTTAGCTACCGCACACTACGCCTTGACGCAGGCCAACAAACGTAGCACGAATACTAACTACTACTTATCTGAAATGACGGAGGGCTACGACAGGTTTTTCTGAAAACCTATTGCGTAATGAACTTGATATCGTTGTAGAATCAAATGATTTTGAAATGGAGTGTTTTTGAGGCTTTTCTAGTTTTGCTAAAGGGGTCACTCCCGATGAAGGGATCGTCGGCCCTTTCCTCATCGAATAAGGTGCAGGATATATCATATATATCACTGTGCAAAGCAGAAACTATAGAAGCAATCAAAAGACAAACCGAGGATTGTAGCATCTGCCAGTTATTGCTAAAGGACTCACTCCCGGTGAAGGGATCTCGGTCCTTTCCTTATCGAATAAGGTGCAGGATGTTCTACAAGGAACACCGCGATGCAAAACAAGAACTGTAGCTACCTGTTTTATTTAGAAATTCAATTCCACAACATCTTAGGTTTCTTTTCTTTCATTAATCACATTAATGAAGTCCCATCATTTAAATCACCTAAACATCACAGATAAATACGACGTACACTTATGCCATCTGCATTCGCCTCGATGTCCCCTCGTGCACCGTTAGGTTAGGTAACTAACGGCAGAGTAGGGCAGGGCTAGCACGGGTGTAAAACATAAGTAACGTCTATATAATATATCATATATACTATACATAGCATCTATCACAGAATATCAAATGATCACATCACAGATATCGCAGCAGAAGAATCATATGAAATATTGGATATACTAGGACGTCCGTGTTTTCAATACGAGCCAGTATAAAACACGGATTCCACGGTCGTGATGAATAGCCAAACCCACACCCCTAGACCCCTATGAGAGTGGCAAGCAACCCTACCAATTCTAGAGTTAGGAGACCCGGACTCGACTCCTCGAGTTGGTCTCCCACTGGACTCCAGAACCCGGTTACTTATGCCCTCCTCCTTGGGTCTATCCTAGTGCGGAAAAGTAAATAATATACAAACGGTGACAATCTTCCGCAACCTGGAAGTGCCTCAATAAAAGAATATTACATACAAGTTTTTACATAAATGAATGAAAAACACTCATCTCACATAAAACCCCCCCGGCTATTCAAACACGACGATCCAATATAACATATCCAGCAACACATAACATCACATGTCATCAACGTAAGTAAATATGCCCATCCCAATTGTCGTTGACATATAGCAACGAAACCGGCGATATCACATATTACACTTACGGTCACAGAAAAGAAAGTGAAAAACTACAACAGTTGGAATCCGCAACCTCTTCAGACATCGCATGCTTAATCAAATGAATTACTTAGACATCGCATGACTAACAATTATAAACCCCGCATTTTAGTCTGATTATTGAAAACACTTTTCAATATCAAGTCGGGTAATTCAACAAGATTCCCGAAAAACTGATCGAATGCTCGTCGCAAACTTTAGTAGGCGGCCGCACCCCTGATGCCGTCGACGAAGTGCACCAAGGCGGAACACCGCTGCCGCGAGCACCCGAACGGATGCTTCCGGTGACGGGGTCCTCCTACAGTTACTTGGTCGGGGCTATGGGGTGTAGCTGTCTATTAAGTTTACCCGGCGAGTATCTACGTACGCTACGTGATTGCGACGGACTTTTGATCGCATCAAAATTCCATGGCAACCGATTAAGTGAGACTAAAGTGCTATGTTTATAACATTCATTCAGTTATCTCATAACTACTTGTGAATTCCAAATGTTGTATCACATTCCGGATAAGATAGAAAATGTTAAACTTTCCGATCGAACAATCGAACACCCAAGTTTTCCCGATACAGCTCAACACATGAAATAAGTTTAAAAACATTCAGTTCATGCCTCAGTACCAACGGTCCAGCCGTAGAAGGGTCAAGCCAACGCCTCACATGTGGCACGCCGTACTGCCCCAAAGCCGAAGGTTCAAAGGGCAGTTCAAGACGGTCACATAATCGAGTTAAAGTTTGTTGTCTTCTAGAGGGACCATCGCGTTACTTGCACTACTTAGAACGTCGTTAAACTACGGAAAAATCCAACAATTGGAAATTTCCCGGTAGGGGAAAAAGCGGGTATTTATATCCGGTCGAACTTTTTAACATATTCTAAAATTACCCGGAAAAACACATAGACAAAGTTTGATAATCCGATCGAATTTACGAACTCCCAATACAACCCAGAAAATTCAACTCTTGAGTAAATAATAAAAATTCCCAGAAAACTCAGCACTCCAAAATAGGAATTACTGTGCAAAATTCATTGAACAAGGAGACCGTACGGCCGCGGAACCGCCGCACGAGCCATGCTCGGGCCGCGGAACCGCGGCGGTTTGATGGACTTAGACACTCGTTTTGCACCATAATTCTTAGATCTTCCTGCTGAATTTTTTAAGAATTTTTAATCTGGAAAAAACCCAGTTTTTGAAAAAAGTCCAGAGAGCATTTTGGAGTTAGGGTTTCGGTTCGATCGAACTTCTAACTCCGTCTACGCATCTCCTAAGGCTCTAGCTAGGCTCTGATACCACTGTAGGGTTCCTAGGCACACTAATGAGGTCTCACAAGGAATCAACCATGCTAATTTCAAATTTTACGGTGCCGAGAAACCCTAGACTAGATCGTTAACTAAAGATTAGGCGATAACGATAACTAGTTAACAACTTAACTAAGAAGTGAACGGAAATACAACCTTTGTAGATCCGGTCCTCCACCTCCATAGCTCCATGATGATGTATCCTCGCTGCGATCATCGGATCCCGGGCTCTAGCGTCGACTTCATCGGAGAAATGGGCGGGCTAGGTCATCGACTTCGATGCCGAAGATGATCTACGTCGAGGCAACACAAGATCAAGCTCCAACTTCACCAAGCCATTAAACTTGTGAAGAAAACACCCTATACTACTTGGAAAGTGGTAGAGGATGAAGAAATAGGAAGTGGGTTCACTTTAGAATTGGATTTCTCACTCTTTTTCTCAAGTTGCTATTAATGGAAGCAAGCTTTTTCTTCATGTTGAAGATTAAGAAGAAGAAGAAAAGAATATGATAAGTATTATTCTAAAATAGAAAATAAATGAATACTTATCATATAGCAACCATAGTTAGGTGTAGAGAATAAACCATGGTTAGTTTGAATGGTTAGGGTTAAGCATGAAGACAAAATGGTCGCTTAGTCAAACCTTCATGAAGCTTCAACAACAAACAAAGAAAGCCACCATTTTCTCTTTATCATTTCAAAAAGAATAATAAATAAATAGATAGATAATAAAATGAAAACCCTAACCATTACACAACCATGGTTTAATCTTTACACAAACCCAAGTGAGCATGTATCATCAAACATGATACAAACAAGTGTAAGTCTACGTTAGCGCCCC
This sequence comes from Agapanthus africanus, assembly GCA_030015575.1. Lineage (NCBI taxonomy): Eukaryota > Viridiplantae > Streptophyta > Magnoliopsida > Asparagales > Amaryllidaceae > Agapanthus > Agapanthus africanus. The sequence goes on from JASDDO010000024.1 coordinate 163,003,541, forward strand.
GGCCGTCTACAGACGCCAAATACGGAACAAAAACTTTTTAACTGGCGCTATCGTATACTTTAACCCGGATCTACCATTATTGCTAAACTAACAAACTGTAAAGAGTGTAGAAAGGTTATACCGAATGATCCGAGTCCTTCGTTCTTTAACCATCATCCCACGCTCCGTTGCGGCTGCTCCGATCTCGTCGATCTCCGATCTGCTCGTCCAGGTGGCACCACGTCACTGATTCTTTAAACGGGCTCCCGCCTCTGACTCGAGGCAACTCGGTCGTCAAGTTTTCTAAAAGAGACGACCAAGAATGATGTAGAGAATGAGTAGATGACTTTATCTCACTTCGTTCAAATCCGTGGACGATCGGTTAATGAAGTTGCCACTCGGATCGGGTGATGGAATGAAAAAGGCTATGAAATTTCCATGCACCCAAAACCATAGTCTTTTCTCTCAAGAATGAAATTAATCTCTCTCCCTATCTCTCAAGGGGGCCGGCCATATATATGCAAAGAGGGAGGTGAGTGTAGGAGAGGGGGAGGTAACCATAAGAAAATATCATGTGTGAACACAAGCAAATATCTCAAGTGTGAACACCAAGTGTGAACACACCAAAAGCAACCAATGAAAACACAACACCATTCTAACCTAGTCACCACCTTCTAGAACCTTCTAGAAGCATGACTCACCCTCATCCAAGAAAAGATAAATCCGTCTTTAACCGAATGTTAAAAGACGGCTGATAGAAAACTGGAAACTGGCAACTTCCAAAAGTGATCCTGAAACGACTTTCAGGATAACCCCGTATCTGTATAAATATACTCGCATTTGTATTACGACCGAATAAAAATGCAACAGAGACAAAGATATTATATCTGCTCAATATAATACTCGGATCCGGCTTAAACCAAAGCCGACCAGTATCATCTGCCCAAAAAATAACACGTGCGTAAACGCACGTGCATTTTCCGAACCCTGCCATAAAACCATACAGCCTCTACAACGTTTCGCCCGAACTTGGGAAACTGTCTGTGGGGGACTCTAATGACTCGTCAGTACCCTGGCAGTGGGTTTAACCACAAACCGTCAGCGGCACTAGCAATGCGTAACGGCTGCCCATGGACTGACCTCAAGGGAGGCTGATGAGCGAACTCATCCAGAAACCCTACTGAGCCTAACAGTGACAATGTATATACAGTCCGGTCCGTTCGTCTATGAGTATCGCATACCTGCCCAGGGGGCTAGTAACGTCAGACCCCAATAGCAGTATAAGTCGTGTCGGAGTGTAGCCCAATAACACCCTGAGATACTACTGGAGTACATACCAGTAAATCTCCTGCCACGGCTGTGGGCTTTGTGTAATGGTTCTCTTAGACACAGCACGATCTCGCCCCCAATACCGGGAGAGACGAATCCCCTGCCGATCCGCTCACGTGCCTCCATATGGCTCGGGACTGTACCCAAAAGCTACCTGTTTGCACGACTCCTTTGAGCCGTGGTAGGGTAGAAATCAAAGCACAGTGGGAACTCACACGAGACAAATGACGACCTCAGGTCGATGAACTAACCTGTATACATGTCACCAGGGAACTGCTATCTGACGATATGTATAATACCAACTAGCAGATTCCCGGCGAGTCCTGTCCGGCGTACTCATAACCCAATGAGCACCTGTATACATCTTAGGTGATCCAACTGACACCAGTGGCTTGTGAGACCGGCCACCGCCCCTCGTCGGGGTCTCGACTGTACACACTAGTCTACTCCGGAGTATCGATGCCCTGTCTCGAAACTCCCACGACTAGGGATCACAATTAAGGATATGCATATAAACCACCCAACTCTCACGTATATGATCGCCATCATACAGTTGGTGGTAAAGCAAGATCGTAAGGGCTCTACCAAAGTGTAACATGTAATCAGTCACCTGAACATGTACATGACTGATAAAGGCAAACCAGATAGCATACTATTATCTCGAGTAAGACTGTCCTACCGGTATAGATCCTCCGCAATCATTGCAATCACGTACCTGTGATCCAATAATTGACTCTGAGGGCACTATCTCCAACAATCTCCCACTTGCACTCAAGGCTAATTATTGCGATGTCGACTACTCACAGCCCGTGTGAAACCGAACATCCAACTCCTCTACTAATCAGTTTCACAAAGCCCGTTTGTAAAACTATTGTGTTCGAGAAATAGCCTCAGTGAGTGGATCCGCCTAGATGTTTCTTTCTATATCTCTCTTAATCTCAAGTTCGCGGAGAAAACGATCTCCCGAATTGAGTAATACCTGTCTTAGAATATGTCTGGATATCTGATGGGACCTAGTTCATAAATGAACTCCAAATCCATACTTCTTAGACTGTATCGATCACTGAACCTAATCAGTATCCTGCACCAAGCTCCCACAGTATCCTCTTGGACCACCTGTCCATAATACTGTCCCTCGTCAGAGGGAAAACTGTAACTCTGACAATCACTCTGTCATTCATGTCACCTTTGAAGCTTGGAATGATAACCGTCTCCCGATGGAGGCTGCCGTCATCAAATCCGTAGAACATGTACTTATGTTCTAAAACTGCTTCCTTATGTTTCTCCAGGATTGGATTAATACAAACTTATTGCATCTAGTGCAAAAACAACATTTGGTGTGGTACTTGACATCTCATGATTGACTCAATTGCCTAAGCAAGCGATCTGCCAATCATGCACATCCCTCTCCCCTTCAGTCTGTAAGACACCTTTAGAGAGGGTGACTCCATCACCTGCAGGTACACCACCATGCCAGGAGTCAAATTTTCTAAAAACCATTAGAATACTGTCAAAGTACCCATATTGGGAAACTACCCAAATCCAGATCTAAAACCATAGATCTAGAAACCATAATGTCTGATATTATATCCATATCCTGTCTGGAGAAACAACTGTGTGACGATCAAAGTACAACCGATCGCAGTATAGGAATTTTACTTCCTACTCTGTGTATGTCATCCAGATACCATGACATCACACCCTACTACCTTCTTAACAGATCCATCCCTTATTCTGATTGAAGTCAAACCTATGACCGTCACATCAAAAATAGGCGATCTATCTCCGCTATAACTGCTCAAGTCTATAAATAGACATAAGCTACTTGCCCACTATGCTTCTGCTGCTCCCACTGACTACGACAACCCTCCTACCTGGTCTCATAACCTGGAACAACAGTAGTGTCAAGTCTGGGTAGATAAGAACCTCCCTGTCACCGTCCTTGAGGCTACCGGAGTACCTCTCGGGTGTCTGAGGTTACCCACCATATCTGCGGAGTGGCTATTGGAATGTCAAACCTGATTGAATATATAGGTCCTATTAAATTTTCCGTAATCGTTCGCGGTTCTGGAATCACTTTCAGTTCTACCATACTCCCACTACTGTTTTCTGAAAAATCCATTTTTACTAAAACTGTGGCGAGTCAAGAACAATATCACTATTGATCTTCCAAATGGTAGAATATCAACCATCGTCATAGCCAGGGTCAACCCACAAACAGCCATTACAGAAACGTGCCCTGAGTTATCCAGAGTCTGGTTTTAAGCATAAGCTGGACAACTCCCCGTACCTTAACATCTTTTAAGGTACGAACTATTCTATATCCAATATAGAAACTTTGGCACTTATTTAATTGGAACCGTATTCAAATCATGCAGCTGTCTCCAGTGCATATCAACTTAATGGAAAGAGGCTAATCAGCATTACTCAACTTAGGAATCCATCCAATTATGAGTAACCTGAAAGAGAAACACGTTTCTCAAAACCATCACTATCATCTGAATACCAATCACAAGAATCTACATCTTCGATCTCTTTGAAGAATCCCGATACTTGTGATACCTGGTTCTCTACTTTATTCTTATACCCACAACTTCTCAAAACTTAGACCTTGTATTTCTACGAAACACTTGTCTAAAAACTAGAGAAGTCATAAGTAAACAGAACACAGTACGAGGACCTACCCCTTTGTCCTGATGGACACTTGGACAACATACAATACTCTGTATAAGTCCACTGAGTTAAACAACTCAAAACCTGTGCGTCGTAGGTTGAAAACTGTACCCTGGCGATTTCCTCAAATATCACCAATTACAACGAATTCCGATATAATGAGGACAATCACCTAATTCCCAATAACTTACTCCCACTCATCATCTGTAAAACCATACAGATATGAGAATGAAACCAGGTAAATACATACCCTTGGAGTAAGTATCTAATCGGAAAAACAGTTTTTCTTTAACAATGCACTGAAACACGAAAATGTTTCGTAGGGGTATCCTGGTATTCATAGTAATGCCTCTTCCATAATCCAATTCATGACTTCAACCGTATATTTTATTGCCATCTCTCCAAATCCCTTTATTTGTCTTTAGTCGTTACCTTCTGTACACCATCGTTAGGCTAAATGGTTTTCTTCCTTCCCTACCGTTCGGCACCAGCCTATGGTTTGGAAGAAGACTATCCAGTAAGCATAATAGGTGTACCCTCCTAAACCAAGGAGTACTCGTACCTTGAGAGAAAGTGACGATAAAAGACAACTGAATAATACCTTATTCCTTTAAAGGTGAAATAGGAGTGGCGATGAAGTACGCGGTTTTGGTCGTGAATGATATCAGTCGCAATTTACTTTGCCCTCTTTCTAATTCCTTTATTTTGTCTTTACATATTACCTTCTGCACACCCTACTTAGGCTAATTGGTTTTCTTCATTCCCTACCTTTCGGCACCTGCCTATGGTTTGGAATAATACTATCCAATAAGCGTAATAGGTGTACTCTCCTAAACCAAGGAGTACTCGTAACCTGAGAGAAGGTGATAATAAAAGACAACTGAATAAACTAATTCTTTTTCTCCTGAACCTGGATCCATACTCGAAGAAGTCCCTTCGAGTTCGTATATAACCATACGATGGATCTATCCAATGGAAGTGGATGTCCGTAGTAATACGGGTGTTCTGAGAAATGCAAAAGGTAGAAGAAGGAGTGGCAATGACTTATGCAACATAGACAATCCAAAAGCCAGTATTTTAAGAAGGTTCGGTCAACCTGGTCATTGAGTCATAGTCTAGGGTCGGTCAAAGGTCGTTGCCAAAGAGAGAGAGAAAAGAAACACTCTGCGTGCACTCTAACCTAGATCAGAATGGTTATCACTTTATCTAATCCGGAAACCTCCCACTGTCCTGTCAAATTCTCCCCCAAACCTGAAAGAAGAATCAATCAGGATCTCCCGAAGAGTAAACCAACTCATCAGCGGGAATCGGGATCCAACTCTCATCGCATGATAACGTGATGGAATGCATCCACGTTACTCATACTCCAGAAGGTATGCGCATACTTGGCAAGTTTCAGTTTCTTTAGAAACTCCCGATATGATTTTTGCCCCATGCTCTTATAACCTTGGCTTTGGTAAAAATGTCATAAGTCACATGCCAAGTTCTACCCGTCACTATCTTGTCAATTTGAACCCACCCGTACATGCCCCTGACTTTGGCCAATCGGCAGAACGACTGTCCCAAACCAACTCATCTATCTATGCAACAAATGAATACCCAGCAGCTACCAAACACTATGCCTTAACTTTGGCTAAAATGCATAGCTTGAATACTACTGAATACCCAAAAGAAGTGACGGAGGGCTACGGCTAGTTTTTGGTGAAAAACCTTTAACGTAACGAACTTGATATCGCTGAAGGAACCTGATAGCTTTTTAAAACATAGTGGCGAAAACCTTTTGCTAAAGAGGTCATTCCCGGTGAAGGGATCTCGGCTCTTTCCTCGTGGAATGAGGTGCAGGATATTCCACTGAATACCACGGTGCAAAGAAACTTGTAATCGACCATAGTGAAGTTTTTACCCTGACGCAAACTTCTGCCCAAGGGGTCAATCCCGGTGAAGGGATATCGGCCCTTGCCCCGTCGAATGAGGTGCAGGATATTCCACTGAATACCGCTATGCAAAACAAAAGGAAACGTCTTTGTAATAACACTTTTTAAATTTGTTCCAACAACTGTAAACAGGTTTGTTTTACTTTGCATTGATCAGAATCAACGCAGTCCCATCAATAATCACACCAGAAAAGAACGAAAATAAAATGTACGTATATGCTATCCGCGTTCGTCACTGGGTCCCGTCATCACCCGTTAGGTTACTTAACTAACGACAGAGCGGGGACTGGACTAGCGCGGGTGTAAAACATATACAACATCTAATAGTATATAAACCAATATACAATAATCGCTCCAGGCGTGATAATATGCAACATTACAGAAAAGTAATAAGCATCACAGAACAATACAGATATCTGGGATCCCCGGGTTTCACAGAGCCGCTGCTGAAACCCGACGTTCCCCTGTCGTGTGGATAGCCTGTGCAATGAAACCTAGACCCCTACGAGTGCGGCAAGTTACCCGCCAAAACCTGAAGCGAGGCAGCCCCCTACAACATAGTGAATGGACCACCCTGCACTTCACGGAATCCGGTAATCTTGGGCACCCCTCCTTGGGTCAACCTGTACCCCCTACGAGTGCGGCGAATAGTATGCCAATTCTAGAGTGAGGCCCCTCTGCCTCTCAAAGCCATGAGATGCGGGCCCGTTGCCTCTCAGAACCCGGCTATCCGTGCACTCCGTCGCGGGGCAAAACCTAGTACAGTAATGAAAAATAGTACAATAGGTACATCGACCGCAACCTGGTCGTGCCCCAAAAGAATATTATACAACAGGCAGTGACGGCAGTCCACAAGTTGGACGCTCGCCCCGCAATATCAAATGTACAAATAAATCAAAACTGCACTACACGTTGCACACTGCTATCCACCACGACAAATCCGCAACATCACAGCACAACACAGAACATCAACGCGAATGTCACGTTCGTAAACCTGTCTAAAAGAACTATAGCAATCAGACGCGGTTTACCCATTAAATGACATTCCCGGTAGGAGATATAATGTAAGCACTATAAACTAACATGTTTAAATTTCGATCGACTAAATATCACGAAGTGGGCTCCACGAACATCTGGTGAACAGTAACAAAATCTGGGCCCAAAAGATATATACCAAAAACCCCAATTTCCAGAGAAGAACCCACTGAGCAAATTTGGGGGCATGATGACACAGAATGGCCGCGGATCTGCGGCCAAACCATGGGTTTGGCTGCGTTTCCGCGGCAGTCTTGTCGAATCATGATCCCAAATTTGTACGGTGTTCTAATAAAACCCTGCACAGATTTCTGTGATATGCGGAATAATTTTAGGAAGCCATTTAAAATCGACAGAAACTGTTAAATTGTAAAAATGCGGTTTTTGATTTTCGGTTCGATCGATATTTTAAACGCGTTAGCACAAGTTAGTATAGCAAAATGGTGAGGCTCTGATACCACTGTAAGTCTACGTTAGCGCCCCGGCCGTCTACAGACGCCAAATACGGAACAAAAACTTTTTAACTGGCGCTATCGTATACTTTAACCCGGATCTGCCATTATTGCTAAACTAACAAACTGTAAAGAGTGTAGAAAGGTTATACCGAATGATCCGAGTCCTTCGTTTTTTAACCATCATCCCACGCTCCGTTGCGGCTGCTCCGATCTAGTCGATCTCCGATCTGCTCGTCCAGGTGGCACCACGTCACTGATTCTTTAAACGGGCTCCCGCCTCTGACTCGAGGCAACTCGATCGTCAAGTTTGCTAAAAGAGACGACCAAGAATGATGTAGAGAATGAGTAGATGACTTTGTCTCACTTCGTCCAAATCCGTGGACGATCAATTAATGAAGTTGCCACTCGGATCGGGTGATGGAATGAAAAAGGCTATGAAATTTCCATGCACCCAAAACCATAGTCTTTTCTCTCAAGAATGAAATTAATCTCTCTCCCCCTCTCTCAAGGGGGCCGGCCATATATATGCAAAGAGGGAGGTGAGTGTAGGAGAGGGGGAGGTAACCATAAGAAAATATCATGTGTGAACACAAACAAATATCTCAAGTGTGAACACCAAGTGTGAACACACCAAAAGCAACCAATGAAAACACAACACCATTCTAACCTAGTCACCACCTTCTAGAACCTTCTGGAAGCATGACTCACCCTCATCCAAGAAAAGATAAATCCGTCTTTAACCGAATGTTAAAAGACGGCTGATAGAAAACTGGAAACTGGCAACTTCCAAAAGTGATCCTGAAACGACTTTCAGGATAACCCCGTATCTGTATAAATATATCCGCATTTGTATTACGACCGAATACAAATGCAACAGAGACAAAGATATTATATCTACTCAATATAATACTCGGATCCGGCTTTAACCAAAGCCGACCAGTATCATCTGCCCGAAAAATAACACGTGCGTAAACGCACGTGCATTTTCCGAACCCTGCCATAAAACCATACGGCCTCTACAACGTTTCGCCCGAACTTGGGAAACTGTCTGTGGGGGACTCTAATGACTCGTCAGTACCCTGGCAGTGGGTTTAACCACAAACCGTCAGCGGCACTAGCAATGCGTAACGGCTGCCCATGGACTGACCTCAAGAGAGGCTGATGAGCGAACTCATCCAGAAACCCTACTGAGCCTAACAGTGACAATGTATATACAGTCCGGTCCATTCGTCTATGAGTATCGCATATCTGCCCAGGTGGCTAGTAACGTCAGACCCCTAATAGCAGTATAAGTCGTGTCGGAGTGTAGCCCAATAACACCCTGAGATACTACTGGAGTACCTACAAGTAAATCTCCTGCCACGGCCGTGGGCTTTGTGTAATGGCTCTCCTAGACACGGCACGATCTCGCCCCCAATACCGGGAGAGACGAATCCCCTGCCGATCCGCTCACGTGCCTCCATATGGCTCGGGACTGTACCCAAAAGCTACCTGTTTGCACGACTCCTTTGAGCCGTGGTAGGGTAGAAATCAAAGCACAGTGGGAACTCACACGAGACAAATGACGACCTCAGGTCGATGAACTAACCTGTACACATGTCACCAGGGAACTGCTATCTGACGATATGTATAATACCAACTAGCAGATTCCCGGGGAGTCCTGTCCGGTGTACTCATAACCCAATGAGCACCTGTATACCTCTTAGATGATCCAACTGACACCGGTGGCTTGTGAGACCGGCCACCGCCCCTCGTCGGGGTCTCGACTGTACACACTAGTCTACTCCGGAGTATCGATGCTCTGTCTCGAAACTCCCACGACTAGGGACCACAATTAAGGATATGCGTATAAACCATCCAACTCTCACGTATATGATCGCCATCATACAGTTGGTGGTAAAGCAAGATCCTAAGGGCTCTACCAAAGTGTAACATGTAATCAGTCACCTGAATATGTACACGACTGATAAAGGCAAACCAGATAGCATACTATCATCTCGAGTAAGACTGTCCTACCGGTATAGATCCTCCACAATCATTGCAATCACGTACCTGCGATCTAATAATTGACTCTGAGGGCACTATCTCCAACAAAAAGTGCACAAAAATATATCACAAATACAATGTGCATTTCAAGTGAGAAAATACATTTAAAGTGAACCAATACTAGTTAATGCAAAGTAATATATCAAATATATTTATACATTAAATCATTAAATCAACACTTGATTTAACGATCCGGTCATATCGCATATGACCGACTAATATCAATAGTAACAACTTATCGAATCAACACTTGATCCGATAACCCGGCTATATCGCATATAACTGATCACTGTCACAAATCGCGAGAATCGAATACAGTATCACATACTGGTATTATTCTCGGTCCCGCACATATCTCATATGCGCTCATATTTCGTTTCGCTTGAGCCAGGAAACCTCTGTGTCGGACTCTAAAGACTCGTCAATACGCCGGCAGCAGGTGATGATCATATCAAACACCCACAAGCCGCAAGCGGTCTGCTAAACATAACGGCCACCCGGGTATTGAGCGATCAGAAGATCGACGAGCTAGCCCGCTCACACTCCTGTGAATCCAACCAGTAACACTTACCGCACAGCCCGATCTGATCGTCTGATATGTCGCATATCTCGCCTAGGGGTGGTAAACGTCAGACCCCAATAGCTCGATAAGTCGTGTCGATATGAGGTCTATAACAGTTCGAGAAACTACTGGTAACACTTACCAGTATATCTCAGCAACCCTAGCCAGGGATTTCCGGTTATAGCCAATCGAACACATCGCAACATCAACTCCCTATACCGGGAGAGACGAATCCCCTCCTATCGCTCATTGCCTCCATGTGATTCGGGACTGTACCCAAAAATCACCGTTTTGCATGCCCTCTTGGACGTGGTAAGGTGGAAATCAAAGCACAGTGGGAATCACACAAGACTCTATGACAATCTCGGGTCAACAGACTACTCTGTACCAGTGTCACCAGAGAACTACCATCTGACGTAAGGTATAATACCATCTGGGAGTTCTCGGCGAGTCCGTCCAGTGTACCCAGTTTCTATTGAGCACCCGTATATCATCTCTGATGTCAAACACCAATGGATATGGGATCATCCATCGCCCATCTGTATGGGTCGAGAAGGTATACGCTAGTCTACTCTGGTATATCGATGCCCCGTCTCGATACACCCATGACTAGGGACCTTGAAGGATGTACTTATAGACTACCATGTCCCCACTAGTATGATCCGCATCATAGTCCAGGTAGTCAAGCACACATCCTAAGGGCTTTACCAACATGTAACAGAGAGACAATCAGTATACACGTTAAGGTAAAGAGTAACCAGATAGCATACTATCATGTCGAGTAAGAAAGTCCTCCCTATATATGTCCCAGCATCCATCCTATGTACAGTAATGGCCTCTAGGGCATACATATAACTAACAAGAAGTTGTTGTTAAAAGTTCAAAGAGAAATAATTGAGTTTGTCGTAAGAAATAAGAAAATATGAAATTATATAACAAAGGTAAGAAAAGACGGTCGTGCCTCCGGTTCGGATGGTTGAATCGTGGCGATTTTTCGACACTCTCTTGATCATGAGTTGTTCCCTCCTTTATTGGTTCTGAAATGAAGCATGGCTTATCAAGATGGTGACGAAGCATAAACCATCAAAATGTCGAAGTTCAATTCTAGGAACGAAATGAATCCGTATTGTTCTCACTTACTATCTGTATGTCCAAGATTGAAGTATCAAGACTAAGCACAAGGGATAGCAAGTATGCATCATCAACAAATAAACAAATTAACACATGAGAGCAAAGTGCTTTAGCATTAAACTTGCTAAGTGAGTGGTGATAGTATAGGGTATATGAATGAGGAAGGGTGTCAATCAACTTGTTAACAAAATACCTTATGTAAACACTTAGCAATCTTAACACTAGTGTGATTCTAATTTTAACATTGCAAAATGGACATTGAGAGAATATGGTATGTGCTAAAGGTTACAAATAACCATCAAAGAAACATACTATATCACACACATACCAAGTTAACAATCTTAAAGTTACAATCCCTATTAAGCATAAGAGAAGGAGGAAGGCAAAACGATTCATCTCACATTCTCACCATCACCATAACCAAAGAGTTATTCAAACATCATATAAAAAAATGAAAAACACAAGAGAAAGAATACATAAGAAAATAAGTAAGTAAAAGAAAAAGAATGCAAGTTCTTTATTTACAAAGGTAGAGGGCTTGAGTTACAAAATAGATGGCAACTTCAATCTCCTTAATGAAGCACTCAATTGAGAGCTCAAAGTGGGAAGAAGAACAAGCTATCAAGTATTACAATCTGTTTTTCACACTAAAAAAGCAACCCAGAACTTAATTTGAGATCTGTTATATATAGGCAATTCAAAATAAAAAAATTAACTATACAAATGGACTGACCAAACCACCAGGGACCCACAGAAGAAACATGAGCCAAAATGGCCAACCCTTGGCAGCAAATTGCGGCCAAGATGATTAAATTTGCGGCCATGAATTGGAGAGTGGGTCCCATCTTGCTTCTGTAGTCTTCTGAGCTCAAGAGTATCTCTCTGTTGTCTTAATTTCTTTTAATTCTTATTTAGCTGCAATCTGGAGCTTTTGAATAGAGAAGAGAAAGCAAGTGGGTATGTGTTCACACTTTAAATTAATTCTTTTTCACTATTTATTACATCCCCACTTGACCAAGCCGCTTACATTCCCACTTGTATGACACCATGATGGTGTTTTCCCATTTGATTCACATGATGGTTCATGCCCACTTGATCACATGAACGATTACTTGTTCACATTTGTTCACACTTGATCATGTTGGATCGAAACTAGATATTTATTGTATACAACAATATTTGTTACAAAACCGATAGAGTTGATCTGTATTCTGTCCCGTTTGCCGTTCCGGTTAAAAATCGTCGTTTCTGTGCATGTTGTGCAGAGTTTCTAGTGTTTCTGCCTGTGTACCTATAATCTGTACTAATGAGCAGACACAGACTAAATAGCGCTGTTTATTGAAAAATAATAGGAAATGAGCGGTATTAAATTGTAATTAATCGTACCAAACACCATACTCTGTACAGCCATTGCTCCCCGAGTTCTTGGCTATCCAGCGTGCATCACTGTACGCTTCAAGTACACAGGGAAATTTCCCATAATGCAGCCCAGGGGAGATAGTTCTCTTCAGCTATCTAAGTACCCTATCCAATGCCTCCCAATGAGTTCTATTCGGACAGCTGATGTATCTACTTAATTTAGTCACAGAGAATGAAATATCCGGTGTAACACCCTAACACGATCACACGTTATTTAATTATATTAAATAAATATATTGGGCAAAATAAATTATCATTGTTATTGGGTTATATTTGGGTTATGTGAATTGATCATGTTTGTACCCAACCCGATTGCATGGAATCTATTATGGGGTTATATTTATATAGAATACATTTTATTGGTATCTATCTATTGGTTGTAAATCTATTTACATCTTAACTGATATGCATACAATATTATGATTGGAATATTTTTGTAGCCATTTTCTTATGGTTTAAATAGGCTATTAAGATAATATGTACATGTATCCCCAATATATATTTTAAGATTTTGTTGCAGACTATGGGGGTTTTACATTATCCGTTAAATATTATTAATGTACCTAATATTTATATAACTATATATATACATAAAATACATAATACTTTTAATTAATAAAATATAAAAATTAAACCCATACCTATTTTCCTTCTTCCTTCTCGTGCTCGTGCTCCCGAGACCCGCCTTCTTCTTCTCCTTCCTCCGCGTGTTTCCCTGAGCCCATCACCTCCTAAAACCCCCTCGTTATCATCGCACAGGCCATCGCCTTAGCCTTGACCCACTTTCCTCATCTTCTTCCGCATTCTCGTCCTTGTGCCCACGCTCGAGAAGCCACCGCACTTCGCTCGAACCGCCAGCCGCATCAACATCGATTTCCTCTCTCCTCTCGTCTCCATTGCCTCTCCTTCACGATCATCTTCGCCAGGTCACCCTTGCATCGACTCATCTTCATCAACTCCCTCCAGAGACCTCATCCCCTTCCTCAAAGCCCATCTCTCTCGCTTCTTTCCCGAGCACCCTACTCAATGTGGTCGTCGTCTTCCTCATCGTCGACCTAGAACTCCAAGACGAACCGCCAATCACGTTGAACCTTACAACTCCACCACCTTCGAACCTATCAACCTTGCCTGCTAAACCATCATCATCATCTCCAACCAAATTTATAATCATTGGCGCCAACAGACCCCGACTCCAGTCCCTCACCGAGACCATCTCACCTGCAACCATCAAATCCCTCAACCTTTACCACATCCAACCTTCATCTTTGTGAAGATCGGTGCTAGGGTTGCAACGTTTGCAGACCCGGCGGAATAGAAAAATCAAAATTTTACAAACATAGCATCCAATACCAACACCAAGATCAAACATTTACTTATCTAATTGCATAACTGGAAAACCTAAAGAGCTAGTTAGGGGGCTACAAACTTTATAGCGTGTCCGATCGCCATCGGAAGACCCAAGCTAGACTTCATGAGCTCCGGGGAGTCTGCTAGTCGACTGCCTCTCTGTAGATGATCTGCGGTGAAGAGTGGTCACCCGAAACTCCATATCCATTTTCAAGTGAAGAAACTCACACAATAAGCTTGCTAGGATAATATGTGAGGCGATGTGGTTTAGAAAAACTCTCTCCTTTTGAATTCTACACTTATTTCTTTCCTCCATCATTTTTGAAGAGAGGAGGAAGAAGATGAATAAGAAACTCACATGAAAAATTAGAAAATAGAATTAACCTTTGAAAAGAAAAAAGAAGAAAACAAGAGAAGAATGAATAGAATAAGAAAAGAAGAAAGAAGAACAAAGAAGAAAGCTACTCTTCTAATTTTTTCTTTTCAATTCTTACCTTTTGTTTTCTTTTCTATTTTTATTAATTCTCATCTAATCATTTCTTGTTATAATATATAATAAATACATATTTATAAAGAGAAGAAAATATGTATCAAATACATTTCCATATTACGTATCGTATACGCAATAATATATCAGTATCGTATACCGATATAGAAAATAGAGAAAATGTGTATCCAATACACAGTACTAGAAACCATATAAAAATAAGGTTATTAAGTCAACACCTGACTTAATATTCCAGTTTTTAAACTGGCTAGTATTTTTCGGATATGTCATGCCCCACCCCAATCCAGAGAGTATTATCCGCTCTGGCCGAACCTACACGGTTTTGTCCTTCGAAGAGAACCGGACCCGACCATGGGTCACTTCCCAAGAGGTCACCCATCCAAGGACTTTCCTGGCCCGAGCACGCTTAACTACGGAACTCTCTAACTCCTGTAGTGCTAGTTCACTTAAAAGGCGCCTATGTATTGAAAAATGATATCATTCTATTTATAGTACAGATCTGTTCTCTTTTGGAATGTATTCCGAAAATTTCCTATTGTTTTACGGTGGGTCCCCCATGCTTATCTGGTATATATGGGTATACCAGATAATACCTGGGGTATTACATTCTTCCCCATTTAGAACAATGGTTCGTTCTCGAACCATAGATCTACTATTGAGGAACCTGGCTCTCATACCATTCTGTCATGCCCCACCCCCAATACAGAGAGTATTGTCCGCTCTGGCCGAAGCTGCCCGGTTTTGTCATTCGGAGCAAACCGGACCCGACCAGGGGCCACTTCCTAGGAGGTTGCCCATCCCAGGACTTCCCCGGCCCGAGCACGCTTAACTACGGAATTCTCTAACTCCTATAGTGCCAGTTCACTTAAAATGCGCCTATGTATTGAAGAATGATATCATTCCATTTATAGTACAGATCTGTCCTCTTTCGGAATGTATTCCGAAGATTCCCCTTTATTTTACAGTGGGTCCCCCATGCTTATCTGGTATATATGGGTATAACGGATAATATCTGAGGTATTACAGGATATTCGATTAATTCATACATTTAATCAAACTCTCGTATATATCCAATACACATGCTATATCTATATTTTGTCTGGGCAAGCACTTTCGTTGCGCGACTCTAAATTCCTGTTAATACGCTGGCAGTAGATTATATAGGATCATATCCGATTGAATCCGAAACACTTTCAGATTCAATCCTCTCACAGGTTAACCCATAAGCTCGTCAGCGGTACTGGATGTACGTGTTCCCCTCCGAACGACGGCGCGCAAGGCTGCGATGTCTTGGCGCTGAGATTCGGGGCAGATGCTAATTGATGCTATCCGTTCACCTCTCCGAAGATGCCAAGTTGGTTTATGGCACCATGTATCGAAGGTTTGAGCGGATGCGACCGATGTAGCAGACTTCGTCAGATTCCCCCTCGTTGAGGGGTTTTTGATTGTGGGGACGCTCTTCCCTGCAGGCGCAAGCCCCTGCAGTTAATTACGCTACCGCATTGCGGTAACAACTTTCTCCTTCTCCAGATGGTCACTTCGTGTCGTGGGTTTTGTTTTATGTTTTACTGCCCGTGGATTGTCTACGGAGACTGAGTTATGTCGTCGCCCGTAGGGCATGGACTAGTCCAAATCCGCATTATCTTAAATTTGGGTTTGGGGGTTTGGTTTGAGGATACGTCAGCCATGCTTGGGGCTAAGATCAACTCAAACGTTTGTTAAGGATACGTTAGTCTAACTTTGTGACTAAGATCAACTTAACGGGATCGTTTAGATCCCACAAAAGAGTGTTTGGACTCTAAAGTTCCAGTTTAGGGACGTAGCGGTCCACTGAATGTATGGCCATCGGGACCCGTCACCTCTCTGACGACGTTGAAGGATTACAACGACAGATGTCAGAGGAGTTCAGAGATGTGCCCTCGAGCCAGAGTTAATTTGGGGGGGGATTCGTAGTCCAATCTGTTTGAAGGTTTAAGGATACGTTAGCCATCTTTGAGGCTAAGATCAACTTAAACAGGACCGTTTAGATCCGACCAAAAGAGCATATGGAGGCTCTATGGTCCTAGTTTAAGGACATCGCGGTCCATGGGTAGTTTAAGGACATCGCGGTCCATGGGTAGTTTAAGGACATCGCGGTCCATGGGTAGTTTAAAGACATCTCGGTCAATTGGTAGTTTTAAGACATCTCGGTCAATGGGTAGTTTAAAGACATCTCGGTCAATGGGTAGTTTAAAGACATCTCGGTCAAGGTTAAGGACGTCATAGTCCATGGGTTTAAGGACTCCACAGTCCGGTATGTGCTCTGGATGCTTCACACGGGTTCGCTGCCGTGCTAGGCGAGGACCAGGCTCCGCTCTGGATGCTTCACACGGGTTCACTGCCGTGCTCTGCGAGGACCAGGATCCGCTCTGGACGTTTCCCGCGGGGTCAAAGAGTGACGTTTTCCACGTTCCACGTAACCAGGAATTTTGTATCATGCATGGGTTTAAGGACCCCACAGTCCATGTCATGAATGGTCTTCGGGACCCGTCACCTCTCTGAAGACATTGAGGGATTACAATGCCAAATATCAAAGGAGTGAAGAGATGTACCCTAGAACCGGGGTGGATTAGATAGTCCCTGGCCCAATTTGGGTCAAGACTAATCGATTATGTCATGAGCCCATCGGCTCAGTTAATCACAGATTGAGGACTTATGGCCAGCTTGGGCTAAGTCTAGTCAGGTCTGGAATATTGACTCTTTGTTGGTCCATTGAGGGAGAATGTTTACCTCTATCCCTTCAGCCAATTAGACCAAAGCCTAGTGTTAAACACTTCAGAGCGATCAGTGTTGAACACTGGGAATAAGGTTGATGAGTTAGTGTTCAACACTAAGAGATAATTGGTGTTAAACACCAGTAATAAGGCTTTTTCAAATTAGTGTTAAACACTAAAACAGATCAGTGTTGAACACTGCCAATAAGGCTCTTTAACCAGCATTGAATGCTAAGGCCCGACAGTGTTTTAACACTGGGCTTGAGAGTTTTAATTTTAGTGTTAAACACTAAGGCAAGAAGGGTCACGTGGCAGCACGTGAGAGCGCCCTCCCTTCAGTTGTTCTGCTGAAATTATCACTTCTTTCAAAGCATCACGTGCCATCACGTGATGGGCATTCAAATGCTTGTATATTAGAGTTTCTGCCAAGGTCACGTGGGTCACGTGGGGTGCTGCCTCAAAGGGACTTCTGTAGGGGTTTTGGGGGGGGGGGTCACGTGGCAGCACGTGACCCTACCTCTATGTAGTTTTTAGAGGATCTGTTTCTTTCAGGAATTAAATTCCTCGAACTTTTAAATTTCAGAGGAATTGAATTCCTATTTCCTTTTGAGGACTTGTAGAGTTAAACTCTGAATTTTCTGTAGGAATTAAATTCCTCGTTTATGTGGAGAACTGAAGAGGGTTCAACCCTTAATAAAAGCTTTCAAGGAATTATACTTCCCATTTTAAAGAATTATAATTAAGGGAATTAAATTCCTGTTATTTCCACAGAACCACATTCTTAATTAGGGTTCAACCCTGTTTCTTTTGTTTTGAAGGAATTAAATTCCCATGATACAGGGTCGAGCCCTAATTTTATTTTTAAAGGAATTGAATTCCTATAGTTCTGCGAGAATTAAATTCTCATGCTTGCGTTCCCTCTCTATGTTTTGGATCTGCATGGCAGGATCTCAACCCATTGAGAATTAAATTCTCAACCTAAAGGGAGATGTGCACTTTGCAGATCCTCTATCAAAGAGAGAAGAAATGTGCTCTTCTGTTTTATGTATCAGAGTTAAACTCTGTTGGGAATTAAATTCCCCCTCTTTCAAAAGGCCTTCCCTTTCTTACCTAGGGTTTTTTGCAGAAGATCCAAGTCTTTTTCAAGTATCAAAGCTTTTCTCCTTTTTTCTTTCTCTGCGCCTGTATCTCCTTCTTTTTTTTTTGTATCTCTTGGCTCCTATTTATAGGAGAAGCAGCCGAGTCAATCAGTTTTTGACGAATCTTCATGGAGATATTTGATTTGCATCCATTGTTCATTCTGGACCTTTGGATTATTAGGTGAATTTTATTCACCGTTGGATTTCAAACCCAGAGATTCTCCCTTTTTATTTTGGTTAGATTTAAGGGGGAAATCTTTCCAAACCCGAGATTTTCCATAAATAAATGACCCCTGAATCTTTAATTTGATTGGATGCGTATAGTTGCGTTCCTTTGGAAAGATTTGCATTTCTCTCAGAATTTAATTCTGTTGACAAAAAGGGCTTTGAAAGCCGGTCACGTGTGACCACGTGATCCATGGTCACGTGTGAGCACGTGACCCCCTTTGGAATGAGCCTTTTCCCTTCTTCTGATTGTTGCTTAAGCGTCACGTGCCACCACGTGACTCTTGGTCACGTGTGAGCACGTGACCCTTGTTTGAACTCTCTTTCCTTGGTTCGTCTGGAGAACGAGTCTACTGTCTTGAACGTCACGTGCCAACACGTGACCCTGGTCACGTGGAAGCACGTGACCTCTTCTGAATCGTTTTTCTTGACTTGATCAGAGAACTTGTGTGTCTTCGACGCTTGCATTTAAATGTCACGTGTCGCCACGTGACCCTGGTCACGTGGGAGCACGTGACTCTTTCTGAAGCCCATTTTCTTCAGCGTAGTCAGGAGACTGAACTCGACTTGATGATGCTTTTTAGGTGTCACGTGCCAACACGTGACCGCTAGTCACGTGTAAGCACGTGACCCTCTTCTGAAGCTTTTCACAGAAGCCTTCCTGATTTTAAATCAGGAAACAAATGCCCCCACAACGTTGTTCTCACGTGTCTGCACGTGAGTGCAACGCTGTCACCTTTTGTAACCGTTGGATCTGTTTTGGGAGTAGGATAGATGACTTGTCCTTTCAGAAGCGCCTTCGCTTTTTCATCCTTTTCTTTTCAAATCTTTCTTTTAAGAGTTTGATTCTCGTTCTCAGGGCTTAGTTTTCTGTTGTGTTTGTGCAGGGCCGCTTTATCTTCCAATCGAAGGCTAGTGCTCACGTATTGCCCATGCAGGGATCTGCTTGATAGGGACGTTTCATTTCCCTTACCTGATTCCAATGCGTCGTTGGATTTCATTTCCAATGCTCTCCCCTTCTTTCCGGGCTTTGAGAGTAGTCCCGTCATGCACAACATTTTTTGTGCCTAGTATTAAATGCTCCCCTATATAACCTGAACCCTATGCCTTACTTCTTTTCTTCACTGAGAAACCCATTCATACCTTAAGGTGGTCATCTTTGAGAACCCGATCGATCGCCATGGCTTGCAATCGTCCCCATGCTCGTCGGCAACCATGGGAGGTGCCCCTTGAGGAGATAATTCCTCGCTTCGCTGCGAGGCTGGCGGATCCCCTTCTCACCGACGCTCAATGTGACACGGTGATGTACGAGCTATTGACCCGTCGGGGCTCTCCTCTTCCCATGGGCTCCATTTGGCTCCGGATGATCCTCATGTCTGTGCTTGCCGATATACCCCCTCATCCGGCGGAGATGACTTCGGCGATCCTTGACGCGGCGGAGGACAAGCTTGAGTGCTTTCATGAGGCTTGTCTGATCACTCAAGCTCTGAAGGATCACTCGGTTCATTTACTGAGTCAGATAAGAGCTCGTCGGGCCGTCATGTCTGCTTTCGCTGATGAGCACGGCTCCAACCGGTGGGAAGCGACTTCTCGCGAAAACCGTCGTTTTGGCGTGCTGGAGAAAGCAGAGAGGGAGCTGGAGAATTTTGTGTTTTGCTTTGTTAACCCTTGCATTTCTGATCCCTTGTTTGGTGATCTTTTCCCAGTAGTGTAGTATGTTTGAATCAATGTACTCCTTTTATCATTGGCGGTTTGCATGCTTTCTGTTGAATTTCCATGCTTGTCAGACAGTCGTACGTGTGTCTTGCTTGTGTAAATGAGCTGTTTGTTTTTCTGTAATCACGAGCACCATCGTTACGTTGCATGCACATCAGTGCCTCGGGCAACATTTCCTTTTAAACATTCATACAGTTGCAAATGCGTGCGTGATAGGATACAGATCAGAAACTTGCCGCGTTATCTCCCGTATCGGGTGGTTTGCGCTGGCTTTAGATCGAGTATTGTTGTCGAAGGGAGGTTTATAAATGAAGGCATATTCTTCTCTTCAATGGTGTGTCCCTTCTTTATTGAATGCATTCTGCGGATATCCTATCTTGATTTCCTTGCAGGACAGCGATGGCTCGGGATTCAGGGTTAAGATCTGTTTCCTGAGACTTTTACATTTTATGAGCCACGAGGGTCTCATAAAGAGCTTTTCTCCCAGTCGTGAGGACTTGTAAGCGCCGGATGCGGTTACCCTTGTCCGTGTTCTACGGAGTCAGGGGTTTCTCCAGATATTGTAGTTTAACGACGTCGCGGTCAAGGTTAAGGACCTCATAGTCCGTGGATTTAAGGACTCCACAGTCCGATGTTAGTTTTAAGACATCACGGTCAAGGTTAAGGACCTCATAGTCCGTGGATTTAGGGACTCCACAGTCCGATGTTTGGTTACAGGGACCCGTCACCTCTTTGAAGACGTTGAGGAATTACAACGCCGGGCATCAAAGGAGTGAAGAGATGTACCCTTAAACCGAGGCAAAAATCTGTGAGGAATAGGGGTGGTTGGTTGTTAGTTTTAAGACATCGCGGTCGAGGTTAAGGATGTCATAGTCCGTGGATTTTAAGGACTCCACAGTCCGGTGTTTGCTCTGGATGCTTCACACGGGTTCACTGCCGTGCTTGGCGAGGACCAGGCTCCGCTCTGGGCGCTTTCCGTGGGGTCAAAGGGTGACGTTATCCACGTTCCACGTAACCAGGAATTTTGCACTAGATGCTTCACACGGGTTTACTGCCGCGTTAGGCGAGGACTAGGCTCCGCTCTGGATGCTTCGCACGGGTTCACTGCCATGCTCTGCGAGGACCAGGATCCGCTCTGGACGTTTTCCACGGGGTCAAAAAGTGACGTTATCCGCTTTCCACGTAACCAGGAAGTTTGCACTAGATGCTTCACACGGGTTCACTGCCGTGTTAGGCGAGGACTAGGCTCCGCTCTGGATGCTTCGCACGGGTTCACTGCCATGCTCTGCGAGGACCAGGATCCGCTCTGGACGTTTTCCACGGGGTCAAAGAGTGACGTTATCCGCTTTCCACGTAACCAGGAAGTTTGCACTAGATGCTTCACACGGGTTCACTGCCGCGTTAGGCGAGGACTAGGCTCCGCTCTGGATGCTTCACATGGGTTCACTGCCATGCTCTGCGAGGACCAGGATCCGCTCTGGACGTTTTCCACGGGGTCAAAGAGTGACGTTATCCGCTTTCCACGTAACCAGGAAGTTTGCACTAGATGCTTCACACGGGTTCACTGCCGCGTTAGGCGAGGACTAGGCTCCGCTCTGGATGCTTCACATGGGTTCACTGCCATGCTCTGCGAGGACCAGGATCCGCTCTGGACTTTTTCCACGGGGTCAAAGAGTGACGTTATCCGCTTTCCACGTAACCAGGAAGTTTGCACTAGATGCTTCACACGGGTTCACTGCCGCGTTAGGCGAGGACTAGGCTCCGCTCTGGATGCTTCGCACGGGTTCACTGCCATGCTCTGCGAGGACCAGGATCCGCTCTGGACGTTTTCCACGGGGTCAAAAAGTGACGTTATCCGCTTTCCACGTAACCAGGAAGTTTGCACTAGATGCTTCACACGGGTTCACTGCCGTGTTAGGCGAGGACTAGGCTCCGCTCTGGATGCTTCGCACGGGTTCACTGCCATGCTCTGCGAGGACCAGGATCCGCTCTGGACGTTTTCCACGGGGTCAAAGAGTGACGTTATCCGCTTTCCACGTAACCAGGAAGTTTGCTGATTGTATCCGCATTTCACGGGATGGGGGTTGACTCTTGGCGATATGTGTCGCCGAGCCATGGAACTTGGGGTTGCCGCTGTTCCGTTTCGCTTGATATTGTGTTGTCGAGACAATGAAAGCTAGGAATTTGGCCTTCGCTTCATTTGCTGGTATCGCGTCTGCTGTATCGAGACGAATGCCACGGTGATGAACACTAAGTTATCTGTGAACCGCTGAGATTTTGCAAGTTGTCCCATCATTTCGGCCATTTTGTCATGCATGTGTGGCTTGCTAGCTTCTTGCGGCAAGCTCGGGTTTCTTGGATACGGGTTTCGGCATCAGTACCGCTACAACTGGAATGTTGCCAGGAGTGGATCATCATTTGCCTCTGTCGACGTTTGAACAAAGGTGGCTTAGCAAACAGGGTTAAGGGTCCTGTCGACCAAGGCTTTTGACCTCATGAGTCGTAAGGGTCTCACAAAGGTGTTTCTCCCTACAAGTCGTGAGGATCTTGCAGGTGTGTTTTCTCCTTAAGAATCGTGGGGATTCTTAAGTGCATGTTCTCTTGTAAGTCGTAAGGATCTTACAAAGAGGATTTTCCCCTTATAAGTCGAGAGGACTTGCGAGGGTTGTTCACCACGTAGATATATCCCTAGTCACGGGTGGGACTTTGTTAGGGAAATGTCTATTCGCGCCCGTGGATTGTATACAAGGGTCAGTCCGAGCCGCTTGTAGGGCAATATCGAAGGTTGTGGGAGTTGCTTAAGAACAGGTTAAGGTTTCTGTAACTTAAGACTTTCAAATCTTATGAGCCGTGAGGGTCCCATAAGAGAATTCTCCTTACGAGTCATGAGGATCTCGCAAGTGTAATTTCTCCTTAGGAATCGTGGGGATCCCTAAGTGTGTTTCTCCCTTATGAGTCGTAAGGATCTCACGCGGGTGGTTTCTCCTTACAAGGTCGAGAGGACCCTGTAAGTGTCTTTTAACGAGGCTGCGCCCTTTCGGGTTTTCACAAACACTCGCCGGTAGCCCTGCTGTTTTTACTCACGGAGCCCTTTCGGGTTTTCATCCGTGCCCATTTTGCTTTATGGACGTACCGTTCTTTTTTTTTTTTTTTTTTTTTATCTCGTCAGCCTAAGGATGCTGCGGCAGTAGTTTAGGGACGTTTCGGTCCGTCGTTAGTTTAAGGACGTTTCGGTCCATCGTTAGTTTAAGGACATTTCGGTCCATCGTTAGTTTAAGGACATTTCGGTCCATTGATAGTTTAAGGACGTTTCGGTCCGTTCATAGTTTAAAGACGTTTCGGTCTCTTGTTAGTTTAAGGACGTTTCGGTCCCTTGTTAGTTTAAGGACGTTTCGGTCCGTCGTTATGGGAAGGCCAGCTACTGCTTGTAAAGTCTGAGCCTAGGAAGATAGCGAGCGGACATAGTCGTCGTCATCTATCGTTGACCCAGGCTGTGGCTCACTAAGCATAGTATCTCTTCAAGAAGCGGCCATTTATTGGCCTGAAAGGCCTCTCACCGTGCATGTCCACCAGTAGATAGGCTCCACCCTGGTAAACCTGGTCTATGATGTATGGGCCTTCATAGTTTGGCTCGAATTTTCCCCGCTTGGCACGATTGGGGATCATAGGTCTTTTGACTACCAGCACGAGTTCGCCTTGGCGGAACGCCCTTGGCCTGGTCAATCTTTCGTACGAGCGCGTCATCTTTGCTTTGTAGGCTTCTAGACGTTGTTGCGCTATAAGTCGGGTTTCGTCGAGGGCATCAAGCTCCTCAAGTCGAAGGTGGGCATTTTCCTCGTCGGTCAGTTCGTGGTGGACTGCCACTCGTAGAGAGGGTAACTCTATCTCGAGGGGGAGTACTGCTTCCGTCCCAAATACCAACGCGTATGGCGTTGTATTTGTGGCCGTCTTGAATGTAGTTCGATAAGCCCAAAGGGCTTCTTGCAGCCTCTCGTGCCAGTCTCTCTTATTCCGGGAGACGGTCTTTTTTATGATCTTCGTCAAGGTCTTATTGAAGGCCTCGGCCAGACCGTTGGCCTGCGGGTTGTAAACTGAAGAATACCTCCAGTCTATATTGTGCTGCTGCGCGAAGCGGCTAATCTTATGGCTCCTGTAGGCTGGCCTGTTATCGGAGATAATCCGCCGTGGGGTTCCAAACCGATAGATGACGTGCGTTTTGAAGAAATGGAGGATATTCTCCGTCTTCACTTCCCTCAGTGGTACTGCTTCTGCCCATTTGGAGAAGTAATCAGTCGTCGCCAGGATAAAACGGTGTCCCCGAGATGATGCTGGTTCAATGGGGCCGACTATGTCAGTCCCCCACATCTCGAATGGCCAGCTGGCCACCGTCGGGTGTAGCGGATTTGGATGTTGATGGATGAAATCTCCATGAATCTGGCACGAGTGGCATTGCTTCGCATACTCGAGGCAGTCCTGGATCATTGTGGGCCAGTAGTAGCCCATTCGTTTAATCTTTAACTTCATCTTTGGGCCTGCTTGGTGAGAACCGCAAAGTCCGTCATGAACTTCTTGAACGACTTTTTCTGCTTCGTCAGGTCCTAAGCATCTCAGCCATAGAGAATCGAGCGATCTCTTGTACAGGGTATTGTTGACAAAAGCGAAAGATAGAGCTCGTTTCATGAGCTGATGTCTTGAAGACGCTTCTTCGGGCATTCGGCGGGACTTAAAGTAGTCTATGAAGACTTCCCTCCAGTCTTCGGCCTTCTCATGGTCCTTTATTTGTAGGGTCATCTGCTCAGTCGCTTCCTTTTCTTTGCATGATTCCGGAGATATTTCTGCCGGGGCGAGCACTCGACGGCTTTGTACCACGATTCTGACGTCATCGAGGTTCTCGTCAGCCAGTTCTTTAGCGAGTTTGGCCAACGCGTCTGCTTTGCTGTTTTCCGCGCGCGGTATGTTCTCCAAAGTATAGGAGGGAATTCGGGACAATAGTTGTTGCACCCTTTCGCCGTACTTCACCAGCTCCGGTTTGCACGTTTGGTAGTCACCATTTACTTGACTAACGACCAGCTGAGAATCCCCGTATATGAGGAGGTCTTCAATTCCCATGTCAATGGCAAGCTCGAGGCCTGCTATTAGGGCTTCGTATTCAGCTTCATTGTTTGTCCTCGGCTCTGTTAAGGAGAAGGCGAAGCGCATTATCCCTCCTTGTGGAGTCGCAAAGATGAGGCCTATCCCTGACTTGATCATTGGGATACCTTGCTTTTGTTTCTTTATAGAGGACGCTCCATCGAAATAGAGTTTCCATCGGGTGCTTCCACCGCTAATCGCATCAAATGCATGCTCGTCCGGCAAGTCACAATTCAAAGGAGAATCGGCCGGTATCGGGTGCTCAGCGAGGAAATCGGCAATGGCCTGGCCTTTCACTGCCTTGAGAGGTTGATATGTTATCGAGAACTCCATCAAGAGTAGGGCCCATTTAGCGAGTCGTCCCGTTAATATGGCTTTTGACATTAAGTATTTAAGAGGATCCACTTTCGAGATGAGGCAGACTTCGTGTGCCAACGCATAGTGCCTGAGCTTTGTTATCGCGAAGATTAACGCCAAGCAATGTTTTTCAATGGGAGAGTAATTGCTTTCTGCCCCCAGTAGAACTCGACTTAAGTAGTAGAGTGCTCTCTCTTTCCCCTGATCGTTCTCTTGCGCCCATAGTGCGCCCAAGGAACCTTCGAGGGCGGTTGTATAAAGAATGAGGGGTTTTCCCTTGACCGGCGCAGCTAATACCGGCGGGTTCTGCAGGTACTGCTTGATCTCGTCTAGTGCGCCTTGGCATTTTTGATCCCAGACGAATGGGGTTCCCTTCTTCATCAGGTGACTGTAGGGGCGGCATTTGCCTGAAAGATTTGCGATAAATCGCCGGATGTATGCGAGCTTCCCTTGGAGAGACCGCAACTGTTTGAGGGTTCTTGGCGGGGGCATTTCCATGATCGCTTTAATCTTTGACGGATCTATCTCAATACCTCGGTGTCGGATGACGAATCCCAAGAATTTTCCCGAGGAGACTCCAAACGCGCATTTGAGGGGATTCATCTTCAAATTATATTGCCGAAGGCGTTGAAATACAGTCTCTAGGTGCTTTAAGTGATCTTCATATGACATGCTCTTTACTACGAGGTCGTCGATGTCATGTATGAGGTCATCGAAGATCTTTGTCATGGCCCTTTGATAGGTAGCGCCGGCGTTCTTTAGACCGAAGGGCATAACCCTGTAGCAGAATACACCCAAAGGGGTCCGGAAAGCGGTGTGCTTCTGGTCTTCGGGATGCATTTTTATCTGATTGTATCCTGAAGAACCATCCATAAAGGAGAAGATCTCGTGAGTAGACGTGTTATCTATCATTAGCTCGGTTACCGGCACCGGGAAATCATCTTTTGGACAGGCTTTGTTGAGATCCCTGAAATCCACGCATATACGCACCGTCCCATTCTTCTTCATCACCGGGACGATATTGGCGATCCAATCGGGATATTGGACTTCTTGAATAAATCCAGAATCGATCAGTTTCTTGACTTCGGCGTTGATGCTCATCTCAAGCTCGAGTCGCATCCTTCTTGGTGCCTGCTTGACTGGCCTGATGTCTGGGGATATTGCTAATCTGTGCACGGCGATCTCCGGATCTAATCCTGGCATCTCAGAGTTGTTCCACGCGAAGCAGTCTTTATGTCGTAGAAGCACGTTCTTTAACGCGGCCACCCTCTCTTCAGAGAGTAGCTCGCTGACAAATGTTGGTCGCGGGTCCTCTGCCGATCCCAACTCAATCTTTCTGAGGTTATCTGCGGTAGTATGTATACCGTCTTCCAGTTCTTTTGGAGCTGGCGGAAATTCTGAGATCATCTCATCATCGCTGTTCTCAAAGCACCGGGGAAGGTCATCTATGTTCTCGGGCTCTTCTTTTAATATCGTAATCGTATAACAGGTACGCATCCGCTCCCAGGACTGAGGTGGATCCGGTTTTGCTCTTGTGGCTTTGGGTTCGTGCTTTCGTGGCGGCGTTACCCTCCAGCTGTTGGATAAAGCGAATCTGCCCCGTTGGTACTGGTCCTCGACCCAGTTCTTGAAGGTGAAGCAGTCTTCGGTAGGATGTCCTGCGGCCCGGTGATAAGAGCAATAGCCCGAGCGAGAGGCCTTATTAGCTTGTTCGGGGTGTCTAAACTCCGGAAGCGCGATCATCTGATGTTCTAGGGCGAGCTTGAGTAGCCTTTCCGTCTTGTCTCGAGGGAAGGAGTACGCTCGACTCATCTTTTCTATGAAGGACGAATCCGAGCTGTGCAATACCCGATTGCGTAACCCTCTAATCTTGCGTCGTTGTTGTCGGCTCTTTTTTCCGCTTCTCGACTTATTTCCGTCTCCACATCGGGCTTTTCGCATGATGGGTTGACAAGGATGAGCATTCCTGCCTTTCGCAGCCTGTTGAAATAGACGTTGCGCCCTGGCCTTCTCGTAGATGGCCATTTCGTGGTTGGGGTCTTCCCGACCTTTCTGACCCACTTTCTTGATAGGCTTGTCCATTTGTTCTAGAAATGACGGACTTGGCGCCTCAATCGCGTGGTCTGGTTTTGATGAGGGGTTGGCATCTCCTGACAGGGCGGCGTCCTCTTCATCAAAGGTATATATAGCGTAGCTGTTATGAGCCCGTTCTCGCTTTCCGGTTCTCGCATATCCAAGCCCGAGTGTCTCCATTTTCCCATTAGGCAATTTGCGTTGGGTTCCAGGGACCTCCCAAATCCTGTTGTAGAACCGAGCCTGTTGAACAGTTTGTTTTAAGGGTACCCCTTGGCGCTTCAATAGCTTCTTTAATCCATTTGTATAGTATCTGGGCAGACGGATGGGCTGGAGTCTGTCGCATGTAGCATCTACGCCGTGCCAGATCTCTTTCTCTACTTTCGACTCTGAGGATCGATAGAATAGGATCATCTTCTCACTCTTTCGCCTGGGGGGGACGCAAAACGTTTGCAGCTCTTGCACACTGTGAGCTTGAAGCGTGTCGAGGTCCTTATAGTTTTCTTGCGGTACCATGATGATTTGCAAGTTATGGTCATCGCACGGAGGTGCTTGTATTGAAAGCCGATTGGAGAATACGGCATTGACCTCATCCTCCGAATCACTTCCGAAGACCAGTATGGGGATGGGCGTCCTCTGGTTGTTGCGTTGAGCTGGCCCCGTATAAACTATCTCTTCTTCTTCTTCGGTATCGCTTCCGAAAACAGGGATGGTGGCGGCGGCCTTGTTCTCCGAGTCGTGACACCTTTCTGTATCTTCAAAGTCTGGCAAGAAGTATTTCGCATCCTCGTATTTGCGGACTTCGTTCACGGAAAATGGGTTCAGCTCACCCGTCACAGTATACTCGAAACCATCTTTAAAGTATTTCATACACTGATGTTGTGTAGAAGGGACGATGTTGTACTCGTGTAACCAAGGACGGCCGAGCAAGGCGTTGTAACAGGTCTTGGCGTCAATGACATGGAATTTGATGTCTGTGACGAGAAGCCCGATGCGTAACGTTAATATCACGGACCCGAGAGTCCGTGACGATTGTGAATCGAAACCGGAAATAGTGATTTTGTCACGAGCGAGATGTTGCACACTCATGCAGATTTCTTTCAACACCCGAACATTAAGGAGATTGACAGAGGATCCATTATCCACCAAGATCTTGCCTATCTTGATATCATGGCAGTATCCGGAGACATACAGGGGACGGTTATGGTCGCACGTCCCGAGAAGGAGGTCTTCATCACCGAAAGTGACGTCGGCCGTATGCACTTCTTCCAGTTCGTCTCTCATCTTTTGGGTGGCGAGAAAGGCTTGGAATTGCTCAGGTTCTTGTAGTGCTTTAATTAGTGAGTCCCGTGCTTCTTTTGATAATAGGAGGGCGTCGAGAATGCTAAGCTGGGAAGGTAGCTTCCTTAGATGCGCGAGGATGTTATAGTCCACTTTACTCCTCCTAGGAGGGTCTTTGGCAGCCAATTCTTTCGCGACTTGGTCATCCAAAGTGATATCTTCAGTGACCTTTTCCTTTCCCTTATCTTTTCTGTTCGTAGGTCCGAGATTCTTTTCCGGGAGCGTACGATTGCGCAGCTGAGTGTTTCCGCAGGCTTCTGATTCCTCATCTTTCCTTAGCGCGGATTCTTCAAATAGAGGGCCCATAGTCACTTCTTCGTCAGAGTCGCTCCCAAAGGTGAGGACTTGCGATCCCTCGGTATGAGCCATATAGCAGTTGCCAGTAATTCTGTTGGGTCCGTCAACAGCGCTTCTTCGCTCCCGACGGCTCTTGCGCTTCATGCGTTTGAAATGTTGCCGGCGAGCAACATATCCTTGCCACCATATCTTGAAGGCGTCGCACTCCTCTGTGGGGTGTGAGACTTTCCGATGATATGCGCAGTAATCGGGGTGTTTCTCCGCCCCATCGTGCGTGTTTCCTTCCGAGGGGGGTAGCCTCATTCCCATTGACATGGCTTTGGCGAACCTTTTCCTTGTCTTGAATATCTTCTTGTCCATTTCGGATGCCTTTCGCTCTGGCAGGGGTAGCTCAACTCTTTCGTTCAGTCGCCCGCATTTGGTTCCTCCTGATGCTGCCATCTCGCGCTCCTGATCCGCTTTACTTTTTAGACGAATCTCGTCTAGGAAGGCATTGATCATATTAGTTGTCAGCCTCGCACGCTCTGGTTCGGGCTCTGCCTTCGGCTTCTTAGTGATAGGAGTTTTCTCATCATCGATAAACGAGTGGGAGATCATGTTGCAACTTGCCGCATATCCCTCGGATTCGTCCGACGAGTTTTCTCCATCATCGTCCTCTTGAAAGATGTGGCTGAGGAACTCTTGCAGTGTGACAGGAGTTCGCGCCTTCTGATTATATTCTTCTAGCGCGTCGATTTGCTTCTGCAAGTTTGTTCGCTCGTCTCCAAGCTTCGCGGGCTTCTTGGATTTCTTTTTCTTTTTCTTCGAAGCTTTTGACGGCTGGGTGTGAGTATTTGGGCCCTTATCAGCAGTCTCCGTAGTTGCGCGGGGCTTCACTGCTCCTTCGATAATTCGAGGTTCAAGAGGGTCCTTCCATTCGATTGCAGGACACGCATGAAGGTCTCTCAGCATCCTTTTGGTCTTCGTTGATAGCGCGACTTCCCATGGAACTTCTTCGATAAAGGAGCAGGTTGCCCCCGGTGTGTCTGCCTTTTTAGGAGTATGTGGTTGTGGCGGGTTCACCTTCCACTTTTCGGACAGTACAAACTTCCCCTGGAGGTATTGATCTTCGATCCATCCTTTGAAGACGAAGCAATCTTCAATCGGATGGCTTACCGTTTGATGGTAAGGGCAATAGTTAGGGTTATTCACCTCGGTGGGTTGTGGCGGTCGCCTTGGATTTGGGAGGTTAATAAGTCTGTTGCGTATTGCCAGCTCAAATAACCGTCTCGTCTTGTCTCGTGGAAACGAGTAGGGACGCTTCATCTTTTCATTATAATACCGGCGTCTTTCTTCCAGTTGATCTGCCGATTTTGGGGCGTCAGGTTGCTGTTGGGCATTTGCGACAAAGGTGGCCCTTCCTTTACCCTTATCATTCCGAGGTTCCAACTTCGGGGGAGGTGGCCTATGACCCATCTGGTCCATCTGAGCCAACTTGTCAATTAGAGCCTGGAATGTGGTTGGCTTAAAAAACATCATAAACTGGGAGATGGTTGCGTGGGGGTCTAGGGTTCCCACGAACATACCCACTGCGGGTGCTTCCTCAATGCGTTGCTCGCATCTCGACCACAAATTCCGCCAGCGTATAGCGTACTGGACCCAGGTTTCGCCTGGCTTTACCCTGGCGTTAATCAAAGCAGTAATTGGAGTGCGCTCGCTGGCGCTTGCGAACCGCTGAGTGAATAACAACTCCATTTCAGCGAACGTTTTGATGGAATCGTTCGGAAGTTCTGAATACCATTCGAATGCTGTTTCTGATAAGCTGCCAACGAACTGCCGGAGTAACAGTTTATCGTCACCGCCGGTGTTACCGCAGAGGGCCCGGAACTGGGCGACGTGTTGATGAGGATTGCCGGTCCCCTTATACACATGGAATTTCGGTATCGTATAGCCTTGCGGGTATTTGATTTGATCGTACCAGCTTGGATACGGCCGCCCCGTTTTCACGACTTGACCAGCTGCCTCAGTTGCATGATGGACCCGGATTTGCTGGGCTATATAGTCAGCCAAGTCAGCCTTAGAGATCGTCTCTTCCTTGGCCGTTGAGAGGGCTGGTGGTGGATTTGACGTCTCTCCTCGGTCGTCCTCCAGAATAATCGGAGGATCCTCGGCGGGTAAGTCCTGCTGGATCATCATTCCTATCACATCTTGAAAGAGAAGGCCCATCCGTTGTATGTTGGCCGCTTGTTCAGCAGCCTCTTTGTCCCTTTTCTCCAGTGTCCGGCGAAGGAATTCAGTGTCGGTTTCTTCCTCCTGGCGTGCGTCTGAGGACGCTTCTGGGTTTTCCTTCGGCCCGGTGAGCGCGGCCATAGCATTCATCATTTCTTGGAGCTTTTGTTGCTGCTCCTGGGATTTCGTTACGGATCGGGTTAGCGGTCGGTGGCCTGTAGAAGTGCGGCTCTCCTCCTTTCCAGAGGCCATGTATACGGTGTGGACCATCATGCCCCCAGACTTAGGGTGTCCGGGCTTGTTACTCCTAGCCGTCGTTGCACGTCGAGGGATCTTCTCGGGCTCCCTCCTTTTATGAGCCATGGAGGTTGAGGGGGCCGTCGAGGCGGGCATCCAAACAGCCTTTTGGGTTCTCGCCTGGTGACCAGCTTTCGGTTGGATTTTCGGCTTCTTGTGCTGGTGGGAGAAGTTTGGATCGATGATCGAGTCTCGGGCTTGCCGCCAAACCTTATAGATTTTGGAAGACAGCCGTTGAGGAGATCGGGGCTGTTCTGATTCTATTTCCACAACCCTTTCTGATGGGGGAGGAGACCTCTTCAGTACTGCGGTAGAGGAATTCCTTCGCACCTTATTTAACATTTCGAAGCTGTTCCTAGTTGGAACAGCAGCATTACCTTCTACCGCTGGGGCTGGTGGAGTCAATCCAGAGGGGGAGTTGCCCCCAGCCTTCCTTATTCGGCGCCAATGACGACGTCGAGCGCATCGAGCAGACGGCGTAGAGTTAGATATAAGAACGGTTTCATCTTGTCCCCTGTGTGGGTGGGGGGTCGTTGTTGGTGTTAGCCTGTCAAAGACCGATGTCCTTTGTGCAACGGGAGCGGGAGCTGAAGCCGTTAATCTGGTAAAGACCGACTTTTTGGCCGGGGAAGCTGCCTTGGCGATTTCGGAAGCACGAGCGGCCGTTTTCTTAGGAGCAGCCTTCTCTGCGACGAATCTGCAGGATTTCTGGCCCAATCTAGAAAAGACTGAGGCGCTGACATTGGACGACTCGGTGAGAGGAGTCGTGGCAGGGGTGAGACGATCAAAGACCGACTTCTTAAGGGCTTCCTTTGTCAGCACTGGCGCCGTGAAGCTGGATGGTGGGAGTATAGTCCCAAAGAACAATCCGGTAGTGGCCTGAGTCACCTGGTCCGCCGGCATTGTGAACAACGAAGCAGCTTGGGGTCCATAGGCTATACCTCCCGGCGAGGCAAAGCGTTGGTCGCAATTGCAGCTTGAGCAGTTGGAGGATTTCGCGGAAGTAGCAGCCATTGATCCTTTGTTTTCTCTGCAATAGGCAAGACGCCAATTCTTAGTATCTTGAAACCCAAGGGCAATCATTGGCGAACCGCGATTGGTTCGCGAATCACGACGCACGAAGTGTGGAGTGGAAAGAGGAAAAGGTCCCACCGGGCGTGCCAGAATCTGTTCCCCTCCGAACGACGGCGCGCAAGGCTGCGATGTCTTGGCGCTGAGATTCGGGGCAGATGCTAATTGATGCTATCCGTTCACCTCTCCGAAGATGCCAAGTTGGTTTATGGCACCATGTATCGAAGGTTTGAGCGGATGCGACCGATGTAGCAGACTTCGTCAGATTCCCCCTCGTTGAGGGGTTTTTGATTGTGGGGACGCTCTTCCCTGCAGGCGCAAGCCCCTGCAGTTAATTACGCTACCGCATTGCGGTAACAACTTTCTCCTTCTCCAGATGGTCACTTCGTGTCGTGGGTTTTGTTTTATGTTTTACTGCCCGTGGATTGTCTACGGAGACTGAGTTATGTCGTCGCCCGTAGGGCATGGACTAGTCCAAATCCGCATTATCTTAAATTTGGGTTTGGGGGTTTGGTTTGAGGATACGTCAGCCATGCTTGGGGCTAAGATCAACTCAAACGTTTGTTAAGGATACGTTAGTCTAACTTTGTGACTAAGATCAACTTAACGGGATCGTTTAGATCCCACAAAAGAGTGTTTGGACTCTAATGTTCCAGTTTAGGGACGTAGCGGTCCACTGAATGTATGGCCGTCGGGACCCGTCACCTCTCTGACGACGTTGAAGGATTACAACGACAGATGTCAGAGGAGTTCAGAGATGTGCCCTCGAGCCAGAGTTAATTTGGGAGGGGATTCGTAGTCCAATCTGTTTGAAAGTTTAAGGATACGTTAGCCATCTTTGAGGCTAAGATCAACTTAAACAGGACCGTTTAGATCCGACCAAAAGAGCATATGGAGGCTCTATGGTCCTAGTTTAAGGACATCGCGGTCCATGGGTAGTTTAAGGACATCGCGGTCCATGGGTAGTTTAAGGACATCGCGGTCCATGGGTAGTTTAAAGACATCTCGGTCAATTGGTAGTTTTAAGACATCTCGGTCAATGGGTAGTTTAAAGACATCTCGGTCAATGGGTAGTTTAAAGACATCTCGGTCAAGGTTAAGGACGTCATAGTCCATGGGTTTAAGGACTCCACAGTCCGGTATGTGCTCTGGATGCTTCACACGGGTTCGCTGCCGTGCTAGGCGAGGACCAGGCTCCGCTCTGGATGCTTCACACGGGTTCACTGCCGTGCTCTGCGAGGACCAGGATCCGCTCTGGACGTTTCCCGCGGGGTCAAAGAGTGACGTTATCCACGTTCCACGTAACCAGGAATTTTGTATCATGCATGGGTTTAAGGACCCCACAGTCCATGTCATGAATGGTCTTCGGGACCCGTCACCTCTCTGAAGACATTGAGGGATTACAATGCCAAATATCAAAGGAGTGAAGAGATGTACCCTAGAACCGGGGTGGATTAGATAGTCCCTGGCCCAATTTGGGTCAAGACTAATCGATTATGTCATGAGCCCATCGGCTCAGTTAATCACAGATTGAGGACTTATGGCCAGCTTGGGCTAAGTCTAGTCAAGTCTGGAATATTGACTCTTTGTTGGTCCATTGAGGGAGAATGTTTACCTCTATCCCTTCAGCCAATTAGACCAAAGCCTAGTGTTAAACACTTCAGAGCGATCAATGTTGAACACTGGGAATAAGGTTGATGAGTTAGTGTTCAACACTAAGAGATAATTGGTGTTAAACACCAGTAATAAGGCTTTTTCAAATTAGTGTTAAACACTAAAACAGATCAGTGTTGAACACTGCCAATAAGGCTCTTTAACCAGCATTGAATGCTAAGGCCCGACAGTGTTTTAACACTGGGCTTGAGAGTTTTAATTTTAGTGTTAAACACTAAGGCAAGAAGGGTCACGTGGCAGCACGTGAGAGCGCCCTCCCTTCAGTTGTTCTGCTGAAATTATCACTTCTTTCAAAGCATCACGTGCCATCACGTGATGGGCATTCAAATGCTTGTATATTAGAGTTTCTGCCAAGGTCACGTGGGTCACGTGGGGTGCTGCCTCAAAGGGACTTCTGTAGGGGTTTTGGGGGGGGGGTCACGTGGCAGCACGTGACCCTACCTCTATGTAGTTTTTAGAGGATCTGTTTCTTTCAGGAATTAAATTCCTCGAACTTTTAAATTTCAGAGGAATTGAATTCCTATTTCCTTTTGAGGACTTGTAGAGTTAAACTCTGAATTTTCTGTAGGAATTAAATTCCTCGTTTATGTGGAGAACTGAAGAGGGTTCAACCCTTAATAAAAGCTTTCAAGGAATTATACTTCCCATTTTAAAGAATTATAATTAAGGGAATTAAATTCCTGTTATTTCCACAGAACCACATTCTTAATTAGGGTTCAACCCTGTTTCTTTTGTTTTGAAGGAATTAAATTCCCATGATACAGGGTCGAGCCCTAATTTTATTTTTAAAGGAATTGAATTCCTATAGTTCTGCGAGAATTAAATTCTCATGCTTGCGTTCCCTCTCTATGTTTTGGATCTGCATGGCAGGATCTCAACCCATTGAGAATTAAATTCTCAACCTAAAGGGAGATGTGCACTTTGCAGATCCTCTATCAAAGAGAGAAGAAATGTGCTCTTCTGTTTTATGTATCAGAGTTAAACTCTGTTGGGAATTAAATTCCCCCTCTTTCAAAAGGCCTTCCCTTTCTTACCTAGGGTTTTTTGCAGAAGATCCAAGTCTTTTTCAAGTATCAAAGCTTTTCTCCTTTTTTCTTTCTCTGCGCCTGTATCTCCTTCTTTTTTTTTTGTATCTCTTGGCTCCTATTTATAGGAGAAGCAGCCGAGTCAATCAGTTTTTGACGAATCTTCATGGAGATATTTGATTTGCATCCATTGTTCATTCTGGACCTTTGGATTATTAGGTGAATTTTATTCACCGTTGGATTTCAAACCCAGAGATTCTCCCTTTTTATTTTGGTTAGATTTAAGGGGGAAATCTTTCCAAACCCGAGATTTTCCATAAATAAATGACCCCTGAATCTTTAATTTGATTGGATGCGTATAGTTGCGTTCCTTTGGAAAGATTTGCATTTCTCTCAGAATTTAATTCTGTTGACAAAAAGGGCTTTGAAAGCCGGTCACGTGTGACCACGTGATCCATGGTCACGTGTGAGCACGTGACCCCCTTTGGAATGAGCCTTTTCCCTTCTTCTGATTGTTGCTTAAGCGTCACGTGCCACCACGTGACTCTTGGTCACGTGTGAGCACGTGACCCTTGTTTGAACTCTCTTTCCTTGGTTCGTCTGGAGAACGAGTCTACTGTCTTGAACGTCACGTGCCAACACGTGACCCTGGTCACGTGGAAGCACGTGACCTCTTCTGAATCGTTTTTCTTGACTTGATCAGAGAACTTGTGTGTCTTCGACGCTTGCATTTAAATGTCACGTGTCGCCACGTGACCCTGGTCACGTGGGAGCACGTGACTCTTTCTGAAGCCCATTTTCTTCAGCGTAGTCAGGAGACTGAACTCGACTTGATGATGCTTTTTAGGTGTCACGTGCCAACACGTGACCGCTAGTCACGTGTAAGCACGTGACCCTCTTCTGAAGCTTTTCACAGAAGCCTTCCTGATTTTAAATCAGGAAACAGTACGTAACAACTACCAAGGTATGAGCAAGATAAAAGAAGATCGATGAGAAAACTCATCCGGACCCTAAAAAGTTTATAAGCGACGAATATCATACAGTTCGGTCTCGTCGTCAAAGAGTATCACATACCGGGTCTGGGGGTGGAACTGTCAGACCTCCAATAACCCGATAAGTCGTGCTGACAGAGAACTCATAACTATAGAGATACAACTGATAACACTTTTCAGTTTATCTCCATTGCCATGGCCATGAACTTCTAGTTATAGTCATGTACTGTACAATGCGATATTAACTCCCTATACCGGGAGAGACGAATCCTTTTGAACGCTCACTATCTTCATGTGCTTCAGGGCTATACCCAACTAAAACCTGTTTGCATGACTCTTTTGAGCCATGGTAGGGCAGTAATCAAAATATAGCGGGCACACACATAAGACACTGTAGCGATCTCAGATTGAGGGACTACCCTGTACTATCGTCACCAGAGAACTTCTACATGACATTGGTATAAAACCATCTAGGAGTTCTCGATGAGTCTGTCTAGTGAAACTCATACTCTTATGAGCACCTGAAAACAATTCTCGGTGTCAAACACCAATAATTGAAGGATCAACTATCGTCCTCCAACTGGTTCAAGAAACGTACACACTAGTCTAAACTGGAGTACCGATACCCAGACTCGATACTTCTATAACTAGAGACATTTAAAGATGTGCTTATAGGCTAACCCATGTCGCACTAGTATGATTGTCATGCCCCACTTCCCAAAAAGACAGTAGCAGGTACGTGACGAGGCCCGCGGCGTATTTATTTCGAGAAGGTCATTCCTCGGAATAAATATGCTAAGCGTAATTGAGCAATATAAAATGACAAGAAATTAACATGAGATTTAAACTTTAACAACTTTATTTACATTCAACTTGATACATTTACAATACATGAGTTCAAATGAAAGAAAATACAAGAAAAGAAATGCCTAAACAGGTGGCATACATAAATTGAAAGAAAGGATTACTAGTTTAGGCCTGACTCACGATCTGATCGTGCTTCTCCTCGGTTGTGTCCACCTCCTCAGTTTTCACAGTCTCTGACGAACATTTCAAGAAATAAAGATGGGTGGAATGTCCGTCAGTGAACTTTCGCTCGGTACGTCCCCAAGAAAAATGGTGTGAAGTATAAAAGTATAATGACAAAGAAAAATGGATATCATGAAGGAATGGACTATGAGATATGGTGTCTAAACATGTCATTTAATGTAAACATGGCAATTCTATTTAACATGCAGTTCTATATATATCATGGAAAAATAACTTGAGCATAGTATAGCATGGCCGTGTAGTGTAGGTATAGTGAACATGAAGTGCATGTAAGTGTCCTAAAAGGTCTCTACATGGGTAAATTAATTGAACATAAGTTCAAGAGTGAATATCAACCAATCTCAAGAATGTTCTCGAACCCAACAGGCTGTAATCCAGGTGTAAGGAACCACGGGCCCGAATCAAGTGTTAGTAACGGGACTTCAACCTAGTATTGAAGTATTCCGAAATCAACAGGTTATAATCCAGGAGTAAGGAAACACGGGCCCTCATGATAGCTTGTGTTAGTAGACATGGATTCATGATCTAGGAAACTCCTGAGATTTCGTTGTTTTCGCACTTGAACTATCCTAACACCCCGTGTATTGTAGATTACAGTTAAATTACTAGTTTTGCTCGAATCCATGAATACATCAAGTTGCAAGATTGAGTTCATGTCAATATCGAGTATTCGTGTTAATTTTTCATATATTCATGGTTCGAGTCAAGTTAGTTTCAATAGTAGCCATTGTGTTCTGGTATTCATATTAAGTTCATGTCAAGTTATAGTATTCTAGTATTCAATTTTTATGATATTCAAGTTCAAGTGTTCTGCTTCATGATCAAGGGTTCAAGTTTATGTTAAAATTTGGATCCTGGTTGAGTTTGTATTCATGTTAGAGTTAATATCTTATGAATGGATTTAGCTCTTGAATTTCTTAAGTTCAAGTGTAATCGGCAACTGCTGCACATGGACGGCAAGATTTGTGCCTTTTTCCAAGAAAATTACCATTTGATAACTCCGTTAAGTTGTCTAATCTGAATAGGTAAGCACTCACTTTCTCAGGCACCTCGAGGCTCAAGAGAAATGATACCGTTTAAGCCTATATTAATTTATAGTCCTTAAAATATTGTTTTGCATATCTTGATTGGGTTTTATGAAAAAATATATTAATATTGTTTACAACTAGCCTCGAGGGTGATTTGTAATATTTAGGGTTTTCATGAACATGTATTTTAATTGTTGTTGTGTTTTGGTGATAAAATCTAGATTTTTTTTAAAGTTTATGGTATTTTTATGAAAACTAGTTCTTTTGGTAACTTGATGGTATTTTATTAAAATTCTAAGTTTTCATTTAAAAAAATATAGTTTCATAATATGTTTTTATTTGAAAATACGAACTCATAGTTTTATATAATTTTCCAAAATTTAGTTTTTTATTTAGAAAAGTCGTATTTCTTAAAAAATGTTTTTTATTTCCTTTTGAGACCGAATATTCCGTGAGGAGTTATGCGTCTCGCTCTACTATCCTGAGGATGTGCGATAATCCTCACCATCAATTAGCGGATCCCCTAACGAGTGTTGTAGAGGCGTAATTGTCAAGGGTTACAAAATATCAATTAAAAGAAACCCGTTTTGAAAAGATGTGGTATTTTAATGAAAAACTTATTCTTTAAAATAGTTATATGTTTAGAGTATCGTGCTATGAAACTATAGTGTGCGTGTAGGGTATGTCGTTACCCCGTGAAGTTTTTCTAAAGGTATTTTAACTGATTATCGATAAGAGAGTGATACTAAAGTTCATGGTATTTTAATGAAAAGTTCGTTTTATGATAGTTTCATATGGAAGTTTTGGTTAAACTCAAAGTTAAAAGACTGTAATCAAAGTTACAAGTAGGATAGTAAAGTTATTTTGATCTATATATTAAGGAAAAGTGAGTTCAAAGTTCTAAACAAAGTGTATCGGAACTAACTCCACTTTACCGATATATTTTTAGGAGATGATTTGAAATGAAAAGAAGAAGAGATGAGAGGGACTTATTCGCCGTGTGGCATTAGAAAATGGTTAAAGAAAAGAGGAGGATTCTCGTGGTGTCGCGGAAGCTCCGGAAACGATTTCGATCATCGATGGAAAAATCTTGGTCGCTAACTCCACTTGCACTTAGGAACTTTTAGAATAATTTTGATACAAATTTTCAGAATGAAGGGGGGCTAGGGCATGGGGTGGTATTTATAATGAAGAAGGTTTGAGAATTAAAATTTTGGATTAAAATGGTGTTAAATGGTGAATCGAAGAGTCTCTGTTTGATTGCAGGAAAATCAAATAGTGCAGGGGAGTTGAGTGGAGCTGAAAGGGTGTGTGTGCAAAGTACGGAGGAGATTGGAGCTACTTGGACCGTCGGTGCAGACCACGATCAAGAAATGGGCGGTTGGATTTTGCCCAACACCTTCGAGATTCGTGCCACGTATCAAGTTGGGTGTGTACGCCACATTGCGTCTATTTGATTTTTCTGAAACTTTTCTTTTCTCCGTGAATTGCACATGCAACTTTTGGGCTTCTGAAAAATTTAAAATAATCTGAAAAATAATAGGGTCCGATGGGATTCGAACGCACAGGCTATGTCACAACAGTGTAGGGCTTTACCAGTGAGCTATAAGTTGTTTCTTACTTTTATTGAACAAAAATAACTTATAATTTCACAGTAGGCTGAAATACCCTTTTTCTGTACAATAAACAAGAAATTTTTGTACAGGAATTT
The DNA here is from genome assembly GCA_030015575.1 of Agapanthus africanus. NCBI lineage: Eukaryota > Viridiplantae > Streptophyta > Magnoliopsida > Asparagales > Amaryllidaceae > Agapanthus > Agapanthus africanus. The sequence goes on from JASDDO010000024.1 coordinate 163,044,046, forward strand.
CACAGTCGTTACAATGATCTCTTTCTTTAATCCCGGTAGTCAAGCAAAATCCTAAGGATTATATCTCATGTATTAGCGATACGTGATAATTAGTAAAATATATACACATGACAGATAAAAACAAACCAGATAGCATACTATCATCTCGAGTAAGATTGTTCTCCGTATAAGTCCTTCTTCAATTACAATAATTGCCATGAGGGCACCTATATCCAACAATTTCCTACTTGCACTAAAGGCCAATTATTGCGGTATCTCATACCCAACTTCTCTACCAACAGTTTTGCAAACCATGTTTGAGAAATAGCCTCAGTGAGTGGATCCACCATAATGTTTCTAACTATATCTCTCTGTATCTCAACTTCACGGAAATCAACTATCTCCAAAAATGTGCTATATCTACCTTAGAATTTTGTTTGGACATCTGATAGGATCATGTTCATAAATGAACGTATTTATCTAAACAACATCTTAGGATGTATCCTATACTGATCCACAGTCAGCATCCAGTGCCACAACTAGTATCCCAGTTGGAACTCTTTCCAATATATTGCTCCTCAGAAGAGGATAAACTTATAACTCGCGGCATATGCTCTGTCTTCTATGTAACTTGCGAAGCTGGAATTGGTAACAGCCTCCAGGCGGAGGCTGCCATTACCCTATACCAAGAACATCATATGCTCTTCATTTCTACCCTATGTTTCTATAGGATTGAACTGATATCCACATCCTATATGGAGAAACACATGGCAACCATAGTTTTACCGATTGTAGCATAGGAATATAACTTCCTATTAGGACTACGTCATCCACATACCATATGAGAAATATGAAAATACTCCATACTCCCTTTTTACATATACCAGGTTCATCTCCTATTTTGATAAAGTCAAACATTTTGACCATAGTATCAAAACAGATGACCCATCTTCGCTATGCCTGCTTTAGTCTAAAATAGACTAAAATGATTTACATACCTTCCGCTGCTCCCACTGACTGCGATAACTCTCTGGCAAAGTCATATACACTCACACTTCTAAATCTCTATTTAGAAAGACATAATAATCATCCATCTGCCAGATACCACAGTCATGAAAAACAGTAACGGCAAGTTATATCCATATAGACTTCAGCATAGACACTGAATTAATAGTTTCATCACAATTCATACCGGGTATTTGATGAAAACCTTTTACTATAAGTCTAGCCTTATTAGGTTAAATACCTTTACATTTGCACTGATCTTGAAAGATCTACTTACTCCTAATGAGTTTTACCCCTTCAGGAGCACCTAACAAAATCCATATTTTGTTGTAGTGCATGGAGTCCAACTTAGATAACTTGGCATCCAGCCATTAGTCGGAAGTCACTATTTCCTATGGCCTGCAGATATAGTAGGGCCACTATTACATGATGCATGCTTCCCTGTCACCGTCTACAAGGAAACCATAATATCTCTCAGGTGGCTAAGGTCACCTACTAAATCTGTGGAGTGGGCTAAAATTTGTCAGGGTCGATTGAATATCTAGGTTCTAAAATTTTCAGTAATCATTTATGATTCTGAAATCACTTTTAGTTGTACCATACTCATACTAATTTCTTTTTCAAGAAATACTTTTCTCAAAGAGATGGCGATTTAAGATCAAAACAACTTCTGATCCTAGAATGGTAGAAGTTAAACCATTGCTGAAGTTTGGGAAAACCCACAAACTGTCTGTTACCGAAATGTGCCTTGAGTTTGTCTGGATTCCGGTTTTAAGGATAAACCGGATAATTCTATATATCTTCACAATCTTAAAATATGAACTCATTTTATATCACATACAGAATCACATGCACTAATTTAGATGAAACCATATTTAATTGGCATGCATCTGTTTCCAATGCATATCCCTAAATAAAAAAGGCTATACGATATTACTCATCAAGAAGAGCATCCACGGATGAGCAATCTAAGAGAGAATCAAATTCTCGATTATTTAACTACAGAATACTTAGCATAAGTATCCGCATTTTCAAACATTTCGAATAATCTTGATGCTTTCAACGTTTAATTCTCTATTTTATTCTTGTATCTTATGAACTTCTCAAAATTTTTGGACTTTGCATTTCAACAAAGATGTGTGTCTAAAACCAGAGACTCATGGTAAAACGGAATGAAATATGAGTACCAACTCTCTGTCCGTTTGGATATCGGACAATATACATCACTACGTATAAGTTTTATGAGTTCACTAACTGATACTCTGTATGATGTAATTTGAAAACTATAATTTGGTTAAGAAAATTTACTCCGTTATCTATATGCACCTTACCCAATTATCTAATGATAAAGATAAATGTTCAGAACATAATTTTTGAAAATATATATCCTACTTTTTCAAATAAAGAGACGGGTATATGAGTTTTTAAAAGTTTGTGCATAATAACAGATATTCAAGACCAAATGTTTGTCGAAAGACAAAAACAGATGATTTCCCCAATAGCAACAATTGCTCCGATTTCCGACATTGAGGAACAAATCACCCTTTTTCAATAATCAACTCCTTCTCAGCATCTGTAACATTTTACAGATGTGGGATTTTAATCTGGTATCTACATACACAGGAGTCAGAATTAATTGAGAAAAGAATTTCAGTTATATTTACACTGGAAACTAGAAATATCAAAATGTTTCAAGAAGGTGGCCTGGTATTCCTAGTAATACCTTTTTCACTTGCCCAGGCTTCTAACAGTGGTTGCAATTTCCTTTCCCTCACAATGACCCCTTTAGATGTTTCTCTATCTTACCTTCCGTGTACCGAACTTATGCTAGTTGGTTTTCTTCTCTCCATTCCTTTCAGCACCAGCGTCAGGATTGAAAGAAGACTATCCAATAAGCATAACCGGTATACTCTCCTTACTTAAGGAGCTCACAATTCTGAGATAAGGTGGAGAGGAGAGACAAATGAATTGTATCATATACAATTAATTTTCTTCCAAACTAGTGACCATTCTCGACAGAAACATTTTTTTCGAATTCGTATGTAACTATACGAGATGACCTTCCATGCAATACGGATCTCTGTATCGGATACAGAGGGTTCTGGAGCTAGCAAAAGGGGAAGTGGGAGGGCTATGGAAATATGCGACTATGTCGTGAAATAGAGAAAATATGACATTCCAAAATCAAAGTTTGTAAAAAGATCCGGTTAACTTGATTTCCGAGTTTTAGTTTAAGATCAGTTTTAGGTCACTGCCAGAGAGAAAGGAAAGAAACACTCAGCGTGTACTTTATCCTATATAAGATTGGTTGATTAATTTATCTAATCAGATCCCCCACTCACTACTACAAAGAAGGGTTGCCCCTACGGATTTATCCGTAGGAGCAAACCACTGCCCCTACGGATATATCCGTAGGGACAAGAAAATACCCTTTAGGTACAAACGCCGTAGGTGCAAGCCGAAACCTTGAACTTGCCCCTACGGACGAAAATTTGCCCCTACGGAGTTATGTGTAGGTACAGTTTGCCCTAAGGAATAGACCGTAGGGGAAAAAAAATTATTTTATTTACGGTTTTATAAATAGATTAGGTGTACCTACGGACGTATCCGTAGGGCCAAGTAGTGGCCCCTACGGATAAGTGCGTAGGTATATATCCGTAGGGGCAAAATATCAGGATTCCTGATATTTTGCCCCTACGGATAACTGTGTAGGGGCATTTGTTTGCCCCTGCGGATATATCCGTAGGGGCAAGATTAATCCCTGATACTGAGATCATAGGGGCGAAATATCAGGTATCCTGATATTTTGCCCCTACGCATAAATCTGTAGGTACATAGTTGGGTCCTACGGATTAATCCGTAGGGGCATTGAAGGGCCCTATGGAGAAATCCGTAGGTACATATTATCAGGTTTTTAAAAAAAAAAGGGCTGCCTATTTTTTTCTCGCCCTGTGCGCAATAATATATACATCGATCATATATAAAATTAATCATCACGCAAAACATATATCGCAGTATTCATAATCACATCTCACGCATAATATACAAAAGAAACCAAAAAGCAGAATATGATATCAATATAAACACGCAAACACCACCAACATCAATATCGTCCAAAATGTAGTACAATATGTATCATATAAATAAATACATGTTTAAAATATAAGAATTAAAAAGCTACCCTAGCTCGGTCCAGCTCCACCTCTGATAAACGCCAGAATCTGGCGCGCCTGCTCCTCGGTCAATAAATCATGCAATGCGGAGCGTGTGGGAGTCTGAGCGGGCTGTGGAGCTGGCGATGTGGTCTGCGCAGCCACCGTCGAGGTAGTGGCTTGCGGAGCCGCGGCTGCGGGAGTCTGAGCGGGCGGTGGAGCTATAGGAGCTGTCTGCGGAACCGCAGCCGATGTAGTGGCTTGCGGAGCCGCAGCCGAAGGAGATGCATGTGGAGGCTCGGCCGATGTACCCTGTCGTGTCTGGACCTAACGTATGTAATAAGCGATATTCGAATTCGTATCATTATCAAGTTATTTTGAAACCCCATTTGGATATCTAGTTGGAAAACCGTAGTTTATTTTAATTATATATGTATGTATGATTAATCAAAGCTAAGTCTACAACCAAATAAGCTCAGGCTACGTACTAATATTGGATATGTTGATATCTATAATATGACATGATATTTTACTATTAAGTAGTATACATACCAGCATCTCCTTCAACTCCTGAACGGTGGCCTTCAAGCTCTCCAGTTCCTGCTGGACACGTCACTCACTGGAGACGGAGGAAGTAACCGCCGGGGTGGAGTCCAACCTCATATGGGCCCTACTAGGGCCCAGTCCCCGGCCTCTCTCCCAACCTCCGTGGTGCCCTCCGTGTGCGGCGTCCAGGACTGGGGTCAGCAGCATCGGATCGCTCTGTCCGGTAAAATCGATCCCCGATGCCTCGGCCTGCTCAACCACCCGCTCCTACACCCACATTAACCAGTAAAATATAAGTATATCATTTAAATTTGAACCTTCCAAAACTAAAATTTCAAATAGGGGTTGAATAAATATTAACACTTACGCAATACTCCTGGGTAGCGACGTCGGAGTATCGAAGCTCGCCCGTGGCGGGATCTGTCGAGGTGCCGTGGACGGCAAGATATGCGGACAGCACGCTCGGTGTGCCACCTTACACCAGGGTCTGAGCTGTCTGCAATATTAGAAAATAACTCTTAATATTAGATATATTAGAAAATAACTCTTAATATTGCATTATATCACAAAGGCCGGTCTATTGTAATTTACCGATAACTCCATGGCTCGAGTAATATTCCTCGAGCCACCTGTATAAGTGGGGCGACCCCTCTTCGCCGACTTCCTATTCTCTATATTTTGACCGGCCTGTTTCTACACAACACATTCACATTTAGTTTTCTAATTAAGGAACACAAAAAAATAAATTATATACTAAACCATGAATTACATTTAAAATACATACCTGTTTGCGTTGAGAGTCGAAATATTCGCACAATAGAGGCCATGTCTCTACGTCGACTCTCGCAAAGGCCAGAGTAGATAGGAGGGCCGCTCTCTCTACCTCGGGGGTCACCATCTACAGGGAGTAGCAGTCGGCCTTCAACTCATTCCTGTTGTATCGGACCTTGATCTGCATGTTCGTCATCAGGCCATTGTACAGAGCATGAAGGCCGAGCACCCTCCCAGGGTGATCAGGGTCGGGTACAGGCTGAAAATCGTAATCCAACTGAAAATACAAAAAAAACATTGTTATTAGATTGCAAGTGTTAATAATAAATATATTGGATAAATCAAATGAAAATATATATTAATACTCGAGCCTGATCAAAGAAGAGGGCGAATGAACGCCGGTGCTGGTCGCCCCACTCAACGTGAAGTGGATAGTTCTTCACGAGCCGGCTCTCATCCCCCATATACCGGCCGAACCTCTCGGCATGAGGACCGGTATAGCGATAATCAAGGGTAAAAAAGATGGGAAATGCTGCCTCCCCCCTAACTCTGTCAGGCCTCAGCCTATGAGACTGATTCGGGCCTCGAGTCCCCTTCTGGGGATGGGGAGGCCCTGCGTCTGCAAGAAATATCAAGACAATCAATATTAAGACAAAATTTTATTAAGAAATCAAGGTTAAACGAAAATTGAAGTGTGATATATACCTCCGGTGACTAAAGCACGAGCCTGGACCCGGGCAGCAGCACGAGCGGAACGATAGTTCCTCCGGTGAAGAACAGCCGGTGTCCCGGATGCGGACGCATCCCCTTCAACTAGAAAATAAACATTGATGATAAATTTCCATGAAGTTCATATTTATTTTATATAGGATATGTAAAATGAATAAATATTTTATATTTATTCATACTAACCTACAGACGATGCGAAGGGTACGGAAGTGGCAGGAGTGGCCCCTGCGTCAGATGTGGACGCACCACCTATAATTAGACAATTAAAAATAGATTATATAAGTAATTGCAAAAAGAATGTGTAGATCAATAATATAACATTCTAAATCAATATGCATGCACTATAGGATATATAAATATACCCGCAGGTGCGGTGGTGTCACTACCTACAGCTAGACAATAAAAAAATTACCATCTAAGTAAGAGCAAAAGGAATGTGTGTATATTTATGATATAGCATTCTAAATCAATATACATGCACTATATGATATATAAACATACCTGGAGGAGCGGGAGTGATCTCTGTCCCTGATGTGGACGCATCACCAATAACTAGACAATCAAACATTGACAATATAAGTAATTTTGACATGAACAGGCATGAATATCTTTAATATTACATTCAAAATGGATATGCGTGCAGTATACCTGGAGGTGTGGCAAAGTCCACACGGAAGGAGGCACCCGAAGGGGTCTCCGATCTAGGTGCAAGACCGGCCCTCTGAAGCTCCCTACGCAGCTCTCCGGGCGGCAGAACCGCTCTGCCTCTGCCTCTGCCGGTGCCATGGCTAGAGCTCCTGCCGCCCCTCACTGCTCTCGTCATCGTCATCAAATCTAGATAAACGGTTCGTGGACGTATTAGACAATCATTACAAGTATTGACTATATATGTATAGATCGTAAAATATGAAGTAATAATATAACATTACTGATAACCTTTTTCGTTTCGTGGATGCATTATACATATCTACTTGGATTTCATCATCGATGTCATTTCTAACCATGAGAGGGTGGAATACTTTGCATTTCATCATCGATGTCATTTCCATCCATTTAGGCACTTAATCTGGAAAAGTTGGACGAACCATGAGAGGGTGGAATACTTTGCATTCTCATAAATTGGTTTTCTAGCATCATTCATGAAATTTTCATATTTATCCGTACGCTATCCTTGAACGGAAGGAATGTCATCTTCGGTACTAATAGATTCACCTAGAGCAGCCTCTACCATATCCTCCATTTCTTCTGATGGAAATAAATTACCGTCTTCTTCTTCTGCCGCATTACCGTCTTCTCCTTCTTCTGCTGCCGCATTATCGTGTTCTCCTTCTTCTTCTGCCGCATTACTGCGTTCTTCTCCTTCCCCGTAATATTTCCAAGTTGTATAAAATCTAGTAAACCCATATTTTACGATATGAAGCCCTGCTAATTCTACCTTCTGCCAGTACTTGTTGCCACATCTATCGCACGGGCAGAGAATCTTTTCTATCACGATCTTATTATGTGCGCGTGCAAATTCAATAAAAGCAGCAACTCCCACGACAAACTTAGGTTGCATACGTTGTTGCCAATCCACATACATCCAGTCCTTAATTCTGACGTACTCATGGGCCATGTTAGACTGTATAACATATAAATTGTAGGTTATGGTGACTATATTGAGAAATCTAAGAACGAGATAGTTACTGACAAAGGAGAAAATCTGTGTATATGCTTTGTGTGTGCGTTTATCGTTGAAAAGAATAAATTATCGACCGTATGTTAACCGATAGACGGGGACGAAGTGGCGCTTTTAGTTTCATATATGAGTATCGATGAGAATAGGAAAGTTCCATATTATCATCGAGTATCATATATTGGTTTTAACTTGAACATCTTGAATCACTCTCAAATGATGCGTTTGTTATGTATTCTTGTTGTGTGTGTGTGTTTCGGCTGTCGGGGGTAAGGCTTCTATCCCATTAAGAATTTATAGAGTGAACACCCATTCGCTTGTACTTTCAACCGTTTCGAGTAAATTTCGGCAGCAGCTTCTCGCTGTTCTCCGAGTACACTGTAATAGAATAGATAATCATTTCAAAGCTGTGAAACAACGTTGAAATGAACATCTAATCTATCTTTGTACACGGAGAACTAGCGGAAAGGTACCGACGAAATATCTCGAAACGGATGAAAACACAAGTGAATGAAGGTGTTTGCTTTATACATTCCTAACTTGTCCACACGGGATAAATCTATCGGTTATCATACGATTGAATTTTCTCGTCACATAAACTATACGACGGTTGTTAGTATCGAGCTATACCTTCTGATATTTAACAACCTTCGTATAGTTCTATGTCACGATGAACATCGAACGTATGTTAATCGATAGACGGGGACTAAGTAGCGCTTTTAGTTTCATATATGAGTATTGATGAGAATATGAAAGTTCCATATTATCATCGAGTATCATATATTGGTTTTAACTTGAACATCTTGAATCACTCTCTAATGATGCGTTTGTTATGTATTCTTGTTGTGTGTGTGTGTGTTTCGGCTGTCGGGGGTAAGGTTTCTATCCTATTAAGAATGTATAGAGCGAACATCCATTCGCTTGTGCTTTCAACCGTTTCGAGTAAATTTCGGCAGCACCTCCCTTCTGTTCTCCGATACACTGTAATAGAATAGATAATCATTTCAAAGCTGTGAAACAACGTTGAAATGAACATCTAATCTATTTTTGTACACGGAGAACCAGCGGAAAGGTACCGACGAAATATCTCGAAACGGATGAAAACACAAGTGAATGAAGGTGTTTGCTTTATACATTCTTAACTTGTCCACACGGGACAAATCTATCGGTTATCATACGATTGAATCTTCTCGTTACATAGACTATACGACGGTTGTTAGTATCGAGCTATACCGTCCGATATTTAACAACCTTCGTATAGTTCTATGTCACGACGAACATCGAATGTATGTCAACCGATAGACGGGGACTAAGTAGCACTTTTAGTTTCATATATGAGTATCGATGAGAATAGGAAAGTTCCATATTATCATCGAGTATCATATATTGGTTTTAACTTGAACATCTTGAATCACTCTCTAATGATGCGTTTATTATGTATTCTTGTTGTGTGTGTGTGTTTCGGCTGTCGGGGATAAGGCTTCTTTCCCATTAAGAATGTATAGAGCGAACACCCATTCGCTTGTGCTTTCAACCGTTTCGAGTAAATTTCGGCAACACCTCCCCGCTGTTCTCCGAGTACACTGTAATAGAATAGATAATCATTTCAAAGCTGTGAAACAACGTTGAAATAAACATCTAATCTATCTTTGTACACGGTGAACCAGCGGAAAAGTATCGACGAAATATCTCGAAACGGATGAAAACACAAGTGAATGAAGGTGTTCGCTTTATACATTCCTAACTTGTCCACACGGGAAAAATCTATCGGTTATCATACGATTGAATTTTCTCGTCACATAGACTATACGACGGTTGTTAGTATCGAGCTATACCTTCCGATATTTAACAACCTTCGTATAGTTCTATGTCACGACGAACATCGAACGTATGTTAACCGATAGACGGGGACTAAGTGGCGCTTTTAGTTTCATATATGAGTATCGATGAGAATAGGAAAGTTCCATATTATCATCGAGTATCTTATATTGGTTTTAACTTGAATATCTTGAATCACTCTCTAATGATGCGTTTGTTGTGTATTCTTGTTGTGTGTGTGTGTTTCGGCAGTCGGGGGTAACCCTTATTTGTAGTAGTGACACACACACACACATAAATAATGCAAAATGTTTAAGCAACCCCCTATTTTAGTAGTGTTTGCTATGCTATTGTTCTAAAAAAAAAGAAAACAACTTATATGCATCTAAAGCATTAAAGGAGAAAAGATTGAAAAGTTGTAAATGAACTGAATAATACAATCTCTATTACTTATGAAATCATTGGTATGAAAATGCGTCATAGAGAAAATGATCATTACAGGTTAATATCATGGATAAGCACATATAAAAACTAAGAAATATATATACTCATTGGATCTAATTAATAGACAACAAGATATAAATAATTATATTTTAGATCTCTTACACATGCAAAATGTTTAAGCAATTACCTAACAAGCCTAGTTACTATTATTTACATATCATCTTCAACAACATAAATCAATCATATTTTTCAACTCCAATTATAAAGTTTTGCAGTATTCTTTCATGGCCATTTCTTGCAAGCTATTGAAACTCAACAAAGCATATGTAGCATGCAGACATAAGGCATTCCCTACTTTACCCGAAAAATATAAATCAATTCTCCAACTTCGTTCTTCTTGTGCATTCATGTCGATCTTCATATATGGTACTTGCTCTACTTCCATAATATTCATTATCACATTTAGATTTATATTTGTATAAAAAATACAGTTCCAATCATGATCTTAATTTGTTAGCCAAATGGATGTCTAATGTATCTGAAGTATTTTGTAACTTGTACCGTGCATGATGCAGGTACAAAAGAATGCATATTAATTAAATAATTGGTCCATTATCATATAACACTATATATATATATATATTGAACATATATTAATATTATATTGTATCACATATAGCTTAAGCATGAATTGAAGTCTAAATCCAAATTGTCGTTTGCTATTAAAGATATTGTTGCACTCACATAAGAATATATCTGAAAATATGATAGTAATTAACTATTTGTTTGTAATGTTGATATTGAAATTTAAGGAAGGCTTTAGAAAGAAAAATAAGAGACAATACTTAAAATTATCGCTATAATACAACTAATCTTCCTAATGGGAGCGTGCATGAAGCAAACTGAGGTTAAAATGTACATTAATGACATTTGCTTTACTTGTTCCTAGATATAGTATGTTTAGCATGATATATATGATAATCTTTAGAAATGGTACTAGTTAAGTCTTGAAAGATTTGCATGATACCATATATATCATAATAAAACACTATATCACCAACATTGCCACCATCATTCATTACCTTAATCTCACAAATTAATTTAAGGACACCCATTTATTAGTTTATTTGATTTTCCATGATAATAATTGTAGTGTAGTGTGATCCCTATAGTTATATCATTAAATAATTTCGAGATTATTTTATATATAATGGGCAGTGTTCTACTCCATTTTTTTCTCAGACAGCTTGTTTGCCTCAACATAGTATTCTATTCTAAATGGTCTTCTATCAACAATATCCTTCTTCATAAGTAAAATATGCTTAATAGCAATGTAACAAAAAATAAAGGAAGAGGCACAATTAATAGCATTAATAATGGGTTAAACTCATGTGATCAAGCTTTAATTTTGAGAGCATTATTTATGTGTGTGTGTGTCACTGCTATCATTAATGTGAAGAAGTGGTTTCTAACCCTAACCCCAATTCTAACCCTAACCCTAACCCCAGACCCAGCCCTAACCCCAGCCGAACCCCAACCCTAAGCCTAACCCCAACCCCAACCCCAACCGCAACCCCCTGCCGAACCCCAACCCCAGCCCCAGCCCCAGCCCCAACCGCAACCGCAACCCTAACCCTAACGCTAACCCCAACCGATACCTCATCGGTACCCAAACCATGAACCCTAGCCCTAAAATAATCAAAAATTTGTTTAATTTAAGATTTCCTAACTTGTGCAGTGGAGGCGATGATCGATCGGAGGCGACGACGAAAACGGAGATGAGGAAGAACCAGACGGCGGCGACGACGAATCGGCCTGCGCTGGCGACGACGAGAACGTCGACGAAACATAGGCGATCGGCGGGAACGAGGGTTTGGGGATTTTGGGTTCACGCGCGATGGGAAAATGATATTTAGGTAATCAGTGTAGAAATCGATCTGTGCCTTTTTAGTTAAATCTCTATTTAGATGTCCCTACGGATAAGTCCGTAGGTTCTTGGTTTGCGGCTACGTAGGGGCAAACAACAATTTACGATTTAATAATTTTTAAATTAATATGTATGGACCGTAGGGGCAACCTTTTGGCCCTACGGATTAGTCCGTAGGGCCAAACTAAATCTGCCCCTATGGATTTCGTTATCCGTAGAGGCAACCCTCTATTTTAGTAGTGACTGTATTGTCGAATTCTTCGTCAAACCTTAAAAAAAAAAACTAGCCGAATCATTTATAAAAAATCTCTTGAAAATAATTATTATCAGAGCCAGCAATTTACTATCTAATTGTTGTTGATGACCAATAAACACTAAACTTGGATAATGCACATTTTCCCCCTCTTCCCATGCTCACTGTTTTGTTTAACCCCTTTATTGTGCATGTTAATGTACATTAGCGGAGAAGGAAAAAAAATGTGTGCATGTGCTCGTTTTTATTCTCCCATCAACTTGCTGCGTTTTATATCCCCCACCACACACCCATTTGTTTATATTTCCGCCATCCCCACTAATTTGCCCCCCTCTTCTTCACCATATTTTACAACTTCATCTCGGTTTGAATTTAAAAAAAAAAAGATTGCGGTCGATATCACCGTTGTATTAATACAGGTTTAGGAAATACCTTGCGGAGAAGCGTACGGACAACCGGATTCTAGATTGCAGTGGATGACAATCTTAAGATGTTGAGATTGGCTCACTCGATTTTAGAGTTGGCGGGTTGCTTGCCACGCTTAAAAAGGATATATGATAGACCCACGGAGGAGTGTTTAAGTCACCGGATTCGAAAAAGTGTTGGGTGGCCCCCTCATATTGATGATGATAGGTTGTCTCGTTTCTCAGATTGGCAGATGACTTGCCACACTTATAAGGGTTTGCTTTTAGTTGCGCACGGGTTACTCACACTACCCGGAAATTTCAAGTATCGTTTAAGACTCGAACGAAATGCGGATTTCCTAGTTATTTCGACCATTCCATTTCTGAGATGCTCCTTAAATATTTTTGATATGATTACTTGTCTCTGATGATTTCTCCTGCATGCTATAATGTGATTATATGCGTGTGATGATATATTGATATATATGATATATATAGAGTGTGTGTGTGTATAAATGTTGTATATGTTTTGCATCCGCACTAGTGCTGTTCTCGACCTGCCGTATGTTAAGTAATTTTACGGTGAAGACCCGAGATTATGTGGTGAATGCGGATAGCATATAGGTGCATTCTATTTACTATTTATATTTTTATGTGATGATTGTGTGAAAAGGTGCTAGATAATATGATTATCTAAATTATGGGATTGCGTTGATACGATTAATACAAACCTATACGTTGTAGAAATCAAATATTAGATATTGGTATTATAGTCGATTTTTTTGCTTTACATCGAGATATTTAGTTAGGAACATGCTGCAGCTCATTCAATGAGGAAAGATCCTAGATCCCTCCAAAGAAAGTGACCTCTTCAGCAAAATATTGTGTTACCATAATTTTGCAAATTGTATAACCGTATTCTTTTGTTTCGGATTGAGCTATTCGGTTAGAAATATCCTGTATCTTATTCGATGAGATAAGAGCCCTGATCTCTTCATGGGGAATTCTCATTTAAGCAAAACCACTCGGTTCCTACGTAACTATAAATATGCAAAACCACTCGGTTCTTACCATAATATTAAGTTCATTACGTTAAAAGTTTTCTTCAAAACCAGCGTATCTCTCTGTCATTTCAAGAAGTAGAGTACTTAGTATTCATGCTGCATTTGCCGACTTTTTTCTTTTCAAAGGTTAATTCTAATTTCCAATCATTTCTCTTAGCAATATATAATAAATACATATTTATGAAGGGAAGAAAATATGTATCAAATATATTTCCATATTACGTATCATATACACAATAATATATCAGTATCGTGTACTGATTAGTCTAAAATATTTTACTTTTGAATAAATATTTTCCCTACTATTGTTAAGTACTAAAAGGTGTTTATTGTAAATATAGAACATATGAGGATTTATTTGTAAAAGTTTATAATCATATATTTCTACATTATATTTAACTTAATGAGGGAAAATATATGCATATAATATTTAAATGAAATCTTTGTAATTAAAATATGCATATCATATCAAATATTTCTAATCAATATTCTTAACATATTATATCATTTAAATAGTTAGGATAATATCTCAAAAATACAAAATGCTACTAACACTATGACTTGAGATATTGATATTAGCTTAGGTCTGAAATCCAAGTAAGAGATCCAGTCAAATCGGTATATCGAAACCGAATCTGCCAAAATTTAGAAGCAAATCGAGAGACCTAATAACGACAGAAAATCAGAGCATTATTTTCAGAATCTAGACATCAAAATGATCTCCACATGGCAACACAAGAGACCAGAAGAAATCCCAAATCCTGATTCCACCAAGTTGCGGCAGAAGGGCGGCCAAAGTGGGGTATTTGCGGTGGATATGCGGCTCTTTGATGGCTAGAGGATGTGATATTTTGTGGTTTGGATCGTAACAACATATATGCTCAGATAGAATCTAGGATTTCTGGTTTTAAATATTATATAAGGGACCGAGAGCTGTACATTCAAAAATCATCACCGAAAAGATCAAAAGATCTAAGAGGTCCACGTATCCGAGTGATCATCATCTATTCATCTACCTCCAACAAGAGAGAGATGTAGAGCAAACTAGGGTTTTTGTATTCTATTTCTAAGGAGAATTGTAAATGCAATAGTTGATTAATGAAGGTAGTTGTTTTTATTATTTTTTTTCATTTAATTTCTACACTTACTTTCTGCACTTACATTTTTGAATCTTAATTATATTTTCATTCAACCTTTCTTCTAAATTTTTAAGCATGAGCGAGTAATTCCTAACTTGTTAGGTTTCGTAGGATAGGGTAGAATAATGGATGAGAAAATCTTTTAACTTCTTTTATACATTTTAAAGTTTATAAACTTTAGCAAAATAAATGTTAACCTTCTTATCGGGCGTGCTACCAATTTATTGATAGGCTCGACCACGATTTGAGATTGGTTTAACACTTATTTTGTTAAGGGCTAGACATGAATAGAGATCAATGCAAGGACAAGGGTTAGTATTAGGAAAACCCTAGTTTCTTCTAAGAACCTTTATCTACATTCATCATTATCGATCTAGTTTTAAACTATTAAAAGATAAAAGAGTCATTTTTAATTATTCATCCATAACTGCTAAGTCCTATGAACCCTACAAGCCTTTTCTTTATAAATTCTATATCTGTAACGACAAAACACCTGTCCCATCTTCAATCAACTCGTCTAAACTAAGGAAAGAGTTCACGTTTCTCTACAGACGACCCGTACTCATCACGGCTAGCTACTAGTGACACCGTCTTGATTGCGGTTACTTTACAAAACACTTTTTAACGATCAATCATATACCGATATAAAAAAATAGAGAGTGTGTATCCAATACATAATACTAGAAACCATATCAAAATACGGTTATTAAGTCAACACTTGATTTAATATTTCGGCTTTTAAACGGGCTAGTATTTTTTGGACATTCGATTAAATCATACATTTAATCGAACTCATGTACATATCCAATACACACACCACATCCACATTTTTCCCGAGAAGGCACTTTCGTTGCGAAAGTTTAAAGACCTGTTGTTTACTGCCGAAGACTAGACTATGACGCGGAGAATGTATAGTCTGAATTTGGGGGCAGATACTATTTGGAATAAATCCATCCACCTTTCCGAATATGCCAAGTTTATTTATGGCACCGTATATCAAAGGTTTGGACAGATGCGACCGATATAACGTGACTTTATCAGATTCCCCCTCATTTTTGAGGATTTTTTTTATTGTGGGGACGCTCTTCCCTGCAGGCACAAGTCCCTGCAGTTAATTACTATCACGTTGCGATAACAACTTTCGTCTGTTTCAGGCAGATCACTTCGTGTCGTATTATATTTTGTTTATTATGAGGTTGCTCTTGGATTGTATATGGGGACTAATTTATGTCGTGCCCGTAAGGCACAGATTAGTCCAAATCCGTACATATATGAATTTGAGTTTGAACTTAGGACATAGATCTCATATAAATAAGGTCCATAAGTTCATGAGATATATGGGTTTGATCTAAAGATCGTTATGCATATATGAGACTAAGATCGACTTAGGAACATTGAGCATATGGGCTTAACTAATCATCAGATCATATATAAATAGCCCCTGAATAGTATATGGTAGTCAATATGGAGACAGTCCACAGGGAAAAACATATTAGTTTAAAGATATCGCGGTCCAACATTCCCGTGTTTGGGACGGATATTAGTTTAAGGACATTTTGGTCTAACATTCCCGTGTTTGGGACGAAGGTGTTGTTGGTTGTTAGGACCCGCCACCTCTCTTAAAACGTTGATGAATACGTATATCAGAGATGTGGAAGGATGTACCCTTGAACCAAATTCCGTATTTGAGGGAAAAGATCATGGTGAATCTAAAGATCGTTAGTCTTATATGAGACTAAGATCAACTTGGATATCATTGATGAAAGATCACTAGTCGTATATGGGACTAAGATTAATTTGGATATCATGAACATATGAGTTCAGTTGATTTAAAATCAAAGAAGAATCTTAAACTTCACAGACCTAGCCAAATCGGACTGAGATTGGATTTTTATACTACCCAGCAGTGTTAAACACTCAGTCATGTAGCGCTCACATGAATATCACATGTTTCTTGGCGCTCATATTCTATCGCATGAGACGTTGAGTTTTTGACCGCTTTCATGTATTCACGTGAGGCACTAAGTTCTTGGGCGCTCACTTGTGTTTCACGTGAGGCACTATCTTCTACTTCTTTTAAGTGCTCACGTGGATATCACGTGAGGCATCGCGTTCTTATAGATTTAATGTTTTTAAATATTTTTAAAGAAATTAGAGCTTTGTCAATGGTATTTTAACCATTAACGATCACCAAAGATAACTGTTTTGAGGATCTGGGATCAGGTTCTTTAAGAACCAAGTTCTTGATTGTGAAGGAACTAAGTTCCTGGAGTATTTTGGACTCCATCTTCTTCATGTTCTTCACTCATGTTCTTTTTAAGATTAATCTTCCCCGAATCCTTGATTCTCAAGGACAAGATCTTTCCGATGAGAATTAAATTCTCAACTTATAGAAGATTTGTCTTGCGGATCTCAGATCCAGAAAAATAACTAAGTTCTTTTAAAGGGTTAAATTAAAGGGTTAAATCTTTAGATACGATTTGATAGGTAAAGGAGATGTTTTTGATATATCTACTTTCTTTACCTAGGGTTTTGAGGAGGAAGACGGTCTTTCTTCTTTTTTGATAATTAAATTCTCTGTTGTTTTGTGGAAGCTTTTGGAGAACCTTCTATAATTTTTTACATAAGCTTATGGGGGGGTGGTCTCCCCCCACTCTCAAATTTAATCTCTTTACTTCTATTTATAGGAGAATAGAAAAATCATTCTGTTAGATAAAATCTCTCATTGAGAGATCATAATTGATTTCATAATCAATCGAAATGATCTTAAAGATCAACCGGTGAATTTTATTCACCGTTGAATTTTTAATCCAAAGGCTCTCGGGTTAACAAAGAACATTTCTTGTTTGTTTTAATAAGATTAGGAAAATACTTTCCTAAAATAGAATTTAATTTTATCAGATGGTCGAATGGTGATTTTATAATCACCGTTGGATTTTTGATCTAAGGGTTCTCTTTTTAACAGAGAAGATCTTTCTTGTTTTAAGAAAGATCAGGGAAATATTTTCTCCGTAGAATTTAGTTCTATCAAAAAGAACACTCACGTCCATTACACATAGGGCGCTGGTCTATAGCGCTCACGTGGATATCACTTGAGACGCTGCCAATAGACTGGCAAGTGTGCTCATGTGGATATTACGTGAGGCGCTACCAAGAGACTGGCAAGTGCGCTCACGTAGATATCACGTGAGGTGCTGCCAAGAGACTGGATTAGCGCTTCACGTGGATATCACGTGAGATGTTTACGTGTTTAACACGTGGGGGCTGCCCTCTATTTTTATAAAGGGAACAATAAGCTCTGGGTCAAAATTTTTGGCGGAAACAAATTCCCCCTACTAATTTGCCCACGTAGGTATGTACGTAGGTTAAGTAGTGCAAAGTTATGTATCGCTATAGAATTGATGGCTTAGGAGACAGGTTTAGGATCCCTATCGCCTAAGACTTTTTCATCTTCATGTGCCGTAAAGGTCTCGAGAAGGTTTTTCTCCTTATGAGTCAAGAAGATCTCACAGGTGCATATTCTTCTTGGGAAATGTGGGGATTCCTATGTGTCCTTCACCTTCTTGAGTCATAAGGATCACACATGATTATTTTCTCCTTACGGGTCGAGAGGACCCGTAAGCGGCTTCTTCACTTCATCGGTATGCAACTTTAAAGAATGTGGCCCGTGGATAGTATACAAGAGTCGGTCTTAACCTCCTTGTAGGGTAATAACGGCTTAGAAAACATGTTGATACGCCTAAGGATTTTCACCTTTATAAGCCGTGAGGATCTCATAAAGATGTTTCTCTCTACGAGTCGAGAGGATCTCGCAAGTGTATCCTAACATGAAATATAGATAACCCCTTTCGATACAGGAGTCCGTTAGGTTTGTGGTACTAGGTTAAGTCCATTGTACCGTCGCGTTAGCTGATATATTCTTGACATGCAATCCCTTGGATTGCGGCTCGAGTAGCCCCACGTTTGTCATGTCTCTGTTTCCTTCTGAGGCTGGACAAGACGTCTTCAAATAATCTTTTTAAGGTTGGAATATCCTTATTGCTATCGAAAGATCAAGTGTTTGGCAGTGCCGTAGCACTTTATTTAAGATTAGGCTTGATTTGAAGCCCCGATGAGTCATAACCACACCCTTCTAGGGTGGGATGACATCCAATGATTTCTAGGCTTGCCATCAAGACCCGAAACTAGGCACATGCCGTCATTTCGCTTTTGTTTTGGTGTCGTACCAATTCTTTGCTAAAGTAAGGTGGACATCTGTATGACCTATAGACCGTATATATCGCCATCGAGGTCTAGAGCTAGGAATTTGCCATTGCTCCACTTTTATTTGATCTTTGCATCAGCACCCTATTGGAATGAGGAGGAACATCGAGATGATCTCTAAGCTGTGGATATTACCATCAATATCCGGAGTTAGGATTTTGCCGTCACTTCATTTTTGTTTAACCTTTGGTCCTTATTGACGTCGCGTCTACACTGAGAAGGAACGTAGAGATGACCTATAGGACGTAGATATTGCCATCGAGATATGGAGATAGGAATTTTCCATTGCTCCACTTTTATTTGACCCTTGGATCCTTGTTGACGTTGTATTTGCACTCTACTGGAATGAGAAGAACGTGGAGGTGATCTCTAGGCTATAGATGTTTCCATTGAGATCTAGAGCTGAGAATTTTCTATTGCTCCACTTTTATTTGACCCTTGGGTCTTTTTGACGTCGCATCTGCACCGAGAAGGAATGTCGAGCCGAAGCTAGAATTTTGCCATTACTACACTTTTGCTTTGGTTCCTTAGAGTTTTTTCGACACCATGTCTGTACTTTACTGGAGTAGGAAGGGCGTCCAAATAGTCTCTAGGATGTAGATGTGCTATCAAGACTCGGTTCTTCTATTGATGAAATATTGTGGGAAAATATGGTACCCTTTCTTTTATTTGTGCCCATGGATTGTATACAAAAGTCAGTATGGACATACTTGTAGGTCAGAAAATTTTTTATTTTCTCTCATTTTCTTTTTTTATTTCCGCGATACTCTATCATTTCAGCTTTCTATATCGCGAAAGTCGCGATTGCCCAATAATTTCGGCTCTTTATCGCGGTGCCCAATCATTTTGTCTATATCAATTTTATTTTTTTACTTGTTATTTTTATTGCGAGTTGCCCAAATATTTTGGTTGTTTCATATTCATATATATTTTTGCTCGCTTTGCGAGTTGCCCCATCATTTCAGCTATTTCATATGCATATTTTTCCTTTCTCGCTGATTTTATTGCGAGTTGTCAGGAGCGAATCATCATATTCCGTGAGAAGACTTGGAGTTTGACACCTGTTAAGGCATCAGGTTTTCAACAACTGGAATATTATCAGGAGTGAATCATCATTTGCCTTTGTTGATTTGAACGAAGGTGGCTTAGCAAGCAGGGTTCGGATCCTATCGACTAAGGATTTTGATTTTATGAGCCGTAAGGGTCTCATAAAGGTATTTCTCTCTATGAGTCATGAGAATCTCATAGGTGTATTTTCTCCTTAAGAATCGTAGGGACTTCTAAGTGTATTTTCACTTGCAAGTCGTAACGACTTGAAAGTGCCATTCACCATATTGAACGATATTTCTCGTTCTTGGTGGGATTTGGTTGAGAATATATTTATTTACGCCCATGAATTGTATACAAGGGTCAATATTGTATCACCTGTAGGGCAACAGTTTGTGGGGGTTTTGGTGGCTTAAGAACAGGTTTAGATCCCTGTAATTTAAGACTTTTGAATTCTATAATCCATGAGGGTCTTATAGAGAATATATTCTCCTAATGAGTCATGAGGATGTCGTAAGTGTATTTTCTCCTTAGGAATCGTATGGATTCTCCAGTGTGTTGCTCCTTTGTGAGTCGTAAGAATCTCACGTAGGTGTTTTCTCCTTACAAAGTCATGAGGACTTTGTAGGTTCATCTTTTCCTTTCTTTTAATGAGTTTGCATCCTCTCGGGTTTTCACAAGCTCGCCCGTAGCCCAGCTATTTTTACTCATGGTGCCCTTTCGGATTTTCATCCGTGCCTATTCTGCTTGTGGACATACCCTTTTTTAGGTGGCTCGTAAGTTAACGCACTAACAATTGTAGATCACGACTTTCTTCGAAGGACCACATCATATGGGACTTGAGAAAGATGTGAATTGTTTTAAGCCCATGGATTGTATACGGTGCTCGATATGGAGACTCACCGTAGGGCAATATATTAGTTTAAGGACATTTCGGTCCATTTTATTTTAGGAATGTTTCGTTCCATTATCGCCGTGTTTGGAACGAAATACTAGTTTAAGGACATTTCAGTCCATTATTAGATTAGGGACATTTTGGTCCATTATTGCCGTGTTTGGGGCGAAATGCTAGTTTAGGGACATTTCGGTCCATTATTAGTTTAGGACATTTCGGTCCATTATTATCATTTGGTCGGGGAGTTGCATAACTCATTCCTTCTGACGCTTGCTTGCTGAGACGCTGCTACATGTCCTTTGTATGCACATACATTTCATGCTTTTGGCTATCTTCACCCTCTTGGACTGTTTCTTTTATGATTATACCAATCGGGTTGTTTGCGGGAAATTCCGGACACTTTACACGGTACTTTCCCCATGCTCATCACGTCACTCCTTCTGTTGAGTTTTCTTCTTCCTTGGAAGAGTGAACTTGACTTGGGGGCTTTTCCCCCTCATCATTTATTTTAAGAGTAGGATATGGTTTCTACGTCCCTTTCATGATTTTTGGTTCAAGTGGTCTATTCTTCGTGATTGCAAGACCTACGTGTAGGGCCTTTAACTTCCTTTCTGTTCTTTGAAGAAAGGACTAACTCGCGTAGAGATTCATCCACCAGCGAGTGATCGAAAGAGATTTTTAATTACTGTAATCAGGATGGTTTCGCTTGGTAGCTAGCCGTGATGAGTACGGGTCGTCCGCAGGGAGAAGGTGCATTTTACGTTCTTGTTATCACGAGTTAATGCGAGGTTCAGAACGATTTGTTTCTAACCTAAGTGTTGTATATGCAAGTATAAGTTTGTTAGGAATAGATAGGTTAGTGTAAGTTAGTGAAGTCCGTACTCAATCCTTTGTGCCGAACTTGACCATTGAGGCTAGAGCAATCGGCAACAACGTGGATTAGGGTGCTTAAGCACGGTATTAGTGAAATCCGGCTTATTTACCCTTGTCCGTCCGTTCTTATCTCTTGACTTTCGCCTCTGGCCAAACCGAGCACAACCGATCATAGTTAGGGATCATCAATACCTTGGTAGGGTAGGGTGCCTAACGAAGCGCCTGCGTAAGGTTTCGACGGAGTTCAATTGGAAAATATCGGGCAAAAAAAAAGAGAAAAGGAAACCTTAACTTACAATTCCATTATTTTTCCTAACAACACTATTATTCACAAACCATAAACACAACAAAAAGAAAGAGCAAATGAAATGATAAAAGAAAAGAATAGAACAACAAGAAAGTAATGGCGAGAATATAAAAGTGCAAGTAAGTAAATGGCAAGAATGAAAATAGCAAGTAAGTAAAGTAAGAGAAATAAAATACTAAGAACCCAAAGTGATATTACAAACCAAAATTTAAATTTGCAACCTCAACGAAGAGTTTGCATGATCAAGAGAAGTCTAAGAACTTAAGGCAAAATGAAGGCAAAATAAAAGCTTTATTAATCTCAAATGATGATATAAATCTTGAGTTCAATAACCAAAACTTAAAGTTGCAAGCTTAATGAAGAGCTTGCAAGATCAAGAGAAGATAAGAAACTCAAGGCAACTAGCTATGTACAAGAACAATATGGAAAAAGAGTATATGGTATATATTGTGTGACACCCATTACCTTGCTCACCGATCTATATTTATAGGCTCAAATTAAGATTAAACAAGTAATAAAAATAAGATGATGTGACTGTAAGGGATGGACAGAAGAAAGATGGGGACAATTGGAGCTAGGGGGACCGGTGGGGCCGGGATTTGGTGGGGTGTCGCCGATTTTAGTGAGGAGTTTGGGGCTCGTGTTTGTGCTCTGAGGTTGTGTTCTCTCAACAATTCCACTGGTGCTGCTTGATTACTTTGTAGAAGCCTAGATTGTACTCAGTAGTTTGGAGGGAAACATGTAGCTTTATATCACATCATATCTTTTTGCATTTAACATTCTTGTCCCCCATGTGTGCCCACCATGTGCCATGGAAGCCACCACCTATGTCCAAGCCATCAAAGAGCTTGTGCACACTTGTTATGTATTGGACAAAAATTGTGTACACTTTATTTATTGCAAAATAATTCTTTGGGTATCATTCGGTTTGCAGTTCCGATTGCAGTGTCGGCTCACAAACGTTATATCCGTGATTTTGAGTGTGTTTCCAGTATTGTGTCACGGATACCTGTAATCTGAATTTACTGAGCAGACACTGCTTAATAGTACCGATCAATAACAAAACAGATAATAAATGAGTGGTATTAAAATGCAGTTTTCTGTGATGAACAAATACCCCCAAACTTATCTTTTGCTCGTCCCGAGCAAAAAAAAAAAATCCTAACCTCATTTTCGCAGGGAACATGATTGCACTGAGCTCGTGTAACAAGCCGTTAAATCTCTAGGTGTTCCTAGTAGGAGGAGTGTTGTCTCCTGAGGGTTTTCAGCGGATTACACCCACAAAATTCCGTCAAGCTAGTTTCACAAGTTAACGTCGATTCTACGCCTACAGTTTAGTATATAGGTTAGAAATTCTATCATCCTAAATTAGAAATATTCAATCCTTATGTTTCACACCTTCTATTTATTTAACTCCAGATCCTATACGTTTTATAGTTTAGAAAGATTTCGGTTTCTCCTGAATTATCCTTCTAAAGCACAGTCTCCAATCCGGAATTTTTATCAACTTTACGGAAAATATAAGTCTTATTCTTTATTCTTATCTTACCTCCAAACATCGACTGTATACCCCTACGTGTGTGTAATATTTCACCCTTACACTTAAGAATTCAAATCAAGCTATAGTATCCATGCCTTAATGCCTAATACTACTTCTTTTCATTAATGATGGACGGTTTTGCTCACACACCTTTCATGCGACTATTAATGATTCTTGAGGCACTAACATCCGATTACTGAATGTGTGAGCTTAAAACGTAAATAGAAGTTTTCAGATCTTGACTTTATTTATTTATTTTTCTTTTATTTTTCTTTCTTTCATTTTTCAAGAGTGAATATATTTTTCAATGATGCTCTTTTGGTGGTTAGCTTTAAATACCGTTTTTTTTTTCTTTCATACTAGGTTTTCAGGCAAGAGTATTTATAGGTATTCTCTACTATCCTAAGTTTCTAGGTGCGTGTATGTGCAGTTTGTAGGGTATATACTTTCTAAATTTGGACTCAAGAATAAAAACTATTTTTTAGACTTATCCTTCAGTAAAGCTTTCAATACTTTCCCTTCATCTCGACTTAACTCAAGAACTGAACTCAAGATTATCTACTTCTATAAAAAAAATGCAAGGACGTATAATTACCAAGGTTAAAAAGAATGAGGGTTATTCTTAGGGATTTCAATTTCTAAGCCTAGGATTTAGTTATCATTAATGTATCAACTAAACTTTCGGAATAAAAATATAAGTTACCCTATTAGCTACTTTGACGACAATTTTTTTATATTTTGTAAAAATTTTCGATTTTTATGGGTTTTTAAATAAGTATGTAAATGCAAAATATACACATAAATGCGAACGTAGAAAAGCTTACCGAGCACACCCCCAAACTTAAACTTGACAGTGCCCTCACTGTCAGGCTACACCAAGAGGATCAAAATTGTTGGCGCTCCTATGTTTTTTTTCCTTTTATACAAAAAAAAGCAAACCAAAAATATATACACAAAAAGATCCTCCCCCAAACTTAAGTGAAACAGTGTTGCCACTGTTTAAGCGTTAATGTTCGGATTTAGGGGGGAGAACACAATATTAATCTATACAAGGCCTTACACAGGGCAAAAGTTAACACCAACCATTCAAAATTTTTATCGGGATAAGGCCCGGGCTGGTGAAAGAATGCGGAGAGGAAAGAAATGGATAATACGCGAGACCGTGTGTGAATGGAAGCGGTATATGGTCCCGGTATCTGAGGAGAAGAATGGCGGAAGGGACAAAGAAATGGAATACGAACTTGAGGGTGGAAATGGAGTGAATAAATTAGTATAATATGTAATGAACGATGTGTAAAAAGCGATTGTACTAATCTATCGGCTCACTGAGAAATGGGGTCAAACCTCTCATGATTTGTGAGAAAACATGGGTAGACCGAACTTGGTAAACCAGACAAAGGAAATGAAAGAGATACGGTGTCTTGTAAGGTAGGAACGATGGAAAGGATGGAGGGAAGTGGTCGAGGAATGTGATCGGTTAAACGTTCAGGAGGGTGTACACAGTCAATGAAAGGGGTAAGATGAATTGGAAAATCTGACTCATCAAATAAAACTGGTTCATCCTCAATGTTATCCTCAAAATTCTCATAAAAAATTAGCTCATCCATGAATTTATCATCATCAATATCAAGGCGCATATGGAGTTCGGGAAAAACAGTTAATTACTTGGGATGATGTCCACATGGAATTGAAAAGACATGATGAATTGGTGAGAAAAACTCATCCAAAACTATAGGTTCATCATCTAAAATATTTCCAGCGTCAATATTCTCAATCAAGTGAAAATCAATTTTCTCAGACACCTCATCAAAAGCATGGATTTCAATCAATTGTGGTTTTAGGATGGAGGTGTAGAGGTCAAAGGGATTGTGATTGGTTTCACTTGAAATGTACCCTTCACAATCGGGTAAATCAAACACTACAAAGTTGCACAACTCATCAAACATTCTATCTTCAATTTGTGATTCATTTGGGACACTCGATAGACTTTCAAAACTGGAGTTGTGGAATTCAATTTGCAATGGGTAGGTTTGATTTGGAAGGGTGTACTGTCACTCTCACCACTCAAATTCTCAATATATCCTATCACCTCATCATATATTGGAAAATTGGAGCTAGTTGGAAACTAGTTGCCGGTTCGTTAGGTTGTATGAGGGCGGCCATGGACGCATTCAAATCCATCATCTGTTGGCACGACACCATCCGAAAGTCTTCCAATGAATGTTCCATATTAGACATGGGTTGTGAAGGGGTTTTAGTAAAAGATTCAAAGTTGTTTGGATACTGGAAACTCCCAAAAGGTTGTTCAGAAGCAATGTCTAGCGAAGGTGTAAAATTCGGGTAAGATTGATAGGAATCGAATGGTTGGACAGGAGTAGGATCAACACTCGGATAAGTAGGTGAATGGAATTGTTGATCAAAATAATTGGAAGTGGTGAAAGGAGTGAAAGATCGGCTACGGGATTGGTCAATTCGGTCAGCAATGGACACCGGTCTTGGAGTCGGAACATAACTCTCAAAAGAGCTATCAACGTAAGAAGGTAGGGGAGTTTGAAACGATTGATATAAAGTGGATTGCGGAGTCCAATTGTTGGTCCTAGATGCGTCTATCCGATCTTTCAAAGAAAGTTCGGGCATGGAGGGATCGTTCGAAGTTTGACCAAAGCAAGAACCGTAAGAAGTAATGTTTGGTTGTGGGTACCATAGTTCGGCAAGAGTTGGTTTATATGGGGTACCCATGATATGAAGAGAAGATGAAAAAGAATGTGATTTTTTTTATGTTAATTATTAACAAAAGAATGAAATATAAACACAAAAAATAATCGCGACAAAAAATACCACACACCTAATCGGTCTAGGGTTCACCTAGACTTGCTCAAGAACTTGATTGTTGAAATAAAACCGTGTCGAGAAACGGGCTCAAGATATACTGATCACGAGGCCAGGGAAGTGTAGAGACAAGGGGAGGTTTTCCAACGCTTTCGCGAAGGTCCTTAATTAGATAACCCTTTCTATTTTGGCGGTTTCTCCGTGAATACTTTCCTAGACACCCCGTGAACGATATACAGTTAAGCGGTGTTCTAAGCACAGTTAACTTTTCCTAATGAGCGCGAAGTCCTTAAAGGCTTAAAGTCTAGTTTCTTTTAAAATTTTGTGCGGGTAAACGTTATGCTCAATTTCGTAATTTGTGGGCCACGGAAAAGGTGATGAAATCCTTTACCGTATGTTGTGGATTTCGCTTGCCCTTAAGTCCGTAATAATGGATGCAATGCGCAAATCAATGTAAAGGTTGTTAAAAACCTAAAAATCGTTTTTTATGTTTAAGCACGGTATTGCAACAAATACGGGTTAGTAAATTTTAGCGTTTGACAGCAAACATGCAAAGAATCCTGCAAAGATAGTATATTGTATGCGTCGGATTTGAGAAGAAGATGTTGGGAAATATGCGCCGATAAGTTTTCAGGTTAAGAAACCCTCGTTGAATTAAATCTGGCTATCTTGAAAAGTTTGCTTGCGCGGGTCAAACTACCCGGATCTTTGGCACTGCACTCCATAATCATCTTAGCTTTGAATGTACATTTTTCTCCACACGATCGCAGTTCGCAAATCCGTCAAAATCTGAAAATATCGAAAAAACGGATTAGTAGTGCGAAAAAGCGATATGAATGCCCAAACTCCTACACACGCAAAATTATAAAAACCAAACAATAAAATTAGGACAAAATTAGAACACTGGATCACAGGGAAAATTTTTGGGGCAAACAGAGATGAAAAATCCGGCGGCGCCGGATTTTAGGTGGTTCTCGCCGGTTTTTGATGTGAATTGGGGCTCCAAATTTCTACAGATATCTCAGTATTTCACTAGTGTCTCCATGTTTGTAACACCGTAGTTCATTTATATCAGTTCTGTTTTGGGTATTTCTTTATCTATGACTATTTCTTGATTTATTGCTGTTTGGGTGTGAATAGTATAATTGGTATCTGTATTTGCATCCGACCCGACCCGCTTACTGGAAACCCGTCTTGATTCCTGTTTATGATTTATCCTGGCTAGTTTTGAAGATCCGTGCACTTTCATGTTGTTTAACTGTATTATATCTGGCATCTGCATTTTTCAATATATCATTTAATGTTAAATAAAATATTTTAAAAATATATAGCATGGCCTGAATCATACCCTGGCCCTGTGGTAGCATCCGTACATCGTGTTCTCGTCCCGTTCAGTGAAACGGACTCGTTTGGATAGCTACGTGCACGCTACGTGTATCCATTCTTGAGGGTATGCATTTTCGTTACCCGGATATCCTATTTTGGTTTTGGTTTATACGTACATTATCCGTATTTTTAAACCGTAATTTTAGAGCCGACCCGGGCGTATTTTGGAATAGTTTTGTATTAACCAAAATCTCAAATTTTCCTAATATTATAATCTTTACCTATCAAGCTATGCACGAATATATAATATTTTGTAACTAAATATATGTTTTAAATATTTTAAAATCCCACCAAACTCTTCTCTCTCTCTCTCTCTCTACTGACCTATATACATATAGTTATATATTTTTTAATCCCAAATTTTTTTCAAAAACCCATCTGAACTCACCTCTTCCCCACCTCCTTCTTCTTCTAAAAATTTTTCCCGCCTCTTCCACGCAAGAGCCCACACCCTCGTCGCCGTCACCGTCTCCACGACCTCGCCTCTACCCTCGACCTCGTCGCCTCCTCTCATTCTCCTCACCTTACCTCCTTCTCTCCTCCCCGCTGCAACTCATCTCCCCACGGCGAACCCACGCACCCAACCTTGCTGCACCCGTCACCGCCGTTGCCTCGACGTCGCCGACATTGCTCCGACCTCGTAGACACCTCTTCTTCCTCTCCTCTCCCCTCTCTCCAACCCAGCACACCTCCTCCTCTGCAACCCAACCCAAGAACCCAAAACCCATTGCAAGCCTCGTCTGCACGCACCACCTCGCCGGAGCTCCGACCCCATCGACCACCGCACACCCTCATCATCCCCTCTCTCCTCTCTTCTTCTCCAAAACCCGAGCAAGAACCCTGCACAAAACCTCGACCCTAAGAACCTAGCACCCTACTTCCCATCACCGGAAAACCATCGCCTGCATCCTTGCCGTCGACGGCCCATCATCGACGTCACCCCTCGCCTTCCTCTCTGATCCCAAAGCATCCTGCAGTCCCAGTCTTCTTCTTCTTCTTCTCTATTTCTCTCTCTTGAATTCTTGATTCCGGTCGTCGCCGGAGCCGTGGCCGTCACCGAAGATCCGGGTAACCCAGTGAACATCCCCAGCCAGCGTGGTCACCTTCTTGCTTTGCCTGGTCCTGTCCCGTGTGCGCGTGTGTACATTGCGACGTTTACCTGACGTCGGACGCAACGTACGTATCCCGTCGTGAGATCCGATCAGACAAGTTTATCTTGCTACATGCTATACTACTATATTTTGCATTCATGCGAATAATAATATTACATATTGTTTAGTTATGCATCCAATATTATAGTTTTACAGTTTTACAATATCCGTTCGCATCCGTACAGTTTATTACATATCTAGTCGCATGCAAGTTTACCTTGCTACATGCTATGATACATATTTTGCATTCATATGAATAAAAATATCACATGTTTACTACATTGTACGTCCATGTTACTGTTTTACTGTTTTTGGATAGCCGTTCGTATCCGTATCATTTATTACATATCTAGTCGCATGCAATTTTATCTTGTTACATACTATGTCTATATATTTTCATTATATGAATAAAAATATTGCATGTTCATTACATTATGCATCCCTGTTATAGTTTACTGTCTTACGACACCCGGTCATATCCGTACTGTATATTACATATTAAACTGCATGCCTGAACCTGATTGCTTCATGTTACTGCTAGATTCATATACTATACTTGCTAGTATGCATTATACGACCCATGGACTCATTATATGTTATCACTGATTACTACTCGTGTATCCGTGCTTTTACCGTGATTCGATACTGGTTACATTTTACTGTTGGGCATCCATTGGATACACTGTACACCACCTGACATGACCTGATACACCACTGCTTAACTTGACACCTGATCCTGTTACTAATGCCGACAACCCTGACTTGTTTTCCTAATGGACGTTACTGTTGACTGTATAGACAAAACCTGTACCTGCTTGATCCTTTGTTGGCATTAGATATCAATTGGCAATACCTGACTTGAACACATAATCTTGGGGGTCAGGGGAAATCAAGAATGTAACCGAACGTAACTCAAAGGGCTATTATATTGTTTGCCGTTTTTCCGGGCGTTACGGAATATATTATTTGCCGTTTTTCCGGACGTTATGGAATAATCCTGTTACCGTGGTCCCGTGGGGAATGAACGGGGTATAGACCGATGGATTATGATGAGGATTACATTAATTGATTTTGAAGACTTTAGAATAGATAACCCAGTAGTATAGTTTAGATTACTCACTGCACTTCACCTGCACGTATACACTTCACTATTGCATATCCGTGTTTACTGGTTATATTCATGTCATCGTTTATATTCATTCCTGCATATCTCGTGTATCCTGTTCATTTATTATTGTTGATATTATGGCGCACTGACATCTGGGTTTTGCATGGCCCAGATCCTCTGTCTCTTTCGCAGGCTGATCAGGAGTATTTTCGCCGTCAGGCCGAGCAGTGAGGATCCTGTTATTATCTAGTTTAGTTTAGTTTTATTTCCGCACTTTCTTTTCCTGATTTGAGCCCGTATTTGGGACGTACTTTCCAGATGTTATTGTTTATTGGATTTATTGCTTTCGCATTTATATTTCTTGACTCGTTTATTCTTGCAGATGGATATGTATTAGATAGTTTTATATTTTTTCCTGTTCTTGATATCTTATATACAGCCGTAATGTGACTGTGGAGGGATGTTTCCTAGCCACAGGTAGCATTGTTAGCTCTGTCACGTACCGATCTTAGCGCACTCTGGGAAGTGGGGCGTGACAGGGTTTGTTTGGTATTAGAGCCATAGGATTTAGGTTAATCGAGTTTGATTCTTTTTTAGTTGGGTATTGGACCCAATATACGAATCAGAAAACCTGTGATTAGGAACATGTCCTGCCACATTGTTCTCGTGATTCTTGAATATTATCTTTCTCTTGATCATTTGTTTTGACGATATACAAACAACTTTATATCTCGGCTTGAAATCTTTTTGGTTCCCTATTGTTTCTCCCTTTCTATTCCTTTGATTCTGATACTAGGATTTGGCCGACTTGAACGGAGTTATGTGATTGTAACTATGAACTGCAGTATGGTTACAATGCGGTACTCTATTTGAGTAACTTATAGTCCCAGTCTTGATTCATTTCCTTGATTTATGGTCGTTATATTACCTTGCTTCTCTCAGTTTTATTGCTTACCAGTTCATGTTTTATCGCAAGCTTGAATCCTGTTTACCGTGCTTATCTTCTTCAGTGTTTGGCTTCAGGTGAAGTCTTTTCGGGTATCGTACTTGTTCATGTTTTCCTGCATTAGCATTATTCGTTTCTGGTGCATCCCATTAGTTTATGTTGTCCAAGTTTATTGCTGCACACTCGATTGCATATATGGCCCTGTCTTGTTGTTGGGACATACACACTGGGAATGGGAAGATTATATCTAGTAGTGAGCGCAAAGATTGTTCGGTTGTTATCTGCAGACGAGAGTTATTCGCGGATTTCTTGGTGATCGATACTGGCAGCTTTGATGTTGTCTTGGGAATGGATTTTCTTGGCACTTTTCATGCTCACATTGATTGTAGGGCAAAGAAAGTGATTTTCCAGATTCCCGGACATCCGGAGTTTGTTTTTGCTGGTGGCAGGAGTTTTGTCGGGCCGGTCGAGTTTAGGGCTAGGCCGACAAGCACCGTTTTTTTGTCAATGGAAGTTGATAAGGAGGAAGCGACAGCTGTAATTTGAGAGTTCATGGACATGTTTGAGGACATCTCAGGTTTACCGCCAAAACGAGATGTGGAGTTCGCGATCGATCTTGTTCCTGGTGCAGCGCCAATTTCAAAGGCGTACTATCTGATGACACCAGTGGAGTTGGAAGAAATAAAGAAGCAGGTTATCGAATTTCTAGAGAAGGTTTGGATTCACAGCAGCAATTCACCTTGGGGGGCTCCAGTTCTTCTAGTCAAGAAGAAAGATGGCATAAGGAGCATGCGGATCGACTATCGAGAATTAAACCGGGTGACAATTAAGAACAAGTATGCAATCCCTCGCATTGGAGAATTATTCGAGCAACTCAGTGGCGCGAGGGTATTCTCGAAGCTGGATTTGCGATCCGGATATCATCAAATTTGAGCTAAATCAGAGGATATCTGCAAGACTGCGTTCCGAACTCGATATGGACATTACGAGTATTTAGTGATGCCATTCAGAGTCACGAATGCCCCGGCGATATTTATGGACTTGATGGACCGAATCTTTTCACCGTTCTTGGACCAGTTTATAGTGGTGTTCATCGATGATATTCTGGTCTACTCGAGGAGCCTAAAAGAGCATGCAGAACACTTGAGGATCGCAGTGCAGACATTGAGGTATGAAAGATTGTATGCAAAGATGAGCAAGTGCGAGTTTTGGTGGACTTTCTTCTTAAAGTAAGCTAGTTTTTCGAGAAACCTCCGCCAAAAGTCTTGAAGAAGTGAAGTTTTTGGAGCATGTCGTATCCGGATATGAAATCTCCATTGATCCTGAAAAGATTGCAGCAGTTCAAGATTGGCCAATTCCGAAGAATGTAGCGAAGATCAGAAGTTTTCTTGGACTTGCTGGACACTACAGAAGATTCGTGGAGAATTTTGCTCGATTAGCTGAGCCTTTGACCAAACTTACGTGGAAGGAAGTACCGTTTGTTCGAACGGATAGTTGTACCTCAGCTTTTGAGACGTTGAAGCAAAGATTGATAACCGCTCCTATTTTGACGGTACCAGACGGTTCCGGAGGATTGGTGATTCACAGCGACGCGTCTGGGAAAGGTTTGGGATGTGTTTCGATGCAGCATGGGAAAGTTATAGCCTAAGCATCGATACAGTTCAAGACCCATGAGAAGAATTACCCAACTCATGATTTGGAGCTAGCAGCTGTGATTTTTGCTTTGAAGATTTGGAGACACTACTTATTGGGTGAAAAGGGCGAAGTATTCACCGATCACAAAAGCCTAAAGTATGTGTTCACGCAGAAAGAGGTTAACATGAGGCAGCGTAGATGGTTGGAGCTGATGGCTGACTATGATATTGATCTCAAGTACCATCCCGGGAAAGTTAATGTAGTACCGGATGCGCTTAGTCGGTTGCCAGCAATTCGGATGTTGACAGCACAGAAGGTGCTTATTGAAGATTTTCGGAGATTCGAGTTGGAGATCGTGCTACCGCATTCTTCGGGACGGTTGATGCAGCTGCAAG
Organism: Agapanthus africanus; assembly: GCA_030015575.1. Lineage (NCBI taxonomy): Eukaryota > Viridiplantae > Streptophyta > Magnoliopsida > Asparagales > Amaryllidaceae > Agapanthus > Agapanthus africanus. The sequence goes on from JASDDO010000024.1 coordinate 163,077,327, forward strand.
TACAGTCGTCGTTAATCGATACTATTAATGAAGCGTAGTCACAAGATCCAATATTGCAGAAGTTTCGAGAACATGTTGTAGCGGGACTTCGAACGGACTTGTTGATTTATGAAGATGGTTCGCCGCATTATGGTAGCCGTTTGTGTGTGCCGAAAGAAGACAGTCGCGAAGAATTTATGAAGGAGGCGCACAGTTCCGCATATTCCGTACATCCAGGAGGCAAGAAGATGTACCGTGATCTGCGACAGCATTTCTGGTGGGAAGGCATGAAAAGGGAGATTGCCCGCTTTATAGCGAAGTGCTTGGTGTGTCAGCAAGTTAAGGCTGAACATCAAAGGGTAGCTGATTTATTGCAACCACTTCCGATTTCTTAATGGAAGTGGTAACATATAACCATAGATTTCGTGACAGCTTTACCGCGGAGTCCAAAGGGCAATAATGCAATTTGGGTGATTGTTGATCGATTGACCAAGGCAGCTCATTTCATACCGTTTCAAGTTGGTCAGTCGACGGAAGTGTTAGCAGAACGGTACATGCAGGAGATTGTGAGATTGCATGGGGTACCCGTGAGCATCGTTTCCGATCGTGATACCCGATTCTTATCACACTTCTAGAGGAGTTTATAGGAAAGTTTGCCGACGCGATTGAAGTTTAGCACTGCTTATCATTCTCAGACTGATGGCCAGTCGGAGAGAATGATCCAAACTCTTGAAGATATGTTGAGAGTTTGCATGTTAGACTTCAAGGGTTCATGGGAGGATCGTCTACACTTGGTGGAGCTCTCGTATAATAACAGCTTCCAGGCGACTATTCCGATGGCTCCATTCGAAGTATTGTATGGTCATAAGTGTTGCTCACCCATTTGTTGGGACGATATTGGAGAACGAAGATTGTTGGACCGAATTTGATCGTGAAAATCGTGGAGAAATTTAATACTATCCGGAATCACATAAAGGAAGCACAAGATCGGCAGAAGAGTTAGGCCGATACATCGAGAAAACCTCTAGAGTTCGCTGTTGGTAATCTTGTATTCTTGAAGATATCACCGACTAGAGGAATGATTCATTTTGGGAGTCGAGACAAGCTTAGTCCTCGATTCGTGGGGCCTTTTGAGATTATTGAGCGTGTTGGAGAAGTGGCTTATCGATTGGCTTTACCACCATCTTTGGCGAATGTTCATGACGTGTTTCATGTATCTTAACTCCGTAAGTATGTTCGAGATGAAACACACGTGCTAGATTATTTGGAGCTGACTGTAGGGGAGGATTTAACCTATGAGGAACAACCGATGTCGATTGTTGATCGAAGAGAAAAGGTCATCAAGAACAAATTTATCCCTCTTGTACTTGTTTCATAGAGGAATCGCTCGCACGGAGAATCGACTTGGGAACGAGAAGACGAGATTCGACAGAAGTTTCCATATCTCTTCTTGTAGATTCATGTTTGTTTATCTTTTCTTGTTTCGGGAATTTCGAGGACGAAATTTTTTTTGTAGTTGGGTATAATGTAACACCCTAGTTCATTTATATCAGTTCTGTTTTAGGTATTTCTTTATCTATGACTATTTCTTGATTTATTGCTATTTGGGTGTGAATAGTATAATTGGCATCTGTATTTGCATCCGACCCGACCAGCTTACTGGAAACCCGTCTTGATTCCTGTTTATGATTTATCCTGGCTAGTTTTGAGGATCCGTGCACTTTCATGTTGTATAACTACATTATATATGGTATTTGCATTTTTCAATATAACATTTAAAATCAAATAAAATATTTTAAAAATATCTAGCATGGCCTGAATCATACCCTGGCTTTGTGGTAGCATCCGTACATCGTGTTCTCGTCCAGTTCAGTGAAACAGACTCGTTTGGATAGCTACGTGCACGCTACGTGTATCCGTTCTTGGGGGTATGCATTTTCGTTACCCGGATATCCTATTTTGGTTTTGGTTTATACGTACATTATCCGTATTTTTAAATCGTAATTTTAGACCCGACCCGGGCGTATTTTGGAATAGTTTTGTATTAACCAAAATCTTAAATTTTTCTAATATTATAATCTTTACATATCAAACTGTTATACATGAATATATAATATTTTGTAACTAAATATATCTTTTAAATATTTTAAAATCCCACCAAACTCTTCTCTCTCCGTCTCTCTCTCTCTCTCTCAAATGACCTATAAACATATAGTTATATATTTTTTAATCCCAAATTTTTTTCAAAATCCCATTTAAACTCACGTCTTCTCCATCTCCTTCTTCTTCTAAAAATTTTTCCCGCCTCTTCCACGCAAGAGCTTGCGCCCTCGTCGCCGTCGCCGTCTCCACAACCTTGGCTCCACCCACGACCTCTTCGCCTCCTCTCATTCTCCTCACCTTACCTCCTTCTTTCCTCCCCACTGCAACTCATCTCCCCGCGGCAAACCCATGCACCCATCCTCGCTGCACTTGTCCCCGCCGTCGAATCGACGTCGCCGACGTTGCTCCAACCTCATAGACACCTCTTCTTCCTCTCCTCTCCCCTCTCCCCAACCCAGCATACCTCCTCCTCTGCAACCCAATCCAAGAACCTAAAACCCATTGCAAGCCTCGCCTGCACGCACCGCTTCGCCGGAGCTTTGACCCCATCGACCACTGCACACCCTCATCATCCCCTCTCTCCTCTCTTCTTGTCCAAAACCCGAGCAAGAACCCTGCACAAAACCCAGACCCCAAGAACCTAGCACCCCACTGTCCATCACCGGAAAACCATCGCCTGTATCCTCGCCGTCGACGGCCCATCGTCGACGTCACCCCCTTGCCTTCCTCTCTGACCCCAGAGCATCCTGCAGTCCCAGTCCTATTCTTCTTCTTCTTCTTCTTCTTCTTCTCTATTTCTCTCTCTTGAATTCTTGATTCCGGTCGTCACCGGAGCCGTGACCGTCACCGACGATCCGGGCAACCCAGTGGGCATCCCCAGCCAGTGTGGTCACCTTCTTGCTTTTCCTAGTTCTGTCCCGTGTGCGCGTGTGTACATTGCGACATTTACCTGACGTCGGACGCAGCGTACTCATCCCGTCGTGAGATCCGATCAGGAAAGTTTATCTTGCTACATGCTATACTACTATATTTTGCATTCTTGCGAATAATAATATTACATATTATTTAGTTATGCATCCAATGTTACAGTTTTACAATATCCGTTTGTATCCGTACAGTTTATTACATATCTAGTCGCATGCAAGTTTACCTTGCTACATGCTATGATACATATTTGGCATCTATATGAATAAAAATATCACATGTTTACTGCATTGTACGTCCATGTTACTGTTTTACTGTTTTCGGATAGCAGTTCGTATCCGTATCATTTATTACATATCTAGTCGCATGCAAGTTTATCTTGCTACATGCTATGTCTATGTATTTTCATTATATGAATAAAAATATTGCATGTTCATTACATTATGCATCCCTGTTATAGTTTACCGTCTTACGACACCCGGTCATATCCGTACTGTATATTACATATTAAACTGCATGTCTGAACCTGATTGCTTCATGTTACTGCTACATTCATATACTATACTTGCTAGTATGCATTATATGACCCATGGACTCATTATATGTTATCATTGATTACTATTCGTGCATCCGTGCTTTTACCGTGATTCGATACTGGTTACATTTTACTGTCGGGCATCCATTGGATACACTGTACACCACCTGACATGACCTGATACACCACTGCTTAACTTGATACCTGATCGTGTTACTAATGCCGACAACCCTGACTTGTTGTCCCGATGGACGTTACTGTTGTCTGTATAGACAAAAACTGTTCCTGCTTGATCCTGTATTGGCATTAGATATCGATTGGCAATACCTGACTTGAACACATAACCTTGGGGGTAAGGGGAAATCAAGAATGTAACCGAACGTAACTCAAAGGGCTATTATATTGTTTGCCGTTTTTCCTGGCGTTACGGAATATATTGTTTGCCGTTTTTCCGGACGTTATGGAATAATCATGTTACTGTGGTCCCGTGGGGAATGAACGAGGCATAGACCGATGGGTTACGATGAGGATTACATTAACTGGTTATATTCATGTCATCATTTATATTCATGCCTGCATATTTCGTGTATCCTGTTTATTTATTATTGTTGATATTATGGCGCACCGATGTCTGGGTTTTGCATGGCCCAGATTCTCCGTCTCTTTCGCAGGCTGATCAGGAGTATTTTCGCCGTCAGGCCGAGCAGTGACGATCCTGTTAGTATCTAGTTTAGTTTAGTTTTATTTCCACACTTTCATTTCCTGATGTGAGCCCGTATTTGGGACGTACTTTCCAGATGTTATTGTTTATTGGATTTATTACTTCCGCATTTATATTTCTTGACTCGTTTATTCTGGCAGATGGACCTGTATTAGATAGTTTTATATTTTTTCCTGTTCTTGATATCTTATATTCAGCTGTAATGTGACTGTGGATGGATGTTTCCTAGCCACAGGTAGCATTGTTGGCTCTGTCACGTGCCGATCTTAGCGCACTCTGGGAAGCGGGGCGTGACAATGTTATTTTTTAATTTTTCAGTTTAGTTCAAAGTGCTTGCAGGTCAAAAATCCAGAGAGCAAAAAGTTAGATATGTTAATTTTTGTTTTGGTTTTGAAATTTTTTGATTTTTAGTTTTTTTTAGAATGGTGTTAGATTTATAAACAAGATTTACAGAGATTAACCCGAAATAACAAGAATAAAGCGTTACCGTCTCCTTGGCAACGACGCCATTTGATTGATACGCTTTTGGCGTGTCGTATTTAAGTTCTAAAGTTAACCGCAATCATGACGATTTCGCTTGGTATCTATCCGCGATGAGTACAGGTCGTCCATAGGGAGACGGTGCGTTTTACATTCTTGTTATCACGAGTTAATGTGCGGGTCGGAATGTTCGTTTCTAACCTAAGTGTATATATGCACAGTATAAGTTGTTAGGATTAGCTAGGTTAATATAAGTTAGTGAAGTCCGTCCTCATTCTTTTGTGCCGAACTTAACCATTGAAGCTTGAGAAATCGGCAAAAACGTGGATTAGGGTGCTTAAGCACGGTATTAGTGAAATCCGGCTTATTGACCTTTGTCCGTCCGTTCTTGTCTCTTGACTTTCGCCTCCTGCCAAACCGCACGCAACCGATCACCCTTAGAAATCACCGATACCTAGGTAGGGTAGGGTGCCTAACTGAGCGCTTGCGTAAGGTTTGGGCAGAGTTTAAATAGAAAAATATTGGGCAAAGGAAAATGAGAAAAGAAACCTTAACTTACAATATCGTTTTCTTTCCTAACAACACCATATTCACAAACCATAAAAACAACAAAAAGAAAGAGCAAATGGAATGATAAAAAGAAAAGAATAAAACAACATTACAAGGAAGTAAATGGCAAGGTAATAAAATGCAAGTAAGTAAATGACAAGAATTAAATTGCAAGTAAGGAAAGTAATAGAAATATTAAGAACCCAAGAACACAAATGAAAGCTTTATTAATCTTCAAGTGATGATGCAAGCCTTGAGTTCAATAACCAAAACATAAACTTGCAAACTCAATGAAGAGATTGCAAGATCAAGAGAAGGCAAAGAACTCAAGGGGAACTAGCTATGTACAAGAAAAAGAAAACAAAGAGTAAAAGTGTATCTAAGTATGAACATATGAGACCCCTTCCCTTGCTCACTGATTTGCCTTTTATAGGTACAAAACAAGATTAAACAAGTAATAAAAATAAGTTGATGTGACAACAAGGGATGGACAGAACAAAATTGGAGAACATTGGGCATAGAAAAACCGGCGGCGCCGGGTTTGGGTGGGAAGTCGCCGGGTCAAATCCGATCTAATGGGCTCATGTTGGTGTGGTGCTCTAGTGTTCTCTCCACAATCCTACTGGTATTTCTTAATTTCTTTATATGAACCTGGTCTGTACTCAGTGGATTGGAGGGAAACATGACGCTTTATATCACATCGCACCTTTTTTAAGCATTAACTCACACACCCACTTGTGCCCACTGCTTATCCCCTTTGCATCATGGCAGCCCCACCT